>JAUMJK010000430.1:0-600000 GCA_033558105.1 Coccyzus lansbergi | reverse complement strand
AGCTTGTGGCAGAAGCTGTAAGAAGCCACAACTGGCTTCTAACTCTGTGCTCGCTTTACCCCCACACAACCACGATCGCTCTGACTCCCAAAGAGACTTGAGAGAGTGTTTTAACGACAGCTGTAATGTGAATTTGCATGAACTCTTTGGGAATCCATAACATTTAAGAGTGGGTGTCAACGGAATTGAGTGCAGGCGCTGGATAATAGCCCCTCGCTGCTAGAAAAACTGCAAGCAAAGCCAAAGCGTTTAGTTTTTGTTATAAAACAGAAGGTATTGATCCTGTAGCAGCCACTCGCTCCATGGGCAGTATTCCTATTGCATCAAGTGACTGATGTGGTTTTAATCACTTTGTCTGATAGCGTCGAGGGCAAGAAAAATTATATTCTTGACTTTACTTTTCCACATGGATTGCTGAATCCTGATGGGCTTCACAAAAGTCTCGGGCTAAACAAATGCCAGTTGGGAACCGGCTGACGTATAACCTGCCGCCTGCTAAGTACAGCGCACACACATCACTCTTCTGGAGTTAAACTGAATAGAATGTGAGGTTATATATTGCTATTTAGAGTAGAATACTTTCCCCGTCAGACAAAAATGTGTATTTATGGCTGAGTGTTCCTTTACTGGGGACATTACCAAAAATGATGTTGAATTTCAGATTGTGGGCAGGTTCCGTGCATTTTAAAGCTCTTCATCGCTGCGAACAGATTCAATAGTCATCATTTTAACTGGCTTCCACCAATTCCATTTTTACAACATCAAATGATGTGCTCAATAGTAAAATTATTTTTATCAGTTTTAATCTGTCATTTCAGGACAGTTACTGATTTGCCATATCAGTAAGATCAGCATCATTGAAGTTAACTGAGATTTACATTTCTAACTTAATTATGAGCTTACTCTACTTTGTTCAAAGTCTCAGTTAAAACAAAATAAAGGACTTCGGAGAGTCGATCTCGGGCTGCAGCCAGGAGTTGTACTCTGAGCTCAAGCAAGCACATGGCTCTTGATGCTCGAGGGATCCCTTGGATGGTGTGATCACAGAATCACCAGGTTGGAAGAGACCCACTGGATCATCAAGTCCAACCATTCCTATCAAACACTAACCCATGTCCCTCAGCACCTTGTCCACCCGTCCCTTAAACCCCTCCAGGGAAGGTGACTCAACCCCCTCCCTGGGCAGCCTCTGCCACTGCCCAATCACCCTTTCCATGAAAATTTTTTAACTAATGTCCAGCCTGACCCTCCTCTGGTGGAGCTTGAGGCCATTCCCTCTCGTCCTGTCCCTTGGGAGAAGAGCCCAGCTCCCTCCTCTCCACAACCTCCTTTCAGGGAGTTGTAGAGAGCAATGAGATCTCCCCTCAGCCTCCTCTTCTCCAGGCTAAACAATTCCGATTACTTAAGTACTTGTAAGGCTTTTATCCCCAATCTTTTCCCTCTGGGTCAAAGCAGGATTGTTCCCACTGTTGCTCATGGTTTTAGCGAGTACAGCCTGAGGCAGGTCCTCACGGCGTGTAAATGCCTGACACGTGTTTAACATCTGCTCTGTGTCCCACCTGCTGCAGCCACGTCCTCCTCCACCAGATGGAAAAGCTAGACTGGCATTCCCTGTTCATTTAAATGAAGGTAGAAATCTGGCCATTGCCTCTTTGCCTCAAAGACAAGGAGGAGCAGTAGAAGTTTTCCCAAATACGTGTGATAATTAATGATTCATTCATCCCTAACCTGTCAGTAAAAATGCTATGAGCTCTTGCCCTTATCCTGGAGGTGTTTAAGATACGAGTGGATGAGGTATTGAGGGACTTGGTTTAGTGTTGGATAGGAATGGTTGGACTAGAAGATCCGGTGGGTCCCTTCCAACCTGGTTGTTCTGTGATTCTGTTGGTCAGCCTTGTGTGTGATATGAGAGAAGAACGGTCTTTATCGGAGAACTGGTTTGCACCATGAGCTTCAGAATTTCATGGCAATCAAGAGATGATTCTTTGCAGCTCTGGGACACCAGGACAGAGCCCTGTCTCCCTGCTGGTTCCTGGGCCATTATTTCATGCTGGGAGTGGAATTCCTCCATCCTCAGTGCTCGTACGAGCCTGTGCGCAACAGGGAGCTGTAGCAGGGCCTTTCTGCCTGTTTTGTTGGCCGTAGAAAGAAAAATTTAAAGAAAGTGCATCTCCAAATGTACTTAACTCATGAGCATTCACGCTCGAATGCTGCGTGTACATGGAAATGGTCTCGTTTAACCATTTAACAGGCTGTGTTGCTTCTTGGGCTGTGCTGGGAAAAGGGAAGTGAGAACGATGATTGAAAAAGACAACCGCAACAAGTCAAGTGTGACTGTAGCTTGCTTCTTGATTGCGAGTGTTTAGAAGGTGATGCTGGAACATGAAAATCAATTAGCTCGAGAAGAAATCATGCTCCTCACCTCCTTCCATGTTTCCTGGCATCCTGGTAGGCTTAACATCTGGGTGTCCTCAAGACATTTGATGCATTTCATTCATCATACATGACATTTGCATAATGCGAGCATCATACTTTATGCAGATGCAGCCTTGAATATTTCACAGATTATGATTGCTATTTAAACTTCCCATAAATAAAACCCACAGGGACTTGCCCACTTCTGAATGTGTGAGAACGCAGGGTCCAAAGTGACTCGTTACTTGCACTGGCACGCTATAAATTCCCTTCGTATCGCAAGTAAATACAGTGTCTTTCATTTTATTTTCTTTTCAAAGCCATTAAAATTCTATTAGCTGTTTGTGAATATTATTTCATGCCATCTGCATTTACTCCGAAGTTGTGATAGCGACAGCTGCAATAATTTGTATGCATTTTCTGTGTACAGTGAGTTATTGAGTAACAGAACCTTCCTCCCGCATCGTTATAGAGGATAGAGCCAAATACGGCGATGGTTTGTTTGTAATTCTAAATCCCCAAAGTATTATTTTATTTATTAGGACAACAGAAAGTAAAATGGAGGATGAGGCGAGAGAAAACGTTTGACGTTATGTGATGAAGAACAGTGTTCCACCTGTTCACTTATTTAGTTGTTGCTCAGTCACGGTTTGGGGTTGGAATGAAAGTGGACAGTGGAAGAACAGACATGTTCTATTCTGTTATGTTTTCACTTGTGAAAGGCTGAAAGCTTCTACTGTGTAATATATATATTTTTAATTTGCTGCCACCTACATATTGTAGAGTTGTTGGGCAGGAACTTGAACAATGAGATGCGATCCCCACGTCTGCATCTGCTGTGAAGTCACCTCCCTTTCCATCAGCTGAGGGTGGAGCCAGGAATTCTAAACCAAATGAAATCTCTTGATGTTACAGAGCAATAAACCTGGATAGCAACAGGTCAGCTGGCAGAGCAGGGGCTCTGGTGGGGGTGAACCAGCATCCAAACACTCTTTGCCATGATATTTATTTCATAGAATCACGGAGTGATTTGGATTGGAGGGACCATGAAATCCAGTCCAACCCCTGCAGTGAGCAGGGACATCTTCAATCGTAGAATCATAGAACAACCAGGTTGGAAGGGACCCATCGAATCATCGAGTCCAACCATTCCTAGCAAACACTTAAACCATGTCCCTCAGGACCTCATCTACCCGTGCCTTAATCAGATCAGGTTACTCAGAGCCCCATCCAGCCTGAGCATGAATGTTTCCAGGGATGAGACGCACACCACCTCTCTGGGCACCAATTTCCCTGAGCATCCTTGGGGAAGGTCACCACTGTGCAGGTGGCGTCGTGAGCCCATGCACCGTTTCAGCCATATGTGATATTAACTTTGGGACCTCCCTACGCAGCCACATGGAAAATATTCCTAGGCCAAGTTTCCTCCAAAGAGAGGAGTTCATACCCAGAGCTGCCCAAGCTCTTGATTTTGTGAGTGCAGAGCCAGATGAGAGCCAGAGGATTTCTGCGGTTTGATGCATGTGCTTGAGAAAGTGTGTCCCTCTCTTTTATGTTCATATAAAGTCTGGCTTGAAAATACACAGGTGATAAATGCTTCAGTATTTAACCATGATTTACCTGCGGTGAGTGAAGGAAAAATTATGCAAATAGGTCCTGAATCAGAGCAATGAGTCCCTTTATATTCCCCAGAAAATGTCAACATATAATGTTTTATGAATTGCTCGCTCCCCTTTGAAAATAAAATATTTCTCCTTTAGATGCTCAAGATTATGCCTGAACATAAATTACAGAGGAACGGTGGCCAGATTAATACGGTCCCCAAATGGCATGAATTCATAAAGAAATGGGATTTGTGTTTGGAAGAAACTCCCAGTGTTGTGACTTGCTCCAGATCGTAGAGCGGTTTGGTTAGGAGAGGACCTTTACAGGTCACCCAGTGCAACCCTCCTGCAGGAACAGGGACATCTTCAACCAGATCAGGTTGCTCAAAGCCTCATCCGACGTGGCCTTGAATGTTTCCAGGGATGGGGCTTCTACCACCTCTCTGGGCAACCTGGGCCAGTGCTCCCCACCCTCAGCCTGAGAATTTTTTCCCTAAGATCCCACTCCCACACTCATTTTCAAATTATAATCAGGACAAGAAAAGCTCTTAGAGCAGAGTCCCTGGAATGAGAGTCCTGTTCATTTGTGTGTAGATAAAACCGATATTTCCAGAGGTGAAAAAGCAATGTCGTGCAGAATTGCCACTTCTCTCATTGCAGTGTTTTTTCTGGGCTTCTGTGGCCCTCGGAGGGGCCCAAACATCTGAGAAAGACACATTTCAGCCCATCACTTCAAATAATCCTGACCGAGTCATCAATTTAAATACCTAATTCCTATTAGCACTTTTCATCATCGCTCCTGAAAAGCTTTGATGAGGTTATGGCCATTTTCACCAAGAGGCCAAGCGAGTTCCTGTCACGCAGGATGATTCAGTGCTCCTCCCTCTGATAAACTGATTGCTTCTCACATGGAGCATTACGAATTACTGTTTAAAGACCAGGAAAATGAACAAAACCTCAGCATAATCAGGACCTTTTCTGTAATGAGCTGCTCAGTACCAAGAAGCTGCTCTCTGTGATGTTTTACACTACATTAAGGAAGGATTTTTAAGTGCAGAAAGCCTTCTCAAGCTGCTTGCGGATCATTCAAAGACCTGAGAAGGCACCGAATCCATTTTTTGTCATCCTTTTCATAGAATCACAGAATCATAGAATGTTTGGGTTGGAAGGGACCTCAAAGCCATCCAGTTCCACCCCTTGCCAAGGGCAGGGACACCTCCCACTGGATCAGGGGCTCCATGCCCCATCCAGCCTGTCCTTGAACCCCTCCAGGGATGGGGCAGCCACCACAGCTTCTCTGAGCAACCTGTTCCAGGGCCTCCTCACCCTCATCATGAAGAATTTCTTCCTACTGCCTAATCTAAATCTTCCCCCATCCCATTTAAAGCCATTCGCCTCATCCTATCGCTCCAGACCCTTGTAAAAAGCCTCTTCCAGCTTTCCTGGAGCCCCTTTCAGAGCTAGGAGGCTGCTCCTAGGTGTGAACAGCTCCTACTCTCATAACAGAGATGCTCCAGCCCTCGGATCATCTCTGTGGCCTCCTCTGGATCCGTTCGATGATAAAGTGGGTGTTTTCCAACCTGGTTGTTCTATGATTCTATGATTCTTATGTTGGGGATTCCTGAACAGGACTCAGGACTCCAGGTTGGGTCTCATGAGATCAGAGTAGAGAGGGAGAAGCCCTTCCCGGGGCCCTCTGGCCTTTTCTTCGGAAGAGATATTGTAAGGCAGGAGTGGACAATTCCTAACGTTCAGCCACAAGTTGCTCTTTGCCTTCACCCGTGTGTGCGAGTTTGAAAGCTGCTATTTGGGCTTCACTGGAACTGCTTTTAAAGGCTACACAGAGATAAAAATCAATGGGAAATCAACGCAGCAGATGCTAAGTGACTGATAAAATGAAGTCCTTGATTGCAACCCAGAGACCTCTGGTGCAAAAATAACTCTGTGGCTCCTTCACAACAATACTTGGTAAATCAAATGGCAGAGAGAGATTGAGAACCTCATCACCGGTGTCCACTTGCTGGAGTTATCAGTAAAAACACAGTCTAATTTTAACTTGTTATTGTAATTCCGTGGAATGTCCATTTAGGGGAAGAAAATACCTTCGAGGAGGTAGATGCCCATCTCGATGGAATGCAGTCTGGCAAAATGAAATTATTCCCTCGAGATGATAGCCCCCAGACAGACAAAGAAGCGTCTATAAATCTTGGAAACGGCCGTTCTTTAGCTTACGGGTTCATTAATGGAGTGATGGGCCCTGGAAGAGAAATTGCCTTTTGTGCGGTTGCCATTAGTGGGTTTGTTGGCAATGAGCCTCCTGACCTCAGGCGGCAGCGAGGCAGTGGGCTGCGCGGGGAGTAATTATTGCCCTCATACCTTTTGGGTTAAGGCAGAATGTAAAAAGTAAGTCCATTTAGCAGCCTTGAAGGTCACTAGGTTTTGCTGTCGGTGTGTGAAGCCTTTGAGAGGTTTTGTCGCTGAAACGAAACCTGAAACATTATTCTGCCTGTAATAAGTGAGTGCTGCAGGCAGGCTGGTGTTTTCCACTTTTGATTACAGGTGGGGGGAACTCGGAGTCAAAGATCAGAAGCTAGAGAAGAAAAGGCTCTGGGGAGACCTTAGAGCAGCTTCCAGGACTGAAAAAGGGGCTCCAGGAGAGCTGGGGAGGTAGGATGGGGATAGAAACTGTGGGAAAGCCTAAAAATAAGAAAGGATTTCTGATGTTTCACCTGGGATCTGGACATCTGCTTCCTTTCGCTGCCATATTTCCTTGTTGTGAGGAGAGGAGAATGCGTGACTGGGAGGTTTGTACCTGTCCAAAGACGGCAGATGGAAGTCAATAAAACAATCTTGTGAGACGAGAGTTCCTACTCCGAACCCTCAGAGCTGCATGACTGGCTGCAACCTCTTCCTATTATATCTGCTTTCCTCCCTGCCACAAACTGTTTGCTTCACAAAGCTAAAATTACTGGAAGACACTGCAGAGAAATGAAGGTCTAATGATCTCCAATTTATTCTCAGCCCCGCTGGCAGTTTAGCCTTTTTAATTGGTTTGTGAGTTTCCTCTTTGGAAGACCACAGGCTCCAGATGGTAGGTGATCTCATCACCTCCCCAGTACAGGGGGTTTGGCTTATTTTGCTTATCTCCAGCTCTCCCTTGTTCCAATGCACTCAGGGTGAAATGGCAATTTGGGAAGAAAGGATTAACAAGAAGTGAAAAAAGTCCAGCGGTAGAAATGGGCTGGAGGCCTTCCCGTCCAAGGGCAGGCTGGGAGAGCTGGGCTGGTTCAGCCTGGGGAAGAGAAGGCTCTGGGGAGACCTTGGAGCAGCTTCCAGTGCTGAAAGGAGCTCCAGGAAAGCTGGGAAGGGGCTCTGGAGCAGGGGCTGCAGGTACAGGATGAGGGGGAACAGTTTTGAGCTGAAAGAGTGGAGATTGAGATGAGATTTTAGGCAGAAATGTTTTGCTGTGAGGGTGGGGAGGCCCTGGCCCAGGTTGCCCAGAGCAGGGGTGGCTGGAGGGGTTCCAGTCCAGGGCAAACTGACCCTCTGCCTGAGCTCAAGCTTTTCTTTCCAGTGTTTACCAGGAATTCCACGTCTCAGGCATTCTGCCCACCAAACACTTAATGCATAAACCCCCTAATTTCACATAAACAAGGACCGGAAGGGGAGGAGCCTTTATTGCTAGAACTCGAGTATTATGTCCATTTACTTCAAAACACGGAGCAGCCCCAGAACCTCCCTTGTCTCATCTACAGAAAAGGAGAACCACCGAGACCGACTTAACGTGGATCACACAAATAGATCATTGCCCTGAGTCAGCACTGTCATCCATTCCTGTGAGCACCCTTCCCCGTGGCAGATTCATGGTCCTCAGAGAAATTAGACTCAGTTGTGGATGGAATCTAATTTCATCCCTTGTCATTAAGCATCTGCAGGCCAGATTTGCTGTCCTACCCAGTTGTTATGAGTGGGAGAACGACACTGCTGAATAGCAGTTGATCTTTCTGGGGAATTCCTTCTCGGTTTTCTGTGAAAAGTAGCAAAGAAGGGCTGATCTTGAGTGTTTTAGTGTTGGTGGGAGGATTTTCCTTGTAGGATGTGCCATGCTCTGGAGGGCTTGGCAGAGCCCACCTCACCGTGGGGTCTCCTTTGGGTCAGGCAGGTTTAGGGGCTGCATTTCTCATGTGCTCACCTGCCTGGGCAGCAGTGTCTGCTCGAAGGTGCTCAGCTGCAGCATCACTCAGGAGATGATAGCACCTATCAGCTGCTGCCAGCTTGCACCGATGGAATCTGAAGTGAATCCATCGCTTCCTGGCAAACTTGCCAAGATCAACACTGGGAGGAATACATAGCTGCTCTCCTGGTGGAACACACCTGACAGTCTTCACTGTGCTTTTCTTTACCTAGGGATAGTTTACGATCAAAGGTGAATCTCGATGATCCCGTGGGTCTCCTCCAACCTGGTTGTTCTATGAGTCTATGATTCTCGGTGACAAAGTCAAGGCCAATGTGCTGAGTGAAGCTGGTGAAGGGGCTGGAGAACAGGCCTTATGAGGAATGGCTGAGAGAGCTGGGGTTGTGTAGCCTGGGGAAGAGGAGGCTGAGAGGAGACCTCATTGCTCTCTATAACTACCTGAAAGGAGGTTGTAGAGAGGAGGGAGCTGGGCTCTTCTCCCAAGGGACAGGGGACAGGACAAGAGGGAATGGCCTCAAGCTCCGCCAGGGGAGATTTAGGCTAGAGATTAGGAGGAAGTTTTTCACAGAAAGGGTCACTGGGCACTGGAACAGGCTGCCCAGGGAGGTGGTTAAGGCACAGGTAGACGAGGTGCTGAGGGACATGGTTTAGTGTTTGATAGGAATGGTTGGACTCGATGATCCAATGGGTCTCTTCCAACCTGGTGATTCTATGATTCTATGATTCTATGAGTGCTCAGAAATGATGGGTAGGTCCCATTTTCTGTGTGAGGCTTTGGGTCAAGACCCTGCAGGAATCTGTCTTGAGACGAGCATGTCTCGAGCTCCTCCTTCAGAGCCAGGCAGATACTGTTCCGTCCTTGCCCAAGCTCCCAGCTCTTCATATAGGGAGCCAACCAAACATCTTTTCATCCTCAGTGCAGACAGGCTCCGGTGGAGAGTTACAGAGCTTGCTGCCTACTCATTGATAAAGTAACTATACCAGCAGGGAATTATGCTGGAGATGAAGAAGCCCAACAATGAACTGTTCTCAATAGGGGAAAATCTTCTTGCCCTTTCCTGCTATTGGCAGTGCTAAAAACTGATGGCTACCGGAGCACGTTCCCAGCACAGTGCTGCCGTCAAGCAAGTTTGAGCTCATTTAATGTGTAAATGACAGCGAATCAGGAACTTCCCGCTGTTCCCAGTGCTAACACTTCCTGTAATTTGCATGCTAAAATTCTGCTGATTTCAGATAGCTTTCCCAGGGCAGGTTATTTGACATCCAGACTGTATATGTTAGGGAATAAATTATTTTGCCGTGTTCATAACTGATCACAGTCGTGAATTCTGATTTGCTGACATTGAGTCCCAAACAAAAGCGCAGAACCTTGTCTAACAGTGCTATGAGAAAGGATATTCAGAAAATATTAACAAGTTTCATATGGTAATTTATGTAAATACAAACCATAACTCAGTCGAAAGGATTCAGTTGAACCTATAGGAAGAGTCTGAAAGCCAAGGTTCTCCTGACAAACCATAAATTGAGACGTAGTCTTTACAACTTGTGCTTTCTGGTGTAGAACAAAGAAAGGAAAACCAGAAGTTTCACTTGAAAAAGGTGAAGCGTTTCCCAGTTTTGAGTTTAGGGTCTTCAGTGAGGGTTTTTTCCAGGGTTATGAACAGAGCCTTTCACGTCACATTGTGTAGAAGAAACATTGAGGTACAATACTGTGAGGTCCAGGCTGCTTTTCATAGAATCATAGAACAACCAGGAACAACCTTCACACCCCACTGAGAACATTAGGTCCTGATGATCTTCTGATGCAGAATGGAGTGAGGACACTGAGCTTCGTTTGGTTCTGGATGCCTTTATTAAGGTCATCTGCAGCCTTCTCAGAGCCGGCTCTTCCATGTCCAGTCTGCGTGTTGCAAGGACCATTTATTTTAATTAAAAGCTTATAATCAGTTAGCCCATAATCTGTCAGAGCTCTCACGCTGAGGCATAATTAATGAATTAAACCTCTACCTTGCAACTTGCACTATATGCCTGCTTTCAAAACAAATCTGCACTTGTGTTTGAAGGGACGGAACAATAACAGCCCTTGGCACTTGGTGCTGCTAGAATAACCGTATTGTGCATTTATCAAGTGTCTTTCCTCTGAGGGTGTCCAAAGGGCAGCATTAAGATGTGTGTGTACTCAGCACCTTGCAAGATTGAGCCTCCAGCACACAATCGATATTTATAAATTATGCTCCAGCCTTAAAGCAGTGTGGGACTTTCTGGGGGGTGTTAAGCTTTATTGGGTTTCCAGTGGAAGCAAAATAGCCAAAGCTTGCGTCTCAGGAATCCTGGAGCCAAATTAGCAATACTCAATAGTCAAAGACAAGCTCTTGTAAATAGCTCGGCTTCCATTTTGGCACGAAAATAGGTGTTTTGATGGTCGGGATGGCTTAACACATTGAGTCTGAGGCTTCACGGAAAATGCGCTTTCAGTTACAGGAGATCTTTGGCTGGTGGGACTGCCAGCTCTTTCTACAATTGAATCATGTTGAGATCAGAGAATGGGTTGGGTTTGAAAGGACCTTAAAGTCCAGCCAGAGATTTAGGCTGGAGATGAGGAGGAATTTCTTCACTGAAGGGGTTGTCAAGCACTGGCAGAGGCTGCCCAGGGAGGTGGTTGAGTCTCCAACCCTGCAGGGATTTAAAAGATGAGTAGATGTCGTACTTGGAGACATGGTCTGGTGGGGGACTTAAGCAGGGCTGGATCCACGGTTGGACTTGATTATCTTAAAGGTCTTTTCTAACTCAAACAATTGTGTGATTCAGTGAATATTCACAAACCCAAGTGGGAGTCATCTGAGCGCTGGAGCCCCAGACAGCCCTGCTGCCGCAGGCTGATTCTCCGAGAGCTCGGGGCA
The DNA here is from genome assembly GCA_033558105.1 of Coccyzus lansbergi. Taxonomy (NCBI): domain Eukaryota; kingdom Metazoa; phylum Chordata; class Aves; order Cuculiformes; family Coccyzidae; genus Coccyzus; species Coccyzus lansbergi. The sequence goes on along the minus strand of JAUMJK010000430.1, from coordinate 588,886 downwards.
GGTTGGAGTTGGAGGAACGCTGCAGCTCTCTTTTGCTTTGCCTCTGCCCAGCAGAAATCATCACGAGTCACTGAAGAGGCCGCCCGTGCCTTCCACGGCTTGGGAGGCAGAAACCCACGTCCTTTCTGCCCAACTCCTCACCCAGTGCTCCCACTGCCCTGCCAGTTAGTGTGTGGTAACTAAAAAGAGAGCCCTGGACTCGCAGGTATTATTGTGAGTCACCAGTTCAGCTGGGTCTTGTATGATTATTAATGATGAAATACTGAAGCGGGGCTGCTAATAAGTGTAAACGTCCTCCCGTGTGTTTATTTTCCTTCCCCCTTCAAACTGTCATTTCAGAGTAAATGACTTTTCCCCACATCTTTGTCAGGCAACACCGTACCGGTATGTCCACCCCCATCTCGCCCTCTGCTCTAATTTCAGGCTTATTCTGTTTTTCCTGGTGCAGTTTACTAAGCAAAGTACGGCACATCCTCCCATCTGTCTTACTTAAGTGGCACGATGCGCCTCAGCAGCAGATAGAGACATCATTTTTATTACTCTCCGTTCTGGTTCGTGTTTTTTCTCTGAATTATTTACTAAGCCATTACCCGAAAAAAGGGGGAGAGGTGTGGGGCTGGAGGGGAAAAAAAAAAGTAGCATTTTTAAAGTAGTGGTGGGGAGGGAGGGAGGGAAAGCAACCGATTCTTCAAGCATCACTCAAAAACTCTGCTGTGATTTTCTCCCCTTTGTTCCATCTTGTGCTAAACATGTTTGTGTCAGGCAAACAACCCACGTTAGATGGAATTTCACACCATTCAAAGCATCAGTGTTCCCAGCCCTAATATGTTCAAACATGCAACGTAATCCATCAAAAACCCCTGCAGACCTTGCACTTGCTTCCAGATTTATCTGTTTGAAGCCTCCCTCTCCGTGTACGCGCGGAGCCAACCTTCTGTCGGTGGGGTTTTTATTTATTTGGAAACAGCAGACCAGCTCCTCAGTCAGTGTGCGCTACCGCAGCTCTGCTGGCTCCGTGCCCGCGGATTTATCCTGGCAGAGGGGGCTTGCTGGTTGCTGGCTGGAGGCTGCGGCTGCAGGATTAACTGGGGGGTGCGTGTTATTTAGGGTTTGTTCCAACTGCAGCTAAACTGGTGGTGAGACACTAGCCCAGGTTGCCCAGAGCAGGGGTGGCTGCCCCATCCCTGAAGGGGTTCAAGGGCAGGTTGGATTGGGCTTGGAGCCCCTGATCCCATGGGAGGTGTCCCTGCCCATGGAACTGGATGGGCTTTGAGGTTCCTTCCAACCCAAACCACTCCATGATTCTTTGATTTGCGTCTTCGTGGTTGTTTGCAACAGCTCTGGAAGGAGCCTGACCCAGGGAGGGCAGCGCTGCTGCTGGGAGGGTTTTGCCAGCAAGGAGAAAACTAAACTGCAGAGGGAAAGGTTTTGTTTCATTTACAGAAGTTCATACAAACACATCGAGGAACAACAACATCAAACCCACTCCAACAGGGAAGAAAAGCTGTACTTGATCAAAACCAGGAGAAGAGCAGTGACTCCTCTGATGAGAACACTGAAATAGGTGGTGTTAGGTTAACGTGGATATATTTATGTTGGTTTAGAAAACATATATTAACTATTAAGGTATCATTTAACGAGCAAAACTGCAGTAAAACACTTTCCTGCCTTCACTGAGAAGGTTTTGAAAGTGATCCTCAGCACATTTTGAACCCCTTACACAAGGGGTTTCTGATTGAAATAGCAGGAAATATTGTGGTGTGTTTATTTCTGTTTTTCACTGGAGACTTCATTTTTGTCTCCAGACTCATTTTCGTAACCCAGCCTCCTCATCTCAGTTCATTTTTTCCCAGCTCGCATCATCATCACCACTCAGTGCTTACCATTTTAGTGTATAAACATGGCAATTTCTGCAAATCAGAAAGCAAACCCATTAACAGTTGAAGTGGAACAGAAATTTTGAGTTTGTGATCATTAAAGAGCTTGGAAATGAATGAAAAAATAACTTCCCCCTCCCTTAATCCAAACCAAAGCTGCCAAATAAAATACTGTGCTCAACTGCTACAGAGGAAGGGTGGCGTGTTTGCACCTCTCCAGATGTGATAATAATCGTGATCGTGAAGTTGTCTGTTTTACCTGTTGATCCGAGATGCCAGGCTAATAGCCAATGTCTTTTCTCACTGCTTCATGCAGTGGAAAGGAGGCAAAACTGGGTGAGAAATGCTGATGTTTACCGGCCCCTGCTGGGACAGGGGGATGATTTTACACCACCAACCATGTCCTAATCATAGAATGGTTTGGGTGGGAAGCCCTGAACACAGGGCTCCAAGAGAGAGCTCAGAAGAGGAGCAGCATCCCCTCCCTCACCCTGCTGGTCATGCTGCTTTTGATGCTCAGGTTACATCCTAGAGTCACCCCTTCCAAAGACGATGCCTCCTTCTCCTGCCACTGTGCTAGGGGACAGGACAAGAGGGAATGGCCTCAAGCTCCACCAGGGGAGATTTAGGCTAGAGATTAGGAGGAAGGTTTTCATGGAAAGGGTCATTGGGTGTTGGATTAGGCTGCCCAGGGAGGTGGTTGATTCACCTTCCCTGGAGGTGTTTAAGGGATGGGTAGATGAGGTGCTGAGGGACATGGTTTACTGTTTGATAGGAATAGTTGGACTCGATGATCCGATGGGTCTCTTCCAAGCTGGTTGTTCTATGATTCAATGATTCACATTTTGCATGGGGGTGTGCATATGTTTAGTTGCTCTCCAATGACAGCAGCAGTTTGCAGAAGCTTTCGTTAGTCTCTCAGTGAGGCTACAGGTTCCCATGAACATGAAGGAGCAGAAGGGGTGTCGGGAGGAGAGGAAAAGGCTTTGTTGGCCTTGCTGCTTGTGTGAAAGATCGTACTTTGTGCTCAGAGGCCAGCTGTCTTCTCCCCTCTTTTCTTACAGCCTGGCAGCAACTTTCTTCACGCCTCCCTGGGAGCTCTTGCCAGACTCTCTCTGCGAGGGGGAGACGTGTTTGTCCTGGTGGTGCATATGCTCTTGCTGTTTCCTTGGGTGCTGCTGCCGGCTCACACGTGCCCTGGGACGCGCCAGGCGGCTTGTACCTACAGTGCATGAGCCAGCAATGCAAACCCAGTGTGTCTAACGGGAGGGACGACCAGAGCTGTGGGTAGGAGATGGGACACATCGTGGACCTGGGGAGGATCTGTGGCTTGATGCTGATGTGGTTGTGTGAGTGCAGCAGATATTCCTCATCCATGTCAAGCAAATCTGCATATGAACTACTGCTGCTGATTCTTAATCACCAGTTAAACAAATACCTGTTAAACACATAGATTAGATAGACCAGTCCTTGTTTTCGGGCTAAAAACTACGGTCCACAAGTTCAATAGTCCTGTTTTCTATAAACTCCTTCCAAATCAAGGCTCCCAAAGCAGCGTTCGTCCCCAGTGTGGCATGGGAGAGCATAGAATGATTTGGGTGGAAGGGACCTCAAAGCCCATCCAGTCCCACCTCCCATTGGATCAGGGGCTCCCAGCCCCATCCAGCCTGCCCTTGAACCCCTCCAGGGATGGGGCAGCCAGCCCTGCTCTGGGCAACCTGGGCCAGGGCCTCCTCACCCTCAGAGTAAAACATTTCTCCTTAAGATCTCATCTAAATCTCTCCTCTTTCAGCTCAGAACCATTCCCCCTCCCCCTCTCCCTACCCTCCCTGATCCAGAGCCCCTCCCCAGCTTTCCTGGAGCCCCTTTCAGCACTGGAAGCTGCTCTGAGGTCTCACCTGAGCTTTCTTTTCTCTAGATTGAACAACTCCAACACTGTTGGATGTTGAGACACGTTTTGAATCCCTGATACCTCCTCTTGACTTGGCAGATCAGGGTAGGAAACATGGAGCTCGGGACCATAACTGTAGCACACTTCTATTTCCAAGCTCAAAAACTGCAATTACATATTTCAATATGTGTGATTTAGGAAAATATGGTCCATTCCATCTGCTTTGCATTAATTTGAATGACTGATTAAAAATACAGGTTGAAATATTACAGCTACTAATAATTTCTCCACATGGCTAGCTCTTAATGGATGGAGAGAAAATAAAGAATAAGGCTTTTTATCAATTTTTGCAGGCAAGCTTTGCCATAATCCCTTTATTTCGTCGAGAAATATGTTTGTTTATAGTAATTTTATTTGTTTAACAATTTCCTTCTTAATCTTTGCAGGAATTACTTCATATTCTGGAAACATTTAAATTATCTTATTCTCTACAAAAAAATACCGCATGTTAATATTTTCAGAGGCTTCTTTGTTTCCAGTGGGTTTCAGCCACTTCCCAAGCATCCCAGGCTGGTGAGTGGTGCCTTGCATCCCCCAGGAGACTCAGCTGACATTCAACCCCCAAGATAATAGATAATTTTCTCTAATTTCCCCTGGTGCATTGTTTCTCCTTGACCTGCTTTTATAGACTAGCTTGGCCATTGACTCCTTGGCCTCATCCTCTGAATTGAACGCTGATAATGACAACATCATTCAGAGCAGCCCCTGAAGATCAGCTCTGGTTAGCATCACGGCTTTATTGCTAAAAAAAAAAAAACATGAGGAAGGGGGAAAAAGCAGGGGAGCAGTGACTCAAGCGTGAGCTGTGAGCTCCTCTAATTGCCTGTTTGTTTGTTTGTGCAAACTGCAGGTGCTCAAAGTTACTGTTATCAATTAATTATTATAATTTATGGAGCCTGGGTGGTAATTGCTGTTGAGTCATGCCTGCAGGTGTGTCCAAAGTCGTTGCTATGAAGTCAGGTTGCTGGGACTTTGTCGTTGATGCTGGTGAGATGTTGGTTGTGTGTTAGGGTGTTTGTCTTTCTGCTGAGTAATCTGTCTCAGAGAGATGTTTCCTTGCAGAAGAGAGTGTCTGTAGTGCTTAACTCTGAAAAGCGATTAGGAAGAGCTCAATGTGTGGGCTCCGAGCCTTACGTGTTCCAACCAGCAATGATCCTTCTGCACTGGAGCCCTCAAGGGCTGAACACATACTCTGTGTTTGTGAATGAGGATCTTCCATTTCTTTCAACTCCTTTGCTGCACAAGGTATGTAATTTTGCTTCTCTAACCTGGTGTTGTTGTCAGTTGTGGAGAAAGTGGTTGAGAAGTGCTATAGGTTTTACTCTAGGCCAGAGCTGAAGGTCTCTATGAAACATAATGTGGCATCTGAAGCAAACTGGGCACTGCTCCTCTGAGGCCAGGCTGAGACAGTTGGGGTTTTTTCTCTCTTTTCTCCTTCCATTTTCGAAAATGTGTGCCTATGCAAATATTCCACCAGCAGTTTGAGATCTCTGGGGATGAATGATGCTGTGTAAAATATGATTATCTTTTGTAATACATCTCTAGCTCGTATTGCTGCATGATTTTTAACTCCCCTCAAGTTCTGTTGCTAAGAAAATAAGCAGAATACTGAGTAGGGGAAGATAAGTTTCATTAACAACAACGTTGACATTGCATATATATCTTATAATTGCTACTCTAAAGGTGAGATCAATAGCTGCGCTTACACAAGGGCTGTGACATTTCCAAAAACTCCCACATACCATTTTTATTCGAGATGAATGTTTCTGAGAATCGGAAAGCTACTGTTTACATGAGTGATTGGCCTGATTTGCTGCATATTATTCATAAACCTGGGAAGGAAAAAAATTAGATTTAGCTCCTTTCCTACAAAAGCACAGGCATTAGATTAGTGAAAGGAGGCAAACATAACAGATGAAAGCTATTAGAGCTGGCTTTGCTTCTGCTGATCTTGTTTGTTGAGTATTTCCAGTCTACTAGCTTGGAGAATCCATCTATTCCTGACCTTCACCTTCCCACAACATTTATTGTGCTTGGGCGGAGAAAAGGAAAATACGTTAAAAAAAACAAATCAAGGGGTGAAACGAGATCTCTGTTGCATGTTTAGTAAACACAGAGCTCGCTCTCATTTTAGATGACATCTTCCAAATTTGTTAAGACAACAGGGTTTTAACGAGGTCAGCACAGGCCTGTGACAATCAGCTCTGAGATGAGTTGGATTCAACCAGAATTTGTTGCTGCAACGCCCTAGCTGACAAGGAAATTCCTTGGAGGTGGCTGATATGAAGGAAATGAAAAGTTGTGACTCTGCAAAGCTCCAAAGTGTGAAACCTGTAGGCAGGACATGCTCTAGAACAGAGCTGCTCAGCTCAGTTCCTACAGGAGGAGCAGGCTGGTGGATGCAGAAGGAGGGAGGGTGTGTTAAAACAGCAAAGCTGAGTTGTAGCAGCTGAGGTGTGGGGCAGTGCTGGTACTTGTCGAAGCTGTAGCTCAAAGGACACCTCTGAGCTGGTCCTGAGTTACACTGCTGAGTGGGGAGGCCAAGGTAAGCTCAAGGCAATGCAAGTCTGCAGTGTAATTAGTTTTCAGGTGTATTTAAAGCTGAGTAGCCACTTCGTCTCCTCCTCTGTAGAGAAGGCAGTGATGTGGTCTCTAGGACTGGATCGAAAAAGGTGACTTCTGATGAAAGACTCGTGGTTTGTCAGGCAGTGTGGGAACAGGTTCAGCTCTGCTGACCCAGCTGCATTAGATGTAACCCCATTTTGTCCGGCCCATGCTGTCAGTTGTTCCACTCATAAGTCTTAGCTGCTTGAAACCACTCTTTAGCACTTAAATAAATACTCTTCCTGCTATCAAAGACCTTGGAGCTTTTGTTCCTATCTGTCCCTTTTCCGGTAAATGCCATCATTTCTGGTGTTGTGCAAATGCTGCAGCACGTTGTGTTCCAGTATTTCACAGGCAAGGTCAGAACACGGTGACAAAAGGGATGTGTTCAGTAACACTGTTCAATGCAAGCGCTGGCTACGATGAACAGAGACACAACAACTGCAGATTGGGAAGATGGAGAGGCAGGGAGATGCCGGTATTTGCATTTGCTTCCTGTCGTAGGAGTATTACATCTTCATTTTTAGCAGTGAAGCCCTTCTGATAGGTCTGTGTTTCTCCATCTCCTGCTGTGGCAGTGCGGTACCCTAGGAAAAAGCAAGTGGAGCCTCAGTAGCTTTTTCAGAGCGGGAGGTTTGGGTGTCACAGCTTTGATCCACGTTGACACCTGCTCTGGCTCGAGTGTCTGGTGACAGACTTTGAACGCAGATGACTTCAAATAACCTTTTACTTGCTCTCCTCTTCATTGAGAGCTGCTGGTGTTAACTTAGGAGGATACAGCGTGTAGTATTGACGCTGAAGAAGTCTGAGGGAGTCTGAGCTGTGTGCCAGGGAGACAGCCCTGGCCCAGTCAGTGTTTAGAGGATTGTTTCTGAAGTGGTTAGTCTCCCCTGATACAGAAAAGACTCTATCTGAGAGGGTGAAGCCACTGAGCAGAAGGGAGTTATGGCATCTAGGAACTCAAATCAGGCTTCTAATTTCTTTAGTAACAGAAAGGCTGAGTTCTGGTCAAGGAGACGTGGCCTGACTTCTTTGTGATTGAAGCTGTAACATCTCACGTGGCTTGCAGAGGCCTCTCTAGGTGGCTCTGTCACCATCAGGCCTGCTCAGACCCTGCTGGAGGAGTATCTTGCGTGTTCTGGATGATGTTGAGATTTTCTCATTACCCACAGAACCTCCCCCTGGTTGAGTCATGACCTGAACTCTTCAGCATTTGCATTTAGGAGTCTAGGGAGACAGTTTTTGGATGGAATTGAAGTATCTGAGATAAAACAATTGAGTTCCTGCAACTCCTTCACCTTTAGGGACAGTAATCCTGGAGATTGGGAGGGAGTGTGTCCTGCTCGGAGAAGGCACAGCACGTTTGTACTGCAGAATGATAGATATCAAGGCAAGAGCGGAATCAGTGGTGGTTGTGGTGTCTTTTTGTGTTTCTTGATGTCTTGATAAATCAAAGTGGACTGTCTGTGGTGATGTGGAAATAATGTCCAGGTAACTGCGGCTCTTGTGCCTCATCTGGCTGTTCAGCTCCTCTGGCCAAAGCCCTTTCAGGCCATCGCTCTCTTTAACCACCTCTGCTAGATTAAATTCCATGCCCTGACCATGATGCTTTCAAAAGCTCCGAGTCAATTCTTCAATCACTCAGCATTCTTAGCTGTGATTAAAAACACATGTCCCCTAATTAAGCTAATGAGAAATTGTTAATTGGCACAAAGCCCCCCTCGGAGTATGCTTGTTAATGTCACCATCGCTTTGACAGGAGAAGGGGGTAGATGGAGGGCAGAGGGTGGTGTTGGAGCTCAGAATTGGATTTGTGGGAGCAGGTGGGGTGTGCACTGTGAGGAGAGGTGGAACACGACTGGTGGGGGCAGCAGGGGCCGAACAAAGGGTTGTTAAGTTAGTGCTGGTCTCTTCATGCTTCCTCATCAAAACATCACATCTTGTCTGAATCATGAAAGGGAGATTAAACAATTAAGGATGGAATCTCTTGTTTTTCCAGCTTCATCTTCAATTTTAGGAAAAAGAGCAAGATAGAGACAATGGCTGCTAAGAGCAGTTTGTGCTCGGAGAAGCACCCGCTTGGTTTTTCTTAAGGAAAAGGTTAAGTTTTATTTTATTATCGCTTGTGTTTGAGTCAGACTTGAAGATTCTGTGCAGATCAAACCCCTGTCAAGGTAATGGCTCTGCAGACACCTGGGGACTGTCATTTCCTCCAGGAAAAGGCTGCAGTCAATGAGCTCACTGAAAGTTCAGGAGATGCTTCTCTTCATCAATGTTTTCCTGAGAAAAGCGTGTGCCTTGTCACCAGAGCCTGGAAACCCTGTACTAAATTAGATTTTTTGACAGAAATGAAAGCTTTTGAACATGACAAGTTTAAAATATTCAGCATCTCTGGCTTGGGTTTTCAGAGTCCTGTTAGAAATATTGTTCTCCTTGTGGGTAACAGCAAACCTGCTGTGAGGATTCATCTGGTTTGAGCAGAGCACTGTCAGGAGGGGCTGTGAAGGGCTAGGGGCTCTCCAGAGAGGCAGAGCGGAGTCTAAAGGAACCACTGCCTCTGCTGCCTGGTCAGTCAGTGAATTGCTTTGGTGCAGGGTCAGTAGGCCTCTGCATCGAGAGGTGAGGGTCGATGCTGTAAACAGAGCAGTGGGAAAATCCCTTCACAGGAAGGCAGGAGGATGCTGGCTCTGGTTGGTTGCTTGGGTTGTTCTCGCTACAGACAAAAGCAGCATTGCCAGTCATGGCAACAGGAAAGCGTGAGATGGGAGAGGCATCAGAAAGGATCCTGGTGGTGTCAACCTGCAGGCTGTGCCAGCAGAGAAATTCAGGGTCACAGCTCTTCCTTCCCTCCCTTCTCATTGAGGCCAGACTGAGCAGGATGCAGCTGTCTGCATCTGGCCTGGTACCCTTGGTTTCCAATGATGCGTTACATCAGGCAAGGTCTGAAGCCCCGTGTTCCTAATCTTCCTCAGATCCCTGAGGGACATTCAAAGAGTTAATCACGGTGTTTGGATGCAGAGCTCGGCTCATCTCAGTGGATGAAGGAATCCCAGTCCTGGCACGATGCTCGCTGCCATATGCAGCCACGCTCGTGGTATTTTCCATCATCATTTTTCTTCTCTGCGTGTTCATTTGAGGTATTCCTGTTCCAAGCTCCTATTCTGTCCAACACACTACCCAGGCTGTAGCAGCAGTAGTTGCCTCTGCTAAATGAATGTTTGCTAATAATGCCTTTCCGTCTGGATGCTCATCATATCTGCGAAGCGTATTTGTCGTTTCTTCCATCCCATTTCCATTAGAACATAAATAGCAGACAGATTGGAACCCACACTGTCCTGCAAATTGTCAAGCGCTGTTTTGTCCACACTGCCTTTTATTGAGATGTAATAAAATATGCTCTTTTCAGATCCTACCCTGCAACGGCTAAAGCCCGAATGATGTACTGAGTGTGTTTCACTGCCAGTGAAACATAAACGTCTCACCTCTTAGTCCTGGTCTGGTCTACAAGCTGCAGTGAGGAGAGGAAGAAATGAAATGGTGAAGGATGTGGCTTTTATCAGTTGCTCGTATTCTGGTACTTCAGGTCGAAGTCTTCCTAAGAAAAATCTATCACTTTCATGCCAGCTGCAATCTCCTATTTCTTTCCATGGCTGGATGCACAACCTTCAAAAGTCACAACTTGCTGTACTCTCAGATCTTTTGACAGATGCAAGGTACTATTTTGATTACTTCTGCACAGCTGAGCAGGGCACAAATCCTGAGGTGGAGAGGAGAGTGGTTTGAGCAAGTGCAGTTATGCTGCTTGTCAGCTAATCCTATTTTTAGCCCTTACGCTCTTTCTCATTCGACATCTATGGAATATTGCAAGTACTGTGATATGGAAAACACTGTAATTCATGCGTTTTCCTGTGTGCCCGGTTCCCAGGGCTGCACAAGTGTGTCTGTACCCAGGAGATGGATAGCCCTGAGGGAAAAGGCATAGTTGGCCTGTTAAGTTATTTATCAGAGCTCTGTTTCTTTGCTGTTGTGACCCCTGCTTGCAGGTTACCAGGTTCAGAAGCTCTTAGGGTCAGAACTGCATGTGGTTAGTTGTTTGGGTGCTGTGGGTTGCTGGCACCAGAAGGGAACGTGGGCAGCGGAGGGGACAGGGTGTGAGGTGGAGCGTGAGAACTCTCTGCAATGAAGCCAGGAGGAAGCAGGGCTCCGATGCTGTCAGGTCTGAGAGCTCCGCTGGATATCGATCTCCACAGGGAATGGGAAAGGATGTCTCAGATGGTTTTAGTACATTATCTAAACTACAACTCTGAGAGGTACTGATCTGTGAGACCACATCCTTGTTCCACCTGCTGATAGCCCAGCTGGCAACATATCTCAAACCCCACACAACTGACAGATTTGTCATCAGATCCAGTCTGTTCTTTCCAGGGCGATAAGGGTGCCACTCTCTGGATCACTCAAGGAGAGGTGTCTCAGAGAGACAGAGAAAAGCTCATATTTCTGTTCACTGAGGTGTTGCTGACACAATTTAGCATGCGGTATCCAGCTCATTTAGAATTCAGTGCCGACTTCATCCGCATCATAAAGTGAATCCTGTTTTACAATTCCCTTGAACATTCTTTAAATGATGGCATCTGAAAACAAGCAGGACAGTTTGTATCTTGGAATTGCGCTTCCAAAATGAATTCTTATACAGTGTAATCCAGGCTATCAGTCAGACATGTGTGAACAGAGGGTCTGCAGTGATCGAGGACTGGGAAGGAATTATTTTAGTGAGGCTGCTGCTGGCTTGAGCCAAGATGCAGGTGTCTCTGCTGGAGTTTGACTGGATGATCCTCATGGTCTTTTCAGACCATAATGATTCTGTGATTCTTTTTTGAAGGATCAAAATTTTTCTTGGGAAGAAATTGGTTATCATGAAACTCGGGTCTATACTGGAATTCCTGTTTTAAAATAAAATAAACACAAGTAATTATATATTGCTGGGAACAAGAATTCAAAGTAGGTTCTTCCATCGCTCAGACTCTTATTGAGTTGTAGAAACTTTATCTGTGCTTTTATGTGGTATTTTAGTTTCCCCTCCAGGGTGGATTTTGTGATCACAAATTTGAGGCCACTTGGAGGCAGAACAGGGGAACTAGAGTGTTATTTCCAAATTGTTTATAACACATGAAAACATACCCTGCCCAGCTCCTCTCGGGAGAGTTTCACCACGGATCACCTTGTGGAGTAATTATTGTTTTTTACGGATTTCCTTATCACTTTTTTGCTTCTCTTACTGGGGATTTAAATTGTCCCAGCCATGTGGAAATGGGATTTCAGCCTGGGTGCTTGGCTTGCTCTTGTAATGCTGATCTTTGTCTGGTTGTTGTGTATCCAACACTGCAGTTTCCTTGGCTTGTGATCTTGGCCTCAAAAGCAGATGCCTGGAGGTTTACTACACGTCCCATTTGTAACTCAGTTTAGAACTTCCCCTGTGTTAATAATTCAGAGACAAATGGGTTTTGGGTGCGACACAATCTCAGTCGCGAGAACACCAGCCGTTACCCAGCGATTGCTCATCTGTGACTCAATAAATGATGGAGAACTGCAAGTTACAGTTCCTCTGCCGAAGCAGGTGTGTATGAGAGCTCTAAGTACAGATCTTTTCTGATGCCTTCTTTATAAATTATTTGCTGGGACTTTCAAGCTCTGGGCTGTGAAAAGCAGTCTTTACGCAGAGATAAAGCGAAACACTTTCACGGTAATAGTTTGTTTTAAAATGAGTTTTACATCTCATCTATTATGAAACGTGAAGGTGCGCTTCCAGCTACCTATGAGATCCAGGCAGGCAGGCGTGAGCGACAACAAAGACCTGCTTTCCATAATTTTCAATCAGTGTGTGTAAGACTTTTATTTTTTTTTTTTCCCCCTGCTTTCAAGGCTGCTGCTGTGCCAGAGCCCTGACGGAGCAGCCGCGGCCGCTCGACGCAGCCCATGGGCACAGCGCTTCGTGGAACTGAGATGTTTGGGGAGACTCTCCCCTCTGCTTTCTGTGCTGAAACGGCATCAAATATTTACACGTGCTCTGCTGGTAAGAATCCAGCAAGGGGAGGAACATGTATAGTAAACAGGGTCCCTGTAGCAAGAGTCCTACTCGTATAAACAGCATCTGTTTGGCCTGGGAACCCTCTGTAAAGTTGCTGCTGATTATTGGTGGTTTGTTTTTTTTTCAAGACTATGCAGATTGAAGCCTTCATATGTTACCACTTCCCATGCTTTTGAGATGGACTCAGTCCTTCATTTGAACTTTTTGTCTTTGTTGTTCGCTGCCCTGGTGCATTATCGGTAAAACCAGCATATTTCTCACGAAGACTCAATACTTCCCTATAATTTACTTGCAATCCACCTAACCCTTTCTGTTTGCCAAATACCCTCTGCTCTTTAATCCAAGCACGAGCCGAGCATCCAAATGTGGTTTCTATGCAAAGTCTCTCTAATTCCAGGCAGCAGGACTGTCCTGGAGGGATGAGCCAGTTTAGTGATCAGCACACGGCTTTGATTCTTGTCCCTCCGCAGGGACTGCAAATGAGGAGAGTGTGGGCTGATCTTCATGCAAACGATGAATCTTACGTGATTAAGGATAAAAAAAGACATCACTCTACTTTTATCCTCCCTCATCTGTGCAGACAAACTCCGAGCAGTGTTATCTTTACAGTTTGAAAATATTTGATTGCCTACGTGCTCTGTTTTTATCGACAACACTGGAATGTTGAAATGCACTGATGGGGAGAAGCCTGGCTTCGTCCCACTTCTACCCCAATGCTGGAAAAACCAAATGCTTCAGCACCTTTTGAACAAACCTCCAGGTCTCTAGAGAGCCAGGAGGGGATTGTCCTGCTTTGGGGCGGCCCCACCTCGAGCACTGGGGGCAGTTCTGGGTGCTGCAGGGCAAAAAAGGACCTAAAGCTACTGGAGGAACCTCTGCAGGAGGGCACAGAGTTGGTGAAGGGTTTAGAGGGGAAGGTGTGTGAGGAGCAGCTGAAGCCACTGGGTCTGTTCAGCCTGGAGGAGACTGAAGGGAGACCTCATCATAGTTCAGTGCTTCCTCACAAGGGGAAGAGGAGGAGTGGGTGCTCATCTCCTCTTTCTGGACGTGAGGGGAAGGCAGGAAGATGTGCTAGAGAAGTTTAGGTTGAATACTGGGAGAAGAGTGAGGATATAGTTTGACTTATTGCATGTTGAAGAAGTCATGGAACAACCAGGTTGGAAGAGACCCACCGGATCATTGAGTCCAACCATTCCTATCAAAATGAAGGAATTAGTCCCTCTAGCATGAAAAAACCTAAATTGGTATGTATTTGTGCAGCCTCAAGACTTGTTTCTTAAACCAGTTATTCTAGATAATGTGGCCAGAGCCTCTTCAGACACAGATCCCATAGGTAAACAACTAGTACCTAACAGAATGATCATGTGCTTTAGTTAATTTGTTTTTCCTATTCAATTTGCCAGTAGATACACATTGAAGTGTCCCTCTCCTGAGCTCCTGTGGCTCAGAAGGTCCCTAAACACCAGTGTCACAAGAGGCATGGCTCAGGGATTTCAAAGCACAGTTTGTCCTGTAGCTCTCACCCAGGTAAATGAACAAATCTTGCCAATGTTCATGTGTCACTGTCATTCTCTAATGACTTCAAACCTTTTGTGAACAGTAGCGCTTCTTCCTTGATATATTTACATGTATATACACTCATTCCTGACAATAAAATTGAGTTTCTTGGATACTGCTGCAATCTATAAAGGTAGACGCCTGTGCCGACTTCTCGCTCCTTCCCTTTCATAGTCATAATGCATTTTGTGATTTCTTCGCTTTACAGCATCCTTTAAAATGACACATTTTATCAATTCTCTGGGTAGTATTGATGTTTTGCCCCTTTAAACATGTCATTTGATTTTTCTGATGTTCCTCTCTTATTCTCCATCTGTTTTCTTGCAGTGCCTTCATTTGCTGGCAATTTCTCATTGGCTCCCCAAAGGTTTATTCCAGGAGTTGCTTTGAGCCTATTTTTATTTTTTTCCCTTGTGTTTCAAAATGTTTAACATGCGACCAAATTTTTGCAAGGTACGAGTGGTGCAGGCACCGGTCCTGTCCTCGCTGCAATCTGATTTAAGCATTTCATCATGCAGAGCACATTTTCTTGCCTTCAGGATCCCTGTGGATTCAATCAGAGAGCAATTTTTAAAAGCAAATGAGGAGAAAATCCCGTGGTGATACTGTAGATTGTGGACACGGTTTGTGTGGCTTTGGAGACGCTTCCCCAAAAGGGAATCTGAGGGTATCGGAAAAGAGTTGAGGAAGGTTGTGCTTCCCCCATTCCTCCTCTGGCTTTCTTCTTAGGGGTGTTTGTGATGCCAGGTTGCTGCTTGCGTCTCGGAGATGGAAATGTCTGCAAAGTGCGAGTGCTGACCAGCTTCGGTCAGAAAATCAGAGCAGGGGTGGCTGCCCCATCCCTGGAGGGGTTCAAGGGCGGGTTGGATGGGGCTGGGAGCCCCTGAGCCAGTGGGAGGTTTCCGTGCCTGTGACAGGGGGTTGGAGCAAGAACTGTACAACCTATCCCAGGGCTTTCTTACTCTCGTTGTGAAGCGTTTCTTCCTGATGTCCAATATAAATCTTCCCCCTTCCTATTTAAAGCCATTCCCCCCCATTCTGTTGCTCCAGGCCCGTGTAAAAAGCCCCTTCCAGCTTTCTTGGAGGCCCTTTCAGTCCTGGAAGCTGCTCTAAGGTCTCCCAGGAGGCTTCTCCAGGCTAACAACCCCAGCTCTCAACCTGGCCTCACAGCAGAGGGGCTCCAGCCCTCGGATCATCTCCGTGGCCTCCTCTGGACCTGTTCCAACAGTTCCACATCCTCCTGTTGGTGATTCCAGAACTTAAGAGTGGAGCAGAGGGAGAGATCTGGCCCTTCCAGTTCTGTACCTATCAAGGATGACTTACAGGACAAATGTTCAGCTGCATTAACATAGCAGATGGAATATTATTCCAGCCTGGATGGCAGGAGAACATTGAATTTACCTCCAGACTCGGCAGATGTCAATTTATATTAACGAGCAATGGCAACACACAATATATTTTATTTTCCTTGTAACCTGTCTTCATTAGAAAACATCTGCATACATTATAGCCTATTCCAGATGTTTAAAATTAATGCTGTAGCAAACAGCTCACATTTTCCCTTTCACGGATGATTTTTTTTTTTCTTTTTGCCAGCATAAAAATTAGGTCTGATAAAAATGAAAAGCCTTGTGATGGTTTTCCCTGTATTTGGGAGCAAGTCTATTACGCTATCAATCTCAATACCAGGGTGTGCTAAAAGGAGCAATAAGACAAGACTGCCTGTCACATATTTATGAGCTTATGAACCTTTGGCTGTCCCTTTTGTTATCCCTTCTCTTGGCAGAGCAGTGTGATTTCGAACCTTGAATTAATGCAAAAAGGATGAGGATCCACTTTCTAGTGCGTACGTCCCGGGTGCTTGGCAGTTTGTAAATGTCACTGTGGGAAATGGGGAGAAGAAGCTGTGTGGTTGTAAGACGTCGAGTCTGTCATTGTCACAGGCTTCCTAGGAAAGTTATTGAACGGTAATGCGCAGCAGATAAAGGGAATTAAGATTAAAAGAACTTGTATTTTTTCTTTATCTTCACGACAGTCTGCAGATGAATTTCATAGAGGTGCAATGGTACATGTGCCGTATGCCATTGGCTGTGAATCCTGAAGCTGGAGAGCTTCTGGTTGGCCTGCAGGTAGCCTTTTGTGTGAGCACGCGGGGCTTGAATCACGGGCGGAAAGGTATTCAAAGAATAATCACAGCGATTGATCTTGATGTTTTGTGGCATCTTTCATTTTATTTTCTTCGCGGTTCTTTCTGTGGTGTTGGACAAGCTGAAAGCCGAGTCGTTTGTCCCTGACTGGATGATCTTTAAGGTCCCTTCCAGCCCAAACCATTCTATGAAAGGTGAGTGGTTCACCTGATGATGAAGGGCATCTATGCAAAGGGGTAGAACAAGCATGTATGGTCTCCTCTGTGTGTTTGTACACACCCCTGCACATCTTTCTCTCTCTATGTTTCTGTGTTTATACAGGTATATAGAATCGTAGAACAACCAGGTTGGAAGAGACCCATCGGATCATCGAGTCCAACCATTCCTATCAAACACTAAACCATGTCCCTCAGCACCTCATCTACCCGTCCCTTAAACACCTCCAGGGAAGGGGAATCAACCACCTCCCTGGGCAGCCTATTCCAATACCCAATGACCCTCTGTGTGAAAAACTTCCTCCTAATCTCTAGCCTAAATCTCCCCTGGTGGAGCTTGAGGCCATTCCCTCTTGTCCTGTCCCCTGTCCCTTGGGAGAAGAGCCCAGCTCCCTCCTCTCTACAACCTCCTTTCAGGTAGTTGTAGAGAGTAATGAGGTCTCCTCTCAGCCTCCTCTTCTCTAAGCTGAACAACCCCAACTCTCTCAACCTATAAGTTCCTATTGTAATATAAGCCTATAAGTTCCTATCCTAAATTACAGAATTATGGAATGGTTTGGGTTGGAAAGGACCTCAAATCCCATCCAGTGCCACCCCTGCCATGGGCAGGACACCTCCCACTGGATCAGGGGCTCCAAGCCCCATCCAACCTGGCCAGTCCTCCAGCCCTCACATCTTCGTGGTCTCCTCCAGAACCATTCCAACTAATACCCTGAAGCAGACTGACAATGGTAACTGGCACTCAGCTGCTCAGGTGACCCTCACGTAGAAACTTAGCTCTGGTCCAAATGAATTTGGCTTTTCCTGACCTGTGGGAGGGGCTGCATGCCTCCCCCCAGACACAGGCTGGCAGAGCCTTCTCGTGCATGCCAGGAAGAGAAACATATCTCTGTTTAATTTAGTGTGACTTGATTGTTGACTCAGTTGCAGGTCAGCAGCAGACACAGAAAAGTGATATAAATCTTTTTCTCTGCCATGTGGGGGAGAAAACAGATGGACACTGGAGTGTATTAATGTTCATTCTCCTTGGGAATCAATAGGAATCTATATTTTATAAATGGGTCTATGAAACACAAGAGAGAATTCATGAAGCGGAGACGGAAAGAGGGGAGAGAATGAAAAGCCGGCTAATTCCTTTCATACGACTGATTGTTATCAGCATCCTTGAGACACATGTCCTTTGAGGGCTTGGTGCAGCAGAAGGCACTGCTGCTGCATTTATTTTCCCCAGGACTGATTGCATTAGCTATGCAGAGATAGCAGGCCTGGTCCTGTTATTTCTGGAGTGCCCTCAGCTCCAAATGACATTTAGCACCTCGAGGTACCGAGCTTCTGTTTCTAATTCAGAGCCTATTAATAGCAATGGGAGACTTCACCGACTTTAGTACGATCTGCATTGGGTCTGGGATGTTAATAAGCGATTAAATGTAGCATAAATACATGGGAAATATCGTTCACGTTGAAATACATGTTGAAATATCGTTCGACCCCACGTCCCCTTTCCCCCCCATGGGGGGGGAAAGGGGACGTGGAGTCGAACGATATTTCAACGAGGAAGATGGAGAGTGGTTTACAGGTATTTGTGGGAGTGAGATTTAGTGTGACTATAATTTGGAAGCAACAGGTCTGAAGTGAAGTTTGCAATGAAAAGAGATGATGGAAGAGAAGCAGGTGAATAAAAGGGGAAGGGCAGGGGGATGGTCAGTTGAAACAAAAATCAAATAAGGGCAACAAATCAAGCTCTGAGGAGTGGAAACACATCAGAATTAATGCTTATGGATGTAGCTGTTGCCCTGCCTGTAGTCAGGGATCAGTTTTACTTAAAAACTCAGAGCATAACTCTTTACCTTCTTCCCCTTATCTGCCTCTGCCTCTTCCTCCCTCCCCAAGACGCACACTCAGCCAGATCTCGGCTCCATCGCTCATGTACCATTCTGTTCTTGGGAAGGATTAAAAAAAAAAAAAAGAATCATGATGCATAAAGCTGGAGCTTCATTTCCATAAAAAATAGAATTAGAGAATGATAGAAATGAGAAATATTAGCCTATAACGGCACATGGTTCATCAAAAACCCAGCCTTGCGAAATGACAGCAGACATCAGTAATTGCCAAAACAGCAGCTTTATTTATAGTTGTCGGGGAGAGAAATGCACTGCTACAAATTCCAATTATGGATAAACTGTCCAGCTTAGAGACAACCACTGCCTTTCATTTTCAGTGGCAGAAACTCCATAATGTTCATTGTCCTGGTGAAGCATCCAAGATTATTAGAAAACGATGCACTGATCTTGCATGCAGATCCTCTCTTCGTGGAGAGGGTTTGCCAAATGAAGTCCTCAGGTGTCTCCTGGTAGAGGTGATGTGGATGGAATCCAGCCTCCTGCTGGCTTTTCTTTCAGGTATTTTTGATATTTCATCTTTAAGATCATTATCTCTTCTGCTGCTCTGATGGCTCTTGGCCTAATCCAGATGAGACCTTCTCTGTACCTTAGAAAGGTGCTTCTGACCCAAGTGGGCAGAGACGTGCTTGCCTCCCGGTACAGTCCTGTGACAAAGGGCATTAAGACTCCTCTACTTTATTGAAATTAAGTGATTTAATTAAGACAAGATGTGCCCAAGGCCCTAGCTGGCTTGGGTTAAGATTTTAAAGGTGAAAGAATCATGTTAGGAGCAGACTCTGCTGTTTCTGCTCTACGGTCTCAGACAGACAGGACCTTTTTCACCGGCTCTCTCCACTTAACTGGCTTGTGCGGATCAGCTCTGTGAAATAACACTGTGATCAAAATCTGTTCAATAAGACAAGCACTTTAGAAAGCTCAAGTGTAAGCGTCAAGGTCTTCCTACAAGCTTGTTAAGTCTCTGACAAGTAGCAGGTGAAGAACACACGCTCCCGATTTCTGAACTGGTTGTGTTTGTGTACAGGTTGGTGGTTTCAATTCCCGCATGGGGATGAAACCCAGCTGAGACCAAGTGCCCTGCGCCGTGGGGACTCAACTGCTGCTCCCTGGGCCTGAAGAGGCACCCTGGGGCTGCTCGTTGCTGGGGGCTGGAGCATTTTCTTTCATGAGGGGGTTAATTGTCATTGAAAGAATGAAGCGAGGGGCCCTTGGGATGCTGATTCTGGGAGCAGCGTGTGGGTTGTGGCAGTTTCTGATCGGTGCAGTGGGGCTGGAGGGTACCCAGAATCCTAGAATGGTTTGGGTTGGGAGATCACCTAGTTCCAGCTCCAAAAGGGTGCAAAGGGGAACTGGAGAGCCTCCATCTGTGTGCAGCGTGAAGTCTGGAGATGTGAAATGATCCGTTTGACTTTTGTCGACCTGTTTTAAAGGCAAGACAGGCAGGAGCAGCGCTTCAAACCTTCTAGCTGGTTTTCTGTCTCGCAAGAGCCACTGTCTCTAAGAAATACTGTAAATCCTCACCTGACACGGCAACGCGCAGCTCCGTTTGACCTTCCCAGCAGTTATTGGGCTGTGGATGTGTTTTACCACCACAATACAAATTATTTTGTTTACGGCATGATAGGAACATTTGTTAGGCTGAATTCTGCAGTGCATTTGCAATACTTGTGCTGTGGATCACTGGAGCAGTCCATTACCGCATAGGTGATAATGGATGGCTTTAATCAGGGAGGGAAAGTATTTATTTCACATTTCCTCCTCGTGGAGCCTATTAGAGTCCTGCTTAATTACAAAGGGCCGGGGTGGTCGCACTGATATGGGAAAAATCCAAGGTGCTCTCCTGCCTCTGCCGCAAAGTTAGGAAGTTGCCAAGACAAATGATTCCGTTCTCCTCATGCATCAGTTTATTCATCTGTATAATGGTTGTATTAAATCCACTCTCGAGGGTGGTGACAAAGATGAATAGGGCAGGATTCCTGCCTGCACCGCGAAGGTGATGGGAGGAAAAAGTTGCTAATCCTTCAGAGAAATATTGGTTGGTGACGTAGGATGTGCGTTCCCGGTGCCACGAGACGCTCTGTGCTCGATAGTCGTGCATCCAACTTATCGAAGAGCAGATGGACCATGAGGAGCGAAAGGGAGTTGGAGTCAGTGCGGAGCTGCTGCTGGAGCACAGCAAAGTTTAGGAACCTTCCTCTTTGTTCGAAGGTCTCACTGATGGAAACCGATTCTCTCCGAGATACCATTTAAATCTCCTCTTAAAGTGATCCAAGTCTCGAATCGTGCTCCCGAAACCCCAAAGCGTCTCTGGACGCGCACCAGCTTTGTTGAAAGACTTGTCAAGACTGAACCGGTAATTCACAAATTCACTAAAATTCCCTGCTCCACTGAGCAATGTGACAGCTCTGCCGACCGCGGTAACATTTCTATTCAAACTGGCTTTGGAGCTATAAATATCCCTGCAATATTTCCTGCTTCAGAACATAGACAGCTTTACAGTGCTGATAAAATAGAAATTACTTTCTCTCTGAGATCTAGCTGGAATTTTAATGTCTGTTTTGCAATAAAGCAGCTCCTACACAATTCGATTTGAGGGAAAGAAAACAAACGGTCTAATTTAGTTACAGTAATGACTCCTCTTGTATTGGTGGCCACAGCCAAATCGGTCGTTGCAGAGCTGTTCAAGTTTGCAGTGGTGAGCACAGAGATGATTTTTACAGTAATATGATTTTTTTTCCATATTTAAGTATATATAGAGCATTGCTTAATTACAGGTATGGCAAAACAAAGACCCAGGAAGGAAAAGGGCATTAAAGTTTACAACCTCTAATAGCGTTTCTGTAAAAATTAGTTGTCAGAGCTGTAAAGCTGGTGACCAAAGATGACACGGATTAAAAAGGGTCCTTCAATTGAAAAGAAAAATTGCGACTACTGTGCTCATCACTGCTGCCTTTTAATTAGTCCATAAATGTCACCCTGGCTCTTGTTAGCTCCTTCAAAGGAAAGGGCTGGGGGGGGAAGTTCATTTTCTGCAGAGTTCCCTTTGCATTTGCAGAGTGGGGAAGTCTGAGGACAATCACAATGGGAGTAGAGTGAAAAATAATGATCCTTCCTTTGCATTAGGGCACGGGCAGGTTGTCTTGTGCTGGCAAATAGTCTTAAATACTATGATGAGCCTCTACAGAGTCTCTTCTCTGCACTGATGTGGTCCCAGCTTGAGCACTGGCTGCAGTTCCTTTGCAGGTACCTTCCCCTGCCCGACAGTACCTGCCCGAGTTGCTCATGTTGAGCTCTGTGTATTGTTCACCTACTTGGAATGTAGCTGGAAGGCTTTGCTGCAGGAGCCATCGCATCAGTCACAGTTTTAGGTCAGAACAGACCTTTATGATCATCAAGTCCAACCGTAAACATCTCACTGTCCACTTAACCACGTCCCTAAGCACCACATCCACATGGCTTTTAAATCCCTCCGAGGATGGCGACTCCATCACTCCCTTTCCTACCCTGTTTTGGTGTAAACCAGGCTTGTTCTTCTGAGTTAAGTGACGCTAGAAAAGATGCGACTTGGCTGAAGTGGAAGAGGCAGGTTGGGTGGTGAAGGCACAAACAATCCTGAGAAGAGAAAGTTTGTTTTTCCTTCCCTGCTCTGTTGGGTTTATTTGTTTACTCTTTAGAACACAAGCTCCCTTTGTGAGCCTGGGAAGTGCCAAGCGCACTGCCGGGGCTGTATAAATAAATAATAACTATTTAGAATCTTTTAGAAGATACAGAAGTGTGTTTCTTAGCGTAAACGTAAGCAAAAATGAATGGAAGACTTGGTGTTCGTATTTCAGTGACAAAACAGCAGTAGAACAACCGTGTGGGACTCAGGGCAGTAAATTGCAAGTGTTCTAGAGGGTTTCCTTTAAAGAATTACAATCCATAATGCTGCGATGAATACTGATTTATAGATATTTTTCTTTAAAAATACAAAAATTCGTGGGTATTTTTCTTATTTCAAAAGGGAGTGGGTAATGATGGCTTCCAGAATAACACTACATCAGGTGATCTCTGCAGAACTGCATTTCTCGTGCTAAAAGTTGTGGCATCTTGTGTAGGTGAGAAAATTAAAAAGATTTTACAGGAATGTGTTGAGCAGACCTCTGTTACTAAAGAGTCCAGCACAGGTTGGGGAAAGAAGAGTATAAATCACAGAACAACCAGGTTGGGAGGGACCTATCGGATCTTCTAGTCCAACCATTCCTATCTAAAATCGTGCACAGTCCCATGCAAAAGGCTTTTTATTTGTGTGCCTTGTGGATGGGTTTGGGTCTGGAGTGCTTTAAACAACCCAAACGAGTATTAGATGCTGAAAGCTGTGGTTTTGGTGTTGAAATATAAAGAAAGATCTGGCGCAGCTATTATCCTATAGAGAAAAAAGCTTTTATTCTGGAGGATAAATGAGATTAATAAATTGCTTTGGAGTAGTCGCTCTGCTCATGGGCTGCTTCTTGGAGTGCTGTGAATGTTAACTAAGCCCAACCAGATGACTGAAAGTAGATTTAAGTTTTACTAGACGGGTGCCTGAACCTCCTCTGGAAAAAGCTCAAAAAAATCTGTATATCAAGACTGTTTTCTGTAGGGATGATGATGCAGAAATATTTGATGGAGAGGAGCAAACAGCTGCCAAAAGTGGGTTTGCTTTATCAAGGTCGCCCTAAAATATGGTCAAAATCTGCCCCTAGCCTGCTCCATCCATCTGTGCCCAAATGTTAGCTGTAAAAAGGGAGAAGCAATACAGTGTAGAGGACAAATACAGCATAAGCTGTCTTTAAAATCCATCCTGGCCGTGCCTTGGCTAACGGCTTCAGCCCTCGGAGTGAGGGTGAGTGAGCTCGGGGGTCCTGGAGTTGCTCGTGGGGCTGAACCCAACCCTGGCTTTCCTGCCACTTCTCCTCAGTATGGATGTTCGAAGCTATCCAACCACAATTGCGTTTAGATTACATTACATTATACAGTAAGTGGCAAATCATCGCTGCTTCCTTTGACATTCAGTGTAATAACATTAACCGTGATGAATTCCCTTTTACTATTCATGTGGCCTCCATACATTATTTCAGCTGAATTCCATTGTAATGTAGCATTAATTAATGTCTGCTGCTTATCGAGTGTTACCCATTTCTACCTTCCCTCCCAGTCTTTAATTCTTGAAGAATTGCGCATCCAAATGCTGCAGAGGCTGCCGCTGATGCCAGGAAATCTTTGTAGGATGCAAGAAGGCAGGTTATATAGCTGATGGCAGTTGCTTCCTGCGCTATCTTCTCTCAAATAAAGTTTTTTTTCTCTCAGTTTTTACCTGGGTTGGCAATAAACCCATCGTAGGATGCTCTGAATTGGAAGGGATCCACGAGGATCGTCGAGTCCAGCTCCTGTCACGGCACAGGACAACCCAACACTCTGTCTGAGGGTCTTGGCCAAATGCTTCTGGGATGTTCTCAGACTCAGCATCGTGACTGTGTGGTCACCAGAGAGGAGAGATGAGCCCCAGCTCCTTCTTCCCTTGTGAGGAAGCATTGAGCTGTGTTGAGGTCTCCCCTCAGTCTCCTCTTCTCCAGGGACTTCAGTTGCTCCTCATACAGCTTCCCCTCTAAACTTTTCACTAAATTTGTCCCCTCCTCTGGACACTCTTCAGTACCTGAGCAGTCACAACGAGAGTAACTCTGCCAATGATGCAGTGAGTTTCCTTCTTAATCCCTCTCCATAACACATAACATCAGCAAGAAGCCTGGTGCTCCTTGTCATATGCTGAATTTAGTTTAATTTGCTGTATGTAATTTGTTCATGGTCCTCTGACCCGTCCTACCACAAGATGTCATCCTTCCGACAGGTAGGGACGTGGCTCTTGTCACTGTGGTGTCTTCTGCTCTAGGAATCCCAAGTGTGGACTTTATATTTCTGTCAAGTCGTCCAGCCTTGAAGGACCTCTGCTGTCCTCCTGGAGTGATTCATGGTGGTGGCTCCACTGTAGAGCACGAAGCCACCTTATCCTAGTGACCGATTCCTCACAGGCTTTGAGAACTCACCACACAGGGAGAGGCTTTTCTGTCCGAGAAACAAACACCTGATGCCTTTCAGCAACCAGAGCGCAAGAGTTAAACCCTGCAAATGGCTCTAATAGGCATAATTTAAACCCATGCTTTTCTTTTTATGGCAGTTTCATATTTAGTGCTTTATATTCCAATTTTCCACCTTTTAGTCTTGCTTCTGTCTTTTTTTTTTTTTTTTTTTTCTCCCGAGCTGCAAAGCCCTATCTGGAATGGGAGGGCAATTACTAGGCAAGCATGTAGTTCTTTAATTGAAACACTTATAGGTGTACACTTAAAAACTATAAAGACTTTTATGGAATCGCGGTGCCTTAATAGGCTCTCATGTTATGTACATTGTAATCTAATTCTGTCCTCTTCCAGCATTGCTGGGGGAAGCCGTTAATTTATGGTTACAATGAGCAGTAAAGCAATAATAGTAATCTAAAGGTACAATATCCCTTGTTTAGGGGGCATTTATGGTTATGTATTAAAACTATAAATATATCAAGATGTCACAGAACTGATTGGTATAAAATGAAAGATAAGATCTCTCCACTTTAAAATGTTCCTTTTTTTTTTTTTTTTACCCAGCAGAAAAGCAGCCACAGGCTTATGGTTAACCCCAAATCCCAGTGCTTGGCAGGCACAGTCAGCTGGTGAGAGACTTTCACCAGCAACCTTCCCTCTCCTGTTATTTAATTTATCGTGCGTGTGCAGCAGGAAAGCAAGATGGGATCTTATTTTAGTAATTAGCCTTATTCACATGCACTGAGAGCTACCTAAACGTGCTTCCAGAGCTGGAATACCTCTAGCACATCCACAGACATTAACTGCTCACTTTCTGTGATGATTCCTTTTTTTCCCCCTTCCGTGTTAGGCACATCCAAAGTCTAAATCTGGTCTTTATTTGCTCTTCCATTGCTGTTCTCATTCTCTCGGTGTTAAACCCCCTGTTGCTGTTCTGATTAAACCAAGCGTGTGCTGTGTCCTGGGCATAGAATCATGGAACAACCAGGTTGGAAGAGACCCACCGGAATCTCGGGGACTGCAGCCAAGTGTCTCCTGCACAAGAGGAAAGGACTTGTGGGGTTTGGTTTGGTTGCTAGAGAACCCAGGAACACCCTGCAGTGAATAACTAAGTGGAAGTTGTTATGATCTGTGCTAACTTGAATGACTGTTTCTCTGACAGCCCTTATCCTGTTGAAATCCACGAGAGATGGGAGTCTTCCTCCCTTGCTGCTCTTTGGGTGTCCCTGCCGTGGGATCCAGATGTGGGGCTGGTTTATGAACGCCGCTGACTGTAGAGATATTTTATTGTGGGGATTGACCTGTGCAGGTTCTCCAGCTCCAGCCTGTTTTCCTGCTTTCCTGTGGCAGCACTGGGAAGGGACCGAGCCACTCGGCACACTCAGCTCCTCGCAGATCGCCTGCGGCACGGCCGTGTCTCTGGACTTGTCCTGCTGGAGGTGTCTCTGGAGGTGTCTTTCCCAGAAGCATTTCCTAGGACACTGGTTGACAGATTTAGTAAAAACACTTCTCTTTAAACAAGTCTGAATAAGAAAGGGTGACAGGAAGGGATAATTACCTTGTCTGAGCCAGGTCTCCGGGTAGACACGGTGACATTTCAGAAATCCAAATGGCTTTGTTGTGTTGTGATTGGGAAGAGAATGGAGGGCAGAGCCCCTGACATTACAGACTGCAAACAATTTCTCAGCAGAGTCCGTCTGCCCGACACACCGAGCGCTCTCCCAGCCCCTTTGCTGAGTGTTCTAGCGCTGGGGTCAGTGCTGTTGCCTCGTCCATTGAACACCTTGGTGCAAAGAGAACTCTGCCTGTGGGCGGAGGAGGGTTTTTAGTTGTTGATTCTGCTCCGAACACCATGGATCCGTCTCCTGGAGGGGCAAGTAAGCAGCACAGCAGGTGGCCTGGTTTGAATAAGATGTTAGGAGTGCTGATACCAACCCCCTGCTCCGCAGAGACAGGTGGAGGAGCAACTGGGTTGGGTATTGCATGAAAACAGCATTAAACAATAAAATGCTCTGGCTTCAGAGCAGAATAGGAGAGAGGGAAGAGGCAAACAAAACAAATGCCGTGAGAAGGTGGATGCTGTGTGCCGTTCATTATGTGGCCAACATCAGTTTAATCTCTTTCAACCCATTGAAGAGAGTCTGCTGGCATTTCTCAAAGTTAATTATTCAGCTTCTTCTGGAAAGATCAGTCTTGGCTCATTCAGCAGTCGAGCCGATCAATGCTTTTAAATGTTTGTGGGGCGTTCTTTTCCAAAGAGTGTTTGGAGGGAGGCTGCGAGTGCTTGTTCCTTGTTTCTGCCAGCTTTGTAGAGTTAAAACGTGAGCCTGTTGGTTAAACCTGGGTGACTGGGAGAGGAGGGAGGCTATGTTCTAGTGGCCACCACTGCCCATTTAAGCCAGGGGCAGGGTCAGTGCTGTCAACTGCCTTTCTTGCTGAGAAAGAGTCCTCGTTGTGTGTGTGTGGAGATCCCTGCCACCTACTCAAGGGGTCTCAATCTCCACCTGAACAGCCCCATCCCATCCTCTGCATTGTTTGTGCGCTCAGTGCATGGAGCCATGAGAAAGGACGTCTTTTATTACCCAACAGATCAAGAAAAAACATTCTGTGGTTTTCACCTTGTCTATAGGAATCATCTGCGAGGAGCGAGAAGAGCTTTAAGATCTGTTCCTCCTACAATGTTTGGCTGGTTTTGTTGGGTTGGGTTTGTTCGTATCTAGTTTGTGTTAATTGAGCATCTAGTTGGTGTGTGCTTGTCCAGAAACCCAATTTGCATGTGTGAACACACATGGAATTATGTTCCCAGGGAGCTCACAAGGGAGATGTGAGCACCTACCCTCGTCTCCTGCAGGCAGATAAATGACTCGGAGTTTCTCTTTTCATCCTTGTGAAATGGGACTGAAAATAAGTGCTTATTTCAAGTAAAGGTTGTGTGAGCACTGATTGATTTTAATATTCAAACGGTGCTTTGAGACCTTCTCGAACAAAGGTGTGTAGTCCTCAAACCTGTGCTGTCATCATTTTCTTCCCTTCCCTTCCCGGTTTCCTGGCACCAGGCTCTCCAGTGAGGCTGAAGGTTGTCCCGGGAATCCTCACGTTGAACACAAACTGCAGTACAAAGAGGAAACGAGCCACTTAAATACAAAGAAAATCTGCGTCGGTCTCTAGTAACTTTGCAGCATGGCTCTTGTTTTCCCATTTCACTTGCTTTAATACATCCATCCCTGACCTGTTTCAATTCTCCCTTGGAAAGGCTCATGGCAAGAAAGACTCTTAAACCTCCCTCCCAGACCGTGCCGAGCCAGACCCATAATTTTATCAGCAACCAGCTGCTTGGCACGAGCCTTGCCAACTCAGCAGCTCTGTCTACTCTTCCCTTGAGGAAACCGTTCACCTTATCACCAAAGAGAGACGAGGGGGGAAAAATTTCCATCTGTTACAGCTCAGAGCTAGAAGCTTCATAATTGCATAGGTACACAGGCTGCATATCAAATTTTTTCGGTTTAGGAAGCACTTAGGGAGCATTCATTCTCCTTTTATTGTTGTTCTCTCCCTTGCAAGTGACTGTTTCATCTCCTCTGGGATACAATGCGAGGATTTCCGAGCAAATTTGTGGTTTAACGATGCCAGGGAGGTGTTTAGACCCACAAATGCATCCTGGAAAAATCTCTCTGTTATCCCGTTGTGTGAGCCGTGGCGGAGCAGCAGAGCCTCCCGCAAGCGTTGCTGCTTTCCTGGGTCACTGCAGGTGACCTCGAGCGGCACAGTGTTTATCGGGTGCACCTCAAAATTAATTTCAGTGGGACAGCTGAGGGGTGCGAAGTGAACACGGGGCTTATGTGTTTTCCAGACTGAGAGCACTGAATAATGGATGTGGAGAGAAGTTGTTTCTTGGAGATGTTGTTATATTGACCGAGTTTGTTTTAAAATGTTGCTTTCCAGGAGGCTCTTAAAAGAGAATATTATCAAATACCTTCTGTATTAATCACCACTTGATCTGGTTGAAGAAGTCCCTACTGACTGCTGGGGGGTTGAACTGGACGGCCTTTAATCATAGAATCATAGAACAACCAGGTTGGAAGGGACCCATCAGATCTTCTAGTCCAACCATAATGTTCCATTCCAACCCACACCGTTCCATTGCTTCCAGGAAGCCTTTTTATAGAATCATGGAACAACCAGGTTGGAAGAGACCCACTGGATTATCAAGTCCAACCATCCCTCCAATGGTTGGACTTGATGATCCGACGGGTCTCTTCCAACCTGGTGATTCTATGATTCTCAGAAGTCCAACTATTCCTATCAAATATATAATTATAGTGCTAAATAAACCCAGTTTTGAAAGCCAAAGCTTCGACTTGGTAGGGACTTAGCTCTGTGCAGAGTTTTTGCGCCAGTTGAAAGAATTAGTGCAGTTTCTGAGGTTTCAGTGTCATCTGTCTGGTTTCAAAATGAGATGCTCTCAGGTGATTAGGCCAAGACACTCATTAGTCTGAGCCGTGGCAGGATACAAATGTGTTTGTGAAGTGCCTTGAGGGTCTCCACCCCGTCTCAGAAACTCCGAGGATGACTCGTCCCCTGGGAGAGGCGCTTGCTTTGTCGGAAGGTGCGTGCGTCTTCCACGGCTTGAAAAACGTGCCTGGCGGTGACAGGCTTCTGGAGATCAATCTGATTAGCTTATCAAAGGGAAGATTAGAAAGCAACCTGATCGTGCTGTTTAAATATGTTCACAGAGAGAAAGGGCGAGGTACAAAGTAGTTTTTAATCTGGTGGAGAAAGGTATGACAGGAGCTGATGTCTGGAAGACTTAACTACTATTCAAATGGTTAATCAAGAGAAAAAAATGCAACAGCTTTGCATGAGTCGTAGAATGCCCTGAACTGGAAGGGACCCACAAGGGTCGGGTCCAGCTGGTGACCCTGCACCAAACACCCCACTGGTCACCCCATGTGTCTGAGGGTCTTGTTCAAATGCTTCTGGAATATTGTCAGGCTCAGTGCTGTGTTTAGAGAAGAGCGATTCTTGGGATAATGAAAATAAGAGGACGGATGAGGAATGCAGAGTCATGCATTATAAATAACCCCAAGCCTAGTTCTCTTACCTCCTAATGCCAAGATGAATCACGGCATCAGAAGCAAGAGGGGCACATGGAGGGGGCATCGGGGCCTGGATGCAGAGAATGGATCCCAGCTGAGCAGCTGGATTGGGCACTGAGCATCTCTTCGCCCACACTTGGGGTGACTGTCGGCTTCAAAGCTGCTCCAATATCACTGTGAGGGTCTGAGGATTCGCACAGTAATCACCTCCGTACACTTCACTACTTTCTAAGACTCCATCTTGTGCCTGCGGATGGCAAAAGCAAGTTTTCCTGCTAACTTCAGCCCTGCAGGCTCCTCACTTCCCCATCCACACGTCCAGCCTCGGATGCTTTTTAACTCCATCAGCCTTTGGATTTGCTAAACAATGCAAAAAGAGCAAAGCCGAGTGCTTGCAGCTGGCCTGCCTCTCGAATAGATGCAGCCATGGTGTCACTCGCAGTCACATCTTTGTGGTCCTGCTTCCCCCATCGATGGTTTTATCTTCCCAAGTACATGAGAGAAAAAAAATAGGGCAGGCAGCACACCCACCGTTACTCTGGGAGATGGATGGTTCGAATGGCACCATCTCAGTGAGTTGGGTTTCCAAATACCGTGTTTCCTAGAAGATGGAATCTTTTGGAGCCGTGCACCACGGCCGCTCGGAAGGACGAGTGAAAAGAACTATGGTTTTTTTTTTAATTTTTTTTTTCTGTCGTGCTTCGCAAATGCAAACAGGTTGCGGCTCTTTCCATTATGCAAGGGCATACTAATTGCACCGAGCGCTCATTAATTATGGATGATGCGCACGGTTCGGTTGCCAAAAATAATATTTTTGGATATTGTTAACCGGAGTACTACTTTAACTTACTGTCACTATTATTTTGCACATTATGGTGTTTTAATGAACATATGGTGCTATGTTAGATAATGCAGCCCCCTGGTTTCTTCGACCAGAGAAGTTGTTTTTCCGTAGCTACAGTGGATATTATTGACACTGCTAAATGTCTAAATGTGTGGAAGTGAACCAAGGAGCCTGCTCTTGCTTTCTCTTATCCTAGTGAGTCGTGTGATGCTACAGACCTGGCTGAGGAAGTGAGCAGGGTGGACCCTGGTGTTCCCCAGGGCTCAGTGTTGGGTCCAGTTCTGTTTAACGTCTTTATCAATAATGTAGGTGAACGGATCGGGTTGCACCCTCGTAATTTTGCAGATGACACTAAGCTGGGTCCTACTTCTCTCAAGTAAAAAGTGATGGGATGAGAGGAAATGGCCTCAAGTTGTGCCAAAGGAGATTTAGACTGGGAAACGGGAAAAATTTCTTCAATGCAAGGGTCCTTAGGCTCTGGCAGGTACTGCCCAGGGAGGTGGTTGAGTCCCTGTCCCTGAAAGGGTTTAAAACACGGGCAGACAAGATGCTTAGGGAGATGGTTTAGTAGTGAACAGGTGCAGCTGGACCCGATCTTGGACTTTCAGGAGGAAGTTTTTCACACAGAGGGTCATTGACCATTGGAATAGGCTGCCCAGCGAGGTGCTTGAGTCACTTTCCCTGGAGGTGTTTAAGGGACGGGTGGGTGAGGTCCTGAGGGACATGGTTTAGTGTTTGATAGGAATGGTTGGACTCGATGATCCAATGGGTCTCTTCCAACCTGGTTGTTCTATGATTCTATGATCTCAAAGGTCTTTTCCAACCAAACGATTCTACAATTTCTGAACCTGCTGTCAGTCCATCCTTAAATTCAGTCAATCTGAAACTTGTAACGTGTCCTTAGCTAATTTCCAACTCTCGGCAAGCAGTGAATTTGTTCATCTCCAAATTGGCTTAGATATCACACTTTAAGACAAGAATCTTCAAAGGATTCGACTTTTTTTCCCCTGCCATAACACATTGTTTTAAAGCTGATCTCATAATTATATTGATTTTTTTTGTATTTCTTATTTTTCTTCCCAGTTCCGTGCGTCAAAGCACTTCTTTAATCAAAAGTAAATTATGTAAAGGCCAGTAGGGTCAGCCCAGCAAGCAAAATGAAAACTGCAATACATCATTTATTTGTAAATGTCAGTGAAATCTGCAGATCAATACCCTTCCCAATGTGGATGATATTTGCTATTTTATAGAAATCCTGTGGCAGCTCCTGAGTCGGGGAGGTCAGGCTGGGAGCTGCGGCTTTGCCCTTTGCCCCTCCCCGGACCAGCCACATTTGCAGAGTCGGGTTGGGTCTGTTCTGCAAGCAGAAGCCAAACCTTGATGTTCTAGATCACTACAACCCTTCCCTTCCTCATATCTCTTAATCCAGACCCCAAACTCCAGTGACTTGCGCTGGGGGGTCCTCAGGAACAGCCTGGAAAGGGCAACTCCTCATCAGGCTTTTCAAACTCCATCTAGTGGCAAAAATGTTGTGGTTTTGATGGTGGGAAAGCTTGTGGGTGCAGATTGGAGCTGAGCTGCTCTGATGTCAAAGGGAAGCTTAACCTGAATTACTCCAGAGCACGTCCAGACGTAGAATCACCAGGTTGGAAGAGACCCACCGGATCATCGTGTCCAACCATTCCCATCAATCACTAACCATGTCCCTCAGCACCTCATCCACCCTCCCTTTAACCTCTTCAGGGAAGGTGACTCAACCCCCTCCCTGGGCAGCCTCTGCCACTACCCAGTGACCCTTTCTGTGAAAAACTTTTTTCCTAATGTCCAGCCTGACCCTCCCCTGGTGGAGCTTGAGGCCATTCCCTCTCGTCCTGTCCCTTGGGAGAAGAGCCCAGCTCCCTCCTCTCCACAACCTCCTTTCACGTAGTTGTAGAGAGCAATTAGGTCTCCTCTCAGCCTCCTCTTCTCCAGGATAAACACTCCCAGGTCTCTCAGCTGCTCCTCTTCTTCTCCAGCCCCTTCACCAGCTTCGTTGCTCTTCTCTGGACTTGCTCCAGAGCCTCAACATCCTTCTTGTGCTGAGGGGCCCATAACTGAACACAGGATTCAAGGTGCGGTCTCAGCAGTGCTGAGTCCAGAGGGAGAAGAACCTCCCTGGCCCTGCTGGGAAGGGTTAAATCTCATGTGCTGCTGTTCTGCTAAGTAAGGAAGGCAAAGGTGTCATAAACAATCCTGCTTTAGCTGCCTTTTGACGGAGAATGCTTGCTAGGTAGTGGAGCAGGAGCCTTCTGTCGGCATCTGAAGTATCTGTCCATCTTTTACAGCCGTTTCTTGGCCCGCGTGGGTCACCACGTTATCTGGCCTCTGTAAAAGGAAATGAAGGAGGATATCACAGCAGATAGGATCTGAGCACGTTCGTCGCTCTTAAATATTCAAAAGGAATTTTATGAGGGATGGGATTAAAATGGAGAGATTTTGCTGATGCGCTGGGGAGAAGATGTTTATGAGAAATAACAATGCATCCTTCCTCCCCCACGTTGGGAATGGGAAATGGGCTGAGTGGAAACCTGCCGGGTTCCTTTCTGACAACATCTCATGATGGTTTCTTTTGGCTGACTCTGGTGTGAGAACTGTGTCCGTGCTGCATCCTGGCCCTGCTCTCCACCTGAGCTCCATCCCTTCTAGCGGCCATGGTGGCAAAGGGACACGTGGGATTTTCTTTTTTTTTTTTTTTATATTGCACTGAGCAGGAGCTGATAACCTACCCCAGATTCCAACCGTGTCACAGAATGCTTTGAGCTGGAAGTGACCTCAAAGCCCATCCAGTTCCCCTGGGGAGGGACACCTCCCACTGGCTCAGGGGCTCCAAGCCCCATCCAACCTGCCCTTGAACCCCTCCAGGGATGGGGCAGCCACCCCTGCTCTGGGCAGCCTAGGCCAGGGGCTCCCCACCCTCACAGCAAAACGTTTCTTCCTAAAATCTCATCTAAATCTCTCTTCTTCCAGTCAGCTGAGACTTATGAGGCTTGGCCAAATCCACACTTTTAACCTGAGATAAAGTTAGATACTATAGCAAACCTGTGCCTCCTTCTTCATGCAGAGGTGAAGGGTTTCTCTGCCGCCCAGAAGGAGGGAACAGGTTCAGCCAACCTTGTCTGTCTCCTCACAGTGCACCAAGAAAGGACAGCACCAAGGGAGGGGATCATGGCCTTTACGAACTTGACTTGAAAGCACGAAATGCCCCCAAGAAGAGGCAGACGGGGAAGTTACCGTGGTAAGACCACAGGTTGATGCTGCCTGCTGCAGTAATCCAGCTGGAGGTGCTGCTTATCCCAGGGTGTGATGCAAGAAGAAAGGGGGAATGGGCTTGGGGCGGTGAAATAGTTTAGAGATTGGTGGGAATGGTTGGACTCGATGATCTGATGGGTCTCTTCCAACCTGTGATTCTATGATTCTATGAAATGATAGGAGGTAGTGGTGTGGTTTGGCACCTGGGGAGGAAAGACCTTGGGGGTGGAAGCTTGTGTGGCTGGAGGCGTGAATGTCTGTGATGTGGGAGAGGATCCATTGTGAATGTTTAAACAAGGATTGCAGAGTGGGGACCTGGCGCCTCAGCCGGGGCTCGAGGGGGAGGTAAGGATGGGGGATGTGTTAGCTCGACATCCACACGTTCAGTAATTGCCGGTGTCGGTTAATGAAGGCAGACGCAGAACAGCTGCTCTAATTAAAATACGAAAATGGTGCGAAGAAAGGAGAGCTTTGCCTGGAGCTGGGGGAAGGCTGCTGGTGCTGGTCTGGCTCTTTCCTTCAGGGATTAACCCTAGTGGGTGGCAGGGGAAGGGAAAGGTTGGGTTGAAGAAGTGACTGCAGTGCTCAGGCTCTGATTTTTACAAGGCCCTTTCCTGTGCTTGGGTCCTGACCTCAACCTGGAGGTGTTGGAGCCTCACAGGAGTTTCTCGGCACGGAAAAGCTCCAACTGTTGAGGCAGCACTGAAAAGCAAGGGAGGTCAGTCAGGAAAACAGCTTCCTCCACTGGGATCGTCACTTCTAAGCAGGAAATATTTCCATGAAGCAGCTCTTGGGGGTAGCAAACGCCGCTGCAAATTCTTCTCCTTCAAGCGCTCCCACACCTCCAACCGCTCGAGCCACAGTGGGTTCCAAGCGCCAGCAAAATTACCTGTGGAATGGACGAGAAATCAGAGTATTTTGAAGGGGGGGAGAGCAATTTTGCATTGCGTTTAGGATGTCACGGTGTGTTTTTCCTTTTAATCATCTTCGCAATCAACAGATTTAAAAGGGTGTGACAACCCCGACCCGCAGCTGTAAATCTTGCAGCTCTGGTGTCGGAAAGGCTTGTGGCATCACAAAAATAAAAATCTCTACGAGGCTTATCTTCCCGAAATAGAAAAAGGAAAGAGGGTTGAAAGCCTAAAACTGTGATTCCACTCAGGATAAAGCATCAAAAGCTTCTGTGAAGTTATCATTAAAAAAAAAAAATAAAGATTTGAGAACAGCTTGGCCTGGAAGAGTGTTTCAGGCATGGCTAACTGTTAAAAATAAGCTAATTCAGAAGAGCCCCATTTAAATAAATATAATGCAAAGACATAATGGCACAGATAATAGTTTTGAATGGGGAATTCTAATGACTTCGAGGGCATTTTACAGGGCAATTAATACACATGAAAATGCTGCTCTATTCAACTGCTGGAAAGAAAGGAAAATAAAATAAAATAAAGCAGGCAGAAGGAAAAAAAGGGAGATGGTTGTGACTGGTAAAAATAGGGGTTGATTTTCCTTTCAATAGGATCACTGCTTACAAACATAATAAAAGGAAAAATAAGCATGTCAGGTTCTATAATGCGGTTTGTGAAATCCCGAATGATTAGTTTCTAAAGACGGGCAATTAGGCTCCTTTTGCATATGCATGTGACTTGTGCTGAGCGGGGGCTCTCTCTGCCCCCTTCTTCTCTCCCCCTTTACCAACTGGCTAAAAATACATCTCCCCCAGTTGGTCTCCAGCCTCATCCTGCTGCACTGGAGCAGGGAGGCAGCAGCATCTTGTGACAATGAAGAGGGTTTGTCATCTCCGTTGGGCGTTGGGGCTGGGGGAGCCCAGGTTGCCTTGGCTCGGGTCAGGATCGGACCCTGGGGTGTGAAGGGAGGGTGTTTGCTGGCAGATGGGAGCCGAGGGCTGCCAGGGAGGGGATTTCTAAAAATGCAGGCTCTGGGAAATGCTCTGAGGGAAATCCCGTCTATTTTTCAGCTGTGACATGAGCTTTCCCATCACCCTTGAGCGGTTGGGCTTCCCTCCGACCACAAAAGAGGTAGGAGTGGGATGGCAATAAGAACTGGCCCTGGATTTGTGTTCTCCCAGGTTTTCTTCACTGGAAGAGCTGTGAATCGTAGAATCATAGAACAACCAGGTTGGAAGAGACCCATCGGATCATCGAGTCCAACCATTCCTATCAAACACTAAACCATGTCCCTCAGCACCTCATCTACCTGTCCCTTAAACCCCTCCAGTGAAGCCCTGGCAGAGGCTGCCCAGCCATGAAGGGGCTGAAAAAGCATGTAGAGGTGACGCTTTGGGGCATGATTTACTTGGCTGGTCTGATGGTTGGGCTGGATGAGCTTCCAGCTTTAAGATTCTGTGATTCTATGGCTTGTCCAGTGCCCCTCGATGCGTTGGTGGCGGGAAAGGTGTCTTAGAATCATAGAATTATAGAAGAGACGAGACCCAGTGGATCATCGAGTCCAACCATTCCCACCAATCACTAACCCATGTCCCTCAGCACCTCATCCACCTGCACCTTAAACCCCTCCAGGGAAGGTGACTCAACCCCCTCCCTGGGCAGCCTCTTCCAGTGCACAATGACCCTTTCTGGGAAAAATTTGTTCATAATGTCCAGCTTGAATCTGCCCTGGAGGAGCTTGAGGCCATTCCCTCTCATCCTGTCTTGTCCCCTTGTCTTGGAACTGGGCAGGCCTGTGCTGCTGAGCAGGCTCTTCCCCTCCTGGTTGCCCGTCACGAGCTGCTAACTTTGCCGCAGGGCTGGCTGGGGGACAAGTTCACAGCTTGTGGTGGATGCACAGGGGGGTGGACCGGAGGCTCGCGGAGGTCCCCGTGGGCCTCTCAGTCCATAAAACTCAGCCCTGTTCTTCCCGGCCCATCTGCGCGGGGAGGGAGCTGCCCCGTCCTTGAAAAAGAGCCCGTCCTGCTCTTTAAGCTGCGTGTTTTAAATGTATAAATAAATATTACATATGCTAACAGATGGTTCATTAGCCAGTTGTTATGGCAATCAGCATTTCAGCCAATTAAGATCCTTTTTCATAGCTTTAAAAATGTCAATGATAGGAATATTTAGATGCCCAAAGAACAAACAGAATCACTGTAGCTCGGCACTAAAACAAAAGGCGTTTTCATCAAGTTTGTAGGAAAAGGACATGAAAAAAACAGAGTAAGATCTCGAAGTCCTTCGTGCTGAAGAAACAAAAAGGTGCTGATCCCCCTGTGTTCGTGGGGAGGTCACTGGGCACCTTGTCACTCAAAATATCCAGAGTTTTGGGTGATCAGCTGGATGTTATTCTCCCTCTGTACTTGGTACTGGTGAGGCTGCTCCTTGAATCCTGTGTTCAGTTCTGGGCCCCTCAGCACAAGAAGGATGTTGAGGCTCTGGAGCGAGTCCAGAGAGGAGCAACGAGGCTGGTGAAGGGACTGGAGAACAGGCCCTATGAGGAGCGTCTGAGAGAGCTGAGGGTGTTTATCCTGGAGAAGAGGAGGCTGAGAGGAGACCTCATTGCTCTCTCCAACTACCTGAAAGGAGGTTGTAGAGAGGAGGGAGCTGGGCTCTTGTCCCAAGGGACAGGGGACAGGACAAGAGGGAATGGCCTCAAGCTCCACCAGGGGAGATTTAGGCTAGAGATTAGGAGGAGGGTTTTCACGGAAAGGGTGATTGGGCATTGGAATAGGCTGCCCAGGGAGGTGGTTGATTCCCCTTCCCTGGAGGTGTTTAAGGGAAGTGTGGACGAGGTTCTGAGGGACCTGGGCTAGTATTTGATAGGAATGGTTGGACTCGATGATCCGGTGGGTCTCTTCCAACCTGGTGATTCTATGATTCTATGTTGGAGATGCAGCCAGTGTGTCCGAGTCTGCCACAGGAGTGATGTAGCAGCAGGAATTGTTTTGGGAGGGCTCTGACTTCAGCACCCAAGGACAGAGTTGGACTTTTGCCCAACATGGGTTGAAATTCCTGAGCTTGTTTTCCAGCCTGATGAGAACGAGGGATTGTGGCATCCCCTGAAATCGCTGCCTGCCTGTACCTGGAGGGATGTTCAACTGGCTGCAGAGGAGTCGAGTACTGAGTGCGAGTTCAAGCCTCACATCTAGGCTTTTGATTAGCAGCTCAGAGTCTAGGGCAGAGGTGATGCTAATCAAAAGGTATTTAAGTTGTTCTTGTAGGCACCGTGATACTTAATGATAGCAGAGCGTAGGGCAGTCGTGGAGGGAGAGGGATGGAAGAAATAAATGATACTTCGTGTTGTGACTCCTGACACTTAGAATCATAGAACTTCATGTTGTGACTCCTGATACTTAGAGTCATAGAACCATAGAATCATAGAACAGCCAGGTTGGAAGAGACCCATCGGATCATCGAGTCCAGCCATTCCTATCCAACATTAAACCATGTGTTATGTGAACAGTAAACAACTGTTTAGGTCTTAAACTCCTGCAAACCACCTTTTCTCTGGGTTGGTTACACATCCATGCGCTGTCAGCTCTCTGCTGCTCCGGTGTGGTGCTCTGCAAAGAAAGAATTCCATGGGAAGGCAAGAGCTTTTCATCCTGAGTTTGTAGCAGAGTGTTCCCTGGAGTGGGGAGACAGCCTGGACCCCACAAAGCATCCTCTGCCTGGAGCTGTGGGAGGTTCTGTGTTCCCTGTGGATGGACTGGTGAAGGTAACATCCCAACCTCTTGCTCACAGAGGGTGAGGTGAGGCTTTTGTGCCTCTCCCTGCTGCTGCAGAAGGCAGCACGGAGCAGGAACCTGGATTTGATGAGTCACAGGCTTAACAGGGTTGATTCTCTCTCTCTTTTTTTTTTTTTTTTTTTTTTTAATCTCTGCTGTCTTTTGCCACCGTTTAGAGGAGCGAAAAATAGCTCCCGCGGACAATCAGAACAGATTATTTTAATGAGAGCTCAAAAATGAGAAACAAATGGCTCAAATTGAGCCTTTAAACATTTCCACACACGTCTGCAAGGAACTGCGCGATGCTTGAATCAGCAGGTCTGCAGCAAGAGACGGCTGCTGTCAGGAGTTTGGTTTTCAACCCTCTCTTTTTTTTTTTTTTCCCCCCCAATAGCTAAACTGAACATCCCAAGTGAAAGCTGCATGCGATCAGCAGCTCCATTTTCTGCTTGTAATTGTCTTTTATCTGCTGGAGTCGGCAGTGCCCGGCGTACATCTGCTCCTGATTCACTCAGTGCAAACATCAGAGAGGGAAACAATCCTTTCTCCCATGTCTGTTTGAGCAGGCAAGAGCTAGGATGAAGCTAATAACCTTTCAAAGCTCTTCCCTTTCTCTCTAGATTGCGTCCGCCTTTTAGATGGCCTCTGTTTGCTTATTAATTAGTTCTGATTTCTTCTTTCCATGCTATAAATACAAAGTCTGCTTTCGTTGCGCTGAACTGCATGAAAGGAACATGAGGTCAGGACTGCAACTACCTGTTGGGTTGGCAGAAAGAGGTTGTTTATTCGTTTTAGCAATGAAAAGATACCTGGAGAAGAGGAGGCTGAGAGGAGACCTCATTGCTCTCTCCAACTACCTGACAGGAGGTTGTGGAGAGGAGGGAGCTGGGCTCTTCTCCCAAGGGACAGGGGACAGGACAAGAGGGAATGGCCTGAAGCACCACCAGGGGAGATTTAGGCTAGAGATTAGGAGGAAGTTTATCACGGAAAGGGTCATTGGGCATTGGAATAGGCTGCCCAGGGAGGGGGTTGATTCCCCTTCCCTGGAGGTGTTTAAGGGACGGGTGGATGAGATGCTGAGGGACATGGTTTAGTGTTTGATAGGAATGGTTGGACTAGAAGATCCGATGGGTCCCTTCCAACCTGGTCGTTCTATGATTCTGTGATCCCCTGCCTGCCCCAGTGCCCTCTGATCCCATATGCATCCCAAAAATGAATTCTGCAGTTCAGGTAGAGGCTTAAAGAGTCATTCCTTGTTTTGGTGTCATGACTGATAAACGTATTTTCTTCTCCTTTTATTTCTTGCATCGCATTCTGTTTCTGGTGGCAGTTCCAAAAGCTCTGGAGCTTTTTCTAGATGGGCATAAGAATATCCAGGAGTGCTTGTTTAAACTTTAGAAAGGTATTAGCTCAATTTTGCACTTCAATGCGACTGGGAATTTTTAGGCCCATTGGGCATGAATTTAATTTTCTTACAGGCTGCAGAGGGAAGAAAAAGAAGCCTCCACTCTCTCAGCACTGTCTGCTCCTGCCTGTGAGAAATCAAAGCGTTATCTTTGCCCAGGGAAGCTGGGGCTGCCCCATCCCTGGAGGGGTTCAAGGGCAGGTTGGATGGGGCTTGGAGCCCCCAATCCTGTGGGAGGTGTCCCTGCCCATGGCAGGGGTGGCACTGGGTGGGCTTTGAGGTCCCTTCCAACCCATAGTGATTCTTCCTGGGGCTCCAGGCTCCCAGTGGTAGTAAGATTTGGAGTTAAAGTCCTGAAAATGCAGATGCCCTAAAGCCTCTGACCAGAGCTGCCTGAAAATTCACTTCTTTCATAGAATCGTAGAACAACCAGGATGGAAGAGACCCATCGGATCATCGAGTCCAACCATAAATGCTTTAGATCTAAAGCATTAGATCTAAAAGCGTCAATTCAGATTCTCATGTTTTAATAGCGCATTAATGACACATTTTTGTCCTTGGTTATAAAACTAGACAGAAATTTTTAACTGGTCTGGCTTGGTAAGTCATCACCAGCTCAGAGACGGAGATGCCTCAACACTTGTGTGCCCAGTGACGTGAAGCTCTGAGAGTGTCAGGACACCAACTATCTCTTTTTATCAAGGGTGCAAGAATGTCAATAGTCCTTGTCACACATGGGGGGAAAAAAATTGCCTTTTAATGGTCAATAGTAATAACCAGTCTGTTTAAAGTTTCATGAATAAGATATATACAATCTATGGCCTATGAATTATGCACATGCCTGCGATGGCTGCCAGGGAGCAAACCCTCCCGGTCCCCCTCTCCGTCACCTCTGCTCACTTTCCTCTCTTTCTCTGCTGCTTCTTCCAGCTCCTGTTGGCCGTGGATTGGGGTTCGGCTGCCTGGGCAGGGGATGCTGCCCTTCTGGCTCTTTGCAGGGACTCTTGGCCATCTCAGCTTGAGTTCAGGGCTGAGCATAAGCTGGAGAGGGTCACACCAGTGCTGGAGGCTTCCCAGCCACCCGGTGTGCTTGATTTGTGTGCAGGGAGATGTTTGATGTGTACCAACAGGAGCTTGTTGAAAACACGAGCCCTTTAGGCCAGTGGTGACCGTGGTAACAGCAATAGTTCTGATGCAAGCAGCCCTTGTAGTAAATATATGCAATATTCTGCTCATTTTCTTCGTTTTATGTGCTCTAAAAAAATATCCTAAAAAATATTCTTTTCTGCTTCCTTGCTGCCCACGAGCTGAGGTGCGAGGCCCCAAAAAGGACTTGACTTTTTGAAGGTGTTTCCAGCTCTGATTGTGGACGTCCAACCATCTCTAATGAACATCTGCTCTCAGGGGACTTGGAGCCCAGACTGAGAGACTGCCCTGAGGTTCAGATAAGCCTTAGGAGAGAGTCCAAAAATTACAGATTCCTTTCTGTGCTCTGCCCAAACATCAGCTCCTTTGAAGCTCGCCCGCGGCTGCTGGGCAGGAGATCAGCTGGGCTGAGATCAGAGCCACAGGGGGAAAGTTTGGAATGGTGAAGCGGAGCAGCGTGTGCTAATAAAAACAAAGAGGAAGAAAGGCACACTCCAGCGCTACCAGCGCCTGCCACCATCTGCACCCTCACTGGGATAAAGCCCGTGCGGTTTTATAGGGAGCAGGATGCAGCTTGCAAGTGCCTTTTGGTGCAGAAGGATCTTTTGGATGCTGCTCAAGACACACGGGGAAAAGCATCCTGGTGGCACTGAGTGGCTAAGTAACTTTTGAAAAGCTGGAAGGCGTAAAGATACGGAGATCAGAGAAATCAAAAGAAGTAAACTCTGTGGTAAACTGACAAACAACCCTGAGGCTTTGGGGAGGCTGGGAGAGAGATTGAGGAGAGGATGGACAGGATGCCTCAAGGAATTGAGGCAGGAGAGGGAAGGTTTGAGCCTCTGGCAGCCGAGGAGGAGCAGGAGGTGAGTGAGTCCAGAAAAGAGCAACGAAGCTGGTGAAGGGACTGGAGAACAGGCCCTATGAGGAGCGTCTGAGAGAGCTGGTGGGGGTTTAGCCTAGAGAAGAGGAGGCTGAGAGGAGACCTCGTTACTCTCTACAACTACCTGAAAGGAGGTTGTGGAGAGGAGGGAGCTAGGCCCTTCTGCCAAGGGACAGGGGACAGGACAAGAGGGAATGCCCTCAAGCTCCACCAGGGGAGATTTAGGCTGGAGATTAGGAGGAAGTTTTTCCCGGAAAGGGTCATTGGGCATTGGAATAGGCTGCCCAGGGAGGTGGTTGATTCACCTTCCCTGGAGGTGTTTAAGGGACAGGTAGATGAGATGCTGAGGGACATGGGTTAGTGTTAGATAGGAATGGTTGGACTTGATGATCCGATGGGTCCCTTCCAACCTGGTTTTTCTATGATTCTAAGGCTAGGTAGGCTGCCTTGAGCAGCCTGATCCAGTGGGAGGTTGGAGCTGGATGGCCTTTGAGGTCCCTTCTGACCCAAGCCATCCTATGATAAGCTTGGAAAAATAACTGAAGGGCATGAGAGCTCTGCTGGAAGGGGTCTGGATGCAGGATCCTCCTGATTCTCAGGGTGGAGTCAGCAGGTGATGCTCTGAGAGATGTTGGGTGCAGAGGAAACACCCTCTCTGCCGCCCTGGCTGGGTTGGCATCCCCGTGGCAGGTTTACATACCTAGAATCACAGAATCATAGAAGAGTTTGGCTTGGAAGGGACCTTAAAGATCATCCAGTTCCAACCTTGCTGCCATAGGCAGGGACACCTCCCACCAAACCAAGCTGCTCAAGGCTCCATCCAACCTGGTCTTGAACACCTCCTGCTCCTCCTTGGCTGCGTGAGGCTCAAACCTCCACTCTCCTGCCTCAATTCTTTGCCCTTTTGGAAGGGATCCTGCAAGCAGCCATGAAGGTAGAAAGTCCTTACAGACCTGTGACTTTTGTCTTTTAAAAGTAGGGCACTTGCAGCACAGGTACGTGTTATTCATAAAGCAACCCCCCAAACTATCATTTTATCTCCATGCCAAATCATAATCCTCTTCCAGCTCCCTGGGGTTCTGCTGAAGGTATTTGATTTTTTTTTTCCCCTCTCTGTCCCTTTCTTTTAAAACCCATTTCATTATCAAATGGCGTTAGGGGAGCTGATCTGTAATGAGGAAGCTGGCAGAAGTCCCAGAGCGATCAGAGGGGCTGAGATTCAACGAGGTTAAGCTACTGCCTAAAAAAAAAAAAGTAAAAAAAAAAAAGTAAGTAATTAAAATTAATTAAAAATCATTAAACAAACCTTCCTGCTTGCCATTTCACATGCTGCTGACGTGACTGCAGCCTGTGCCGCTGTTCCAGGCTCTGCCTTCATATGGTGCAGTGGGGTGAGTGGATCACCTGCGTGCGAGTGGTTTTATCAGGGGCTGTGACAGCACAGAGGAGATTCTTGAGGCAGTGAGGCTGGTTGTGTTTGTGTGGCCCTGGGATAAAGCTTTGGGATGAAGCTTTTCTGCCTGCTGCTGGCACGGTTTCCCTAGCTGACCGTGGGGCAGTGATTTAGTCTCTGCGGACTGGAATTTGGAGCTGCAAAAGGGCAGTTTGTCATTTTCTCTCCGTGTTACGTGCACGTGCGCTCCCTAATGTGAAGAATTTCTCCCACCGGGGCTGCCCAGGCACTCCGGGGTTACACATGCTGGTACGTTTGTTATGAAGGTTAATTCTGACCTACAGGGCTGTTCGTTTCGAGGTGGAATTCTGTAGTTCATAGAATCATAGAACGACCAGGTTGGAAGAGACCCATCGGATCATTGAGTCCAACCATTCCTATCAAACACTAACCCGTGTCCCTCAGCACCTCATCCACCCTCCCCTTGAACACCTCCAGGGAAGGGGAATCAACCACCTCCCTGCGCAGACTATTCCAATGACCAATGACCCTTTCCGTGAAAAACTTCCTCCTAATCTCTAGCCTAAATCTCCCCTGGTGGAGCTTGAGGCCATTCCCTCTTGTCCTGTCCTCTGTCCCTTGGGAGAAGAGCCCAGCTCCCTCCTCTCCACAACCTCCTTTCAGGTAGTTGTAGAGAGTAATGAGGTCTCCTCTCAGCCTCCTCTTCTCCAGGATAAACCCCCCCAGCTCTCTCAGCCGCTCCTCATCAGGCCTGTTCTCCAGCCCCTTCACCAGCTTCATTGCTCCTTATCCCTGCGTGATCCTGTCTCACCCCATTTTACAAAGGCCACCAGCACATCCCAGACCTTCAAAGTGTCCTTTTCACAGAAAGGGTCATTGGGCATTGGAATAGGCTACCCAGGGAGGTGGTTGATTCACCTTCCCTGGAGGTGTTTAAGGGACGGGTAGATGAGGTCTTGAGGGACTTGGTTTAGTGTTTGATAGGAATGGTTGGACTCGATGATCCGATGGGTCCCTTCCAACCTGGTTGTTCTATGATTCTATGATTCTATGAAACCTTCACAGTGACATCATGAGCAACCAGGGTTTGTTACCTGCAAGAGGCACCAGCAAATTACCTCCTCCTGGAGCCCCAAAACCATTTGCCTTTCTGA
Source organism: Coccyzus lansbergi (assembly GCA_033558105.1). Taxonomy (NCBI): domain Eukaryota; kingdom Metazoa; phylum Chordata; class Aves; order Cuculiformes; family Coccyzidae; genus Coccyzus; species Coccyzus lansbergi. The sequence continues at coordinate 544,555 of JAUMJK010000430.1, read as the reverse complement.
GGTCCTTGCTGAGAAGGAATAATAAAAATCCCCGGAGCCTTTGCCATGTCTGTGCTGGCGTGTGGGGGTGTGGTGAGCGCGGCTGCTGTCACAATATTTGACAATTGGTGCACCAGGAGTGACCCAACATTGGAGCTGTCACGCGTCACCATCACGCTTAAGGATCGCTCGTTCCTCCGCAGGCTGCGTTCTCCCTGCCCTGTCCATCCGTCCACGGATGCTTCAGCCCCATTTAACGGGAGTGGCGGTTTGGGCTGGGGAGAGGCCTTCACCCAGTTTCCATGGTGATCAAATTACCTATTTCATTCCAGGTCAGGAGGTTAAAATCATCGATGAGGACTCTCCGGCGGGTGGCTCTGCGTCTCTTCTCACCCCATTGTCTGGTGCCGGTGCCGAGGAGGGTGACGCGTTCATGGATTGGCATTAAGGTACCTCGGAGAGCCCCAGGGATGTGCTGCTGATTGTCCATGTGAACAGAAGAGCTGGATGAGCAGCATTAAATCCACATGTACAATATCTCCTCTCATCCTGCTGGTCCCAGTGCCCTCAGAGAAGCATGTGAGATAGGTAATAGATTCCCACAAGGCAATCCCTGTAGGGGGTTGATCCTGTGCTCCTTTTTGCTCTCTTAAGGAGAAAAAAAAAATCACTGTTGCCTCCAAATATTTTTCTAGTTTTGACAATGCCTGTTTGCTATGGGAAAGCTGTAGGGGGTGCTGCTGGTGGTTGGTGGCTCTGTAGTGCCCCTTTCCCCTAACTGCTGCTGAATATTCCATTTGCTTTACACTAGTGCTTGGATAATCACGGTGCCCCCTCGTTTGGACTGCTCTTTATGTGGTTTAGAAGGAGGAAAAAGGCTTTTCCTATTCCTACCTGTTGGGCTGAGATGCACCAGCCAGGTAGTGGTTGGGGACAAGGTGTGTGGGTCCCCGCGGGGCGGCTGGGCGAGCCCTGCTGAGGTTTGACTGATTCCCTCAGGGCTGTTTGGCAGGAGCAGCTCCGTGTCCATTTGCTCTATTTCCCAGGTCTGTCTCCTTCCCCTCTGAGCCTTAGGAACACTGATAAATGCTGAGAAAAAGTCTTGTAAACTACCAGAGTTTCTGCCTATTCTAGAGATTAGGAGGAAGTTTTTCACGGAAAGGGTCATTGGGCATTGGAACAGGCTGCCCAGGGAGGTGGTTGATTCACCTTCCCTGGAGGTGTTTAAGGCACAGGTGGATGAGGTGCTGAGGGACATGGTTTAGTGTTTGATAGGAATGGTTGGACTCGATGATCCGATGGGTCTCTTCCAACCTGGTTGTTCTATGATTCTATGAATGGATAGAATATCATTTATAGAAGCGGCCGTGGCTCGTGCGGCTCCAGTTAAAGGCTTGTTGGTGCTTTTATAAACCCTCCTTTTGAGGCGGCTGTAACCAGGCTGCTCACGGTGCCCGTCGGCCGCGTCGTGGTTTATGTACTGATGGTTGGGGTGTCAATCAGACTGGTCTATTTGAGTTCTGTAGCTTCTGGGCTTGCAGTTTCTTTAAAACACAATTGGCTCTATGAGGCTTTCTCTCCTTGCTAAGCTGTCGCTTCACAAAGGAGGCGCAGAGGGTGGACGGGTGTATTTTTTGCAGTTAAACTATATCGATGTCTCCTCTTACAGAGGGAAAACGAAACAAGCAAACAAATAATGCTTTGATAGATTCCCACTATCCGCATTTAAGAGCGAAATACCGCACAGAAAGCACAATAACTGCATTTCATAACTCTCTCGCCATACAAAGCCAAACTGGGCAACGCTACAGCAAATTATTTCCTCCTGCTGCGTACGTTTCAGACTCCTTATTTTCTTGGTTTTCATATCTCTCGGCCTTTTCATATCGCAGCAGAGTAAGATTCAGTGCATGTAGCAAGTCAGACCGAATCCCATATTCAATTCTCAAAATATTAGTTCAGTCCTTACAGCAATATTTGATTTATGGAATACAAAAAGGAATATAAATAATTTGATCCTGTTTTCGCAGGATCGGTTGCCAGACGCAACAGTAGAAATAAGGGATAAAAGGTCTGTGCTTGCTGTTGGGCATAAAAACCCTTTAATGATTTATTAACGGCAGCACTTTTATTCTTCGTATAGGCGGCTGCTATATACGTGTTTATTTCCTCGCGCAGTCAAAGGTCAGGGATTGAAAAACAGTCAGAAGTATGTTTAAAAGTGCCCATGAAACTGTTGGTGAGCTTTGCCCTTCAAAGTTGTTTGAAGAGCTTTAGTGATCCCCAGCCCAGAAACCTGTTGCCCTCTCGCTTGCAGACGTGGGGATGGAGGTTGAGGAGTTGATGCTGCTGTCAAGAACTTTCAGTGTCTGTGCAAGGAGGAACTGATTTTTTTATGTGTGATCTCTGTGGAATGAAAAGCTTCGCTCCAACAGCATCGTAACCCGATTTCCCTGCTCCTCTTCTACTGTCTAAGCCACAAAAGCCGTATTAACCCACAGCTCAGATGCCACCAGGGTCTTAGTTCAGCTGGGAAAAGCTTCTTTGCTTGTAGTTAGGGATTTACATCACTTGGGGAGCAGCGAAGCACTCGGTTCTGGGGAGGTGCCCTCTTCTGTGTGCAGCTGCTGAGCTGGGATGCTGGTTTGAGTGATGATCAGCCTTCCTCCTTCCGTCTGTTATCTACCCATCTCGTTGTGAGCGAGGATGCTCAGTGCTCTGGAGAGGACAGAGCTCCAGCATCATTGTTTTAGTCAGATGTAATTCACTAAAGGTATCCAGGTCAGGAGATCGGCTGAAAATATGATTAAATTACAGTGAGTTTTGCACATAAGCACATGTAGAATTCCAGCTTGTGGCTAACTGCTCACCTGGGTGGAGACTTAACCTTTAGACTTGTTGCTGAGATGGATAATGAGGGTCCACTAGGAGGCAAACACAGAGATTTTCTCTGGATCTGAAATCAGAAGCACTAAATTCAAGGCACAGGCAGCAACCGTAGGAGCTGCAGGGATAGGTGGCTGCGAGCTGGTGAGCTTGGGTCTCCGACTCTGTCCCTGCTTCACCAACGGCTCCAAATCATGCGAGACTTCCCCCAAAATGATCAAGTGGAATAGAAACGGCCACGTTAGCTGTGCTTGGGGAGCAGACCCAGCAGCTAGGGAAATAAATGAATTTATTAGCTGAAGCGGCGAGGATGCTGCAGGATGTTTATGTCTTTAAGTGCGTTTCTTCTCTGGATTAACGGTGAAACGTCTCATAATGAATTTCCCAAAGCTTTGTAGGGAACCAGCAGTGCTGACACAGCACTAGATGTATTTCTGAAGGACGCGTTGCGTGTGTGTTAAGGCTCTCAGACAAAAGCTCTCGTGCATTGCTCAGTGCAACAGATGTAAGAGAGGAGAAAGAGCCCTAGAAGCAAGCGTTGAGCTGTTGTCTTCCTGCCCATAGCCAGGCTGAAACGTAGACACCGCATGGACGGAAACATTTTTAAAGTAATTCGTGTTTGCAAAACATTCGGTATCTGTGAAAAGCACGAGGAAGAATTATAATGCAGAACAGTTTCTTCTGACAAGGCTGCTAAAAGCCTATTGACGTGGAAATGCCTGTTGCAGCTATAGAAAAGGGCAACATTCAAATGAAAAAGTCTTTTTCATCACCGCAAAACTCTGTCCCATGAAGTCAAAACAATTTGATAGCAGTGTTGTCTGGGAAAATACATCCTTGCCTATAAGAGCGGAGGCTCTTTAAATGTGAGTTGTCATATGAATAATTCCAGAGCATCGAGCAAAAGATAATTTCTAAGGGGAAAAAAACCCAACCATAGTGGCTTAAAGTCTCTGATAGAGTCACCCACCAAATTGGTTATGAATGTGCTATTAGGTTGAGGTGGAAGTTAATGGAGAAGCTGGCTGGCCTCAGGGGATCAGAAATAGGATGCTGAGCCTTTCTGCTCTGGGGCAGCGTTTCAAAATTGGTCCAAGTCCTCTGTGATTTGACAGAAGGCCCCGTCTGATGCTTATTTGTTGGCGTAAGTGAGATAATGGACTGAGTTCCAGCCTGATTTTGGAGTGCAATCCAGGACCAGAATTATAATTTCTGTGCATATGATGCCTACGAATGCCTGCGCTTGTCCTGCAGATTGACCCCTCGGCTTCTAAAATGGAAAAGAAAAACTCTCCAAGAAGTGTCAGAGCTGGGTGGGTTTGGTGCCTGTGCTCTGCTCCTCCTCTCTGCAGTAATTTATCAATAATGCCTTGCTCAGAGGGCTTTGGAGCGGAGGCTGCGGAGGTTTAGCACAAGCAGGGGAAAAAAAAAAGGATTAGATTAGAGGATTAGACATTTATATGAATATGAATAATCTTTGGAGCTACGTCGGCGAGGAGAAAACGACATGAGGCTGATAATCTTCATGCTTCAGGTCATAAAGCGATCGGGAGAGCCGGTCAAATCATTTGTTGCGAGTCATTTGTTTGAAGAATTTAGCTGGTTTCTGTTTGTGTGTGCGGATCATGAGGTTTTTTTCCAAGGCACTTCATTCAGGCCTGTTTGGTGGCACAGCTGGGGCTGAGCTCTGAATGGTTCATCATGGGTCTTTGATCAGTCGTGTTCTATCTAGAATCTGTTCTCTGGGAATTCAGGTGAGGAGGGAAGAAAGAGCATCCCGTGGGTAGCACTGAGCTGTGAGATAGAGCCAAGTCCTCTCCCTGCAGCCCTTCTCAGGCAGCACAACACGGTTCTATCCACCCAACATCTTTTCTTGCTGCAATTAACAGAAAGCTCGCAACTCTCTGCTGATTAGCATTAAGAAATTAAAAATCCTGACGTGATTACAACACAGAAGTGATAAATTGGTGCAGACAAGCCAGAGCAAAGCTGGTAAATAAGGAGATGCTTAGCGCTTCCAGGGAGTTCCAGCTTGAGTGTGGTTTGAGGGTTTAAATAGAATCATAAAATCATAGAACAACCAGGTTGGAAGGGACCCATTGGATCTTCTAGTCCAACCATTCCTATCAGACACTAAACCATGTCCCTCAAGACCTCATCCACCTGTGCCTTAAACACCTCCAGGGAAGGTGAATCAACCACCTCCCTGGGCAGCCTATTCCAATGCCCAATGACCCTTTCTGTGAAAAAGTTCCTCCTAATCTCTAGCCTAAATCTCCCCTGGTGGAGCTTGAGGCCATTAAGAGAAGGCCTTTAATAGAATCATAGAATGGTTTGAGTTAGAAGGACCAAGTCCCATCCACGCCCTGCAGTGAGCGCAGACATTGTCAACCAGATTGGGTTGCTCAGAGCCAACCTGGCCTGGAATGTTCCCAGGGATGGGGCATGTGCCACCTTACTGGACAACCCCGGCTCCTCGCCCTCCAACAAAGCATTTCTTCCTAAGATCTCATCTGAGTTCTCCTCTCTTAGTTCAAACCCAAACTCATTACTCTCTACAACTACCTGAAGGGAGGTTGTGGAGAGGAGGGAGCTGAGCTTTTCTCCCAAGGGACAGGGGACAGGACAAGAGGGAATGGCCTCAAGCTCCACCAGGGGAGATTTAGGCTGGAGATTAGGAGGAAGTTTTTCACAGAAAGGGTCATTGGGCATTGGAATAGGCTGCCCAAGGAGGTGGTTTATTCACCTTCCCTGGAGGGGTTTAAGGCACAGGTAGATGAGGTCTTGAGGGACTTGGTTTAGTGTTTGATAGGAATGGTTGGAATCGATGATCCGATGGGTCTCTTCCAACCTGGTTGTTCTATGATTCTATGATTGTTCTATGATTCCCTCTTGACCTATTGCTGCAGGTGCTGCTAAAAAGCTTTCCCTCCTCTTTCTCAGAGCCTCTTCCCTGGCAGGTGAAGCTGCAGCCTGCGTGGTGGCTCTGTGGTTCCCTGCCTGGGACCATCACCCTGTGCTGAGTGACAGGTCCCCAGCCGGAGCTGCTCGGCAGCTGGTGCAGCGCCAAGGAGCCCAAACACCACCTCGGCATCTTTTCATCTTTGAAAAGATGTACGGACATATTCCCGTGCCTCTCATACCTTCCTCTGTCTTTCTGTGGGATTCTTCTCCTCTTGGCAGCCTTGCTGACCTGCTGCCCTGGGAGGGACAGGAGCAAAAGAGGGGGCGATCGATACAAATTAAAAGCGAATTTAAAAATGGACAAAGGGCCAAAGCGCGTCGTTGGAAATCCATTAGCCTCTGATTTATACTGTTGTGACCCATCATTGTTCGCTGTGAGATAGAAGCGATCACAAAATCCATTAGCTCCCACGGAATCAGAGAAAATCTCTCATTTAGATTAAGTCAGATAAATGCCGTGTGGCTTAAAACTCGCATGTAATTAAAGGGTGATGCTGCTTGTCCAGTAGTGACGGGAGGGCTGGCACAGGGGGATGACTCCTTGCGCTCGCACTGGGTGGCAAAGAAAGGAAGAGAAGTAAGGAGTGTCCCCACGTCTAGATGCTTCGACGCAGCCTCCAGCTGGTCCTTGTCCAAAATAGACGCTGAGCTTGAGGTGCTGCCCATTGACACCTGCCTGAGCTTGAAGAGCTCCCTTCCCAGTGGTGGTGGAGTTGTTCTCCCTGTGACTTGCCCAGGAGGGAAGGGAAGGCAATGTTTGGTTCCGAGAATGATTTGTTCTGGTTTATGCTGCCTGCTGGCCTGCCAGCTCCTCTCCCTGTGCCGTGAGCTGGGGCAGGTTGGGAAGGGCTGGCGAGCAGGGCTGGTGCGGTGGGAGCTTGAGCAAGGCTGCCTGTGCCTGGGTACCAGGGATGGAGGGAGTCGGTGATTCCAAGGGGCAGCGACTGCTCGTGTGAACCCCTGCAAAGAGGCTCGGGATGCTTAGCTTTGCTTTCCCTGGGTGGAAAGGGTGTGTGGAAGCTGTGTGACACATCAGTGCTGCTGCTGCAGTTGGAGGCAGCTCTGGCCGGGCTGTTTACCTTCCTCAGCTGTTGGTTTACCTTGGCTGACTAATTTGTTAAAATTACAGTTTGTTCTTTTGAATATTGGATTTTAGTTCTGTTTGCCTAATGTGTTAAGGATACCTGTTTTTCCCAGTGGGGACATGTCATCACTTCTGTACAAGGCAGAGAGAGATGCAGTTTGTGAATGAATCATAGAATCATAGAGTAACCAGGTTGGAAGAGACCCACTGGATCACTGAGTCCAACCATGAGGTGCAAACACAAGGTGTGTGTTGTTAGCAGTGGCTCCAGCACAGGGATTGGATTAGATAAAGGTCCTCTCCAACCCAAACCATTCCACATAGTCCCTCCGTGTGCACCTCTGTCTCACTCAGGTGTTTTCTCAGTAGGTTTAAGAAGTCCGTGGGTCGCTTTTTTACAAGCTGGTTCTACTCTAGCCTTAGGTTAATAGCATGGGAAAAAAAAAAATCACACTCTGATTGCAAATAAGTTTTTCTTCAAGTGACAGTTTTCCTAACACGTCTGCGTAGAGTCGCAAAACATTGTAGAGGAGAAACGTGTGTGTGTGTGTGTGTGACTTTGCAAACAGACGTGTCCTGTGCATCCCCTTCGAAAAGCCAGGCAAACACACACAGAGGCAAAGTCATAGAATCATAGAATCACCAGGTTGGAAGAGACCCACTGGATCATCAAGTCCAACCATTCCCATCAATCTCTAACATATGTCCCTCAGCACCTCGTCCACCCACACCTTAAACATCTCCAGGGAAGGGGACTCAACCACCTCCCTGGGCAGCCTCTGCCACTGCCCTATGACTCTTTCCATGAAAAATCCCTTGATGAGTCCCTGCATTCCCCTCCAGTGTTGGTTTTGTCAGGCAGGGTGTTGGTTTTACCTGTGGAACACCCACACTGGTTTGCTTCTCGCTCGGCATTCAGAGTGAAGGCTTCAAACAAAGCCCAATGTAATCCCTCCTCAGACAGCAGCGAAATGCCTTTGCCCCCTCATTGCTGATGCATCCAGCTCTCAAAAGCCTTTAGCGCTTAATGGATTCATTGAAGGGATAATATGAGGTGACTCGCGTGTCAGGTTGTTAAAACAGTGATAAGACATTGCACTAGGACAGCATTATCGCCACTAACTGCCTTATAATGGTCAGGGAACGTCTGGTGATGTTCCCAGAGACACAAAATGAGTTTGCAGCGCCTGGGATGTTCTTTGCAGCCGTTCCCAGAGACACAAAATGAGTTTGCAGCGCCTGAGGTGTTCTTTGCAGCCACTACCGGGATGAGAGGACACATAAGGAAAAAAAATTCTTCACTGAAAGGGTCGTTAGGCACTGGCAGAGGCTGCCCAGGGAGGGGGTTGAGTCGCCTTCCCTGGAGGGTTTAAGGTGTGGGTGGACAAGGTGCTGAGGGACGTGGAGGGACACTTGGTGTGTTGCCAGTGACAGTAGCGGCTGCCGTTGGGGTCTTCCAGCAGCAAGCAGACACCACAGGACTGGATTGTAAAGACAAAAACAAGCAACCAAAGCTCCTTCGTTGAATTCTATTTAGAGTATTTGAAGGAATAACCCTGAATAACAATTCTCAAGGCCAAGCTAGATGAGGTTCTAAGCACCCTGACCCAGTGGGAGGTGTCCCTGCCCATTTTTGAGGGTTGGAACTGGATAGGCTTTGGGATCCCTTCTGACCCAAACCATCCCATGATGAACAGGATCCTACGGACCAGCCAGGTTGCTTTGGAGAAGGCTACTAGACCAGAACCCTTACCTTGGAGCAGAGGTGATGGATGAAGATCTTAAAGAGGTGTGTCAGGAACGATTATTCATTCATTCTTGCATAGCAAATATTAGGAGACACCTGCCAAAATCAGCCGGCAGTGTGTTGAAAGCAACAGAAGGAAGCAATTTTTATTATATAATTCATAATTAAGTTCTGGTGCTCCGTGCCACGGGGTAGCACAGATGCTAATGGCATAAATGGGTTCAAAAAGGGATGAGAGAAATTCAGAGAGTCACTAATGAATACCTGGTTCTCAAATACCAAATAGGTGGGAGTGCCTAGAGAGTTGCCAGGGGAATGTGCCAGGGATGGAGCATCCACAGACGGATCCAGCGCCGGCACCGCGGCCCCAGCAGCTCTGTAATGGGATGTCTCAGTGCAAAGCCAGCACACGCTTCCAGGGAGGCACAGATTCCGATGTTATCACCAAGGGAAAAGAAAGCCAGAGGGAAATAAAGTAGTGTAGGATCTTCCCGGTGCCGAGAAACCTTAACGCTCGTGAGCTCCGAAGCTATTGGCTGCCACGGCGCCGTGAGCTCCATGGTTAACGAGAAGAAAAATGGTGTTTCCGCTGCTCCACCACCCGCTACCGTCACATAAATTGGAAGCGACAGAATTACCATTGATACAAATTAAAAACAAATAAAAAGGGTACACAGAACTGATTCTCGGAGTTCAAACTCCATTACCGACTGATTTACTGTGCAGTGACCTGTGATTGTTTGCACTGAGAAAGTACCGTGCTCGGCTCCTATCGGCCTTGTGGCTACGTCTCACACCAGTCAATAAGCTATTTAATTTAATGGGAAACAGTATTGACGGACCTGGAATGCAGCTCAAAAAAAAAAAGGCAAAAGGAGAAAAAACGATGCAGCTGCAAAGAGCAGATAAAGTCTTCAACTCCGGGATTCACTCTTTGGGTGTTTTCCCTTTTTGTTATCTCATTAATTAAAGTCTTGAGGAGTCTCAGCTGGATTTGGGAGTGTCAAAGCCTTGCAGGAAAGGTGCTGAAGGCCTGATTGCTGTGGGGATGGGGCCATGGCAGGAGATAATGTGCAGAGCGATGGAGTAGCCTGACCTTTCTGAATAAACAAATCCAGGAGGAATCATAGAATCAAGGAATGGTTTGTGCTGGTAAGCGGCCTTGAAGCCCATCCAGTGCCACCCCTGCCCTGGGCAGAGACACCTCCCGCTGGCTCAGGGGCTCCAAGCCCCATCCAACCTGCCCTTGAACCCCTCCAGGGATGGGGCAGCCACTGCTTCTCCTGCCTGGCTGCTGGTTATGGGTACATATGCAGCCACACGGTGTCCTGAGGAGAGACTGCAATAATAGTGATTATTATTAGCGTAATAAACACTTATTTAACTACTTAGATTTGCTTTTCCTTAGCAGACTTCCATGTTCCAACAGCTGCTGTAATTTCTGTCTGTGAATGTGGACGCACGTGTTGGACAGGATGAGAGGGAATGGCCTCAAGCTCCACCAGGGGAGGGTCAGGCTGGACATTAGGAAAAAAAATTTCACAGAAGGGGTCACTGGGCACTGGAACTGCCCAGGGAGGGGTTTGAGTCACCTTCCCTGGAGGGGTTTAAGGTGTGGGTGGACAAGGTGCTGAGGAACCTGGGTTAGTGTTTGATGGGAATGGTTGGACTCGATGATCCGATGGGTCTCTTCCAACCCGGTGATTCTGTGATTCGATGATTCTATGTTTGCTTGTAAATGAATCCTGTAGACGCAGGTGGTTTCTTCTTTGAGCGTGTGCAGGAGCTCAGCCTGGCTGGAGCCCCTCCTGGGGAGCAGCCCTTGCTGAGCGTTTGCAGGCCTGGAGGGCACGAGCCCTCTCCTGCTGCAATTTCTATGGCAACACCCTGAGTTTCCAAGGTGAAAGTTGCATTTGCAATGTCACTCGCGTCTCGAAAAAAAAAAAAAGGGAAAACAAGAAAAAAATTTGCAGGCGTGCCCAGGCACACAGTGATCCAGGGAAGGTCCCAATGAGGTGGCACAGCAGGGACCTTCCGGAGCTACTTCCCTGGAGGTGTTTAAGGGACGCGTAGATGAGGTCCTGAGGGATATGGTTTAGTGTTTGATAGGAATGGTTGGACTCGATGGTCTGATGGGTCTCTCCCAACCTGGTGATTCTATGATTCTGTGATACTTTTGCAAGATGGAATGGGGCGAAGAAAGAGGCAGAGCAACACGGGAGAGGCGAGGGAGGGACTGGGAGAGGCTGTGACTGGGAGACATGCTGGCAGAGCTTGTTTTTGCTGCTGCTCCTCACTCCGAATCTCCAGTGCCTCTCACGATATTGAGATGGTCAACTCAAGGAACCAAAAAAAATGGTTGAAGTTCAGAAAATCTGGAAAAAGTTCTTATTGAATAAATCCACAAAGATTTCTGAAAGACAAAGAATACCATAAAGAGCTAAGAATGCTTGATCAAAGGGTCCTCCGAAGTTTACGTTGGTCAAGGAGCCTTTGCAACGGACGCCTCTCTCTTAGACTCCTTTGCATCCCTAAACGCAACAACATGATTCAATTTCTAACTTCATTAAAGTTCACCGCCCCCTTGGAAATGAATTCACAGCTAACGAAGTGATATGTCGATGCATAAACTCTGGTTGATTGCTTCAAGTTTTCTGTAGTTAGTAGCCTGTAAAGAAAACATGGATTTAAGGAAATGAGAGTAGCAAGACAAATGAGGTGGAACCATCGAGAGAAGCAGAAGCTGGAGATGATCCATATTTTGCAATATTGTGGTGGCTCTGCAGTGTTTGGAAGGAGCAATATTGCATGTTTTTTTATGTTTTTGGCTCTTCTCTGCAATCAGATGTGAACAATCTGAGTGGGAAAGCTGATATCTAGTGCATGAGATATACCTGAGTGGGCACATCTTCTATCAGATTAAACCAAACGCCTGCGGATGTGCTAATCTGGACTAATCCTGGACTAATCTGCACATCACACCTGGAATTGCTCTTCAGTCACTACTGATTCTTACCAGCAGCCCTCACCCATTGCTGTGGGTTGTATCCAGGGAAGGGGATAACACACAAAGGTCTGCGCTGGGACAGCTTCAGCCCGGCCCCTGCAGCAGAGCTGGTGGATGAGGATGGTGGCACCTGCGGAGCTGGGAAGCTGAGTGCAGCAGCAGCCTTGGGGATGGAACCACGTGCTCCTCATCCTGCTGCGTGCTGGATGGAGTCAGACACACGCCGAAGGGCAGCAGGGCCACCCTGTGCCTGTCTTCATCAATGACCTGGATGAGGGCATTGAGGGTACCCTTAGCAAGTTTGCAGATGACACAAAGCTGTGTGCAAGTGTCGATCTGCTGGAGGGTAGGGAGGCTTTGCAGGAGGACCTGAACAGGCTGGAGCGCTGGGCAATGTCCAACGGCATGAGGTTTAACACGGCCAAATGGTGGGTCCTGCACTTGGGGCACAACAACCCTATGCAGAGCTACAGACTGGGAGAAGTCTGGCTGGAAAACTGCCAGGAGTAGAGGGACCTGGGGGTGTTGGTTGACAGCGACTGACCATGAGCCAGCAGTGTGCCCAGGTGGCCAAGAAGGCCAGTGGCATCCTGGCTTGGATCAGAAATGGTGTGACCAGCAGGGCCAGGGAGGTGATTCTCCCTCTGTATTCAGCACTGGTGAGGCTGCTCCTGGAATCCTGTGTTCAGTTGTGGGCCCCTCAGCACAAGAAGGATGTTGAGGCTCTGGAGCGAGTCCAGAGAAGAGCAACGAGGCTGGTGGAGGGGCTGGAGAACAGACCCTATGAGGAGCGTCTGAGAGAGCTGGGGGTGTTTATCCTGGAGAAGAGGAGGCTGAGGGGAGACCTCATTACTCTCTACAAGTGCCTGAAAGGTGGTTGTGGAGAGGAGGGAGCTGGGCTCTTCTCCCAAGTGCTAGGGGACAGGACGAGAGGGAATGGCCTCAAGCTCCACCAGGGGAGATTTAAGCTGGAGATTAGGAGGAGGTTTTTCACGCAGAGGGTCATTGGGCATTGGAATAGGTTGCCCAGGGAGGTGGTTGATTCCCCTTCCCTGGAGGTGTTTAAGACACAGGTGGATGAGGTCTTGAGGGACTTGGTTTAGTGTTAGATAGGAATGGTTGGACTCATTGATCCGATGGGTCCCTTCCAACCTGGTTGTTCTGTGATTCTGTGCCATGGCACGCGGCTGTCACACCGTGGCAGGACCAACAGCAGCCAAGAGCAACCCCGCTGAGCGCATCTTCCACGTCTTTCCCTCCCGCTGGATGTTTTCCTCTATTCAACGTCGCCCCCGGCCGCAGCTAACGCAGCTGGTGAGTGGCTGTGCCGCCGGCTCCGGTGAGACGAGGAGGATGCGCGAAGGCACAGGCCATGAGGAAGATACTTTATAAAACAATCGCATGAACAATCCAGACCATATTGTGTGTTTTTCTCAAAGCAAACAAACGATTTGCAGATTTGACAGGGCAGGAATGCTAATCCCTGCAGACGGGGGTTGGAGAGGGCTCTTCCCAGATGGTTCCTCTGCCGCCAAGCTCGTGTGCTGGTGTGTGTACATCTCTTATTTGCGTCACCGAAAGAGGAGGAGGACTGGGGGCTGGGTTATTCCAACTCAGGGAAAGGTAATGCATGAGGAAATGGTGCAATTTGCTGTAAATTGGCTTTTTTTTCTTCCTCAAGGAGGAGTTGGGTGTGCGGGAAGGCAGAGGTTGTGCTTGCACCAGGTTGCACGCTCTGAAGGTGGCTCCTTTCCCAGCAAACTGGATTTTGGGAAAGGACCAGCAGACAGCAGAAACTGCGCTTTGACGAGCCCCGAGTTTCTTACTATGCATGGCAGCTGAGATTTCTTGTATGGGAAGCATTATTTTAAGTAAAAAACAGGCAGATTGGGAATGCAGACACAGAAAAGCATATCAAATGAGAAAAACTTTGATCGGAATTCAAATCCAAGTCAGCCTCTAGCTATCTTCTGAACAGCAAGTGCTCTCCTGGATAGTTTCCCCCTGTTTTTTGAGGAACAGGAACACGAGGAAAGCAGTTGGTACGAGGGAGGTCAGCAGCCACGCTGCCTCTTAGAAGTTCAATTGAATTTCATTCTCTTTGGCCTCAGTGATTTGCTTTGCCAGGTTTGGTGGCCACTTGAGAAACGTTCAATCCCTGCCTTTCAGGTGCTCCGTGTGGTAAGAGGACTTTCCACTTGGTGACCTAATGAGGGAAAAATTCATTCCTGAGTGGGCTGTGTGAGCTGCTTTTAGCTGCTGCCCTGCTCTGTGCTCTCAAAGGGGGCTGCTTGCAAGGCAGAGGGAACTAAAATGACCCTGTACCAGGGATTTGGTTAACAGTTGGACTCAATGATCCAATGGGTCTCTTCCAACATGGTTGTTCTATGATTCTATGATTCCTCTTGGTGACATTTCATAGAACCATAGAATCATAGAACCACCAGGCTGGAAGAGACCCGTCGGATCATCGAGTCCAACCATTCCTATCAAACACTAAACCATGTCCCTCAGGACCTCCTCTACCTGTGCCTTAAACACCTCCAGGGAAGGGGAATCGGTCACCTCCCTGGGCAGCCTATTCCAATGCCCAATGACCCTTTCTGGGAAAAACTTCCTCCTAATCTTTAGCCTAAATCTCCCCTGGTGGAGCTTGAGGTCATTCCCTCTCGTCCTGTCCCCTGTTCCTTGGGAGAAGAGCCCAGCTCCCTCCTCTCCACAACCTCCTCTCAGGGAGTTGGAGGGAGCAATGAGGTCTCCCAGCAGTCCAAGTGCTGGTGGCAGCAGCTCCTGGGGATTCCAGGGGAGCAAGGGGAGTCTGTGTCCCACCTCCCTGCTTGGATGGACCAGGTTGTGGCCTCCTGCCTAGCTCTCTGGCCCAACCTCACATTTTAAAGATCTCCTGAAGCTGCTTTGTGTGTGGGAAAAACCAAAACTAACAGAGAAATGTTAGGAAATGTAATTATCTTGATAGGGAAGATGTGTTACGTTTTGAGATTGTTATATAGAATTATTATATTATTATAGATATATAATATAGATATATTATATATATTATATATAATATATATTTATATTAGTATATATTTTATATATAATATAATACATAGAAATATCATAGAATAACCAAGTTGGAAGAGACCCACTGGATCATGGAGTCCAACCATATCCTGCTGTGAGAATTATTCTGCTTTAATGAAGGGGAAAAAAACGTTTAAGATCTGCTAAAACTCAGCCTGTTCTGACACCATCCACGGTTTTGTGATATGTTAGAAACGTATTGGAGTATCGTCTCTGTGTGGTGAATATATTCTGTAAAAGCATGAAACGCAGCAAACTTTGCAAGGCAGAGCAGTAAATCCGTCCTCAGTACCACTCCGTACGACAGCCAGAGCCTGACTCTGGAAGAGCAACAGGAGCTGTACTTGGGTTTGTGTTTCCTTCATGGCAAGAACAAGAGAGCACCCAGGGAATTCTCCGACAGCAGCTATAAAACAAGCAGGGAGAGGTGATTTGTCACACGATCCATAACTAGCTCTGCAGGCTTGGACTGGCTGCTGCCGCCGTCTCACCGACAGCGCTGGGTGCAAAGGGCTTTGCAAAGGAATAGGGCAAAATTCATCAAGAATTAGTCGGTGTAGTTATTAAACAAAAGAGTTCGGCTGCAATTTCTGGGTGAACGAGTGCCTAAATGAGAAGCTGGAGGTCTGTGGTAGGAAGATGATAATGAGCCCTGTTCTTAACATGTAAGTTTGAGTTTGGGAGGTGTTGGAGGTGTAGCAGGATGAGTTGGTACCTGGTAGAGAGTCGTAGAGCAGCCTAAGGTGGAAGGGACTTCAAACCATCGCCTGGTCCAGCCTTCCTGGGAAAGGGAGTTTAGATGGCAGACTGATTGGGGTTGGAAGGCACCCCAAAGCCCATCCAGTGCCACCTCTGCCACCTCCCACTGGCTCAGGGGCTCCAAGCCCCATCCAACCTGCCCTTGAACCCCTCCAGGGATGGGGCAGCCACTCCTGCTCTGGGCAACCTGCTCCAGGGCCTCCCCACCCTCACAGCAAAACATTTCTTCCTAAGACCTAGTCCAAATATTTTTTAGTCTTTAAACCATCCCTCCTTGTCCTGTCCCTGCCCTCCCTGATCAAGACCCCCTCCCTGTCCCCTCTCACAAGCAGCTGCCCCAGCACAGCAGCTCTTTACCACATTTCCCTTTACAGACAAACCTCTTGTCAGGCTCCAAGGCAGGAACGAGGGGATAGTCATGTTTTGAGCCATTCCTTTCTTTTAACAAGACAGACAGCCCTGAGAGGGCTGCCAGGGGCTCCCTGGCAATGGGTTTTCCTGACAGGCTGGAGCCTGAAAATATAAGTGTGCAGAGCCAGAGCTCTGGGTGCTCGGCTGATAAATGCTTGATAAACAGCATCTGCTGTACTTTAGCTGGATACAGAGGCTGCAGGGCCCAGCTCTGCAAGCCCTTTGCTGAAAATAGGCCCTAAAATAATACCTTGCAATTAATTTTAAGCCTGCTGATGGGAATAGTCTTCAAAATTCATTGAAGACAACCTGCTTCCAAAAAACCAATAAGTTCTTGCTGGCAAACTGGCTTGTCTGAGCCAAAGGAAGAAAAGGATGCGAGAGGGATGCGATTACGGCAAATGATTTCATTCTTATTTTCTTTTTTTTTTTAAAGAGAATGACTGTGCGTTGGCAATGATTTGGGTTTTTCAACTTCAGTGAGCTCCGAGTCATCAAACAAAAGAAAGGAAAAACTTTTCCTGTACTCAAAAAAAGCAGCAGTAGGTGTGAATTCTGTGTGAAAAGACTGGCAACAATCACTCAGAATTTATCAGAGGTTTTGCTTCTATTAAATAGCCCAGAGTTATTTTAGGAAGGAAACCAAAACAAATAGGATTTGATGACAAAGGAGAAGCCGCGGCTCTATTTCTCTCTTCAAAAACTCATATCCTGTCCTAGGGTTGGGAACAGGAGTGGATGTGATTGTCTGGGCAATTTAGTCTCTCCTGCAAATGGGGCAAGGAAATGCTGCATCACAAACAGAGAAACACACAAATCGCTGATATTTCTGAGCCGATTCTTAAAACACCCCCAAAATAGTCTTATCTGTAACAGCACTGCTCACCGAAGCACGTTTGTAGAGAACAGCCCCAGGATTTCCCAGAGAAGGAGGTGGTTTTATTCCTCTCTTTGCAGATTGGGGAAAGAAGAACTGAGAAATTAAGTGCTTTGCTGTAAGAAGAACGAGTCAAGGTCAGAAACGAGTGGAGGCTCAGGCTCTTGTGCTGTCGCTGCGGGTTGCACTCCCACGTAGAGCACTGCCGAGGGCATCATTTAATTTGGCTTTTCCCTCGAGAACCGCTGCAGCCGCAGATGTGCAGCAGAGATTTGTCCCTTAAATAAGCAGATTAACCCAGTCCCATGCTTCCCGGCAGCCCGAACGCTGCATGGGACGGGGAGGATTTATTCTCCCCCTTGCAGAGCGCAGTACAACTTGTCAAATACAATAGAGGGACACGAGGAGGTGGCTTGATTTTCTGAACAGCACAGAGTAGGTGACACTCGTGATGGCAAGATAAGGCTCTCCAGCTGAAAGGGAGGTGGCCAGGGCCATCAGGCTGCCACCTGGTTTAGTCTGGATATTAGAACAACTTTGTGTTTTCATGTTAGGCTAGGTAACAATTCAGGATAATTGATTTTTATCTCCTTTATTGCTAGCTGCTAATGCAAAAGCATAGGCAGAGATAAGCCCCGACGGGTTTACTTTTATCTTAAAATCATAGAATCACCACCACCAGGTTGGAAGAGACCCACCGGATCATCGAGTCCAGCCATTCCCACCAAACACTAACCCATGTCCCTCAGCACCTTGTCCACCCGTCCCTTAAACCCCTTCAGGAAAGGGAAATCAACCACCTGGGCAGCCTATTCCAATGCTCAATGACCCTTTGTGTGAAAAACGTCCTCCTAATCTCTAGCCTAAATCTCCCCTGGTGGAGCTTGAGGCCATTCCCTCTCGTCCTGTCCCCTGTCCCTTGGGAGAAGAACCCAGCTCCCTCCTCTCTACAGCCTCCTTTCAGGTAGTTGTAGAGAGTAATGAGGTCTTCCCTCAGCCTCCTCTTCTCCAGGATAAACCCCTCCAGCTCTCTCAGCCGTTCCTCATAAGGCCTGTTCTCCAGCCCCTTCACCAGCTTTGTTTCTTTTCTCTGGACTCGCTCCAGAGCCTCAACATCCTTCTTGTGCTGAGGGGCCCACAACTGAACACAGAATTCAAGGAGCAGCCTCACCAGTGCAGAGTCCAGAGGGAGAATAATCTCCCTGGCCCTGCTGGTCACACCATTTCTGATACAAGCCAGGATGTCATTGGCCTTCTTGGCCACCTGGGCCACTGCTGCCTCATGTTCAGTCCCTGTCAACCAACACCCCCAGGTCCCTCTCCTCCTGGTAGCTTTCTAGACAGATTAACCATGCCCAATCTTCCTTAACTAGCTCTAGTTGTTCATTTTTTTTTCTAGTTGTTCTGGTTTTTTTCTTTAGATAAACGTACCTGGGCTAAGTCAGCATAGAATTTTTATCTGAGCCTAAGCCAAGCAGAAACAAACTGAAGTACCACAAATAACCTGTGCTCTCAGGATGTCTGCTCCTGAGCAGGGAACCAAGAGCATCTCTGCTGGAGTATAGATTTATAAAAAGATAATGGAATTAGTACAAAACTCTGTATCAGAAGGAGAAAGAGCACATGAACGGTTGGACTCAATGATCCGATGGGTCTCTTCCAACCTGGTTGTTCTATGATTCTATGACAATTAAGAGGGAGAGAGAGAGGGGGACAGACCCACATTTCTGTCCACTGCACGGGATCCACGTACAGTCCATAAGAGAATAAAACGCTTGCAGCCGATACTGCAAGTTTGGATGCGATATGGACATTCAGACCTTAGGCCTGCGAGTTTGCTCAGCTTCAGGGCAGCAGACATCTCCCTAGTGCGGCTGAAAACAAAACTCTCGTGCTTGGAGTGAATTCCAAGTTAGACAGAGTGCTGGAGCAAGACACCAGGATGGGAGACGCCCGACGCCAGCACTGGTGCCGGCTCTGAGGCGACTGCAATCACGACAGGAGGCAGCTCTGCGGAGCTGCAGCTCCCTCCGTGCCAAAGCCTTTATTTTCAAGGCTCGTCAATGCAGCTGATAGAGAAGCATTAAGAAGCACAGAGTGTCCAGAGGCCTCTGCCAGTGAAAAATGTTCTCTCTGAAGTTGCGGTTTGAACATCAGGGACTTCTCCTGCGCCGCTCTTATTAACATCATAACTCAAGGAGCCTTCGCCCCATCTCCAGGAAAAACATTCAGCGAAGCATCGGAGCTGCAGGCTCGCAGGCCAATCGATAGACTCGGATTTTAGCAAAAAATACTCTATGATCAATATTTAAACAGGATCCAAATATACCTCTTTCTTTCCAAGGATGTAGTGGGGAGGAGGGGAGGGCAGTGCTCCTCCGAGTGTTATTAGCGCTGACCTCCTGTCTGCTCCAGCCTTTCCATGCCAGGGGCTACTCCCTAGCAGGGTCGTGGGACCATGAGGCTGTTCTACCGGAGGCTCAGACCAGGATCAAATCAAGGCGTGAGACGTCCCTCTGTAGCAGGAGCACAGGGATTGCGCTGCTGCCCAGGGCGGTGGGCACTGCCGCAGGGGCTGCTTCAAAGGAAAGGCCGGGGAAAGGGGCCTCCGAAAGAGACCAAACAGAGGCCAGAAAATGCACAGTGAAAACTTCAGCTCCCCCCAAGAAGATCCTGGGAATACAGATGAGCTTGGCTAGAGTCAACATCGAAAGAAGCGAGCAACGGATAGAGGGAGGGGAGCCTGCCCCTCCGCTCTGATCCCATGGGACCTCACGTGGACACCGGCATTCACTGTCCTCGGCACAGGGAGGACATGGAGCTGCTGGAGGCCATGGAGATGATCCGAGGGCTGGAGAAGCTCCAAGGACAGGCTGAGAGAGTTGGGGTTGTTCATCTGGAGAAGGCTCGGGGGAGATCTTAGAGCAGCTTCCAGCACTGAAAGGAGCTGCAGGAAAGCTGGGGAGGGGCTCTGGATCAGGGAGTACAGGGAGAGGATGAGGGCTAAAGATTTTCAGCTGAAAGAGGGAAATAGAGACAAAATCTTAGAAGAAATGTGTTTTTCTCAGCAGTGGTGGCTGCCCCATCCCTGGAGGGGTTCAAGGGCAGGTTGGATGGGGCTTGGAGCCCCTGAGCCAGTGGGAGGTGACCCTGCCCATGGCAGGGCTGGGACTGGATGGGCTTTGAGGTCCCTTCCAGCCCAACCAACTCTATGATTCCATATGCTGATTCTAAATTAAAAAGATGGGAAATACCTACAAAGGCAAATGCAGTATTGTTGACTCTGCTCAGCATCTGCTGCTTTGGTCAGTCCAGTTTTAAATTACTTCAGACTGAGAGACATTTTGCTCTTCCCCCTGGGAGGCTCTTTCAAGAGCTCCTGGGCTTTAGTGTGAGAATTTTCACCGTAATATTCTCCTTTTTTTTTCCCTCCACTCCTGCTGTATTATCTGATTACCCAGTTGTAGCTCCTGGCAGAGCTCTCCTTCCCTCCTGCTCCTGGGTGCCGGAGGATGGATGGCGCAGAGCAAGACGTCTTCAGCCGCCGGCATCCCAGGATCAACCTCGGTCTGAACTAATCAAATGACGGCAGCCCCTCTGAAAAGAGAAGTAATTACACAGTATAGATTGTACCTATCTCTTAGGAGATGAGGACTCGAATTTGATTATCTAAATTCTCCTTAATGCTTTATGATGAAGTTAAGGATGAATAACGCTTTGAAAGCGGTTCAGGCAGAAGTTCCCCTCAGAAAGCAAGGCCCGAAACACGATAGAAATGACCAAAGTCATCAGGAAGAAATTTTCCGGCTAAGGTTTCCGCTCGGTTGTCCAAGATACAATCAGAGAAACTCATTTAAGGTGGTTGGAGGTGAAGTAATATCCCACCGAGGTAAAAACAGGTTGAACCAGACAAAATCTGTCCTCCCAAGCAGCAGAGAAATAAATAAAAATAAGCCCCATGGTTTCGTTAAGTATTTAGTGTTGTTTCCGTTCTTGACCGTAGGTAGCGAAGCAGAGAAATCGAACACTTAGGAAGAGACATCTTTGGTGTCCGAGGGAGCGAGGGGCGATGGCCAAGAGCTCATCTTGGGGCTGCACCACGCGCTGGGTCCCCCAGTTCTTCCTTTGTGCATCACCTTGACCTGGTGCTCTGAACCTTGGCTGAGCCAGATGTCAAACAAGGACTATAACAGGTACCTGCACCAGTGGGGAGGGCAGGGAATTAGTGGTTCTGCAGTGCTCGGGGAGCCTCGTAGCAAAACTCCTAAAGAAATTTGTAGTTTTATTACTGGGAGGGTTGAATTTCAGCTTCAGCACTGATTCAGGCTGATTCAACCTCCCGTCCCATCCTGCCCCACCGAGTGTGCTTTGCGGCTCTGTTACTGAATTCTCAGCCTTTGGAGAAGAGAGGTAAATGTGGTTGGATATTAAAATAAAACTTAATTTTGTTATAACCTTGGAACAAGAAGAAAGCATTCATCTGATTTAAGATACTGGCACAGAGAGCTATTTTTTATTATTACAATAATAATACAAATAATTCCTTTACTCTACCCAACTTTTTAATGTAGATTGGAAAGAAGCGAATCGATCAAATTGAATTAGGATACCTCGAACGTTTAATTAATATTTATTAAGATTTTAGGGCAAGAGACAGACTCGGAACAAAAGCTTGATTATGAGCTTAAACGTCGGTGCATAAATCCTGACCTTTTCCCATTGGGCTGCTCTCCAGCAGCCTCGGAGCAGCTGATAGAGATCTACAGCTGCAAGAGCAGCAGAGCTTGGGGTTGGAGAGAAGCACTCCAGGCAGGGGTTTAACACAATGATTTGAAGGCATTTGCTGCTGCAGCTTTAGCTACAGAGTCACACAATCATTTAAGTTGGAGAAGACCTTTATGATCTTCGAGTCCGACTGCAGTTCACTTGGGGAAAATTCCTGAGGGGTTGTGGCTGGTGAAGGGGTTGAGGAGGGAAAAAATAGGCTGGAACGGGAATAATTAGACCCAGGAATAACCTCCTGTGTTTGGCGAAGAGGGAAGTTTTGTGAGATGTGTAACAATAGTGTAGCTGCTCAGGCAGGACACAGACCTGTGACTGTGCTGGGGAGGTGTTCCAAACGTGGCTCCTCCTGACAGCAAGATGATGGATTGCAGGTTAGAAATAAGGATCTTGGTTAGAGAGTGGGATTTGCTCCATGCTGGAGGGGTTCAAGGGCAGGTTGGATGGGGCTGGAAGCCCTTGATCCAGCGGGAGGTGTCCCTGCCCATGGCAGGGGTGGCACTGGATGGGCCTTGGGGTCCCTTCCAACCCAAACCATTCTAAGATTCTGTGATTACTGCTGCGATATCCACATTTCTCCACGGTATGAGCAAAGTCTCTATGAAACTCTAGCTGCATATAGCTTGTTTATGCTGGATTTACACCGTTGTTTTACCTCCTCACATGGGGAGAGGGGCAAGCAAGGGTTTGCCAGGCTGTGGGCTTGACCAGCCGAACGGCTTTGAATGCTGAACATAATGTGCTTATGCAGAAAATATTGAGGGATCAATCAGGATAGAAAGTGATTAAATTACTGCATGTCTGTGCACGCAATACAGATCCTTTGTGTCTATTTTCATTCCCAGGGCTTTGCCTTCTTTGCAGTTTTCCTGCCTGGCACAGCATCCTTGCTGACCCTCCTCCCTGACTGCTGCTTAGGCATATGGTGCAACCGCAGGAGCCTTTCCCTCTATTTTAAGACACAGAAATGCGGCTGGAAATATGAACACCATGAAACCAGCCCTCCTAGGTTGTTCCCTCACACCCTTTCCTTGCCCTGACTGCAATGTTTGAGGTAGTTGATAGAATCAGAGAATCGTAGAATCATCAGGTTGGAAGAGACCCAATGGATCATTGAGTCCAACCGTTCCTATCAAACACTAACCCATGTCCCTCAGGACCTCGTCCACCTGCACCTTAAACCTCTCCAGGATGGTGACTCAACCCCCTCCCTGGGCAGCCTCTGCCACTGCCCAATGACCCTTTCTGTGAAAATTTTTTCCTAATGTCCATCCTGACCCTCCCCTGGTGGAGCTTGAGGCCATTCCCTCTCGTCCTGTCCCCTGTCCCTTGGGAGAAGAGCCCAGCTCCCTCCTCTCCTCCTTTCAGGTAGTTGAAGAGAGCAATGAGGTCTCCCCTCAGCCTCCTCTTCTCCAGGATAAACACCTCCAGCTCTCTCAGCTGCTCCTCTTCTTCTCCAGCCCCTTCACCAGCTTCGTTGCTCCTCTCTGGAAGAGCAATGCAGTTGATTTTATTTCCCTTAGGTTGTCCATCCTTGGCCTTCCAGTGCTCTCTGGTTTTCCGTTCTCCGTCGCAAAAGTTGTGATCTCAAAGAGGTGGATAAAAACCTCCTTCCTGGTGGCTCTCCTGAGGCTGCTGCAGGAGGTGATCACCACCACATTTTAATTAGCAATCTGCCTGCGTTCCAGCTGTTTGACACTTGTAGCTGAGCTTGTCGGAGCACCAGGAGGCTGCCGTTTCCCTCTCCAATTTCACATTTAAATCCTTTCTCGCTCTAACTGTGCCCACATGCAGTTGCTCACCTGAGTACGTCTGATCCTCCTCGCCTTGAATCAATACTATGATTTATGCATAAAAGCCCAGAAGCCCTGCAAAACAATCGCACAAGTCATTTTTCAGGAGCCAGGCTTGAAGCGCTTGCCAACAGGCTAAATTACCCTCTTGTTAAGTGTTGTATTTTGTTCTTCCTTCTTTCTTCTCCTCCGTGTTTGCCTTAATATTGATAAGTGTTCTCTATCATGAGAGAACATTTGCATTTTTTGCTAAACATCATGTGGTTGAACACATCAAAGGATCCTTTTGTTCTTTCCCTGTTGCATATTCCCTCCGATTCAGGACTTGATTTGGGAGATAACTGCCTGTGTCGTGGCTGGAGGTTCTGTGCTGGGGCTTATTAGTCAGACTCAACCCTCGGTAGCCTCCAAGCTGTTCGCTTAAACACACAAAGCACTGTGGAAGGCCTTTTCCTCTGATGTTTGAGTAAGATCTTCACGTCGAGGTTGCTTTTTGCACCTACTCTGTGCAGAGCTGATTCTGTGGCTTCTCTGCCTGTGGTTAGGCTTCAGGTACCTGCTGCAAATCATGTTAATGTTATTAATAATTTCTTTCCTTCCTTGCGGGGCTGCTTGCAGACCTTGGCAGCTCTTTTTTTTCCAAGAATTTGGTTCCTTTCAGTCCCACTGTCATAGAATCGTAGAATCATAGAATTGTAGAATCATAGAATTGTAGAATCGTAGAATCATAGAATTGTAGAATCATAGAATCGTAGAACCATAGAATCATAGAACCATAGAATCGTAGAATCATAGAACCACAGAATCGTAGAATCATAGAATCGTAGAATTATTAGAATCGTAGAATCGTAGAATTATTTGAATCGTAGAATCATAGAACCGTAGAATCATAGAACCGTAGAATCGTAGAATCATAGAATCACAGAATCATAGAGTCGTAGAATTGTAGAATCATAGAACTGTAGCATCATAGAATCGTAGAATCATAGAATCATAGAACCATAGGATCGTAGAATCACAGAATCATAGAACCATAGAATCATTAAGGCTGGAAAAGGCCTTTCAAATCATCCAACCCAACCATCAACCCAAACCCACCATCTTTCCCATGGTTTTGGTGTCCATCATTGCTTGCTGTTCTTGATATTGGAACATCTGCTTTGGTGTGGTGGATGTGCCAGACAACCTGCTTTGCAAAAGCAAATGAAATGAAGCTTGGACGATTGATTCCCTGCATATCAGCTCTGGCCAAAGGAGGCAATTGCCTGGCTGTCTCCATCTCCAGCTCTTCATGAGGCTCCTCGCGATTCCCTGATACTGGAGGTGAGGCTGCTCCTTGAATCCTGTGTTCAGTTGTGGGCCTCTCACCACAAGAAGGATGTTGAGGCTCTGGAGAGAGTCCAGAGAAGAGCAACAAAGCTGGTGCAGGGGCTGGAGAACAGAACCTATGAGGAGCGTCTGAGAGAGCTGGGGGGGTTCAGCCTAGAGAAGAGGAGGCTGAGAGGAGACCTCATTGCTCTCTACAACTACCTGGAGGGAGGTTGTAGAGAGGAGGGAGCTGGGCTCTTCTCCCAAGGGACAGGACAAGAGGGAATGGCCTCAAGCTCCACCAGGGGAGATTTAGGCTGGAGATTAGGAGGAAGTTTTTCACACAGAGGGTCATTGGGCATTGGAATAGGCTGCCCAGGGAGGTGGTTGATTGACCTTCCCTGGAGGTGTTTAAGGGACAGGTGGATGAGGTCTTGAGGGACTTGGTTTAGTGTTTGATAGGAATGGTTGGACTAGAAGACACGATGGGTCCCTTCCAACCTGGTTGTTCTATGATTCTATGAGGTCCCACACCCAGTGCAGCCACCATTGAGCAGCCAGAGGGAAGCAACTCAGGGCAGGGAGCATTTATGGGCTGTAATACACCTAGTCGTGCTCTAAACCCGCCACCTATTAGCAAGAACAAGACTTTAACAATCTTGTCTGTCAAAACCAAATTACCGCCACCGCGCTGATGTTCCCCGGCTTAGTTAATGTTTATTTAAATGACCACTTTCTGCTGGCAGATAAAAGATTGAACTGTTTTGTTGCTATTGTTATGTTTGAAAGTCCTCAAATATGAAGGCGCCTGCAGCCAGCATTTGCTTCTCATTATGTTATGACATTTTTTTTCCCCCACGTAATTTGAATAACTCTCTGTTTAACTCAACAGCTGGAGGGATATGGCTTTTTCTTTGAATCTTGGAAAGCGAAACCGGTTCTGCAAAAACCTCCGGTCTTCAACGAGACAAAGAATTAAAGAGTCAGAGTGCTCGTTTTCCCTTAAACACCTTTATGCCTCTCTGGAAATTATCACCCAGGGTTTTTATTTACTGCGGTGATTAGTATAGTGTAACCACTCAGACAGAGAGAAGTGGCAGCACAACGGGTGTTTTAATGGCACACACACCTTTCCATTAGGAAGCAGATTGATAGTTATCCCCTCCTAGGTATCCACCTCTTAAGGGATCATTAGGATCAATTAGCCTTCTAGGGCTATAAGGTTGCAGCCGATTGGTTTTTGGATCAAGCTGGCATCTCGTGGCTGGAACTAAAGCTGATAAAGCACTGCAGATCAACCCATGAAACCATGGAAGAACTCAAAGCAGCAAAGACGTAACTACGTCTTTGCTGCTTTGAGTTCTTCCATGGTTTCATGAATTCCCAAGCAAGGTTTCCTCTAGCATCCATCAGCATCGCTTCTCCCCTGGCTCCAGCCCTCCTCGATGCGGCTTGTGTCGTCAGCAGCCCTGTCCTTATCCTTCGTCCCACGTTTCAAAAGAGCATCAGGTCTCTACAGAATCCAGATCTCAATGGAAGCCAAATGGAGTTTATCCTCTCTAAGACAGCATCGCTTTAAAAACGTGATTTTCGGGCACTTTAGATTATTTTTTACCGTTCTCCTCATACCTTAATCACAAAGCATCCTTTCCTCCCTGATCTTATGCAACTCGAAATGAAAGTCAGATTTGATTCGAGTTCTCTTAAATCTCACTCCTTACGGCTCCTCGAGGCACAGTATTGAAACTCCAAACACTCTTCCCCATTTAAGGAGTTAACGAGAGCCATTCTCAACTCTTGAAACACACTCATGGTTTACTTGCTGTTCAGTATTCCCAGAGTCTCCCAAAAAGCTTTGCTCTACGACAGTTTTAGACAGGAGTTACCGTGCTGAGACTGCACCTCGAATCCTGGGATCACTTCTGGGCCCCTCAGCACAAGAAGGATGTTGAGGCTCTGGAGCGAGTCCAGAGAAGAGCAACGAAGCTGGTGAAGGGGCTGGAGAAGAAGAGAAGTGACTGAGAGAGCTGGGGGTGTTTATCCTGGAGAAGAGGAGGCTGAGGGGAGACCTCGTTACTCTCTCCAACTACCTGAAAGGAGGTTGTGGAGAGGAGGGAGCTGGGCTCTTCTCCCAAGGGACAGGGGACAGGACAAGAGGGAATGACCTCAAGCTCCACCAGGGGAGATTTAGGCTAGAGATTAGGAGGAAGTTTTTCACACAGAGGGTCATTGGGCATTGGAATAGGCTGCCCAGGGAGGTGGTTGATTCACCTTCCCTGGAGGGGTTTAAGGGACAGGAGGACAAGGTGCTGAGGGACATGGGTTAGTGTTTGATAGGAATGGTTGGACTAGAAGATGCGATGGGTCCCTTCCAACCTGGTTGTTCTGTGATTCTGTGATTCTGTGATTCCTGCATTTTGTTTCATCTCCACGTAGTATATCTCAAAGTTCACATGGTCACTCTAGCCTTCAGCCACTCCCTGGCTTGCTAATCAGCTCTGCTCAAGCATTCAGCTGGTGCTCTCAGACACATGGGGTGAATGTTGGGGTGTTGTGTGCTGGGGCAGGACATGGACTCGATGGTCCTTGTGGGTCCCTTCCAACTCAGGGTGTTCTACGAGTCTACAAATTTTGCTAACCCTCTGTCTATCTCTTGGCTTGTGTTTTTTCCTATAAATCCCAGGTCCTCTCTGTTTTCCTAAAGCCTCTTACCACCATAGAATCATAGAATCATCAAGTTGGAAGAGACCCGTCAGATCATTGAGTCCAACCATTCCTATCAAACACTAACCCATGTCCCTCAGGACCTCATCCACCCGTCCCTTAAACACCTCCAGGGAAGGGGAATCAACCGCCTCCCTGGGCAGCCTATTCCAATGCCCAATGACCCTTTCTGGGAAAAACTTCCTCCTAATCTCTAGTCTAAATCTCCCCTGGTGGAGCTTGAGGCCATTCCCTCTCGTCCTGTCCCCTGTCCCTTGGGAGAAGAGCCCAGCTCCCTCCTCTCCACAATCTCCTTTCAGGTAGTTGGAGAGAGCAATGAGGTCTCCCCTCAGCCTCCTCTTCTCTAGGCCAAACACCCTCAGCTCTCTCAACCGCTCCTCATAAGGCCTGTTCTCCAGCCCCAACCACTCGCGTTGTTCCCAGACGAAGCCTGTTTCATAACTCCCTTCCCAGCTTCCAGATGTTGTGCTTTGCTCCGTACTTGGCTGCAGGCGAGGAGCAGCTGGGCCAAAGCGGCTGCATCCACGGTGGTGTCCAGTTCCTTCCTTTATGTCAACATTACCCAAAAGCTGTGTAAACATGTCAGGAGAAAAAAAAACACCACCAAGTGTTGCAGTAGTTTTTCATCTGCTTTCACACCAAGTCTCCCTTCCAAAGTTTTAGCTTATTCGCAACTATCACAAAAGTCAATGAGTGCTTTATTTAATGTAATTAATTAATCCATCACTGTGAAAGTTTGGAGAGAAATGAAGGAATATATATAAACACAGGGTCTAGTAATTTATGAGTTGTGGCAGAAAACCAGTGGTGATTTTTCTCAGAATATGATTTACAGACAGGGGGTAGGGTAGCAGAAGCAAGCGCCCTAAAGCCATAAAATAAGGTTGCTCAGCGACAGGACCATGCTTCAGTCTGACAGAGGCTCACATTTTCTTAAAATACAGAAATCGGTGTCGTGGGGAGTCGCAGCCACCAAAAATCTGGTCCAAAACTGCATCACTGCAGTGCAGAGGAGGCCGAGGCTCTCTGGGGGCAGACGGTGTGGGGCAACAGCTCCGAGAGGAGAGCTCACTGTCCCCGGCACTGGCAGGAGGTGCTAGATTTTGACAGGAATGGTTACACTCGATGATCCTGTGGGGCTCTTCCAACTTGGTGATTCTGTGATTCTGTAATTCTATGATTCTATGATTGGTCACTGGAATGATTCTAGAATCCTAGAAGGAAAGGGTGGTTTGGGTTGGAAGGAACCATGAAGGTCGTTCAGCCCAGCCCCCTGCAGTGAGCAGGGACATCTTCATCCAGGTGAGGTTGCTCGGAGCCCCATCCAGCCTCATCACGAATGTTTCCAGGGACAGGGCAGCCACCACCTCTCTGGACAACCTGTGCCACTGCCTCTCCACCCTTACTGTAAAAATATTCTTCCTAATACATAGTCTAAACCTCTCGTCTTCTAGTTTAAAACCATTCCCTTGTCCTATGGCTGCAGAACTTGCTAAAAATTTTCATAGAATCATAGAACAACCAGGTTGGAAGAGACCCATTGGATCATCAAGTCCAACCATTCCTATCAAACACTAAATCGTGTCCATTTTCTCCCCATCTTTCTTATCACTCCCTTTTAACTCTCATCTCCCTGCATGTTTATTATTGATGGTTGGACTCGATGATCCGGTGGGTCTCTTCCAACCTGGTTGTTCTATGATTCTATGATTCTATTGTGTCCTGAGCTCAGCTGGGGAAGGTTGGGGAACATCACAGTGTTAAATCCTAGGAGGCACTTTCCGGTGTTTAACGCCAGCGATAATGCAGCAGAGTCTGAGGTTGCAGATTGGGTCTCAAAAGTCTCGGATACTGAACCAAACACTCGGTTGTTCATCAGGACCTCATCTGAACCTGAGCTTCCCAGTGCAAGTCTCACCTCCACCAGGGTTTTGATAAGATTTCCAGAAGTTCCTTCTAGATTGAGCCCCAACATGTGCACAAAGTGCCTTTCTCGCCTGGCTTGAGGTTTTCATTTCCCTTTCATTCCGTGAGCCGGGGAAGTGTTAGAATCTAAACAGAGAGTGAAAATTATTTTTATCCAAATGACTCGGAACCGCACAGCAACGCTGGATCCAGCGCGTGGAGGTCTCTCCTTGGCTCGTATTCTTTCCTAAGCCGCTGGCTCGGAACAAGAGGGGTGAGCAGCCGTCATTCTGCTGACCTCCCAATCGCTAAACTCTTCTCACTTCTGACCATCTCTTGCAGGAAAAATAAAAGGTTTTGTACTAAATCCTTTTCAGAGCAAGCAAGAAATCTGTCCCCAGGGGAGAGAAGGCAGCAAAGAAGAAAATAAACTCTCAGATTAAATTTTAAAATTGCTTTATTAACACTTTTTTTTTTCTTTTTAAACCTTGGCTCCCCTGTGCACATGAACATCTTGAAACCTTTCTATTTCTTAATAGCACACTCTCATTTAAACCACAATAAAACGGTAAATGGTGAGGGAAGGATGAAAGTGTCTTTAAGTCCCCCATAACTCCTCACAAAATTGCTGTGGAAACAACAAATGTAATATTTCAGCGGTTGCTCTGCATTCCTGTGGACACAGAGTTCTGGAACCATTGAATCATGGGATAGTTTGGGTTGGAAGGGACCTACAAGCCCATCCAGTTCCACCTCTGCCATGGGCAGGGACACCTCCCACTGGCTCAGGGGCTCCCAACCCCATCCAGCCTGCCCTTGAACCCCTCCAGGGATGGGGCAGCCACCCCTGCTCTGGGCAACCTGTTCCGGGGCTTCCCTCACAGTAAATAGCACTATTTGCATTTGCAAATGCACTAAAATTGCTAAAATCCTCCTCACAAGGCGTTGGAAATGCCTTGAAGTATTTACACGGTTCTGATGGGTCCCCAGGCTGATGGTTTGGGTTGGAAGGGACGTTAAAGATCATAGAATCGTAGAATCACCAGGTTGGAAGAGACCCATCGGATTATCGAGTCCAACCATTCCTATCAAACACTAACCCATGTCCCTCAGCACCTCATCTACCTGTCCCTTAAACACCTCCAGGGAAGGGGAATCAACCACCTCCCTGGGCAGCCTGTTCCAATGCCCAATGACCCTCTGTATGAAAAACTTCCTCCTAATCTCTAGCCTAAATCTCCCCTGGTGGAGCTTGAGGCCATTCCCTCTTGTCCTGTCCCCCTAGATCATATAGTTCCAATCCCCCTACGATAGGTACTCCTGGATCAGGTTTCTCAAAGCTCTCTCCAGTCTTTAAAACATGCATATTTATTTATCTTTTCTTTTTTTTTTTTATTGTATAGGCTGTGTGTACCCTACACACATCATCAACAGCGATTAATGTCTTTCACACTCTGATTCTGTAGAAACTGCCTACGCCAAAAAGCTCAATGTTCTTCCTTAAACAAATCGAGCTTAATAAATATTAATGCGCAGTGTCCTCGCTGTATATTAAGTCTGGATCGGTGTAGCTAATGCTTTGAATGGCTGATAAAATTGTATTTAAATATTTTATGCAGAAAGAGATCTGTAAGAGGATAGCGGGTACAGGAGACAGCAGGAGCAGGTTGGGGAAGGGGCTGGAGAAGAAGAGGAGTGGCTGAGAGAGCTGGGGGGGGTTTATCTTAGAGAAGAGGAGGCTGAGGGGAGACCTCATTGCTCTCTATAACTACCTGAAAGGAGGTTGTGGAGAGAATTTCAAAAGATTCCAAAGACAAGATGTGTGCAGAGCACAGTTCAAAGCAGGTGCTGGGGTTGGTCCTTTCTCTACAGTCTCGCTGCTCTTCTTTGTTGCAGGTTTCCATGGTCGATCAGTTTGCAGTGAGGCTGAGCAGAGGAGGAGGAGGAACCCTGGGTTTGATTCAGGATAACCCAGCACCACCATGGGAAACACAGGCCGAGCTTTTCTCTACACCAGGAACCACCAGGCAGGTTTGGGTGTGTGCTTTGACGTGTTGGAAGATGCCAGCAACTGAGAGAGGTCAAGTAAGTGCATATTTCTTGGAAAATATCATAGAATCATAGAACAACCAGGTTGGAAGGGACCCATCGGACCTTCTAGTCCAACCATTCCCACCAACCTCTAAACCATGTCCCTCAGATCTCCTCAGCTCTCAGAGCTAGAGGCTTAGATGCAGCACTGGGGAGAGTCCTTGATACCCTAAAAACACACCACAAGGATTTCAGAAGTGTGCAAGCACAGGCTGCATTTGTCACCAGGTTGGGAGAGGAGATGCACAGCGATGCACTCGTGTTACCACCAAAATCAGAGAATCATAGAATCACCTGGTTGGAAGAGACCCACCAGATCATCGAGTCCAACCATTCCCATCAAATGTGCTTATTAAAGTGCCCTGTGCTCTGCAGTCCCTCTCTCTCATTTAAGATCCGCCTTGAGGATTTCCCCCTCTGCGATATATTCATTTCAAATATTGACTCACCAGATTCTGTGATTGATAGAACTCAAACATATTAGTCTTATTACATCCCATATACTTTAATTAACTTCAGCAGGTGATGTTAATCAACTCGAATGCTGGGATGTGGAGCAGCTAAGTAAATGAAAGGGAGATGGAAAAATATCTCTGTACATCATCTGCCTGTGTGTAGCTCCTACTCCCAAGCCAGGTACTTTAGAAGCTGGTAGCTCTGAACTGAAATCTCTACATGGGACTTTTGATATCAGATTGATTTATTTTACATTAAAAGAAACAGTCAGAAAGTGCAGTAGTTAGCAGGTATACAAGAAACATTGAAAAGAAGTGCTAATTAAAGCACTGATGGTTTAAGCCTGTGTCTAACTGTGGGTTGTTCAGTGCAGGCTTGTATCTCCATAAGGCAGTGAGTCAACTCGGAGGCCAAAATGTCATATTCCTGAGGTCAACAGAGTGGGAAAAGTGGAACCAGGCTGATGTCCTCAGCAGACAGTGTCTTAACTCTCATAAATCACCATCTACAGTGCTTTAAAAGAAAATGCAAGGTACCTCACTGCCTGTACTCATGGGAAATGGGGCTTATGTCTTCAAATCATGGAATGGGTTGGGTTAGGAGGGACCTCAAACTTATCCAGTGCCACCCCTGTCATAGGCAGGGACACCTCCCACTGGATCAGGGGCACCAAGCCCCATCCAACCTGGCCTTGAGCCCCTCCAGGGATAGGAGAGTCACAGCTTCATGATAGTCCTTAATTCCATTATCATGCAATTATGTGTTCCTCTCAGGCATGTAAATACACAATCAGCATTTAAAGCCTTGCTAAACTTTTGAGGTTAACATCGTTTAGAGATTGGTAGGAATGGTTGGACTGGATGATCTGGTGGGTCTCTTCCAGCCTGGTGATTCTATGATTCTATGAAAGAGGTTGTGGTTCCTGTATCAGGATGAAGAGATAACTGCCTTGGTCTACAGCAAACGTTTCCAGCAGGTGGTTCCTGTCTTTCACTGGGGGATCCACTGGGTTCGTAGGTTGATGCAGCCGGTTCAGTAGATAGAATCATAGAATCACAGAACAACCAGGTTGGAAGAGACCCATTGGATCATCGAGTCCAACCATTCCTATCAAACACTAAACCATGTCCCTCAGGACCTCATCTACCTGTCCCTTAAACACCTCCAGGGAAGGGGAATCAACCACCTCAGATGACACATTTGATCAAATAAGTGATATATTATTGTTTTGGTTCTAAATGAATGATTTGTTTGTCCATTGGATAATTTCTGCAGTGCTGAGTGCCAGAGCTCAGTTCATCAGGCTGCGTGTCTGTGAGTTTTTAGTAAGCCTCACGGAAGTGTCAGCACTAACCACACCTGCTTGAATCTCTTTCGCTTTGCTCTCTACAACTACCTGAAAGGAGGTTGTGGAGAGGAGGGAGCTGGGCTCTTCTCCCAAGGGACAGGGGACAGGACGAGAGGGAATGGCCTCAAGCTCCACCAGGGGAGATTTAGGCTGGAGATTAGGAGGAAGTTTTTCACACAGAAAGTCATTGGGCATTGGAATAGGCTGCCCAGGGAGGTGGTTGATTCCCCTTCCCTGGAGGTGTTTAAGGGACAGGTGGACGAGGTGCTGAGGGACATGAGTTAGTGTTTGATGGGAATGGTTGGACTCGATGATCCGATGGGTCTCTTCCAACCTGGTGATTCTATGATTCTATGAATGGCCAATACCTCTGTGATATTATCAATTCTGCAGCGAGAAGCCCTTTATATGCAAAATCTAATGTAGAACACGTCCAGTGTGTTATGCAAATAGCACTGACTTAACTATTCCCGAACTTGCAAAGTGCACAAACATGAAAATATCATTTGCAATTTATTTCAATTTTAACAGCCCTTGCATCCATGCAATATTTAGTAATCGCTCTAAAACGCCTTGTCATGAAGTACCCTCCGTGCCTGGCGCGGGGTACACCAGGGACTTGCTTCACCCATCAGTGAGAGGCAGCAGGGTGTGAGGCAGCAGCTGTTGGTACACGCACGGATCCGGCAGCCTTGGCAGGGCTGGGATTTGACAGCTGTTCCTACAAGGATCCCTCACCCTGCCCAGAAATGCTGGTACTGCCAGGCTGCTTCCACTAACAACATTCCTCATCGTAGCGCGATGCACAGCTCCGCAGCAAAAACTGAAGGAAAATGTGCACAATCTCTGACACAAAGATCCATAGGGAGGGCTTCACGACCAGCTTGGAGCCCCCTGATCCATAGGGAGGTGTCCCTGCCCATGCAGGGGGTTGGAACTGGATGGATGTTGAGGTCCCTTCTGACCCAAACTGTTTTATGATTCCATTATTCTGTGATCAAGCAGAATTTGTGTAGTGATGTTCCACCAGCCTCTTCTCTTTGAATCCTAGACGTGACTCCTCTTTCTCTGCCTCACACCGTATCATAAATGTGGAAGGTGTGGTGGTTGTGGGACTGCACCAACAGCCCTTCATCCCACGGTCCAGGTGTTTGGTAGTTCCCAAGGACTAAAATATGATAGTGAAATACAGTGCGTGATAGTGATACCTTCCTTGGAGGTATTTAAGGCAGGGATAGATGAGGTGCTGAGGGACGTGGTTTAGTGTTTGATAGGAATGGTTGGACTCGATGATCCGATGGGTCTCTTCCAACCTGGTTGTTCTATGATTCTATGAAAAGGGGAAAAGATTACAAAGGTGGCCAGAACCAGACAGTTCAGATTTCATAGAATCACTGAATGATCTGGGTCGGAAGGGACCTTGAAGTCCATCCAGTTCCAATCCCCTGGGACACCTCCCATTGAATCAGGGGCTCCAAGCCCCATCCAGCCTGGCTTTGAAGACACCTAGAGATGGGGAAGCCTTGACTTGCCTTGCGGAGGCAGAGGTGAGTGCGAGGTTTTTCGCTAACCCACTGAGCAACCTCTCTGCCACTGTGGTCACAGCCACCCAGGCCTGTGGCTGACCCAGGAGACAGGACAGAGCGATGCCACCCTGCTCAGGACAGCCTGAGCTGTCCCCAGCCTGCAGATGTGTCGCTGGAACTTCGATGGGCAGGGAGATGGCCTGTCCTGGACTGCGGCCAGGATGCCGGCACGAGCCAAAAAAGCATCTCCCTGAGACAAACGGTTCCAATTTAGCTCGGGCTGCT
Source organism: Coccyzus lansbergi (assembly GCA_033558105.1). NCBI lineage: Eukaryota > Metazoa > Chordata > Aves > Cuculiformes > Coccyzidae > Coccyzus > Coccyzus lansbergi. Next base: position 509,542 of record JAUMJK010000430.1, on the reverse strand, counting down.
CTAGCCAACTGTACCCAGCCCCAGAACGACATCTCCTCTACATCGTGCAGCTGTATAAATCATTCTGCCTTTAATTACTGAAACATGGTATTACATACATACAGCATGGAGTAATCTCAAACAAATGGAACTGTACCCTGAAATTAATACTTAATCTCCTGGTTTACTGGTTGGTTTTTTTTTTTTTCACTCGCTGAATGCTGTGACCTTGCAGCGCGTCCTGTTCGTGGGACTCTGCTCCACATTAGAAGCTGTTTTCAGGAGCAGAAATTGTGTGAGAACCCTGGAATTTTATAGCAGGGAGATTTAATTTAGATAGCGGGGGCTGATCATCGCGCCGTCTTTTGTACGATGCTAAACTTCCCACGTTAACAACCAACAAGCAAGCAGCAGCCTCGGAGCAAAATGAACGTGTGGCACAAGGGAAACGTCTTGCGGTAGACGTGGTGGCACCAGGCTCGCTCTTAGAGAATCATAGAATCATAGAATCACCAGGTTGGAAGAGACCCATCGGATCATCCAGTCCAACCATTCCCGTCAATCACTAACCCATGTCCCTCAGCACCTCGTCCACCCACACCTTAAACCCCTCCAGGGAAGGTGACTCAACCACCTCCCTGGGCAGCCTATTCCAATGCCCAATGACTTTCTGTGTGAAAAACTTCCTCCTAATCTCCAGCCTAAATCTCCCCTGGTGGAGCTTGAGGCCATTCCCTCTCGTCCTGTCCCCTGTCCCTTGGGAGAAGAGCCCAGCTCCCTCCTCTCCACAACCTCCTCTCCTCCCAGGGACTTGCAGAGAGCAATGAGCTCTCTCCTCAGCCTCCTCTTCTCCAGCCTCAACCCCCCCTCAACCTCAACCCCTCAACCCTCTTCCCGCTGGAGCCACGTGTGTTCCTCAGCCTGAGGGCTCCCAGTTCTGTGGTGTTGGGACCCTCTTTGCCATGGGGTGGAGAGGCTGCTGCCATATTGCTCTCGTAGAGCAGGGCGAGGGGCTCCATCTCACCGTCAATGTGCTCTTTCCAGCGAGTCGCTTGATCTTGTGCCATCACCTCTATCTAAGAGGAACCATCCTCCTCACTTCCGCAGCTTGTGACCGTCCAGCTTTCTTTAGAATATGAATTTCTCTGAACAAAGACCGTCTTTTTCCTGTGTGTAGTGAGAGCATCTGGCACCGATTATAAATCAGGCGTCTGAGGGCTTAAAAACTATAAATGTGAACCAAAACGACCAAAAATCTTTTTTTTCTCTCCTTCTCTGCACAGCTGGGTGAATTTCTACCATCTTATTATCCTGGATGACCTTGGTTTTGGCTGCGCGATTTATTTGACACAAATTTAGTGGGTGAAAAAGTCAAGTTGCCTCCTCTAATGTCGCCATAGGAGGAACTGGATGCTGGATGGAAAACATTTCCCATCAGTTGGCCTGAGAGCTGTCAGTATTCCAGAGAGGTTTCACTTCAGACCTGAAGATCTGACCGTTCACCAAATTTAACCAAACTTTTTATTTCTTTTCTTAATCTTGGTAATCAATAAATTGCAAGTGATTTGTCCAGGCATCAATCGTAAGTGCGCCAGTGCCTGGAGAGCCTCGGGAACGAAGCTGGATGCTCCACTCTTTGTTTCTCTACACGAGCTGTTTGTCACATTGAAGAGGCTGCTGTGAATGACTCACTTCACTTTGAAGAGAGCTTTATTTTCACAAACCATCATTCCTTTTCTTGCAAAAACATGTCCCCGCATCCCCCAATTCCCCCTCTGATGTGCTGGTGGTATAATTTAAACCTTGTTTCGTGAGGACTGCGATCTCAGAGCACCTGCCCCTCCTCCCCATCAGCTGAGCTGAGTTTCTTGCTGGGTAGATGCCATCAGGGCTTTTGGCTGCCTGCACACCGGCTCACGCTGTCCCAGCCCAGCGCTGCAAGTGCTCATATCAATTATTCCTAAATGAGAGAAGAGTTGGCATCACCGGTTGTAAAGAGCATCATGGCTTTTCCGCTCTACAGATACGGTTTATTCAGTTCAAAAAGAAACAGCCTCTTCCACAGGTCTAAACCCCAGTGTTTTCCTTCCCATCTCTTGTGGGTCATCTCCAGCCTTCTGAGGGCTGGTACCACCAGAGTCCAGCAGATGGTTATGACAGAACAGCTGAAGGACGGTCCCTGGGCAAGGAAAGCTGCTGTTCAGAGGGGTGAGGAGTTGTGGAGTTGGATGGGGTAGAATCATCTAATAGTTTTGGCTGGAAGGAGCTTCAAAGCCCACTCAGTCCTACCTCCCACTGGATCAGGGGCTCCAAGCCCCATCCAACCTGCCCATGAACCCCTCCAGGGATAAGGCAGCCACCCCTGCTCTGGGCAACCTGTTCCAGGGCCTCCTCACCCTCCCAGCAAAACGTTCCTTCCCAAGATCTCATCTCAAGCTTCCCTCTTCCAGCTGGAAACTGTCGTGAGGCTGTCATTTCCCACGGCTGGAGCTGGCTGGGGCCACCAGAGAGGCCGTGCAGGTCTGTGTTTGCTGCCGGGCACCCCAGCCTGCGGGAGTTGTTCCTCATTTACACCCTGTTCAGTTGCTTTTACAGTTTGGCTTTACTGCCGCCCGGGGAGAGCCACAGGCTTGGGCTGGTTTTTAAAGCCTCCTATTCTGAAGCCGTCCGAGTGATGTAATTCCCTGGAGGAGGTGGAAGCCCACGTTGCCTTGAACTTCTAGAGCTGAAGCTGTTTGTGTACCTCCCATTTCTGAGCTCTGCTCTATGGAAAGCAGGTCAGCTGCTGCCGCTGCTGCTCTGCAAGCATCTCGTTAGTTCAACGAGCTGGTTTCTTGTCGTTTTCTGTCACCGCAGTAGGACTTTTGTCGCCGTGAGAGCTGGAGAAGCTGGCTCTTCTTTTGAAATTCATTTATATAAAAAGTAATATCTACCTTGTCTGGGATCTTCTTCTTGACAGTGACTTATATCTGATGTTTCAAGAAATATGCAAACAGCCCCTGCAGTGTCTCTAGCCTGTCAGCAATATATGCAAGAAAATTGCTTGCTGACCTCCATCATTTCATAACCCGAAGCACGAGGACTCATAATCTCAGCAACTGGATGTGCTACAGTTCCCGAAGCTGCCGATTCTCACCTTATTATTATGGACAGATTGGACGCCAAATAGTTATAGCTTAATTTAAATGTCCATTCTAATCTTTACTCTGTACTTCCTCTCCAGCTTTTAGTCAAGCAAACAATCTATTTGCAAGATGAAATGCTTAAAAGAAAATACGAGGGGTTTTCTACGGGGAAATCTAGACCTAGAATTATTTATATTCGATGGTCAGAAATCAGGAGTTGTAGGATTTGAGTAGCTAAAAGCTTTTTGGACGGCTTTCTTTTCCTTCGGAACGTAAATATAAGGCCAGAAATCAGTTTGTCTTAATGTCTCATTGACAGGAGCTGATGGTCTCGCGGCTTTGTGCTCACGAGGTGAGGGTGGGAGGTGTGTATGGAGTTTTAGCTGGATGGTTTGGGGGTTTCTTATGGCCTCAAGCTCCACCAGGGGAGATTTAGGCTGGAGGTTAGGAGGAAGTTTTTCACACAGAGGGTCATTGGGCATTGGAATAGGCTGCCCAGGGAGGGTGTCGATTCACCTTCCCTGTAGGTGTTTAAGGCACAAGTAGATGAGGTGCTGAGGGACATGGTTTAGTGTTTGATAGGAATGGTTGGACTCGATGATCTGTTGGGTCCCTTCCGACCTGGTTGTTCTATGATTCTATGATTCTATGATCTCAGCTCTAGGTGTTGGTTTTGGGCAGTTGCCGGCTTTATCCCAGCTCCGTTGGCCGGTGGAGCCCGTGGACCGTGCTCCCTACTCTCTCTGCTGTGTGCACAGGGCTCGATCCCCAGCTCTGCGGCTCCTTTTCCTCCTTCCAGCTAGTGAGGAGCCTAAAAATGGATTTCTGTGCCTGCTCAGATAAATATTTATGTGCATTATCCAGCACGTAACCAGTAAGAACACAAATCTTCAGCCGGTTCCCCTGCCCTCTCCCTTTTGGGTGGCATTTCAATTCCCAGGCGCTGCCTGTTAGGTCCCATTTGCTTCATCTCAGGTAAATATTGAGGTCTGGAGCAACAGAGCCGAATAAATCTACCCGGAGACCTTCCTCCTTTCCATTTTTCTAATCAGGAATGTTGTCATCTTCCTTGACAGATTATTAATGCTACACACAAGCGTGTAATAGAGATTGTGTTTTCTCATTCAGGGATTTTTTGTCCTGATAAACAGACTGGCAGAGACGAGTTGCCCCAGCCGCTGCGCCAACGCTTGCCTTTAAGCTCAGCCAAATTCTTGAGAGCCCCTGGCCCCGCTCCAAAAGTCCTGTCATCGCTCTTGGCTCCTCCTCTGCGATCCATCACCCGTGACCCATCGCCCTGGCAGCTACCAGAAGAAATCTGGCATCTGGTGCCTGTTTCTAGCCCAGCCCCACTTCTGGTGTCTTTCTCTTATCTCCGTGTCTGGCTCGAGATGCTGAAACCGAGAGGGATCTTTCTGGTGAATTCAACAAACTTTAGGTTATGCTTTTCCTTCCCCAGACACGTCCTCTTTCTGTTTATTTTTGACGTTCCTTGTGTAAGGGAACAAGAATTATCCCTCTCTCCACATTTACTCCATATCTTTGTTCCACCTATTCTGTATTTGTCTTCACAGATTGTTTACTTCTAGCTGTTTATCTTCTGTATTCCTTACCCTCAGCATTTCTTCTATTGTGAGACGGTTTGCGAGGTCTGAGAGTGTATGAAATGTGGAGCGTTTCACAGCTGGGTCAGCAGTTTGGTTAACCTAGTTTAAGGGTGAGTAAGGGTTGTGAAGCGTCTGAGCTTTTCGGTTGGTGTGGACCAGGGCTCCGGACTCCGCTTAGCCAGAGAGGAGATGGTTTAGGTTTTACTAGAGAGGGGATCACGGTCCTTTCCTCCTCCCCTCTGCACCAGGCTCAGACCTCATTGCTCTCTCCAATTCCCTGAGAGGAGGTGGTGGAGAGGAGGGAGCTGGGCTCTTCTCCCAAGGGACAGGATGAGAGGGAATGGCCTCAAGCTCCACCAGGGGAGGGTCAGGCTGGACATTAGGAAAAAATTTTTCCCAGAAAGGGTCATTGAGCACTGCAGAGGCTGCCGAGGGAGGGGGTTGCTGAGGGACGTGGTTTAGTGTTTGATAGGAATGGTTGGACTCGATGATCCGGTGGGTCTCTTCCAACCTGGTGATTCTATGAGCCTATGATCTTAAGATCCACCTCACTGAGCTCCAGGCGACCTCGTGAAGTGTAAGATAGAGCAGGCTGATGGTTTTTTTGTCGCCCTGGACAGCTGGGAGAGGAGGAACCAGAGCCCAGGTGTGCACAGAGCAGGCGGCAAGCAGTGACCCCTCCCAGCAGGGCGTTATCCACCCCACAAGCTCAGATGACCATCAGCTGGCTCTGCCTTGAAATGCCCTCACCCATAACCTTCACCTCTTTTTCTCACCAGGTCAGCTCAGAGTTGTGAGCTCTCAGCAGGGAGGTGATGGGCAGGAGCAGCTTCCTCAGGCTGGGACTCTCCGGGTGGTTGCAGGCGATCCAGCAGGAGATGCAGTTCTGGTAGGGCTGGTTTGGATTTGGGGAAGCACCAGGCTCTCAGCGGTGGCTCCGGAGGCTGATTCTGCAGCATAAAGGCTAAAAATAGACTTTGAGGTGTGAGCAGAGGGGAACATGCAGGTGAAATGGTGAATGTAGCCAGCAAGAGAGTCCTGTGCGCAGCCAAACACCCTCACCCTGCGCCTTGGGGCTGCTGCCTCTCCCCACAGCGAAAGCCACCAGGATTTGGCTGTTCTGCGGTGCTGCCGTCCCTGCAGCAGGTTCCGTGCGAGAGGAGAGCTGCTCTGGCACAGAAGCCCCCGACTGCCGGTGAGTACAAAGCCGCCAGGCTCCACCACTGTGTTTTCTGATGTGATGTATAAGCTGCCTTTTTAAATTATTCATTCGTTTGCCATAGTTTGTTTGGTTTATATTTAGTTTGACATGGTCTAGAGGTTGGAGTAATTTTCTAACTCACTGGATGATCTTATTTTACTCTCTTAAGCACCTTCTCTGTCACACAAAAACAATTTTCAATCAGGAGTACAAAGCAGCCCCCTCGCCGCTGATGGACTTTATTTCCTGCGAATGTAATTTAGCAGCTTTGGATACATTTCATTTAAATAAATTTGCATGACGAGGCCGAGTTAGCCTTTGGCTTGGGGTGAGCTCAACTCCTTTCCATGCAAATCCTTACAGGAAGGAGTGACCCCGGGAGCATCCGGGTTAAATGTGCTCTTGTGTGATGATGTGTGCTGTGAAATGCAATTAGAGGATTTCTGCTTCTCTCTTTCTTGTCTTCTGCTTTTATTTGAAGGAAAGGAATTTAAGTAAAGCCTTTTCTGTGCTGTGAAGGGGTTTTTTATTTGTTTTTTTTTTTGCTGGTGTCAGGCCACGTTGTATGACTCGTATGGCAGTGGGAATTGCCCTGCCGGCAGCGACAGCCGGTGAGCCCGGTCAGAGCTCCTTCCCCGGGTCAGCTTGGCAGAAAAAGATGCCGTAATGCCACTTCCCTCCCCAGGTTCTCCTCCACTGAGTAATTTATTAATTACAGCATCTCCGCTGGAGAACAAAACCTTGGCCTGGTTTTGTTTTGAGTGGCACGAGAGGAGAATTTTCTTGGGAAGCTGAGCGCAGGGGGTAGAAGGAGCAGGCTGGAGCAGAACAAAAAGGCTTGGGAGGAGAGCAGTACTGGTTAGTTTTCACTTCTAGATTTCGATGTGTCTTGCGGAGGAGAGAAAGGGCCGTTTTGCAGGCAGGAGGACTGAGATGTGGGCAACAGAACTGGCTTGGTCAAGGTCAGATGAAAAGTGAGTCTCTGCTCACGATCCCCAGGGCGTCTGCTGGAGTTTTGCTTCTCGCGTTCGTCTGATTTTCAAGCCGTAAATTACAGCTTGAAAGAAGCGGTGAAGGAGGATGAAATTCTCCAGCCGATGTTACATAGGAGGTTAGATGCAACAATTTCACTCTCTTTTGGTCTCAAAAATCTCCAGATGAAGGAAACATCACCCAGGCTGAGGCAGAGCTCAGAGTATCTCAATCAGTCCATCGTGTGCTCGCACTTGGGAGACTGGGATTTTGTTTCCGAGGATGCTTTTAGGTGCTTTCAAGGAATGTTAATTTTAGATGTTGTCAAAGAAATTATTCATAGCAGGCAGGGTCACGCCCAGCCACAGGGCGAGAACAGCATCGTAAATTAGCAACTGGTTTGTTACCTTTGGTGCCTAATCAGTAGCAAAGTAATCAGAACCCTTGATAGTTGGGGAGAGCCATGAGTGACTGACCCTCTGGTTTAAAACCACCTTCCCCAAGTGTGTGAGAGAGCAGATGCATCTGAGAAATCAGAGTCTAACTTGTGGAGAGTCGGAGAGAAGAGAAACTTTTGAAGGGAAGGCAGTTTCTTCAGGTACTTTTAGCAAACAATTTGCTGAGCTCACAAGTGTCTGTGCTCTTCGGAGAAGCACTTAGAGGCAGTGGATGTCTTTAAAAATGGCTTGTGTGTTCAGCACCTCCTGCCAGCGAGGGTTGAGCGCCTGTCTGTAAACACTAAATAAATTATAACAGTAATTAAGAACCTGCCGCTTTCTATCAAGCTTTGCATTTGCTCCACTTTTGCGAAGCTGAAAGAGGCAAGTGGCTGTTTGTGGACGAGTATGTGGCTCTCGGGTGGGAGGGTGGACCAGGCTCTGAACATACACTCGGCAAAATCCTCTCATCAGAAATCCCCCAGCCCAGTGGGTTTGGGAGGGTCAAAGAGGAAAGGAGCTCTTTTCTGGTGCCTTGAGTGCCAGCAGGAGGGGGTTCAGCTCCCACTGCTTTTACCTGATGATAGAAAACTGAGTAACTTGGCTGAGAGAGCTGGGGGTGTCCAGCCTGGAGAAGAGGAGGCTGAGAGGAGACCTCATTGCTCTCTACAACTACCTGAAAGGAGGTTGTGGAGTGGAGGGAGCTGGGCTCTTCTCCCAAGGGACAGGGGACAGGACGAGAGGGAATGGCCTCAAGCTCCACCAGGGGAGATTTAGGCTGGAGATTAGGAGAAAGTTTTTCACGGAAAGGGTCATTGGGCATTGGCAGAGGCTGCCCAGGGAGGTGGTTGATTCCCCTTCCCTGGAGGTGTTTAAGGGGCGGGTAGACGAGGTGCTGAGGGACATGGGTTAGTGTTTGGTAGGAATGGTTGGAGTTGATGATCCGTTGGGTCTTTTCCAACCTGGAAAATAAAATTATTTTTCATAATCCATGGTCTTTCAGTGGGTCAACCGCATGACCCTTTAACTCGAAATGGAACCGACACTGTGAGCTTAATCTGCCTAAACCAGGCCAAGTCTGAAATACCGAGTCAAAAATGAAATGCAGCTAATCTAATATGTATTGATTCTTATTTCTTTTAAAGGGAGCTGGTCTAGGCAATGTGGGTTTTCAAGAAATGCCTGAGATGAAATGCACTTATTCTTTTGTTTGCGGGAAAACACGAGTGATAAATTAGCTCTGATTTCAGTGCTGTCTCATTCCTGTAAGTTTAGAGAAAGCAGGAATGTTTTGAGTCCAAAAAGTTTCTCGGAGCTACTTGCCTTTTCTGATCTTGCTCAAGGAAATGTGTCGAAGTGAAATAACCACAATTTGTTGATTCACCTGGGAAGAAATTAGTTGTTTTACGCTTCCAAGAAAGGGTGAATTGGGTTGTGTTGCTACTGATGCCTAATCAGTGGAATCATTGAATAACCAGGTTGGAAGAGACCCACTGGATCATCAGGTCCAACCATAGAGTAGTTGGAGGTGTTCAAGTCTGTGGGTAAATGTTTGTTTTGGAAGTTACTTTTTGAAGATCAGAGGGAAATGTGACCTCCTAAGCTGCAGCTATGGAGGTTTTACCTTTTTATGAGTGAAGCTGGGAGAGGTCCCATGGACCTCAGGTGCTTTCAGTGCGTTTAGTGCTGTCATTTCTAATATATCACCTTTCTAGAGCCCCGAGGCTCAGTGTGGCAGGTCCTGCGTGGGCACAGGCTCAACGTGAGTCGGGTGGCAGGCAACCAATTCCTGCCGTCAGGAAACCCTTCCAGCAAGTGGTGTGAGTTTTGTCTTATGCTTATTTGAGAGAAAATATTTGCAGTTCCCGTCGCCAGCTCTCACCAGTGCCAGATCAAATAGCTCCAAACGAGAGAGCTAAATGACATCAGCTCAAATGTGTAAGAAGTGAGGTGTTCTGTATCCAGCAGGTAGGCACAAACCTGAGCTCCAGCCCAGCTAGAGACAAGACAAAACCAACCTGAGGTTTGTGACCATCCCGGCAGTGTTCAAATTCTCGAGGGTGCGTTGGCTCCCGGCTGGTAAGATGGGATGAGGATTAGAATCATAGAACAACCAGGTTGGAAGGAACCCGTCGGATCTTCTAGTCCAACCACTCCTATCAAACACTAAACCAAGTCCCTCAGGACCTCATCCACCCGTCTCTTAAACACCTCCAGGGAAGGTGAATCAACCACCTCCCTGGGCAGCCTATTCCAATGCCCAATGACCCTTTCTGTGAAAAACTTCCTCCTAATCTCTAGCCTAAATCTCCCCTGGTGGAGCTTGAGGCCATTCCCTCTTGTCCTGTCCCCTGTCCCTTGGGAGAAGAGCCCAGCTCCCTCCTCTCCACAACCTCCCTTCAGGTAGTTGTAGAGAGCAATGAGGTCTCCTCTCAGCCTCCTCTTCTCCAGGCTAAACAACCCCAGCTACCTTACTTCTCACCAAACCCACAAGGAAACTCTGCCCAGAGGTAGTTTTATTAAAAATGTTTCTAATAAATTTGGTTTCTGCATAGAAAACTAAAACCTTGGAGGATGTTTTTTGTAGAATTAGAGAATCAAATGGGTCATTGGTCACTGGAACTGCCCAGGGAGGTGGTTGAGTCACCTTCCCTGGAGGTGTTTAAGGGATGGGTGGACAAGGTGCTGAGGGACATGGGTTAGTGTTTGATAGGAATGGTTGGACTCGATGATCCGATGGGTCTCTTCCAACCTAGTTGTTCTATGATTCTATGATCATCAGGTTGGAAGAGACCCACAGAACGTGTGTCCCACGGAATTTTGGAAATAAACAAATAGGCAATGAGATATTTATACCTCTACACAAACTATCAAACCCCCCGAGTGATTTACATCTGCCTAAATCCAGCTGTTAATTGTTTGTCTTCTGTTAGGCTTCCCTTCTGCTGCTGGTGGGACAGCAAAACCCCTAAATCAGGTTTGTACCTGAAGATCAGCTTGAGGATTTTGCCAGGGTGAGAACTGGGTAGCAGGAAAGCCAGATCTGTCCAGAAGCTGGTTGGAAATAAATACTACTTTTCTCATCCTCTCTTGGCAAATCTTTGAGGGAGTTCCTCTTCCTAGATGCTATATTCATCGACAAATCTGTGCCTAGGACGCTTTCTCCCCTGCAAAGAAGGGTTAAACCCACAAATACCCACCAAATGGTTGGACTCGATGATCCGATGGGTCCTTTCCAACCTGGTTGTTCTATGATTCTATGAAATAAAGCCTGTTTCTGGAAAGATGAGACAGGGAATATTCAGTTTAACAAATCTTTTACATCCTAAAGATGTCTGAGCTAGCGATGTTCTGCGAGTGCCCGTGTGCTGTACCAAGCAGGCGTCTCTCTTGTTCCAAAACACAATTTTAATGTTTCTTCTGGAAATAAAAACTACCCTCCCACACCCTCAGTGTTGTCTCCTCCTGCAGAAACAAATGCCTCTTCAAAACCCTGGGAGCTTAGCAAACGAAGGAAAATCAATGAGCTCCTTTTTTTTTCCCCACCGATATCTAAATAGACATTTTTATGTGTTTTTATACCGCTAGCTGTTGAACAAAAGGTCACCACTGATTTGGCGTCAGGTTTTATAACCCAGATGGGCTCTCGAAAAACCCACCCAGCAACGGCATTTCCTTGGCTTTGCTTTTATCAGAGGATGAATAAAAAGGAAAAGAAACAAAACACATAAATATATGTATTGCTCTGCTAAGTCCTTGCAGCAGCTCGAGAAGGAAAGTCAAGCTGGTGACAAACTCCGGGTACAATCGCACCAATGAACTCGTATGGTGTGTGGCAGAGTGGCATCGGTCTATAAATCATGGAGATTTATGGGGAAATATTGTAGAAACAATAACCTTTCTCCTTTCTGATATTCACCTCTCGGCTCGTGTTGCAGCAGTGAATTTCTACCCCGAGCTGTTCCTTGTGTGCTGGAAGGAATCTTCTGGATGTGCTCTTCAGATTTAAGCCAAAGAGATTTGGCTTAAATTGGCTTAAAGAGATTTGAGTCATAGAATCGTAGAGAAAACAGGTTGGAAGAGACCCACTGGATCATGGAGTCCAACCATTCCCATCAGTCACTAACCCATGTCCCTCAGCACCTCGTCCACCCGTCCCTTAAACCCCTCCAGGGAAGGTGGAATTGGGTAGGATGGGAGTAGAAACTGGAGGAGGAAGGAAATCTTAGTGCAGTTCAATTGTTCCCACTGTATAACACTTGTCTGCTCTTAAAATTGCTCCAAATCCAAGTGGCATCTGTGTAGGAAGGAGGAGACTCTGTGCAGTTGTCCCAGACCTACAGCTGCCACAAAGAAAAGTTTCTTCCGGGAGAGAAAAATCGATTTTTGAATTTTTTTATTGCTCTTATTGAAATTAAAAAAAAAAAAATTCGTCAACAAGTTATAACATTAAAGAGATTAATGAAATTATTCTTAGCAAAAAAAAAAAAAAAATCCATCGGTGACATCTTAATGTGTCCTAAATATAGTTGGCTCTGAGATGTGCCTCTCGCTTGCTGATGGAGTCGGTGATATTCATCATCCTGGTGATGGGCACGTGGCAGCCCTGCTCGGGACAGGCTCCCTTTGAGATGATTGCTCTGTGTGGTGGAAAAAAACCCCAAGTTTAATGTGACATCATCAATCTAAGACCAAGAAGGGGATAGATTTTCTGATTACGAGGTTAAGTGATGCATCAAGAGGGAGCAGGGCTCGGCCACTGCTAATCATTTAAATTTAGGAAGACTGAGGACCATGACATTATTGGCTGGCATTAAAGAGCAGCTCGTTGATACCGACCATTTGTACATGTCCTTTCTTCTTCATGACTATATTTATTATCCAAGCAATAGGAAAATAGGTTTAGGGAGACGCTCAGCTCAGATTTTTGGTCATCGGTTCTGGTAACGGCGCCGTGATGACCAAAAAGAAAAGGTTGGGCCCTCGAGAGCGATTTTTAATTATTTCCAGATCTTCTGGATCATTAGGAAGATGAAAGACGGCATCAGTTAAGATGCGGTGCACACGGATGCAGCGTAATTGATTTTTAGATAAATTTAACTGATGATTCATAAAAGGGGTTGTGGTTGGAGCGGCACAACCCACACTGCAGCCCCAACACGAAAGGGCTGAGTTCGTGATGGAGACATTACTGGGCCTGTCTCTTCTGAAGGTGAGAGCCTGAGGACGCAATCGTTGACATTCATCATCGTTATCCCTGTTTATTTGCATTATAGAGATATTTCGAGGCCGGTCCTGGTGCTGATTGTGCTGGGTGCTCGCAAGTAGAGCAGAGAAGTGAACCGGAGGAGTGTGGTCTTGGTGCCAAGGGGATACCTGTCGGGTTTGGGATGTCCCGTGGGATGAGTCCAGAACCTATGAGATTGGTTTTTTTTTTTTCCCCTAACTTTATAGATAAGGGATATAAAGAAGCTTGCCAACCCCATTGTCTTTAGATAATTTCAATGTTTCCTGGGGTCCAGCTTTGCCAGCAGCTGATAGGGACGGTTGGACTTGCCGATCTTGATAGAATCATAGAATCATAGAACAACCAGGTTGGAAGAGACCCATTGGATCATCGATTCCAACCATTCCTATCAAACATGTCCCTCAGGACCTCATTTACCTGTGCCTTAACCCCCAGGGAAGGTGAATCAACCACCTCCCTGGGCAGCCTGTTCCAATGCTCAATGACTTTCTGTGTGAAAAACTTCCTCCTAATCTCCAGTCTAAATCTCCCCTGGTGGAGCTTGAGGCCATTCCCTCTTGTCCTGTCCCCTGTCCCTTGGGAGAAGAGCTCAGCTCCCTCCTCTCTACAACCTCCTTTCAGGGAGTTGGAGAGAGTAATCAGGTCTCCCCTCAGCCTCCTCTTCTCCAGGATAAACACCCCCAGCTCTCTCAGCCATTCCTCATAGGGCCTGTTCTCCAGCCCCTTCACCAGCTTCGTTTCTTTTCTCTGGACTCGCTCCAGAGCCTCAACATCCTTCTTGTGCTGAGGGGCCCACAACTGAACACAGGATTCAAGGAGCGGCCTCACCAGTGCTGAGTCCAGAGGGAGAATAGGAACGTTTGGACTCGCCGATCACGATAGGGACGGTTGGACTCGCTGATCCGATGGGTCTCTTCCAACCTGGTTATTCTGTGATTCTATGATTCAAACCTGGGGGTGCTCCCAGGCTCCTCTCCCACAGGCTGCCCTCGGGGGTGTCTGTGACTCCGAGCGAGGTCACTGGTCCGTCACTCTTGTCCTGAAGGTCTCCCACCCCAGGACATCACGTCTCTCGCAGGATGATGTGGCTCAGGGCAGGGAGGGGGGCTCAGCCCGTCTTAAGCAATCTGTATGGCAGCCACTGCTTGTCAGGCTGAGGGCTCTGAGGATTAGATTTGACAGCCAAGCCTAGAAAACCTGTGCGAACCCTCCTCATCTCTGAGATGTTCCAGGCTTTGATAGCTTCAATTTTTCATTTCAGGGACTTACATTGATTGCTTTAAGAAGTGCGCACACGCAGGGAGGGCAGGAAAATCGCAGCAAACTTTTTCCCAACCCGTCGCATCCCAAAGGACTGGGAAGGATTGACTTTCACTCGTTTGGCTTTCAGGCTGTTCGCATCTCAATCCCAACAATTTTCTTTCAAGAGTGTCCACTACAGTCCACTTAATTGTATTTTTTAGCCTGGCAGTGGAGGAGATTTGTTGGCTTTACTGTCCAAAGACGACACAAATCTTTCCTTCCACGTTTTTTCCCCTGAGTTGATAATATAGTGAGTGAATTTCTGACCCTAAAAGCCATAAAATATCACATTGTTGAGTCCAACACCGTAGGGGAAAGATTAGTTCAGGGAGGGATTTAAAGTCTTGGAAAAGAGGAGCCGGCTGTATATTTTTCTATTTTTTTTTTATTGGCTAACGATTACTCTTGGTATAACTTCCCAATTTGGTCAGGACGGTTTGCTAGCTCTGACTCTGCTTCACCTAATAACATGGAAAAATAATCCCAGCCTGGGCATTAAAAAAAAAAAAAAATCATGTTTTCTGTATTTTCTTTGGCTCCAGGTTTAGTAGTCAGATCTATTTCACTTGCCCAGATTAGGTATTCCAATGGCATCTTGTAAATGGGGTTAAACCCACAATTTTGTAGTAATTTCTGTCTTTTCAGGTTTATTTAGGGCTCTGATGTTATCAAATAATCAGTTAAAATATGAGGTTTTCTTTGCCAACTCCACCACACCTCCCTTACCTTGGAAGGGAGATAGAGACACATGAGTCCCAAAGGTGTGACACAAGGACAGTTCTCATGATCTAATTACTTTGTTCAGCGCTTCACAAGCTGAAGAACTCAAGATCCAGCCTTGGTGCAGCTTCACAGAATCATAGAATCACCAGGTTGGAAGAGACCCACAGGATCATTGAGTCCAACCATTCCTATCAAATCATAGAATCATAGAACAACCAGGTTGGAAGAGACCCATCGGATCATTGAGTCCAACCATTCCTATCAAACATTCCTACCAACCATTCCTATCAAATTATGCAACAGTCTTTATTGGAAGGGATGTCAAAGCCCCTCCAGTCGCTTAAAATATACTTTTCAATGCCTTTAAAAACAAAATGCACAGCAAAGATGCATTTTGGCCGTGATAGTTTGTGGGTCTGCTGCTCCAGCTCCATCCCAGACCTTCTTTCCGTTCTTCCTGGCTGGCAGAGGACTCTCCTTTCATAAACCACCCTGCCCAGAGACCCCCTGCCCGCAGCCTGGGAAACCCAGAAATAAAGCTTCCATGCGCTTTATTTCTCGAAGCAGAAATTAAACTCCTCGGGGGCCAGAAGTTGGGGTGCTCGGAGCGAGCGGGGCTCGACCCTTAAATGCGCCGTCGCTCGCGTGGACTTGTAATAACAGTAACTGGGAATAGCTGTTTATTCCGCTCCAGCAAAACAAGCAAATAAAGTGCCGACGGTGGTTTGAAACTTCATACGCTGTAATATTCCCGTAATGGAATGCTTTTAGAGGGGAGCCATAAAAATAAATTGGAAACTGCTTTTCTGCTGGATACAGCTGGCAGAAGCACCATCTGAGCAAACAGGATAACACAGGGCTTAGCGTAACATCACTGGCTTTATTACTCAGAAGCGACAGGTCTTATAATAGTATAAATTCACTTAAAAAATGGCCTTTTTTATTTTTTTTTTTTTTTAGAAGCCCTCTGTGTTAATTCTGAGCTGCATAATTACAGGTCTTTTTATGATTTAGGTTAGAGACCAATTAGCTTTCTTCTGAGGCTCTTGAAAGGCTCTTCGTTGCCTTCCTGCGCAGGTCTCGCTCGGCTCTGGATTTATACACACAAAGCAGTAAAGTGAAATTGTTCATAACCAAGGGAAGTAAGTGTGTCTGTTGGCTTGGCTTGGCTTTGAGTACATTTTCTCGGAGATTGCCGTCGTAAGGAAGGAAAATTAGCGGCGAGGCACTCGCTTCCGTAAACTTGAGTTCATAAAAGAGTTGTGTGGTTCTTGGGAGTCATCAGAGTTCCGCAGTCCTCTTGGCTCTTCCCTGTGTCATAGAATCATAGAACAACCAGGTTGGAAGGGACCCATCGGATCTTCTAGTCCAACCATTCCTATCAAACACTAAACCAAGTCCCTCAAGACCTCATCCACCCGTCCCTTAAACACCTCCAGGGAAGGCGACTCAACCACCTCCCTGGGCAGCCTATTCCAATGCCCAATGACCCTCTGTGTGGAAAAACCTCCTCCTAATCTCCAGCCTAAATCTCCCCTGGTGGAGCTTGAGGCCATTCCCTCTTGTCCTGTCCCCTGTCCCTTGGGAAAAGAGCCCAGCTCCCTCCTCTCTACAACCTCCTTTCAGGTAGTTGGAGAGAGTAATGAGGTCTCCTCTCAGCTTCCTGTTGCTCTGCCCTGTTCTTAGGCTGATTCCACTTCCCTCGTGCAGCTGCTTTTCTTGTTACGGCAGAATGATTACGGAACCCTTGGTCAATAATCCAGCAAAACCCATCATAGGGGCGATCGATGGGAGCTGGTGGTGTCCAAACTCACTTTTTGCTGTGTCTGAGGAAGGCCAAGGGGAGGGAGATAGCGCTTTGCGACTTATCAGGAGACGTTCCCCTTGCAGATATCCCTCTCTGTCTCTTTTGTCTATAGAAAACCTATTGTTGCTGATTGGTATCTAGGAGCTCTGCATAAAAAGAAGTCCCCCGAGTGTACTCCTGCCATCCATCAAGTCCTTATATGATTAGGGAAGTGGCACGCAGGAGCCCTGGACAGCCCTGTGTCCCATCACGTAGTGCAAGCGACAGCTCATCTCCCACGGAGCTGCAGCAGGCAGGAGAAGGTCATTGTGTTTCGCGGGAGGGATGCTGGAGGGCTGAGACGAAGCTGGATGCCCAAGATTCCAGCTCCCTGGGAGCAGCACTGAGCGCTCGCTCGCTGAGTGTGCAGCCTCTGGAAACTGTGTATGGCCAAGGGGGTTGGAGCTGGGTGGGCTTTGAAGTCTCTTCCAACCCATTCTGTGATTCTTTGGAGCTGTGGGATGGGACCTCCTTAAGCATCTTGCTGGGTGTTTTTTTCCTGCTTTGTCAGAGGTGCTGATCTGGGAGATGAGTTGCCCATAAGAGAAAGAGAGAGACACCTCCAGAAGGTTATTGAGTTAATCTGTGGCCCAAGAATTTCTAGAGATGCCTTTGTGGTGACTCCACGGCTATTAGCCATTGGATTTCTGACAGGGTAACCTCAGTTAAGTGCTTTAAGTGGGGTAGGACTTCTCCAAACACTTATGTGTGGGTCTGGGGACATGGGATTAACTTGCTCGGACTAGATTTCCTCAGGTTTGTTCAGGGGAAGACTCTGGGGCTTTGGTGCATCCAAGATGATGTGAAGGGCAATAGTGAAGTGAAAGGACCAGGACCGATGTTCTCCAAGCATTCTCGTTATGGAAATGGTATTTTCTCTCGGAATTGTGTGAAGGCTTCAAAAATTGAAAATACGCTATCTTGGATATAAATTAAAGAACCTGCTATTGTTTCTGCAGACTACACTGGTTGTGTGTGTTGGACGATGTGCTGAGGGACATGGTTTAGTGTTTGATAGGAATGGTTGGACTCGATGATCCAGTGGGTCTCTTCCAACCTGGTGATTCTATGATTCTATGAAGTCCGTTTACGAATCCATGATCTTGCTGGCAAGGGAGGGAATGAAGGCCCAGGGAAGCCCCTCTAGCTGCACTCCTGAAGACGAGAGCTCTGATAGCATCTCCACTGCTTGTGCTTGTTGTTTAACTTAATAGAGATGAAAAGTAGAGAGGGCACATGCATTTTTGTTAGCGGATAACTTGTAGAGACGTGCAGAAAGCCCCTTGGATGGGGTTGCTGGGCTGAGTGGATGTTTCCCAATGCAGAGGGCAGGAGGGAATCGTCTCCCGCTTGGTCACCTTGCTCAAAATCCTTGGGTTTGCCAAAGCTTTTCTTTGTTGACAGTGCGAGGGAGGTGTCCAAAGGCTTGGCTGGCATTTTAAGTCCCTTTCTGGTGGTGTGTTCCTCTATCCTCGCTGCCTCTTGACCTCTTGCACGTGTGCTGCAGAGTAATCCTCCTGCAGGTCAGCTCTGCTCCTTCTGGGGGGTCTGAAGGTTTCCAGTGTAAAGTCAGAGGCCTCACTGGTTCTTTGGGGTCCAGAGAGAACGTGTATAGAAGGATGATGCCCTGAATTTGATATCCAGGGAAACTGTCCAAGGACAAAGCAGTTTGACCTAAATTCTTCCATGTAATAGCAGGGCTTGCGGTAATGAATTCTGCCTTATCTGTGTGAGGGGGCTATGATTTGCAGACATCAAAATCCGTAATTCAGTGAATGCAGCTCTAGACTGGGGAGGGCAGTGGAAGAAATAAATAAAATTTGTCAATGCGGAGTAATGTGCTTGTGCATGTTTAGCAATAGCCTGGGCGACTGTATATCACAGCGAAGAATAATGTCAGGTTTTGGAATCGGATAAATTGCAAATAACAATGCAGAAAACAAGTGAACCTTGAGGAGTAGCAGCAGCCGGAGTGGCTGAGGTGGCTGCAGAAAGGCTTTGTTGGGAAGAGAGAAATAGAGACCGGTAAGAGGGGGGAAAAAAAAAAATAGGAAGGGAAGAGCAGGCCATAAAGCTGTGATCAAGAGCAGGAGAGATGATAAAAGGCCATGGACGGCCCAGAAAAAAATATTAAGAAGCAATAAAATGCAGCATCAGTAGATACGAGGTGATAATTTGTTATTCTCAGCAGAGCCGTTTCTGCAAGGGGGCTCTTTCCAGACTCTGCAGCCTTGCACCTCCTGCAGTGATTTACACCTTGGAGAGTGGGAGGAGAGTCCTCCAACCAGCAGGGAAGAGCGTTTGTGTGAGTGTTTTGGGGGGAGACAATCTAGTTCTGGCAGAAGTTATCCCTGGAAGGGGCTGAAGGTCCTTTCCAGCCTGCTCTGGCTTGATAAGGAGTGATAATCCTTGTGGGTCCCTCCCAGCTCAGATCGTTCTATGGTTCTAGGACTTGAGTGCAAAAGAGAATCAGACCCACTAACCCCTTGGAAAAAGGGCTCAGCAAGGCAGGTGGAGATGCAAGAACCAAACAGCCTGTAGGAGCTGTAGGAGAGGTGACTCCAATCCACAGAGCTGTGAAGGGCAGTGCATCCCTCACCAGCGATGGCCTTAAAGTCAGGTAAAGGGATGTTTGTGATGTGGAGGCAGCTGCTGTGGGCACACACGCTGCATTCCCTGGGCAAACGCTGCTGGAGAGTGTAAGTTCAAGCACAGCCCAACCCTGTCGTTGGAGACACCTTTGACTGAAGATAAACTAAAATGTCACTGGGCTTGGCTGACCTTTAGAGATGCGATGCGAGTCTGAGCATCGAGCGGTCACACAGGAGCTGGTGAGCGCGAATGTACCCACACCACCTCCAGGGCTGTGGGGACCAGTCAGAGAGATGGACTGGGGAGTCTGGGAGAGCCTGGGGGGCCACGAGGGAAGGGAGGTATCTCTCAACCCCATCTCTGCGTCCTCTAAGTGGTACAGACATTGTTCAGCAGTTTTCAAAGATGCTGATAACGATGATCCGGATCCCTGGTACTTATTAAGCTGATGGCTTTTAAATCCCAGCTATAATTGAATTAACTGAAATTTTTTTTAAAGGAAAATAATTCTAAGCGCTCCCTGGGAACATTTAAAAGGTGAGGGAATTGCCTGCAGGCCTAAATAAGCCTTGCTGCAGATTGCATCCAGGACTGATTCCTCAGCTAACGGCTGAAGTTGCAGTCAGGAGACTACGAGGAGAGGCGGAAGGAGGAGGAGGAGAGATGAGCTTCATGGCTGGGGAGGGTTTTGTGGTGGTGCTTTTCCTGGAAAGGGATTTGAGGCCGTCCTCTTGCAAAGCCAAAGCATTATCTGCAGAACGACATGATGGTGCTGTTAATGAGGAAGTGATTTCTTATTGTTTTGCAGGTCCAAATAGTTTCATGCAGTTTCCCAGCACTGATCTCTCCAATCCCACCCCTCCCTCTGTGCGAGGAAAGGGAATGGAGCTGGGGAAGGGTCCGGAGGTCAGGGGTCCTGGGAGCAGCTGAGGGGCCTGAGGGGTTTATCCTGGAGAAGAGGAGGCTGAGGGGAGACCTCATCGCTCTCTGCAGCTCCTGGAGAGGAGGTTGTGCTGATGGGAGTGCTGGTCTCTGCTCCCAAGTAACAAGGGATAGGGTGAGAGTTATTCCAGGGTAGGTTTAGATTGGATATTGGGAAGTATTCCTTCGCTGAAAGGCTTGTCAAGCACTGGCAGAGTGGAGTCCCCATCCCTGTGTGGACGTGGTACCTGGCTTAGTGGTGGAGTTGGCAGTGCTGGGTTAAGGATTCGATTTGATGATCTTAAAGGGTTTTTTCCCAACCTAAACACTTCTGTGATTCTGTAGTCTGATGGGGGGTACCCATCCACCATGGAAAGAAAGCAAGAAGTCATTTCAGAGCTTTTAGTACCTCCAAGATGTTCTCATCCCTCATCCAGGCCTTGGGGAAGGACGGAGGGAGGATGGAAATAGTGAGAAGGGAAGAGCTGAGGGACAGCTCTCCTGAGCTTTGAGGTTGGGGTCTGGCAGAGAGTGGAGCCAGGAGGGAATTTCATGTTTGCAGCTTGCTCGAGTGGGTGAGAATATAACTGTATGTTAGAATCTGCCCTTCAGTTCGTAGCAGAGGTTCTGAGCTACAGCAGATGCTTTTGTCAGCTCACCTGGGCCAGGCTCACCTCTGCAGAAATCGCTTCTGCAAGACATTTAACATTTCTGTTCTCCCTTTGAAGATGTGATTAAACGATGTTCTGTTTAGAAGGAATTGAAAATATACTTGTTAATTTAACAGATGGCTCCCCTCGCTTGCAGAGTTCATCCCTGTTAGGCCCATCAGTCAGTCAGGAGTTATCTATTGTGGTTGAAAAAATAATTCCAAGACATCTGGATTTGGGCTAATATCTGTGCGGCTCCTCTTCGATTTCCTTCATACTTGATTACTGGCGTGCCCCAAAAGCAATCCTTTCTTAATCAGGGCTTGTTTCTCCTGTCAGGTTATTGTTCACCGTGATGTATGAAGCAACAAGAAGGCTTTCTCTTGATTTCCATAAGTTAAGCTAACCCGTCCGCTGCTGACAGCCCCATTAAACCAGAGCCAGTTGGATGGTGAAGTCATAGAGTTTTAGATCAAATCGATCATTTTGACGAAGCAGATGCATTTCTGTTCCTCCCACCCTCTGAAGTCCTTTCTTGGTTGAATGTCATAACCACCACTTGGGGGGAGGACGGAGAGGAGGACAGGCAGGGTGCACAGCTAGGGAGGGACTGACACACTGACAAGGTCGCCTTGGACCACTGTGCTCTGTTACAGCACAACATTATGGTTTTTGGCTTCCTAATGAAAATCAGGAGTGTGGCAGTTGTGGGCCCCTCAGCACAAGAAGGATGTTGAGGCTCTGGAGCAAGTCCAGAGAAGAACCACGAAGCTGGTGAAGGCGCTGGAGAACAGGCCCTATGAGGAGCGGCTGAGAGAGCTGGGGGTGTTTATCCTGGAGAAGAGGAGGCTGAGAGGAGACCTCATTGCTCTCTACAACTCCCTGAAAGGAGGTTGTGGAGAGGAGGGATCTGGGCTCTTCTCCCAAGGGACAGGGGACAGGACAAGAGGGAATGGCCTCGAGCTCCACCAGGGGAGATTTAGGCTGGAGATTAGGAGGAAGCTTTTCACAGAAAGGGTCATTGGGCATTGGAATAGGCTGCCCAGGGAGGGGGTTGATTCACCTTCCCTGGAGGTGTTTAAGGCACAAGTGGACGAGGTGCTGAGGGACATGGTTTAGTGTTTGATAGGAATGGTTGGACTTGATGATCCAATGGGTTCCTTCCAACCTGGTTGTTCTATGATTCTATGAAATTGCACTTTTCCGTGCCCCATTTCATCTACCCCTCTGTAGGATAACAACCTCCTAGTTCCTCACAAGGAAAACGCTGCAAAACTCAATCATTTCGTATTAGCCCAGCACTGGGGTAGCACTGCACCTGCTAATTAACAGTGACTGTGTTTGGAGCATTGGAAATAACTGTATGTTTGATTTCTCGGTGCGTGTTTGACAACGTGGGCAGGGGAGGGATGCTGCCTTGTGGGAGAAGGGACAGGGCACACAGCAGTGGCCAAGACAGCCGATGGCATCTTGGTCTCCATCAAGACCAAGTCACCAGTAGAATCATAGAATCACCAGGTTGGAAGAGACCCACCGGATCATCGAGTCCAACCATTCCTACCGATTAGAGTCACCAGTAGGACCAGGGAAGGGACTCTGCACCTCAACTGGATGCTGGTGAGGCTGCTCCTCGAATCCTGGGTGCAGTTTTGGGCCCCTCGCTTCAAGAAGGACATTGAGGGGCTGGAATGTGAGAGGGAATGGCCTTGAGTTGTGCCAGGGTAGGTTCAGATTGGGCATCAGGAAAAATTCCTTCACCAAAATGGTTCCTGGGCGCTGTCGGAGGCTGCCCAGGGCGGTGATGGGGTCCCCGTCCCCAGAGGGATTTAAAGGACAGGCAGATGATGTGCTGAGGGATGGCTTAGTAGGGGACAGGGATGGTCGGACTTAATCTCAAAGGTTTTTTCCAACCACACAGTTCTACGATTCCTGTCACAAGAAGTGACCCCAGGTCAGACCCCCCCAAGGTGTTCTCTGCTGTTGGGCTTCCTCAGATCAAACTCTGTGCTGGTTTCCTGCTGGATAGGCCGTTGCTGCTGCTGGGAAGCGGAGGCAGAAAATCCTCTCTTGAGGGAGTAGGTGAGAACGCACTGAAGCTGATAAAGCTGCCCTGGATAAACCTCTAAGTGCGACCCAATAAATCCAAAGTGAGATATTCTTTTCCCTCCCCTCCTCGAACAAGGTGCTTTTGTTCTTCAGGTCTGAGCATCTTTGCACCTTTGTGCTGTAAGCAGCGTAATCTGGGAAAGGAACCGATACCGATCTCTGCTAGAACAACATCTGGCACTTTGTTTAGCACGAGAAGTAAATCAGGAGGGCTGCAGCATCCGTCTCTGCTATCGGATCGCTGTTCCGAAATGAGTCATTTTGACTTTCTTATCTTCACCCTGGAAACCTGTCTCCTTATATATGAATTTTATGCAGTGATGCGACGCGCCGGAAAATAAAGTCAAAATAAAAAGATTGCATCTCGTACCCACCAGTTGGTGGTTTCTTCGGTGCTCCCGACCAGTTAATGCTGCGAAGTTTATTTCCATTAGTTGTATTATTGCTTTTTATCTGCTTTTCCCCCAGGGCACTTACTGTAACGTAAAAGCATCAAACCTGTTTTCATGAAATAGCCCTGGAAAAATAAATAAATATATTAAAAGGCCAGCAAGAAAAAAAAAAAAAGGTGATGGATTAGACCTTAAAGCATCCAAACAGCTCCTTGGACTCCTTTCTGCTGCTCGTTTAGTTTCAAACTGTTTTGTTCTTTTGTCCCTCGATTCTCTGTGCTCTCTTTTAGTGCTGCTTGTGTGTCTAATGCTATTTGCAGTGAGGCTTTTGAAGTGCTCTTTGCAGAGGAGGTGGTGAGGAGGCAGATAACTCCACAAGGCCAGTGGAGAGGGGCTTGTGGTGGGATTTCTGAGTCGCCCTCTGCCTCCTTGCTTGAGCCGGACAGTGACCTGGAAGCTGAGCTTCAGTCCCACCTTGGCTTTTCATCACCAGCGGAGTCCACAACTGGAAGAGAAAACTGCACTGTTGAGTTTCCCCATAGCACCCGAAGGTTTACTGTGCATCGCAAAGAGTTTTAAATTGCAAATGAAATCAAATATCCCTTTAAAACCCTGGTAGAACATCCTAGAGGGTCCTTTGCAAATGGGAAAGGGAGCGCTGTTTTTTCTACCTCCCCACAGAAGCAGCTGCTCAGCTGTTCGCTCATGTTGTATTTCACATGCGGATTCGTCAGCAGAGAGGCAATGGTTTGGAACAAAAATCTTGGATGTGGTTGATTTTTTTTTTTTTTTCCCCCCTCAAAATTTGACTCTTTTTAAAGATATTTTTCCCAGTTAAAGGTCACATTTAGCCTGGCTTCCCAACTACTCGCAGCCAAGAGATGCAGCTGCAATTCATCCCGGCTCCTAGACAGCTTCGGGGCCAGGGGAGGGAACAAATGGGGCAAAGACGTGAATGTCGAGTGGCTTTGCCCAGATCAGTTTTCTTTTGGACTGCACTGTTTATCTACTGCCGCTTAGAAAAAAAAAAGAAATCATAAAAATATTTGAGCTGGTAGTATATGTGGTTTTCCATTTATCCACCTTTAGGAGGTGTTAAATGTAGTGGAACAGAGCAATGAGTACAGAGTGCAGCGTGTCCCGGCCTGAGCTCGTTAAGGCAGTAGGTGCTAAAACCAGGGGCTCCGACTCCTTTCTGAGCCCAGAGGGTGAAGAGGTTTAGTTCAGGTGAGGGGCTGGGCTGCCATTTGAAACTAATGCTGCTTCGAGCTAGAGGTATTGGATGTGGAACGACTCCAAACCGCAGTGTGGGCTCGACCTTCTCGTGCTCGGGCACTGCCAAGTCCCACTTGGGTTGGACCTTCTGAACAAGGACTATCTCCGTGGGGTTCAGAGGGGCATTTGGAGCCTCGATTGGGTCTCTGAGGCAGGTTATTCATTTTGGATGCATTAAACTTGGCAGCCCGAGCCCTATTGTACATCCCCGTTTGACGTCCTTCTGCTGCCTTGGCTCCAGAAGAGCATTAGTGTATTTTTTTTTTATAAGATTACATATGCTAAAGGCTCAGGTCCTTAACTTGCACGGAACTGATTTATAGCATCGCTTGGCAATCTTGAGGCTGCTCAGTGTTACCTACCAGCCCTGTTTATACATTTTAAAGCAGAACAGGACACAGTTTACTCATCTGCTGTGCCGCTTGGTGAAAACTTTAAGCTTTCTTTGGAAATAGCAGCTTTTTGTTATGCTTGGACCTCCCACTCTCCGACAGAAATTATGATGATTTCTTCTGAATCCTGCAAAGCTTTAAATTCTGAGCGCGCCTCATGCTTTCCTTCCTCCTCGCTTCAGCCCTTGCCTGCGGCAGAGGTGACTTTGAGCGAGGCTTGCTGGGATGGAGCAGCCCAGCTTTTCCTCGCAGCAGGATGAAATCACCGTTTGCTCTCTGGAACAGGCAGCTGCTCCGTGGGGCTCGGGTGTGGATGTCAGGAGTGGGGGAGCAAAGGAAACAGGCTGCAGCACAGAGTCAGTTAGACCTGAAAGCTGATGGTGACATAGGAACAGGCCCTGTGAGGAGCAGCTGAGAGAGCTGGGGTTGTTTAGCCTAGAGAAGGGGAGGCTGAGAGGAGACCTCATTGCTCTCTACAACTCCATGAAAGGAGGTTTTGTAGAGGAGGGAGCTGGGCTCTTCTCCCAAGGGACAGGGGACAGGACAAGAGGGAATGACCTCAAGCTCCACCAGGGGAGATTTAGGCTTGAGATTAGGAGGAAGTTTTTCACGGAAAGGGTCATTGGGCATTGGAATAGGCTGCCCAGGGAGGTGGTTGATTCACCTTTCCTGGAGGTGTTTAAGGGACGGGTGGATGAGGTCCTGATGGACATGGTTTAGTGTTTGATAGGAATGGTTGGACTTGATGATCCAGTGGATCTCTTCCAACCTGGTTGTTCTATGATTCTATGATTTGGCCTTGTTTGGGTGCTTCAGAGGAGAGGGGTTCTGAGCACAGATGGGAAAAGACACCTTCTGTCTTTTTTTTTTTTCTTGGGTTGGATGAAACCATCTTGAAGACACCATTAGGGAAAGAGCTATTGATGATAAAGGGCAAAAAAGATGTGGTTGTACGGAAAAGGTCATTGGGCATTGGAACAGGCTGCCCAGGGAGGTGGTTGATTCCCCTTCCCTGGAGGTGTTTAAGGGATGGGTAGATGAGGTTCTGAGGGGCATGGTTTAGTGTTTGATAGGAATGGTTGGACTTGATGA
This sequence comes from Coccyzus lansbergi, assembly GCA_033558105.1. Lineage (NCBI taxonomy): Eukaryota > Metazoa > Chordata > Aves > Cuculiformes > Coccyzidae > Coccyzus > Coccyzus lansbergi. Next base: position 483,682 of record JAUMJK010000430.1, on the reverse strand, counting down.
TCCGATGGGTCTCTTCCAGCCTGCTTGTTCTATGATTCTATGATTCCTTATTCAGCTGGAGAAATACTGAGCCCAGAGAACCAGCAGAGCTGGATTTGTGTTCGAGCTTTCCCGTTTCATCAGAAAGGGCGGGATTGACGTTGGGTTTGGCTGGAGGGCTGGGCCCTGCGTTACTGCTCTGTGCAAGGGAATAAAATTTGCTGTAAGGAGGAGTAGCCCAGCTGATGAGAGGGACCTTTAACTGCGTCCCAGCATGTCCATTTAATCAGATCATCAAATCCTGGCATCTGCAACCCTCTTAACAATGGAGACAAAAGTTCAGCCAGGCCTATTAACCCCTTAATTAGTAATCCTGACACTTAACTACTCTGCTGTTGCCCATTAAGCTTGTGCTGACAGTGATGGAGCACCAGGACACGTTGTGTGTGGTGTGTTCAGTGGGACTGGTGAGCAGTGCCTGAGTATTGCTGGGACGTGGCAAATGTGTTTTCTGGTCCATCTCCATCCTCTAGCAATTCCACTGAAAGTTCAGTTTTATTCTGTGGTTCTGCAGCTGGGGTGACTTCTTTTGGGCAACCTGGGCTTGACCTCCCCACCTTCATAGTGAAGAATTTCTTCATCATGTCCAGTCTTAATCATAGAATCATAGAATCACCAGATTGGAAGAGACCCATCGGATCATCGAGCCCAACCATTCCTATCAAACACTAAACCACATCCCTCAGGACCTCATCTACCTGTGCCTTAAAATCCTCCCTCTTTCCGTTTAAAGCCATTCTCCCTTGACTTATCTCTCCAGATCCTTGTAAAAAGCTCCTTCCCAGCTTTCCTGGAGCCCCTTTCAGTACTGGAAGCTGCCCTAAGTTCTCTTTGAAGCCTTCTCCAGGGTGAAGAGAACCCCAGTTCTCTCAGCCTGTTGTGTAAACCATCAAATAGACATCTGGTTCCGCCTAAGCCAGCTTCTCCGTGTCCTTGCAGAGAGCAGCAAGGCCTGTCTCGGCCCACGGAGCAGTGATGTGGTGAAGAAATCTGTTTAATCAGTGATGTGGGATTCTCTGAGGGTGAAATGAGAAGATGCTCTGCCATCCGGATCCAATCTCTGTGAGGGGACCAGCAGAAGGCCATATGTTCAGAAGAGGTCACTGTGACAAGTGGAACCCTCTAGTCGCCGGAGAACACCAAAAACCGAGACAGCCCATTCAGAAAAGTTATGTCCTGTGCTGCCGTCCAGTGAAAATGCAAAATACGAATTCGGGATGAAGTGAAGCGTGAGAAATGCGATCGCTGATGTGGCTCATGACCTTTTATTGCTTTTGAATCTTTAGATGCCGCAGAGTGTAACGTGGTGCCCTGAATGGGACACAAATGGAGTATTTCATCTTGCAGATGAGCTGGAATAGAGCCTGCCCCCTTCTTTTGCATCAGAGTATGGTTTGCTCTGAATTAAGTTGAGCCAAAGCTTATTCCGCTGCCTGTTACTGAGCTGAAATTTTATGGCGAGAGTCAAAAAGCAGAATATTCTAGTTGTGATGGAGCATAGAAATATTCCGGAGGGCTGGGGGCATCCTGCAAAGAGCCTGCACAGCGCTGAATCATAGAATCATAGAACAATCAGATTGGAAGGGACCCATCGGATCTTCTAGTCCAACCATTCCTATCAAACACTAAACCAAGTCCCTCAAGACCTCATCCACCATTCCTATCAATAGGTTGGGGGACAGCACTGACACCTCCATCCCGGCTACGGGGCTGCACCTCTCCTGTGAGGCAGAGGCTTTGTGAGGCCACACATGAGGAAATGCAACACAAATCAAGTCATTTACTTAAGGTAAATGAGGTTGAGGGGGTTGGAATGAGAGGGGCTGAGCCGCCAGAGCAGAGCAGCGTGTGCTGGCAGCAGGATGCCAGGATTCCAGGGTAGTGGACGATACTAAGCTGAAGTCCAGCTTAGCGCTGGGATCAATCTCTCATTACTATCTCAGAGCTGATAGTGCTAAAAGCAGCAAGGTTACTCTTGAGCAAGTTCTTGCTTAACAGAGGAGGAGGCAGATGCTTAATATTTGATATCAAACGCTCGATACAAGTGGGGTTTCAGCAGCACTCGACAGTATTTTTTTTTAGATTTACCTTTTCCACTTCATGTTTTCCGATCAGGATGGGTTTTATTGGACATCCTTGCTGTTCCTTTCCCAGGCCAAGTACTGGGAGGTGAGAGCTGAGGCTGGAGGGCAGAGCTCTGTCCCTGTGGAGTATCTGTTTCTAGCACAGAAGCAGGATGCTCGTTGCACGCTGGCACGAGGATGCCTTCCTCGGCTTTTAGGATATGCATTTCCCAGAAGAACCTTGAATTGCAAATGCAGATTCCCACCAAACCTGCATTTTCATGCTGTATCTTTCATCTTTTACGTCACTCTCGATGTCTGTCGCTGTAAGAAGCTCGTGCTCTCTACCATGCACTAATAGCAGAGAAAGTCACGGGAACAATAAAGCTCATCCTTTGTTGTCTCTTTCTAGACAGCCCAAAGCCTGCAGAGTCACCAGTGCTCTTTTCTAGGTCTTAAAATCAGACATCTGGCTCAGAAAATCCATGGAAACAGAAGTGTTTCTAGCAGCTGGATGCTGTCCCCCATTAGGCTGCTGTCGGTAAATACCTTGACCCGATCACCAGCTTTGGGATTGGCCGCGATGTGTAATTCGGCAACTAAACTCGAGCATAAAAATGAGATTCTACTCCAGAAAACTCTTTAATCTCCCTTGTTTTTGTGGATCAGCAAAGGTGTCAGAAAGTTTGACACTCCGGATAATTGAGCCTCTTGCATTTAGGGCGCAGCCGACAAGTCACGGCAACTTTGCTTTGAAACAGCCTTTCGAAACTTTGGTTTGACAATTAGCATTTCAAAAGGTTGCAACTACGGAGCTGCCATCGCCTAATGCACAGTTTGAATGGGATGTAAGGATTAATAGCACAGCACTAAAAACAGGCGTAAAAATCTGCCTGTCTGGGAAGTGTTCCTGCTGACAGTCTCGGAGGTGGAAGTTCTTGAGTCACGTATCTATGACCCATCAGCGTGGGATGGAAGGGGAAGGGGACATTCATCTCCTGGCATGGACCAGATCTCCCTACTTGGAGCTGTTTTCCACCTCAGACATAGACTTCCTTGTAGAAGAAAAGCACCAAGAAGAATCATAGAATCATAGAACAACCGGGTTGGAAGGAACCCATCAGATCTTCTAGTCCAACCATTCCTATCAAACACTAAACCAAGTCCCTCAAGACCTCATCTACCTGTGCCTTAAACACCTCCAGGGAAGGTGACTCAACCACCTCCCTGGGCAGCCTGTTCCAATGCCCAATGACCCTTTCCATGAAAAACTTCCTCCTAATCTCTAGCCTAAATCTCCCCTGGTGGAGCTTGAGGCCATTCCCTCTCGTCCTGTCCCCTGTCCCTTGGGAGAAGAGCCCAGCTCCCTCCTCTCCACAACCTCCTTTCAGGTAGTTATAGAGAGTAATGAGGTCTCCTCTCAGCCTCCTCTTCTCCAGGCTAAACAACCCCAGCTCTCTCAGACGCTCCTCATAGGTTCTGTTCTGTGTTTCCCATCACAAGAAAACTTTGGGCACTTCTAGGTGTAGGTGGTAAACCAGCAGCTCCGTCTCCCTCCCCTGCACGTGTTTCAGGCACTGGGAAGCTGAGTTGTCCCATGAGGGAGCTGGTCAACACTGCTTTTAGCAAATCTCATCCCTTCTGCAACTCCAAGATCACCAAAGACAGGGAAGTGTCAGCTCTGGTCACGCTGAAAGCAGAGCTGAGTCAGCCTCACGGCTTTTATCAACCATCTCTGACGTCAACGGGATGCTCCAGAGGCAATCTCAACAATGGGAATTCTCCGTGTGTGGAGAGAACAAGAGGCTAAAACGCACACATGATCCACTCAGCGCCACTTCCACACCATCCAGGGCCTCCAGGGCTTGTCTTCAAGGATATCCACCTAGAAAACATGCATTTTGAAGGTGGAAATGGCATCCGATTAAGGCTAAATCCGCCTCTCGTTTATGCATGGAGTGCACAGAGGCTGCGGAGCTGTTTTTGTGCCGTACTTGGGCATCGATGCCTGCAAAGGGGCTGCTCCTGCTGGAACGTGGAGCAGGTGATGGAGCAGAGCTCCCACCACCAGGACTCTGCTCCCGGATTGCCTGGTGCTCAATAGAAACGTTCTTATTATGGGTTCTTTCCTCTCCTTTAAATGGCTGCAAACAACGGGGGTTTTCTTTACGGCTCATTCTCTAATAACTCGGGTTAGCTGTAATGAAATCTGTTCTTGGGGTAGAATTAATGTGAGATAGTAATGGTGATTAGGTAATTAGCAGCTACCAAGTGTATTTAACCTTCCTGGTGACAGTGTGTCTGACATCACCTGAGCTCGTGCAGGCTCTGTGAAAAGAATTAACAATTTTAAATTACTCCATTTAAGTTATTAATTATGAAATGCGGATGGGCCCAGCAATAATGGCAGTGAGGCCTGTTAGCCTGGTGGGTTTTCTGCTGCTGCATATCTTAAATCTATGTATTTCTGTCTTCCATTATGAAATTGAAATAGGATTGCAAGCATCAAAGGACACCTGCTCTGGTAACCGTTGGCTACTCACGCAGTTATCCCTGCTCACAGGACTTACGGAGTCCTCAGCACAGAAAGGATCCTACAGGACATGGCTACCCAGGGAGGTGGTTGAGTCACCTTCCCTGGAGGTGTTTAAGGCACTGGTGGATGAGGTCTTGAGGGACACGGTTTAGTGTTTGATAGGAATGGTTGGACTAGAAGATCCGATGGGTCCCTTCCAACCTGGTTGTTCTATGATTCTGTGATCTGTTGGAGTGAGTCCAGAGGAAGCCACGGAGAGGATTTCAGGTCTGGAGAACCTCCATGCAAGGACAAAGAACTGGGCTTGTTCAGCTTGGAGCAGAGAAGGATCTAGAGAGCCCTTGGAGCAGCTTCCAGTGCTGAAAGGGGCTCCAGGAAAACAGAGTAGAGGGTCTGGATCTGGGAGGGCAGGGAGAGGATGAGGAGAATGCGTTTCAGCTGAAAAAAAGGAGATTGAGATGAGATCTTAGGGAGAAATGTTTTGCTGTGAGGGTGAGGAGGCCCTGAAACAGGTTGCCCAGAGCAGGGGTGGCTGCTCCATCCCTTGAGGGGTTCAAGGGCAGGTTGGATGGCGCTTGGAGCCCCTGATCCAGTGGGAGGTGTCCCTGCCCAGGGCAGATGATGCACCTGGAGGATCTGAGGCCTCTTTCAACCCAAACTATTCTCTGAGACATGGAATCCTACTCCAAAGGAAGTGTGCAAACATTTGCTCCCGTAATATGTGTTTACAGCTTCGGAGCTTGCTTTCATAAATTTTCTATTTAGTCACTTCACGGATTGTAAATGTGGCTGCGCGAGTGCATAAATCTGCCTGTGCACACCCACCCCTACCTCTGGGTTTCTGCCTATCCCATCCCGACTGTCCCTCTCTCTTTAATGCACATTTATAGCTCTTCTCCAAGTTCCTCGCACTGCATTACGGTTCCTCTTTATTAGCCGCCGGTAATGTATTAATGCATTCCTTGGTGGGAAGTGTGCTGCTCACTATCGCCTTGGACGCTCGTTTAGTTGAATTTGATAGTGACAACACGTTGACATTGGTAAGGTTAATGATCCAATACTTCATTTCATTGAACAAGTTGAACAACATTTAGTACCTTGTTCCACAATGTCCTGGAGAGCCGTCTGCACTATTACTGTAATGGGACTGTGGCATCTTTGCCCTTTAAGTAATTGGCACCGTGAAAATATTCTCTAGGCCCTGTCGCAATTGATTAGTGTTGCACTGAATTACCGAAAAATAACTTTTATTTTCCTTTTTCAATCTCTTTTCGCGGGAGGCAGGCAAAATTGGGTCTCCGCAGATGCTGAAGTCTGACAGCACTAAAAGTACAGAGAAGAGGTGAAGTCCTAGCACTGCTGCCTTGACTCTTTTTGGGTTTGGAGCCAACTCTGCTCGATCTCTGAAGGTTTTCAAGGGCAGGCTGGATGGGGCTTTGAGCAACTGGATCCAGTGGGAGGTGTCGCTGCCTGTGTCAGGGGGTGGAACTGGATGGGCTTTGAGATTCCTTCCCACCCAACCATTCATAGAATCATAGAACAACCAGGTTGGAAGGGACCCATTGGATTTTCTAGTCCAACCATTCCTATCTAACACTAAACCAAGTCCCTCGGGACCTCATCCACCTGTGCCTTAAACCCCTCCAGGGAAGGTGACTCAACCACCTCCCTGGGCAGCCTATTCCAATGCCCAATGACCCTCTGTGTGAAAAACTTCCTCCTAATCTCCAGCCTAAATCTCCCCTGGTGGAGCTTGAGGCCATTCCCTCTTGTCCTGTCCCCTTCACTTGGGAGAAGAGGCCAGCTCCCTCCTCTCTACAACCTCCCTTCCATGATCCTCATCTGCTGAGTTCATCGTTTCTTGATTTCACGAGACCTACTCTTATCTCTGCCTTTTTTTTGTGGCCAAGGCACAGCAATTCCCAGTGAGTTCTGCCTTTTCCTCTGTCCCGGTGTGGCTGCAGGAATGTTTGGCTTAGCCGCATCAAGTGTTGCATCTGCAGGAGGTGCCATTAGCAGAAAGCTGGTCCCCGCAGTGAGCCGTGAAGCACACCAGCATCCCCTCAGGCTTGTCTCTGAGACCGTCTTTCATAGGACGTGACTGATGATGCTTCTTTTTAGAAGAAGGAGAAAGCAGAGATGAGGGCTGCACTGACTGGATGATAGATTGCAGCATGGGTGACTCCTATGTGCCTCTACTACTAGATGTGGTGATGGGATCTCTTTACATTCTATTTGTCAGGAGCCTACGTGGCTCAAAAGCAGAGAATTCTCCATCTTTGAGAGAGGCTGGAGGATGAAAGATGTGCAAGATGAATTCTCTGCTCATTGTGAGAAACAACTGTAAGACAACCTCTGCAGAGAGGTGGCATTTGGTGGCAGTGACCCAGCAGGCACCCAGGGATTGTAACACAGGTCTTGAAGGTGCAAAGTAGAACAGCATTTTTGTTTGTAGCAACAACAACAGCAAAAATTCCTTGACTTTGGATTCGTTTTGTCCTTCTCTCACCTTCCCCCTCTCTTTTAAATTACCCTTGATTGTACAACATCTGCTCCCTTCACGCTTGCATATGGCTGCTTCCTTAAATCTGCATTTCTGGCGAGGGGCTGCGTACAAATCCCCAGCTGAAAGTTTGCTTTCAAAGATCGGATTAACCAACTTGCTCTGGAGAAGAAAAATTAGCATCGGCATCGCTGTAAAAGCTGACAGTGTGGGAAGAGGGTACCTGTGCAGAGGAAGGGGGAGGACAGGTGTCAGATGGGGATGTAGGTAGGGACCAGCGATGAAGCCATTGAATCATATCAAAACCAGGTTGGAAGAGACCCACTGGATCATTGAGTCCAACCATTCTCATCAGTCACTAACCCATGTCCCTCAGCACCTCGTCCACCCGTCTCTTAAACCCCTCCAGGGAAGGGGAATCAACCCCCTCCATCAAAACTCCCCCATCCTCTGACAACAGGTTGTATTTCATTCTTGTTCTCAAAAAAAAAAAAAAAAAATCAAATCCTCACAGATGTGAAATTGAGAAGCACGCAAGGAATGCCATTTTTTTTTTTTTTTTAGGCATATGAGAAAAATTCCTGCATTTTACATGCTCAGAATGTCTCCTCACCAGACGTTTGCTGCCCAAAATACTCAGCAACGACTTCCAACAAAGCTCTGGGTTGCGAGTGTATGGGATGGCAAGATAAAGGCGTATCTGCCTGGAAACTCCGCTTAGCAAAAAGTTTGATTTTAAACCTTAGGAAGTAACTACATGAAAGTACAGAGCTGTCCTCTGATCACCTGTATGTTCCTGCAGTGCATTCTGTAGCTTTTTTTTTTTTTTTTTTTTTGTGCTGGCTAAATAGGCGAATTTAGTGTTTTGTTTTTATGGTTGGACTCGATGATCCGATGGGTCTCTTCCAACGTGGTTGTTCTATGATAGAGGAAATAGGTTTGTGTGTGGTAGAAGACTGGTTGTCAAGGGTTAAAACAGAAACTTCAGATACTTTCCTGACTTAGAGTGTGTCTGCAGACGGTTTAATTAACTTCTCGGAGCCCTGACCTGTGATGTGCCAAGTCGCTCTGTTATTTTCTGTTCGAGTGCTTATTTTAAACCCATCACTGTGGCATCTGCCTGAGTTCTATCACCTCACGTAAGGCTGGAATTGGCCAAGGGGGCATCCTGGCTCCTCTGGGAAGAACCGGGGATACCTGTGCAGGTAGAACCCTGAGGATGCTCATATCTGCGTGGGGATGCTGTAGGACGACATCCAGCGCCGTGAGGTGAGGTAGAAGTTTCTCTACCGCTGCAGGAGAAAGACTTCACTTGAGGAACAAAGTTTATGCAGTTTTGTTTTTTTTTTTTTTTTTTTTGCTAACCTTCCTCCCTTTGCCTTCCCTCCCTGCAGCCTCACCCCCTGGCCCTTTTACCTCCGTTCCCCAGCTGAGCCTTTCTGGAATATACTCTATATTTGTCTCCTGCTTCCCCGAACACCCATTATTATGTAGAATAATAACGCAGGAGCTCCGCTCGGCACCTCTGCTCGCTGCCTCCGAGTGGGTTGAATTGTAGCCAGCGGCAGGGGGTGATAAATGTAGCGTAAGATGCCTTTTCCACAGCAAACTGCAAATTGCCTCAGCAGCACAGCCCACAAAAGGTTCCCGCCGAGCAAATTTATCTCCCATTGTCGACCCAAGGAGGGAAGCAGAGAGGACCAGGCATCCTATTTTTAAAAAGTCACATTTGATCTTGTTCGGGCTCAGAGTCCGGAGTCTTTTAAAGGACTTTTCATGGCAAATGCAGGACTGAGAATGCGGCGCAGATAAAGGGATTTATTTTTAACTGCAGCCCAGGTTCACGACCGTGTAAGCATTTCAATTTTAAGCCACTCGCTTTGAATAATACGTTTCACCAAAGCGAATGTTATGTCATCTAATAACTCATAGGTGGGAGGAGGGGGGCGGAGGCTGGGGAAGGGAGGAATGAGACTGTTGGAGAGAAATCGCCCTCTCAACATTACCTCACGCTTCCTAAATAGAGGAGGAGGGGAGGAGAGATCCCAGAGGGTTTACGTGCCCACTCGGGAGCTCGGGCTCGCCTCCTCCCATATGGTTGAGTCCTCAGAGAGCAGAGTGATGGACGTGCCGGAGGATGGATGTGCACGAGGTGATGGATATGCAGCCGGATACCTCGGGTGATAGACGAGGGAGGAAGGGAGAGGGAGACGTGTGGTGATTGATTGATAGCAGCACAGCCGCAGTGGCCACAATTAATGACACCAGGAGCCTCTGATAGATGATAACACTAAATACCTTTGTATTTGACGCTCGCTTGTCATGTTTCTACTTAGACTGTCCTCTAAACGTCACTTAATGAATTAAATGGGGGTGTTTGCTATTAGTTGGCTGAGCCCTCCCCACCCTTCCTGAGCATCTGCTGCTGCAGAGCTGGACAGGACGAGAGGGAATGGCCTCAAGCTCCACCAGGGCAGGTTTAGTCTGGACATTAGGAAAAAAAAATTCATGGAAAGGGTCATTGGGCACTGGAACTGCCCAGGGAGGGGGTTGATTCACCTTCCCTGGAGGTGTTTAAGGGACGGATGGATGAGGTGCTGAGGGACATGGGTTAGTGTTTGATGGGAATGATTGGACTCGATGATCCGATGGGTCTCTTCCAACCTGGTGATTCTCTGATTGAGAGTGCAGCCTGGATGGTCCATGTTTATGAGTGTGTTTCAGGAATTAATGCTTAACTGCCCTGAATTGCATCCTTCGTTATATATCAGTTATTATTCATATAGTAGTAATTGTTAACATTCATGAGGATGCTTTGGTGAGGAGCAGGCAGAGAACAGAGCAGCTCATGAGCATCCACAGGTAGGTTGGAGGCAGGAATGGGAGGTGAAGAGCAGGTACTGGGAGGCAGGAATGGGAGGCGAAATGCAGGTACTGGGAGGCAGGAATGGGAGGTGAGAAGTAGGTAGTGGGAGGCAGGAATGGGAGGTGAAAAGCAGCTACTGGGAGACAGGAATGGGAGGTGAGAAGCAGGTACTGGGAGGCAGGAATGGGAGGTGAGAAGCAGCTACTGGGAGGCAGGAATGGGAGGTGAGAAGCAGCTACTGGGAGGCAGGAATGGGAGGTGAAAAGCAGCTACTGGGAGACAGGAATGGGAGGTGAGAAGCAGGTACTGGGAGGCAGGAATGGGAGGTGAAAAGCAGGTACTGGGAGGCAGGAATGGGAGGTGAGAAGCAGCTACTGGGAGGCAGGAATGGGAGGTGAGAAGCAGCTACTGGGAGGCAGGAATGGGAGGTGAGAAGCAGGTACTGGGAGGCAGGAATGGGAGGTGAGAAGCAGCTACTGGGAGGCAGGAATGGGAGGTGAAAAGCAGCTACTGGGAGGCAGGAATGGGAGGTGAAAAGCAGGTACTGGGAGGCAGGAATGGGAGGTGAGAAGCAGGTACTGGGAGGCAGGAATGGGAGGCGAGAAGCAGCTACTGGGAGGCAGGAATGGGAGGTGAAAAGCAGGTACTGGGAGGCAGGAATGGGAGGTGAAAAGCAGGTACTGGGAGGCAGGAATGGGAGGTGAAAAGCAGGTACTGGGAGACAGGAATGGGAGGTGAGAAGCAGGTACTGGGAGGCAGGAATGGGAGGTGAAAAGCAGGTACTGGGAGACAGGAATGGGAGGTGAAAAGCTGGTACTGGGAGGCAGGATTGGGAGGTGAAAAGCAGGTACTGGGAGGCAAAAAGCAGGTCCTAGGAGACAGGAATGGGAGGTGAAAAGCAGGTAGTGGGAGGGAGAAAGAATCAGCTGGGAATAGCTGGGAAAGGCGGGAGTTGAACTCCACCACCCGCCCACTGCTCTGTGCCTTCCTTGTGTGCCGAATACCATGAAAATGCATTTTGCTTACCTTCCAAAGCAGGTTAGTGGTTTCAGAATCTGATGTGTGCTCTTTGGAAGCACATTAGGAATTGCAACGGAGTCATTTTGGAATTAGGAGTGTGCAAATGGAAGGCGATTCGCTCTCCTTGCCTCAGTTGTCCCTGTTTGCGATGTGGTGTTCAGTAAATACTTTAATGCTGCTGTGAAGTCAGGCTTGATTTATTAACATCAGGCCTAATTAACATTTCAAGTTCCTTCCTTGGATAGAGGATTATTTGCAAGAATAATATTGTTATTCCAGCGGTGCTGATTGTAGCTGAACTCGTGTGACTCGGTGGTTAGTGCCCGTGGGCAGCCTGACCTGCTCCTGGGGGCAGGAAAGAGTGTGGGACGGGTCCTGGTTGAAAACCTATTTTTCAATCTGAATTTCAGGGCTTAGACCTTATTTTTCTGTGTTAACAAAATGAAAAATAAACATAAAACATTGGGGGTTTGTTTTCCAACGCCCTTTAAGCTTAAGGTTTGTTTACGCCTCGTCTGTTTTCCTAAGGATGAAAATTAAAGTATTCACTCCTCATCTTCATGTAAGACATCTTCATATCTTTCCCCGTGAAAATAATTCATGTTGCGGAGGAAAAAAAAAAAACCTCCTCTATGAATCACTGATGAGGCTTTGATGCTTAATGTGCTGTCCAGCACTTGCACAGGGTTCTCTTGGAATTTAGCTTAACAAGAGAATCTGATTTCCTTCCTAACATCATTAAAGTTTCCCCTTCAAATTTCACTTAACGAGCAAATGAATGTTCTCCTCGTGTAATTATGGTTTCTTTTTTTGAGTTCTGGTTCGCTCCTGAGCAAGACTGGAAGCGCCAAGCCTCATCGTTACTCATTTATTACATTATTGGTCGCGGGTGTGGATGGTGGGAGTAAGGGGACCCTCAGTAAGTTTGGCAATGATCATAGAATCATAGAACAACCAGGTTGGAAGAGACCCATTGGATCATCGAGTCCAACCATTCCTATCAAACACTAACCCATGTCCCTCAGGACCTCATCTACCTGTGCCTTAAACACCTCCAGGGAAGGGGAATCAACACCCTCCCTGGGCAGCCTATTCCAATGCCCAGTGACCCTTTCCGTGAAATACTTCCTCCTAATCTCTAACCTGAATCTCCCCTGGTGGAGCTTGAGGCCATTCCCTCTCGTCCTGTCCCCTGTTCCTTGGGAGAAGAGCCCAGCTCCCTCCTCTCTACAACCTCCTTTCAGGGAGTTGGAGAGAGCAATGAGGTCTCCTCTCAACCTCCTCTTCTCCAGGCTAAACAACATGATGTGTCGGGTGGTCAACGTGCTGGAAGGAAGGGATGTCAAGAGGGAGGGAGCTGGAGAGGTGGGTTGTGTGAACCTTGTGGAGTTCAATGAGGCCAAGCACGAGGTCCTGGAGCTGCTGGAGCATCTCCCCTGTTAGGACAGACTGAGTGAGTCGGGGTTGTTCAGTTTGGAGAAGGTTCCAGGGAGACCTTAGAGCAGCTTCCAGTGCTAAAAGAGGCTCTAGGAAAGCTGGGGAGGGGCTCTGCGTCAGGGAGGGTGGGGAGAGGATGAGAGGGAATGGGTTTTGGCTGAAAGAGGGGAGATTGAGATGGGATCTGGGGAAGAAATGTTCTTCTGTGAGGGTGAGGAGGCCCTGGAATATGTTGCCCAGAGCAGAGGTGGCTGCCCCATCCCTGGAGGGGTTCAAGGGCAGGTTGGATGGGGCTTGGAGCCCCTGAGCCAGTGGGAGGTGTCCGTACCTATAGCAGGAGTGGGACTGGATGGGCTTGGAGGTCCCTTCCAGCCCAAACCATTCCATGATTTTGTGCAAATGCATAGGGAACAAGCTATAGTTACAGTTCTCCCACTCATGTGAATAAGCATAGTGATGCTTAAACTGTTCGTGAGTTTAAAAAAAAGCCTTTCCCGTTCCTCCTCTATTTGTATTCCACTGTCGCAGTTTTGAGAAATTAAAAATAATTGATACATTTGAGAAAGGCACAAGCAAGGAACTATTTCATATTTTTAAAAGCTTTGCAAATATCCGAGAAAAAGTGCTGCGCATGCAAAACACTCCAGCTAAAATCTGCTCCGAGTGATGCAATGAAGTCCTCTTTTATGGGAATAACTGTGACTGCACAGAACAAACCAGAGGCGGAAGGTTTGTGCTGTACCAGCGCAGAGCCCCGAGTGGTCCCTGGGTTTGAGTATTTGAGCTCTTTTTATGGAGCTGGGGAAAGGTTTTCCCCTCAGTCGCTAAAGGTGCTGGGAGAGAGCTCCTTACTGTCCCTTCTTCTGCTAAAAATGGATTCGGTGCTGGCCGTGGACACCCTCATTCTGTAAAGACAAGCTCCTTAATTACAAGTAATTTAGGAAAAGTCTTGATGGCTTTGCGTGCGTTTAATGAAACAGATTCAACCCTACAGACTGGGAGAAGTCTGGCTGGAAAACTGCCAGGAGGAGAGGGACTTGGGGGTGTTGGTCGACAGCGACTGACCATGAGGCAGCAGTGGCCCAGGTGGCCAAGAAGGCCAATGGCATCCTGGCTTGAATCAGAAATGGTGTGACCAGCAGGGCCAGGGAGGTGATTCTCCCTCTGGACTCAGCACTGGGGAGACCACTCCTTGAATCCTGTGTTCAGTTGTGGGCCCCTCAGCACAAGAAGGATGTTGAGGCTCTGGAGCAAGTCCAGAGAAGAGCAACAAAGCTGATGAAGGGGCTGGAGAACAGGTCCTATGAGGAGTGTCTGAGAGAGCTGGGGGTGTTTCTCCTGGAGAAGAGGAGGCTGAGAGGAGACCTCATTACTCTCTCCAACTACCTGAGAGGAGGTTGTGGAGAGGAGGGAGCTGGGCTCTTCTCCCAAGGGACAGGGGACAGGACAAGAGGGAATGGCCTCAAGCTCCACCAGGGGAGATTTAGGCTGGAGATTAGGAGGGAAGTTTTTCACAGAGGGGGTCATTGGGCATTGGAATAGGCTGCCCAGGGAGGTGGTTGATTCCCCTTCCCTGGAGGTGTTTAAGGGATGGGTGGATGAGGTCTTGAGGGACTTGGTTTAGTGTTTGATAGGAATGGTTGGACTAGAAAATCCGATGGGTCCCTTTCAACCTGGTTGTTCTGTGATTCTATGATTCAACCCAAGCCCAAGCATCTCTGAGTGATGCTCCCGCAGCAGTTTTCTGCGATGTTTTTGATGAATGGCTAAGGGATCGGTGCCCTCAGCTTGTCCGCAGCACATTTAGGAGCAATCACGCAGAGTAGACCTCCAAAGGAGGCTGCCCTATTAGGTAAAAAGGAACGAAGCACAGAAAATAGTGTTAAAGATGAACAAATGCCTCCATTATTTCACAAAATTAAATGCACTTCTCCAAGCAAAGAAGGCAAAAGTCAGTCATTATCTGTCTGTAATACAGCGCAGCAGATAATAAAGAGGAGTTTATGATCTCTGAAAGCAAATTAGAGGATATTTAAACAACACATCTTTCTATGAAGGAGTGATAATTACAAAATCAGGTCAAAACGCAGAACAATCTAACCCTGCCCCAAGCTAATGTTACTTGAATAAGCTGAAATCTCCTATATTCTCTTGCTGAAGGAGGATTCATTTGGGATGCAGCTGTTCTCATTATTGTTTATCATCTGGACTCATAAACCCTCGTTAGTGAGTGTTGATACTTGTCAAATCCCAACTCAGCCTTGCTCGCTGCTCCAGCTCCGTCTCTGCCTCCCCTGCCCCATTGCAGCATCTCCTCTCTGCAAACATCACCTCTCTTGGCACTTTTGGGTAGGCTCTGGAGCGAGTCCAGAGATGAGCAACGAGGCTGGTGAAGGGGCTGGAGAACAGGCCTTATGAGGAGCGGCTGAGAGAGCTGGGGGGGTTTATCCTGGAGAAGAGGAGGCTGAGAGGAGACCCCATTGCTCTCTACAACTACCTGAAAAGAGGTTGTGGAGAGGAGGGAGCTGGGCTCTTCTCCTAAGGGACAAGGGACAGGACGAGAGGGAATGGCCTCAAGCTCCACCAGGGGAGATTTAGGCTAGGGATTCGGAGGAAGTTTTTCACACAGAGGGTCATTGGGCATTGGAATAGGCTGCCCAGGGAGGTGGTTGATTCTCCTTCCCTGGAGGTGTTTAAGACACAGGTGGATGAGGTGCTGAGGGACATGGTTTAGTGTTTGATAGGAATGGTTGGACTCGATGATCCGATGGGTCTCTTCCAACCTGGTTGTTCTGTGATTCTATGAAATTGGTCTTGTCTGGCTTGAGCAGTGACTGCTTGTCGATCACACGAGGTCTTGAGGTTGAGGAGTCAGACAAATCTCATTCAAACCGAGAGACGAAGTTGCATGATGAAGCTCTGCGTGAACTTTGCAGCCAGCCCTCTGGTGAACTTTTTCACTGCTGTGTCCTTATTGATCTCTTTTTTTATGCTTTAAGTGTTTTCAGTAATCTCTGTTCTTTAACACCCAGTGTAGGTTGGGCTTTGGGAAGAATGTTTTGATAGTGTTTGATAGGAATGGTTAGTGATTGATGGGAATGGTTGGACTCAATGATCCGGTGGGTCTCTTCCAACCTGATTATTCTATAATTCTGTGATTCCCTGCACTGATACAACTTGTGATTTCAGGGCTTATTCTGGAATGTTTTGGGTTGGAAGGGACCTTAAGCATCATCCAGTTCCATTTCCTGCCAAGGTCAGGGACAATATCCTAAGTAGCTTTGTAAGCCCCAAGATGTGCTGAGAATGTCGTCCTCCTGGACCCCAATCTGCTCCCACTGACATCAGTAGGATTTTTAACCCAATCCTAGTGGGAACATCAACACGGAGCACGTCCAGGGTCTGGATCCCAGGCTCACAAGTGACAGGTGCTACAGGGTTTTGACAGGCAGAGAGAATTAGGTTCTAAATCCTTCTGTTATCTTTTGCCAAGTTACCCGTAGTCCATCTTGAAGTGATTTTAATGACTTCTCTGGGACTGGGACTGCTGCCTGCGTCGCGAAGGGGACCGTGCGATGACAGCCACGTCCAACCTTGTGGGAAACAGGAGTAATGATCAGTCCTTGTTAGGAGTAGCTGTATCAGACTGAAACAAGCATTTCAGATTCTGGACCTCTCTTTGCTCTCTCGCTGACATACGAACTCTGAATTATCAAGCATTCAGCAAAATACCTTGAGTTTCCCGCTGGTTTAGCCCAGAATAGAATTTTGCTGATAAAAACAAAGGGTGAGCCGATTCCCCAGACCTTCCTCTTGCTTAATTCTCTGTGACCCACAGTATGAAAACTGAACTGATTAAAGCACTAGAAAATGGACTGTGGGAATCCTGTCTGCATTTACCCCCGAGGGAAGACCGAAACGGCCTAAGAGGTCTTTTCCTTGCTCTAATTTCAGTGATTTTTATGATTCGCTTTGCTCTGCGATGGGAATAGAAAGGAAAAGGCAAAGCACCTGGACAAATTGTCTCTGGCCCTGGATACTAATGGAAAGGGAAATGTCAGAGGAGATGAAAATGAGGTTGTTCTTGCCAAAGGAGGGCGGCTGGTGAGATCAGAGCTCAGCACCAGCCTCCCTGGCCCCTCATTAGCGGCAGGAGAAGGCGCTGGCTGCTGGGAGAGGCCAGGAGTGGGGGCATCGCTCTCAACAAACAGAGATACCCTCAGCAGAGGAGATCATCTCCCTCTCCTCCACCCTAGGGAGATCCTGGAGTGGTTTTCCTCCTGGCCAGGAGATGGAAAAATCGCGTTTCCAAACTTAGAATCGTAGCATAACCAGGTTGGAAGAGACCCACTGGATCATCGAGTCCAACCATTCCTATCCTCTCAGTCTAGGCTTGCGTGTCGTATCCCTTCCTAATGACTTCTCGTGGACACCTCACAAAAACCACCTGTCCTGGGGTATAATTTGAGTTCTTGGGGCCCCAGAGATGGATTGGGCTGCGACTCCCTTCCAGGAGCGCTTCAGTTTAATGGACTTAATGAATTTAATGGAATTAAGTGCACTGCCAGTGACGGTAAATATGTTAATGTTGCTGCATCCTTGAGGGAACTACAGAGCAGTCGCTCAACAAGCAGCCTCTCTGCCTCAGCGTTGCTCCCAGGCATCTCACGATGTGTCTGCAAACATTAAATTTCAGCTCTCTGCTGTCTGACAGTTTGGTCCTGGAAAATAGTCCAGAGCAGACTCTGCAGTGGGTTGGGTGGGTGATAACTGTGTAATTTATGGAGCTCTTTGCCTGCGTTACAGCAAAAAATAATTGCAGCAGCCAGCATAAAATAATGAGATGTAGTTGTGCTGCATATTGTTTTTCTCTTGCTTTTATGACACCTGACACCTCGTGCATGTGCTGGACAGCCCAGCGTTAGTGGAGGAGTCATTGCCTACATGCAGCGGGTGAGAAATTCCGATTAGAGTTGAGCACAACTTGAAATTGGAATCATAATCCCCTCAGCTGAGGCGAGTGCTGCTCCGACACGTCGCACTGACAGAGCCTTGATGAGTGAGGCGGGGATTTAACTGCCCGGCCAGGCTGGACAGAAACCCACAGAATCATAGAATCACCAGGTTGGAAGAGACCCACTGGATCTTTGAGCCCAACCATTCCCATCAATCACTAACCCATGTCCCTCAGCACCTCGTCCACCCGTCCCTTAAACCCCTCCAGGGAAGGTGACTCAACCACCTCCCTGGGCAGCCTCTACCAGTGCCCAATGACCCTTTCTGTGAAAAACTTCCTCCTAATCTCCAGCCTAAATCTCCCCTGGTGGAGCTTGAGGCCATTCCCTCTTGTCCTGTCCCCTGTCCCTTGGGAGAAGAGCCCAGCTCCCTCCTCTCCACAACCTCCTTTCAGGGAGTTGTAGAGAGCAATGAGGTCTCCCCTCAGCCTCCTCTTCTCCAGGATAAACACTCCCAGCTCTCTCAGCCGCTCCTCTTCTTCTCCAGCCCCTTCCCCAGCTTCGTTACTCTTCTCTGGACTCGCTCCAGAGCCTCAACATCCTTCTTGTGCTGAGGGGCCCACAACTGAACACAGGATTCAAGGAGTGGTCTCCCCAGTGCTGAGTCCAGAGGGAGAATAACCTCCCTGGACCTGCTGGTCACACTGTTTCTGTGACCAGAACCCAATCCCAGAACTTCCAAGGATTTGATGAGCTTTGGAATTTTTTCTAGGAAAGGCTGGTGGCTCAGCAAGGCAGTGGAAACTCTTTACTTGGAGGCTTGGCGTCACTTGAAATCATCCAAAACCATAATTGAAACCCCTGTGAGTGCTCAGGCTGCGCTGTGGTTCTCGCTGTATGGATGCCAAGCAAACACACTCTGTCAGCATCACAGAAAACGATCCTCCCTTCAGGACAAGGGCTTTTTTTCCTACACAAATATTTCTGGTGCCCTTTGAACAGGTTTAGGAATCTAGCAGGAAACTGTCTGCCTAGAAAAATCCTAAATACCTAAATACCTTGGTAGCTTTTAATTGTCTGCCTTCCTTTCTAGGCAGCAACCAGAGCAGGTACCATTTTCTCCATTAAACAGTGTCATTTATTGTGATTAATTTTGCAGGTCTTATCAGGTTCATGCACACTGGTTACTTATTTTTGAAGCCTATTCCCCTCCACATGTTTTTTTAAATGGATTTCCAGGGGAGGGAGGGAGGGAGAAGAGATTGAGCACTTGAGATTCCTCAGTTTCTCTTTCTAACGACTCTGCAAATTAGAGCTGTCGCTAGAGGTGATGCCCCAAAGTCTACAACCTGGTGCCTGGTGTGGGCTTAACTGTAAAAGGAACAGGAGCTGAATTCGGGAGAAGAAATCACTGGAATTGTTTGGACGCGTGGATTGGAATTAACTACAACTTTATTTAGTCATAGAATGGGTTGGGTTGGAAAGGACTGTGAAGGTCATGGAATCACCAGGTTGGATGAGACACACCAGATCATTGAGTCCAACCATTCCTATCAAAATCATCCAGTCCAACCCCCTGTAGTTATTAGCCAGATCGGGTTGCTCAGAGCCCCATCCAACCTGACCTTGAGTGATTCCAGGGATGGGACCTCCTCCACCTCTCTCTGGACAACCTGTCCTTGTGAAGAACGACTCTCCCTTGCGATGGTGCTCGTCTGACTCAATGCACTGTAGCTTTTGAACCTCATCTTCTCCGGAGGGTGAGGATGACACCTCAGCCTGTGGGTTTCAGGAAGCAAACTCTAGCAGGGGAGAGCAGAGGAGAGGGAAGGGCCGCTCTCCAGCTCCTGGCAGAGCTCGATCCCAGAGATCCATCCCGAAGATGAAAAGGAGCATCCAAAGTCACAAGGCTTTGCTACAACCTCGGATTTCCTTCTGCGCCTCTCCAGTTAATTAGTTATGCTCCTCTTCCAGTTAATTAGCTCAAAGAAAAACAGCCCTTTGTACTTAGCCTTATAAATTACAGACTTTTACTGTCTTATGTGTTATATGAGGTGACACTTTCTGCGTTTCCTTAGCAGGGTCACATTTACAATTCTTAAAGGTTTGGAAGGGATCTCGCTTAGTCGAGCTGCCGAGCCTGGACGCAGGGAAAGGCATTTCAAAGTTACCCTGGTTTCTTTTAAAAAATTATCAGAGGAACCGGGAGAAAAAATTTGTGAGGATCAAAGGAAGTGAGCTCTATTAAAAAAGACTAAGTAATGAAAAAAGTTACTGGGGAAAAAAAAAAAAAAATAAAAAGTGCATGAAAGTGGCAAAAAGGACTTCAGATGTTCCTGAGGTGCAGTCTGAAAAAACCTGGCAAGCATTCAGTTAGAAGGTTGGAGGATGCCAGCGGGTTGATACGGGAGTTTTGAAGGTTGCGAGAACATTGGGAAAAGCTCAGATTCGTCTATGAAAATCTCTGATTGTCGTTTGTGAGCTCGTGTGGCCAGTGGGAAGTGGTTGTGCCCACGCGTGCGGCGCTGGAGGTACCAGCCCATCCTCACCGGAGAGTTTTTAAGAGAAAAAAAGTAAATAATTCCCAGGGACTGCAGGAAGAAATATTCAGAGAAGGGGATGCAATGATTCTGGCTGGTAAACAGCAATACGTTACCAGTATTAATGGTTGGAAGATTCAGAGAGAGATCAATGCCACTGAAGACGATGTTTCTTCCAGATTTACACTGGGGTGAGGCAGAGCAAATCCGACGCGGCGAGCGCCTTACTGCCTGCCTCACCAGCCATCAGCCTCTGCTTCCAAGTCTGGGAAGCTGCATCAACGAGGATCTGCTGGGGATGTTCCCTCCCCATGCAGGGCTCTGGAGAACAGACCTTATGAGGAACGGCTGAGAGAGCTGAGGGTGTTTAGCCTAGAGAAGAGGAGGCTGAGGGGAGACCTTATTACTCTCTCCAACTACCTGAAAGGAGGTTGTGGAGAGGAGGGAGCTGGGCTCTTCTCCCAAGGGACAGGACGAGAGGGAATGGCCTCAAGCTCCACCAGGGGAGATTTAGGCTAGAGATTAGGAGGAGGTTTTTCCCAGAAAGGGTCATTGGGTATTGGAATAGGCTGCCCAGGGGGTGGTTGATTCACCTTCCCTAGAGGTGTTTAAGAGATGGGTAGATGAGGTGCTGAGGGACATGGGTTAGTGTTTGATAGGGATGGTTGGACTTGATGATCCGATGGGTCTCTTCCAACCTGGTTGTTCTATGATTCTATGATTCAATACATCTCTGCAGGCCTGGAACCTGCTCACACTGTTCATCCATCTGTCTTTCTGCTACAAAGGCACCTGACCCCACATGTCCTCAGAATGGACCAACAGAAAATACCCTGTTAGCACCTCAGCTTTGAGTCAGCGAGAGGATAAACACAAATGGAGCTTTTTGCAAATGAGTCACCTTCCCCGGAGTGGTTTAAGGTGGGAGTGGATGAAGTGTTGAGGGACATGGGTTAGTGTTACATAGGAATGGTTGGACTTGATTAGGAGGAAGTTTTTCACACAAAAGGGTCATTGGGCATTGGAATAGGCTGCCCAGGGAGGGGGTTGATTCCCCTTCCCTGGAGGTGTTTAAGGGACGGGTAGATGAGGTCCTGAGGGACATGGGTTAGTGATTGATGGGAATGGTTGGACTCGATGATCCAATGGGTCTCTTCCAACCTGGTGAATCTATGATTCTATGATTTAGAAACCTTGGTGGTGAGTGGGACAGGGATTTGAAAGCTGTGTCCTTGGAATATTGTGCCCTTCAGACCTGTAGAAAACCAGATCATCCTGAAGTATGTTTATCTCTCTAGGTTCTGAGCTGCATCCCCAGTTGTTAGGAGAAGAGCAAAGCCCTGCCAGATCAAAAAAAGCTCGAGTTGGCCATGAAAAATTCACAGAAGGGCTGATCTCACCTTGATGTCTTCTGCGGGTGCAGCTACATGAATTTAAGCACTTGTGGTTAGCACCGAGCGGCGGAACCGACATCCAGGGAGAGATTAGATCAGAGAAGGAGAGGAGGAAGAGAGGTTCAAAAGCAATCAAGATCCGAGTCCCAGCAGCGCAAAGCTGGAAGAGGTTTCAAAATAACCACGTAGCTACAAAGCGTTAGGTGTAGTGAGCATGTTGCTGGTCTCAGTCGTGGTCGGATCAGCAGGCGCCTGCTCCCAGAGCCTGGGAGCTAACGGTGCAGCGAGGGCTCCAGGGTCTGAGCAGACACCGGCTGCTCCTCCTGTCCTCCCCAGCTCAACACAGAGTCTTGTGCTTGGAAAGATAAGGTTTCAAACGCCCCTGGTAGAAGGTCTGGAGAACAGATCTTATGAGGAGCGTCTAAAGGGCCTGAGGCTGTTTATCCTGGAGAAAAGGAGGCTGAGGGGAGACCTCATTGCTCTCTCCAACTGCCTGAAGGAGGTTGTGGTGAGGTGAGTTCTGGGCTCTTCTCCCCAGGGACAGTTAGAGGAAGGGAAGAAATGGCCTCAGGGTGCACCAGGGGAGGTTTAGGCTGAATATCAGGAAAAAGGTCTTTAGTGAAAAAGTGGTGAAGCTGTGGCAGCGGCTGCCCAGGGAGGAGGTGGAGTTTCCATCCAAGATTTAAAAGACAGAGGGACGAGGTGCTCAGAGATGCTTTAGTAGTGGACGGTTATAGTTGGACTCTGACCCCAAAGGTCTTTTCCAACTGATGCTTTCTATGAAAATTTAATGAAAACCCCTTTATCTTCTCCCGTCTTGAACTGAGAACCAGCTTGGGCACCGATCTCTGGCAGGGATTTAATAATTATCTGGCAGCAATTCCGTGGGCGACTTTTAGGTTGTAGCCTGTCCCTTAATTATTTCCCAGCTTCACCCACAGACACGTCTTTCCACTCCAGCTCTCCTCCTCAGGACACACCATCTGCTCCGGCTTTTTCGTGGTCCTCCCAGCAAGGACGGCAGCGTCTGCCCAGTGCTTGGAGCGAGGCAGGACTCACCTTGGGGGCAGCAGGGTGCGTGCAGGTCCTTTCTTTGTCATCTAACACCAAATTCCTGGAACTAAGTTAAAAAAAAAAAAAAAAAAAAAGTCACCCTGGGATTTTTGGATAGGAGCCTAACCTCCCCAAATCCACACGGTTCCATCATGCCTAATTACAGCCTGTCTGAAATGCTAATGGATCCCAGCAATGCAATATTCATAGCGGAGAAATTATTACATTGCACCTGCCTTACAGTTAATCGACTCGTCTAGGTTATTGGGCAAAAAAGCTCAATAACAGGCAAACCGCTCACTGCTGGGTCGGGTTGGGCTGAATTATGGATTGAGTTTTTAAGTTTAATGCGAGGAGACGGTTAAATGGTACAAAGCGTATTTTTTTTTTTTTTTAAGCATCTATTTATTAAAGCGGAATTGTGCTGGAACTTCTGTTCAAAAATACACCTGACAGCTAAACGAGGAGCAAATTATTTCGCAGCAAGCTGTGCCGCTCTCTGTTGTTTGCGTGCAGCTTGCTCTTGCACCTACTGGAGGGGAAAAGAATCCTCAACCTCCTATTTAATACAATAAACTTTGTCAGATGTTGTTATTATTTGTGCTGAGTGCCACCTCCCAGCGTAACGTATGCAGAAAAGTCTCATTGACTCCTCGAGCAGCTTAAGTCAGGTGGAAAGAGGCTGGAGGCGTAAGGAGAAACGGAGCAAGGTGGCTTTTATTTAATCTAGTTCAATCAGTGCGTAATGATAGGCATTAAAAATGCTGTCGAATCCAGTAAAACAACATTATTCACGTTGACAGAGGCTGTTTTCCTCGACAGGCTGGGGAGTAGGGGCTGGTGTCAGATGCAAACCGTTCCCCCTCCTCCTCTCTCTGCCCTCCCTGATCCAGAGCCCCTTCCCAGCTTTTCTGGAGCTCCTTTCAGCGCTGGAAGCTGCTCTAAGGTCTCTGTAGAGCCTTCTCCAGGCTGAACAATCCCAACTCCCTCAGCCTGTCCTTGTACAGGAGGTGCTCCAGCCCTCAGATCATCTTTGTGGCCTCCTCTGGACTCTCTGTAACAGATCCGTGTCCCTCCTGTGCTGAGGACTCCAGAGTTGGATGCAGAGCTCCAGGTGAGCTCCTGGGAGAGCAGCCCAGGGGGACAGCATCCCCTCCCTCACCCTGCTGCTCCCACTGCTTTGGGTGCAGCCCAGGTTGGCTTTCTGGGCTGTGAGAAGCCATTGCCAGCTCATGTTGAGCTTCTCATCCCCCAGCGCCTGAAGTCCTTCTCTTCAGGGCTGCTCTCAACCCGTTCTCTGCAGCCTGGGCATCCCATAGGGGAGGCAGCACCTTAAGCTTTGCAAGGGAAGAGTTAAACCAGAGGTGAAGAGTGTTCCTCAACTGTGTGTCCTCAGCAGGATTGAGCTTAGCTGGAAAGAATCAGGGAATTGTTAGGAGAGGTTCAGAGCTGCTCTCTATCCATTCTCTGCAGCCTGGACATCCCCCAGAGGAGGCAGCACCTTAAGCTTTGCAAGGGAAGGGGTAAACCAGAGGTGAAGAGTGTTCCTCAACTGTGTGTCCTCAGCAGGATTGAGCTCAGCTGGAAAGAATCAGGGAATCTTCAGGGGAGGTTCAGAGCTGCTCTCCATCCATTCTCTGCAGCCTGGACATCCCACAGAGCGGGTAGCACCTTAAGTTTTGCAAGGGAAGAGTTAAACCAGAGGTGAAGAGTGTTCCTCAGCTGTGTGTCCTCAGCAGGACTGAGCTCAGCTGGAAAGAATCAGGGAATTGTTAGGAGAGGTTCAGAGCTGCTCTCCATCCATTCTCTGCAGCCTGGGCATCCCATAGGGGAGGCAGCACCTTATGCTTTGCAAGGGAGGAGGTAAACCAGAGTTCTTCAGCTGTGTGTCCTTAGCAGGATTGAGCTCAGCTGGAAAGAATCAGGGAATCGTTAGAAGAGGTTCAGAGCTGCTCTTAATCCATTCTCTGCAGCCTGGGCATCCCATAGGGAAGGCAGCACCTTAAGAGTTAAAGCAGAGGTGAGGAGTGTTCCTCAGGTGTGTGTCCTCAGCAGGATTGAGCTCAGCTGGAAAGAATCAGGGAATCTCTAGGGGAGGTTCAGCAGGTGCCCAGTGCTGCCATTGGGCTTTGCTTTAAGGGTCAGGGAGACTCTCAGTTTCCCTCCGAGGGTTGTGCAGAATTCTTTTGGTGAACTGATCTTTCTGAAAGAAGAAATGGAGCTTCGATTGAGGTTCGCGCAAGAGCGGGTCGTGGCAGTGTGTCTCCTTCGACTGAAAAGGTATGAGAAATAATCACGCGGAAAGAAAACTGCTGTGGGCAGGGGCACGGGAGTCCTTTGTTCAAGGTACAAAAGCGGAATCGTGGCTCTGTGAGTGAATTAATCCAAACATTTGGTCTTTTGCTTAACCTGGGAAGTTGCGAGGAGACTTCCATGAGTTAATTGCTTTGCCTCTTGCTGGAGGGCTGGAAGGGAATGGGGTTGGGGCGGCTGGTTAAGTAGTCCATGCTGCTAACTTTATCTCTTGTGCTGATGCTGGTGGTTATTGCAACAGCAAAAGCTTCTGCCTCCTTATTTCTGGGTTTTGGTGAGAGCTGAGGGTTTTCGTGGTGTTCTCTGAGCTCGGATTAGCCTGTTCTTTGTGCAATGCTCCTGCTCGGTTTAGAATCGAAGGTGTTTGGGAAGGTCCAAGGGGCAGGGAAGGACCTGGTTGCTCTTCACGCTGCGAGCGGGGAAGCTGGCTACAGAGTTTTGCCCCAATTTATTCACTTTTCTGGGAACAGTAATAACTCTCCAGACTGACAGTTTGCAACGTCAAAGCTTCAGCTTGATTTGAAGCGGCTGAGAGATGGATTGCAGGGAAAGACAATGCTGGTTGTGCAGCGGCCGAGTATCTCCAGCCGCGGTGTTGATCTCCACCTTAATTTGCAGCAGAAAACGTTCTAGGCTGGCAAAATGGTGCATTTCGTGTGATTATGGCTTGTTTGCATTGCTGTCCACTAGGAAATAAATAGGAGAAAAGATACATTAGGGTTTTTTTTTGTGCTTTTTAAGGTTCACCCTGAAAGTGTTTCCTTTGCAAATGCTCAAGGTGCTTGCAAAGAGCTGGTTCTGCTGGTGGTTTTGCCGCTTGGTTGAGGGGAGAAGGGCTGCACTGGAAGAATTTAGCACTGTAACCTTCTAATAATGCTGATTTGGAAACTTCCTGCATGATTTAATGTTTTTTTGCCTGAATAATTTAAGGAAAAAAAAAAATTAGTTAATTCTGGCTCTAATTTTCCCTGTCGTAGGACCTTTGAAAATCAGATGAGCTGATTCGTTTGCTATTCACTTCTCCTTTGTGTCCTGGGCTAATTTATCATAGGAGAGCAAAATGTCCTGTGTAAATCACAGCTGAATATCTGAAGAAGCTCACCAAAAATTACGAGTTCCATCAAACTCCTTTTTTTTTTTTTTTTTTTTTTTTATGGTAAAACCGTCTAGGAGAGCTGTTTCTGAGAGTATACTCCATATCTTTTATTAAGGATCTCATTTCAGGGGGCTGTAGGTGGGATGGGATTTTGAAAGTCTCGAGGGGTTTGTTTATGAGAATTGGAGCAATTGAGGGAAATGGGATGCTCGGATGATTTTTCTGTGCTCCCTTGTCTGTCTGTCCCAGGACAGAGCAGGGCAGGCAGCACCTGTGCAGCAATAACATGGTCTATAGCCTGTGGAAGAGCTGCCTGGAGCGTTTAATCCTAGATCTGGAAAGGGTTTATGTACGTTATTTAACTCCCCCTCTTAAAATGGGCCCATTGACTCCGCTAGGCAGACGAGTGTGTTAAGTCTGTGTGTGCCAAGACACAGCTGAGCTGGAGCTCTGGGTCTCTACCAGGTCTCTTTGCCCAACAACCTCGGAGCCTGATGCTGCAGTGAGGTCTGTGCAGGGAACAAACCCATTCCTTGTCCTGGGACCTCATCTAGCAGCTGTTTTCTTGACTTTTGATGATACTATCAGGCTCAACTTCATACTAGGAGTGTGTAGTTGGCACTAGGTTCAGTTTGTCTTTTAGGATGTGCGGTTTTTCTGGGTTTGTTTGGGTTCTTTGGGTCTGTTTGCCCAGGGAGGTGGTTGACTCGCCTTCCCCGGAGGTGTTTAAGGTGCAGGTGGATGAGGTACTGAGGGACATGGGTTAGAAACTGGTGGGAATGCTTGGACTCGATGATCCTGGTGGGTCTCTTCCAACCTGGTGATTGTCGGATTCTTTGTGCATTTTGAAGAGCTAAATGAGATTTGCGGAGTCCCTATTCCACTCTCTATTGATGCAAGTGTAAATCAGGGAAGCAGCCTGCCCTACCCCATAAAAAGGCTCAATGCTCTTCTCTCCAACCGCCCATTAAGCTTCACAAATGGATAAATAAGGAACTGAGATGTGTCATTTATTCATAGCCCTTGGAAAGCAGGGAGGAACGCCGTAAATCCATGGGCACCTCGGACTTCACGTCTGTCACTAAGCAACCTGGAGCATCTCTGCTGGTGGTTGGGCTGAGCCCTTCCAGCCTCTGCCTCCAGACCAAAAGGGGTTTGGGGTTTGAAATCCACTGCTGAGCCTGTGCCCCTGCCCAGTCCCCAGGCAGCTCAAGGGATGAGGGGTTTAAGCTCTGCTTGTTTCCATCTCTCCTTTTCTCACCTGCTCAGACCTTGTGCTTCTCAATTTCTTTGCATCTTACTACTTTAAACTCCGCAAATGCAGTTCCTTTCTGTGCCAGGGAAGAAAAAGGACAATATATATAAATCTGTTGTGTACCAGTAGCGACAGAAGAAGCAGGAAAGGATCAAGAAGGGATCGTTATTTAGCTCTCCCTGCGTGCACGTACACCTTGTGTGTGTGGGGAAGGGGAGACCTTTTGCAAATGTGTGAGGAATAATAATTGCACTCGCGGCTCATCGTTATTAAAATGGAGTTAGGAGGATGTCGAGGCTCTGGAGTGAGTCCAGAGAAGAGCAATGAAGCTGGGGAAGGGGCTGGAGAACAGGCCTTATGAGGAGCGGCTGAGAGAGCTGGGGGTGTTTATCCTGGAGAAGAGGAGGCTGAGGGGAGACCTCATTGCTCTTTACAACTCCCTGAAAGGAGGTTGTAGAGAGGAGGGAGCTGGGCTCTTCTCCCAAGTGACAGGGGACAGGACAAGAGGGAATGGCCTCAAGCTCCACCAGGGGAGATTTAGGCTGTAGAGTAGGAGGAAGTTTTTCACACAGAGGGTCATTGGGCATTGGACTAGGCTGCCCAGGGAGGTGGTTGATTCCCCTTCCCTGGAGGTGTTTAAGGGACGGGTAGATGAGGTCCTGAGGGACATGGTTTAGCGTTTGATAGGAATGGTTGGACTCGATGATCCGATGGGTCCCTTCCAACCTGGTTGTTCTTTGATTCTATGTTGCTGGCCTTCAGTATTATCTGCCCATCCTCATCGCTGTGTTGTGCAAAGCTGAATCATAGAATCCTATGAAGCCTTGGAGGGAACGGCATTTTCGCTGGGAATACCACAGTCCCTCTGCCTAACCTACTGGCAGCGGGAAGGGGCTGCTGGATGAGCCAGGAGCACCTTGTTTGCTCCTCTCCAGGGCCCAGTAGTGAGGGGACAAAGGCAAAGGTACCTTCCTCAAAGCAAACAATGCAAATGAGGAAAAGAATCCCTCCGGTTAGTGAAGTTATTCCAGCAAGTGGCTATATAAATGTCTTTATATTGTTATTTCCGATATTAGTTTGTTGTTCCTCCATGAAAGCTGATTTATTTGAAATGTTATTACTCGAAACACCCTAATCTTTTTGTAATAATTCATATACTGGAGATTACAGTTTTGGAAGGCAGCCCAGCTCTGGCTGGAATCCTATTTATGGATTAAAGGATTTGAACAGCATTGCAAGCTAGATCTCCGAATAGCAGGATAATGTAAACCTGGTTCCATATAAAATGCTTTACCTCTGCAATAGTAACCCCATTAAAGGCAGATTGTTGGAGGACGTTGGGCGAGGGAACTTCCATCGCAATAACGCAGGAGATCTCGTGCCCCTCAAGAGTGAGGATCTCCAGAGCTGCCTCTTCCCCTTGCTCAGATGCCCCCAACTGCATTTTGTACCTCTCCTTTCTTCCTAACAGCTCATTATAGGGTCTGTGGTGGCCTCGAAGGAAGTTTTTGAGGAAAGAACCGTTGTTTCCGGTGGGAATTGAGCCACCACGAAAAGGCGAAGATGGTGTCTTGGCCAAGAGCTGCTCCTGGAGCAGGGAGGGAGGCAACTGGGACCTCGATTACCATGTATACGCAGCACGAGGGCCCATCCTGGGCTTCATTAGCGTTATTGGAGGGACGACCCCACCCTGGGAAGCTAAAAGCTTTGGGAAGTGTTGTTATTAATTTCCTATTACGTTAGGAACAGCAGTGACCTTGAGGAGCCAGGAATACAGAATGAACAATGTCTCATCAATGCCTTGTCCGTTCTAGTCACAGAATTTCTGACATTTTAGGGTCTCGAAAGACATTGGCAGCGTTTTGCTACAAATTAGGGCGATGGTTGTGCAATTAAATGACTACTGAACACTTAGAATCATAGAATCATAGAACAACCAGGTTGGAAGGGACCCATCGGATCTTCTAGTCCAACCGTTCCTATCAAAGGAATATACTTAGTTGTATGTAGCCCAAGATATTTATTTGTTTCTGGGCATCTGGGTGCCTTATCTCGTTCAAAGCTCTGTTAACTTATAAACATTTACGGAACATGAGTTAAAACTATCTGGAGTCCCCCCAAAAAATTCTTTTTGGTTTAGTGTTTGATAGGAATGGTTGGACTCGATGATCCGATGGGTCTCTTCCAACCTGGTTGTTCTATGATTCTATGATTCTACTTAATGGAACAGCATGTGGGGCTGCCGGGTGAGGGCTGGAGTGTGGTCGTGTCAGCGGGCGCTGCGCAAACCCCAACTAGAGAACTAGCAAGGGCCTAGTTTAATTATAAACACGCTTGGAAACCTTGAGAAGATAAGTACAGAAAGCAGTCTCGAAAATAATGGCAGGAGGAACAAACATTAAAATGACTGGTTTCAGAGCGTGGGCAATCGAACTGTTTTCAAGGCTTTTTTTGCATGTTGCAGCAAATGAGGTTTGAGACAAGGCTCGAAGCAGAGAGCTGAAGTGGCTTTGTGGGTATTTATAGGCAGCTTTTACCATAATTGATGTGCAGTGGAGCCTGGTGCCCTGGGCCAAGCTGGACAAAAGGTGGGAAGGGGAAGGCAAGCTGGGAAGAGCTGTGGAAGCAGAGACAACCTGTGCTTGATGCAATTAGGAGGGATGAGCCGAGGGAGAGATGCGCAGAAAGGGGTGATGCAAGCAAAACCTACCGGCGTTCCCAACAAAGAGGAAAATGATGTGGTGGTTGCAATAATTAGGCCGCCCGGTGATGAAAACCTGGAGAAGGTTAGCCGTGTGCCCAGGGAAAGGCTGAATCTGAGAGATGCTCTGCTAAAAGCCTTACAAGATTTATTGGGGCTGTGGATTTAACGCTCTGGAGAGACTTGGGTTTAAGCTGACGCTGAGCTTTTTGTGTTCTGGGCTCCCTCCGCAAGCTGAGGAGGGCATTTGTTTGGGAAGGGTGCTCAGGAGGAGATGGAGATCCATCTCTTTCTCTATGGATGCGATGCTAACTAACACTGAGGAGGAGGTGGGGAGAAAGGCTGGTGTTGTGCATGGGATTGCAGGGGCATAAGGGGAGAGGAATATTGCAGGGATTGCTGGTTGTGGAGAAACCTTATGCAAACAGTGTGTCAGGTTATAATAAACCTCCATAAAAATGGAGCTCTCGCCGTGTGTGTATCTGTAGGTATCACTTGAATCCTCCCCAGCTCTAGGCTAAGAGCAGCATCCTGGGCTGTGCAACTGGCCGTGATTCCAGCCTCCCCCACCCGCTCCAGCATCGCCCTGAGCAAAACCCATTTCACTGCTCTGCATCTCCCCTTCCTCTTCTATAAAGTGGGATAATATCGTGTGCATCCCAACGGATTTGAGCATTACTTATTATTTCCGCAGGGATTTGAAGGTTAATAGCTTTACACAAGCCTAATTAATTGCTGTTATTTAGTTTAATATTCTAGCCGAGTACTTTGTCCATGCAAAGCTCACCCTACCGGCCTCCCTGTAAAGATATTTTGATGCTGCGTGGTTTGTCGGTGGTACAGGAGTGTGGATCTGCAAACAAGACACCGCGACAGGAATGGTTGGACTCGATGATCTGGTGGGTCTCTTCCAACCTGGTGATTCTGTGATAGCACATGATCTAAACGTTGTTGCACCTGCATCATAGGATCATAGAACAACCAGGTTGGAAGAGACCCATCGTATCATCAAGTCCAACCATTCCTATCAAACATTAAACCAAATCCCTCAAGACCTCATCCACCTGTCCCTTAAACACCTCCAGGGAAGGGGAATCAACCACCTCCCTGGGCAGCCTATTCCAATGTCCAATGACCCTCTGTGTGAAGAACTTCCTCCTAATCTCTAACCTAAATCTCCCCTGGTGGAGCTTGAGGCCATTTCCTCTTGTCCTGTCCCCTGTCCCTTGGGAGAAGAGCCCAGCTCCTTCCTCTCCACAACCTCCTTTCAGGTAGTTGTAGAGAGCAATGAGGTCTCCTCTCAGCCTCCTCTTCTCTAGGCTAAACACCCCCAGCTCTCTCAGCCGCTCCTCATAGGGCCTGTTCTCCAGCCCCTTCACCAGCCTCGTCGCTCTTCTCTGGACTCACTCCAGAGCCTCAACATCCTTCTTGTGCTGAGGGGCCCACAACTGAACACAGGATTCAAGGAGCAGCCTCACCAGTGCTGAGTTCAGAGGGAGAATCACCTCCCTGGTCCTGCTGGTCACACCATTTCTGATCCAAGCCAGGATGCCACTGGCCTTCTTGGCGATGCAGGTAGTGGTGGAGCAGCTCTGTGGTGGAGCCTGGCTCAGGTGGGACTGCAAGACAAATGGGGACAATAAACACTCCCTCTAGTGAGGTAAAGTGAAGGAGGAGAGATTTGGTGAAGATATTAAGAAGGAATTTTGTTGGAGCGTCTCCCGTACAAGGCCAGGCTGGGAGAGCTGGGGTTGTTCAGCTTGGAGAAGGCTCCGGGAAGACCTTGGAGCAGCTTCCAGTGCTGAAAAGGGCTCCAGGAAAGCTGAAGAAGGGGCTCTCAATCAGGGAGTGTGGGGATGGGATGAGGGGGAAAGGTTTTAAACTGCAAGAGGGGAGATTGAGATGAGATCTTAGGGAAAGTGTTTTAGCTGTGAGGGTGAGGAGGCCCTGGAACAGGTTGCCCAGAGTGGTGGTGGCTGCCCCATCCCTGGAGGGGTTCAAGGGCAGGTTGGATGGGGCTTGGAGCCCCTGAGCCAGTGGGAGGTGTCCCTGCCCATGGCAGGGGTGGCACTGGATGGGCTTTGAGGTCCCTTCCAACCCAACCCATCCTGATTCTGTGAACTCTGTTCACGTTGTTGGCTGCTGGTTGACTAACAGAAAGTGAAGATGGGGTTGAGAGACTGAGAGCTGAAGCATGAACTGTTATTTTTGCAAGGGTGAGATTTCATGCCTCTTAAGACTGTTTTTTTGGAGAGCCTGAACCCTTTTGCAAGAAATCTCTTCTGTTAATGCTTCTGAAATAATTCATGGAGCCTTTTGATGTGGTCATGTTCTGGCTGACGGGTGCTGGTGGTTAATGGAGTCTGAGCCTGAGCTGTGATGGACATTTGTACCACTTTGAATGCTTTTGCATGTAAACAGAACCAGCGTGATTCCTGCTGCCAGCGGCTCCATTTAGGCCTGGGGTGGGAAACGCTGAACTGCTGCTTTGCTGGACTCTGCTTTCCCGGAGACTCTTTCTCTCTGGGAACTGCGGCACAGAGCGATGCAGCTAATCCTAAAATTGGGTTGGATCTGCTGTCCCTACAGGTGGTTTTTACTCTCGTTGCTGAGCAGGGGGATGGAAGGACGTGGCTCTCATCTGCACCAGAGCAGTCAACCACCTCCCTGCCTCCCGTCCAAGACGGAGCAGGACTCTGCAGCCCAAAGTCTTCATGGGAAAAGCAGAGATGGGTATTGAGAATCATAGAATAGAATCATAGAATAACCAGGTTGGAAGAGACCCATCGGATCATCGAGTCCAACCACTCCTATCAAAAAAAATAGGACTCAAAAAAAAAAATAGGAGTCCCTATTTGTCCCTTCCACTGCAATGATGCACGAAGGGTTGGCAGTGGTAAAAGAAATTGGGTTTTTCCAGCCTGTGCATGAGGCCTTAGGGGGAAAGCAGAGAGTGAGATGGTTCTGTTCTCTCCAGGCTTTGCTGTGGCAGCTGCAGAGCTTTACTTCCCAGAGAGGAATCAAATCCAATCTCTGCTGTGCCTGAACAGGAACTGTGGGCCCGTCCCGATTAAATAAAATGTGACGTTAATAACAAACAGAAAAAGAATAGATAAGAGCTTTAATGTCAGTCCTTAAAACCCCCACGTTAACAAATAAAGACTGCTGCGGTGTAATGGCATTGGAGAAGGGGGCACGTGGTGCTCCGGAGGAGAAAGATGGATCACATACATTGTGTGCCTGACAGCAAAACTAATAGCTATTGGATGGGGTGTTAAGTATATCATAAAATCAGTGTTGGCCACATTCAAGAAGATGCATTCAAAGTGTTTTGACTGCCTGTACCCAGCCTGCTGACAGCAGCCGAGGGAGCCAGGGGCCACAGCCACCAGCCGGGGCCAGGGAGAATGGGGATACGCTGATTCCTGAGGGCTCCCTGGGGGTACAGACATCCTCAGCACACCAGGGAGGAGAAGGACTTGCCCTGAGAACCCTCACAAAACAGGCCGGGACTCCCAGGCCGCACCCCCAGAATGCAGATCCACTGCAGAGGGAAAACAGAGTGTGTGGAAGTCAAGGTGCCTTATGTAAAACAGGTTTT
This sequence comes from Coccyzus lansbergi, assembly GCA_033558105.1. Lineage (NCBI taxonomy): Eukaryota > Metazoa > Chordata > Aves > Cuculiformes > Coccyzidae > Coccyzus > Coccyzus lansbergi. Next base: position 450,310 of record JAUMJK010000430.1, on the reverse strand, counting down.
ACACAGTACGTAAGGCACGAATGCTTCCCTTTCTGAAGCTTCTGAGAGTTGCTGGGTGCAGTGAACTTTCTTTTATTCTGGGAAGAGGTAATTAAGCCGGGAACGATTAACTGAGGGTTATCTGCTGCTGGGCAAGCAGGAGCTGGAGTGAGGCAGGGGGAGGAAGAGTGAGCTATGAGGAGCGACTCCTTCAACCGTTCCCAGCCCCTCCGTGTACCTCCAAGGGCTTCAGCTTTGACTTCACTGGTTATTTCTGTTCCTCCTCCTTGCAGTCTGGCTGTGAGCACAGGGCTGGGGTGGGAGAGGTGAGGGTGATCCACTTGGCTGTGGAGCATGGACCACAGAGCATGTGGTGGTCAGAGCACCCTGGGGTGCTCCCTACTGGTGTGCACCTTCTGCTCTGTGTGTGCGTTGTCTGCACTTACAGGATTTAGCATCCTAACTCCCATAAGAGCCAAGGAAAACTGGCAAAAGGAGAGAAATGCTTCCATGCAGGCAGATTGGTAGAGGTGGCCTCGAATTGCTTGTGCAAAACCTTCCCAGCCCAAAATCCCTAGTCCTCTTTTTTTCTCTTTTTTACTTCTCCAGTTTGTGGTAGGCAGAGAAGAGCGAGGAAGCTGGTGAAGGGGCTGGAGAACAGGCCCTATGAGGAGCGGCTGAGAGAGCTGGGGGTGTTTATCCTGGAGAAGAGGAGGCTGAGAGGAGACCTCATTACTCTCTACAACTCCCTGAAAGGAGGTTGTGGAGAGGAGGGAGCTGGGCTCTTCTCCCAAGGGACAGGGGACAGGACAAGAGGGAATGGCCTCAAGCTCCACTAGGGGAGATTTAGGCTAGAGATTAGGAGGAAGTTTTTCACGGAAAGGGTCATTGGGCATTGGAACAGGCTGCCCAGGGAGGTGGTTGATTCCCCTTCCCTGGAGGTGTTTAAGGGACGGGTGGATGAGGTCCTGAGGGACATGGTTTAATGTTTGATAGGAATGGTTGGACTTGATGATCCGGTGAGTCTCTTCCAACCTGGTTGTTCTATGATTCTATGAATTGCTTTTGCAAAACCTTCCCAGCCCCAAATCCCCAGTCCTCTTTTTCTTTTTTTTCTTCTCCGGTTTGTGGCAGGCTGATGTACTGATTCAATGTTTAGCTCCAGTCCTTTGAGAGGAAACCACTGGAGCTCCTGGGAAGTCACGTAGCTGGATCTGAGCTCTGTGCATCTGTTTCTCTCCTCCGAGGACAGCGGCATTGCCAGGTGGCCGAGCTGTGAGCACGATAGGGGATGGATCTCAGCGCTCGCTTTGCAAAAAGATCTTAGTGGTGTGGTAGGCAGCCCCGTGGGTTGACCCAAAGCCTCGTTTGGAGTCTCTGGGATTTTCTGGAGGTGCAGCCCTGGCTCTTGGAGGTTGCATGGCATCACTTCTCTAAGAGATGAGAGGAATCTTAAACTGCAAGGAGGAGAGAAATGTTGTCTTTGTCCAGAATGTCACGTGAACACCAGTTAGTAGGAGGTGCTGCAGACCCGACTGCAGATCTGATAATAATAATGTTCTAAAACCCCAGTTCCTCCCTCTTTTCGCATGGCAAAGTGCTTGCTCTTGCTCAGCGTCCCCTGAAAAAGCACAGAACCTGCTTGTGTGACTGTGACCACCTTTTAGCTGCTGAATTGAGTTGGCTCGGCAGCGCAGGGAGGTGATTACAAAAGCTACAAAAGCTTCCAGTAGCACAATTTCCTGAAAATAATGGGCTGCAGCATTTCAGTTCTTGACTCTGTGTCTCTCTCCTTCAACTCTGTGGCTGCCAGTGGGTCAAGTACGTACAGCGTGAGCAGAGCTGTGATTTGAGGAGAGGTGACTCCTAATTGCCATGCGGCAGCTCACTGGAGGAGCTCAGGCAGGTTTGTTGCAAGCAGAAAAATCTGTGTGGATGCACAGCTCAGCCCGGACGAGCTCGGATCCCTGCGTGTGGAGCTGGGCTCTGGCTGACCTTCCTTTGGTGCCAAGCTGCTCCTGCTGGGAGCTCTCGTGGGGGCTACGAAAAGTAATAATGCAGCTTTGCAAATTGTAGCAGGATTTCATAGAATCATAGAATAACCAGGTTGGAAGAGACCCATTGGATCATTGAGTCCAACCATTCCTATCAAACACTAACCCATGTCCCTCAGCATCTCGTCCACCCGTCCCTTAAACACCTCCAGGGAAGGGGAATCAACCACCTCCCTGAGCAGCCTATTCCAATGCCCAATGACCCTCTGTGTGAAAAACTTCCTCCTAATCTCCAGCCTAAATCTCCCCTGGTGGAGCTTGAGGCCATTTCCTCTTGTCCTGTCCCCTGTCCCTTGGGAGAAGAGGCCAGCTCCTTCCTCTCCACAACCTCCTTTCAGGTAGTTGTAGAGAGCAATGAGGTCTCCTCTCAGCCTCCTCTTCTCCAGGCTAAACCCCCCCAGCTCTCTCAGATGCTCCTCATAGGACCTGTTCTCCAGCCCCTTCACCAGCTTCGTGGCTCTTCTCTGGACTCTCTCCAGAGCCTCAACATCCTTCTTGTGCTGAGGGGCCCACAACTGAACACAGGATTCAAGGAGCGGCCTCACCAGTGCTGAGTCCAGAGGGAGAAGAACCTCCCTGGCCCTGCTGGTCACACCATTTCTGATCCAAGCCAGGATGCCATTGGCCTTCTTGGCCACCTGGGCACACTGCTGATAGAATGCTTTGGGTTGGAAGGGACTTTAAAGATCACGCGGTTCCAAGCTGTAGCGGGTTGGTGTGGATGCTGGGTGTGCTGGCATGGGGACTGGTGTGGTGAACCAGGCAGTGTGGCCGTGTCCCACTTAGCCAGCATGATGCTGGAGCTCACTAGTGGGAAGTGTTGGTCTTCGCCAGCTCGTGGTGCAGTCAGGCAGATGCAGACAGCTTGGATTTCTTGTTATCTGCCCCAGCAGATGTGGTTGTAAGAGCAGGAAGATCTCTGATGTGAGATGTTGTCTGGAGACCTCTGCAGCATAGCAAGGGGGAGCTCCTCAATCCTTAAGTTCTTAGAATCATACCACAACCAGGTTGGAAGAGACCCATCGGATCATCAAGTCCAACCATTCCTATCAAACACTAAACCATGTCCAAGTTCATTTGGGATGCATCCCACATCCTGCATCTGTACCTTGGGTTTGTGTTTCCCAAGAGACTGGAGAAGGTTATAGAATCACAGAACAACCAGGTTGGAAGAGACCCACCGGATCATCGAGTCCAACCATTCCTATTACATAGGAGGGAAGGAGGCAGTAACCTGCTCCCAGCATGGAAGAGGTGGAGAAAGTGGGGGCAATGCCCCCCAGCATCAAGCTGCTGCTCCCCAGTGTTCACTGCAGCTGCTCAGCATCCATCTCTTCCCAAATGTTTGCATCTCCCAGTAAAACTGGGCTTTCCGCTGCTGTTTCCGTGCAAATACTAATTAATCCAGAGTATCCCGACCTTTCAGACTGCTCGGGGAGAGGCTGGGAAGATGTTTTCATCCTGTCCTGGCCTGCAGCAGGATCAGTTCGTTCTGGTGCAGCCTCCCTGGCATTGCTGGGGCTCCTCCTGCTCCGCGCCGGCACAAGGAAGACGTCAATACCTGAAGCTTCAAGGTAGAATTTACTAATTACGTTTAAAAGTCTACCTGGCTCTATAAATTTTTTATGACAAATTAATTAAAAGCCCGGTTCTGGAAGCTTTTGGGAAGGCGCCATGAATATTTCATCTTTCTTAAAATATTCATACGCTACATGTTTTTTAAATCTTGAATAAATATTTTTGGGGTAATCAGTCGCAGTTTTTTTGTTAGGTTAAAAGTTTGCATTGTAAATTCGACCAGGAGAGATTCGAAAAAAAAGAGAAAAGCAATGCGTAATCTATTAATTATGGAATAGTGTGTGTGCAGCTTGGGACCTGGAAGAAATCCGTGTATCTGTTTTCCATAACCAGAAGAGTTATCAAGGTAATTTGCTTTTTGTGTCTAAGTGAGAGCTTTGATTCATATCACTAGGCAAAATCTCCACCTTCATCTCTATGGAAATGCAACTTTCAGGACCTGATTATTTGAAAGGAAGAATAATGAACAAGACGTAGGATGTGAGGGATGTTACGGACCCTGGAGGTGTTTGAAAGGCAGTTGAAGTGCTCAGAGATGGTTTAGTGGTGGACAAGGTATGGTTGGACTCGATCTCAAAGCTCCTTTCCAACCCTAGGATCGGGATAGAGATCCTATAGGATCATCCTGTAGAGGTTCTAGGATTCTGTGATCCTTCCCACTGGGAATACGTGGGATTCTTCGATAGGAATGGTTGGACTCAATGATCCGGTGGGTCTCTCCCAACCTGGCGATTCTATGATTCTGTGGTCTGGGTGTATCATTGCAAAGGTCTCCAGCTTCATTTTGGTTTGTAGATGTTCCACCAGCTGAGATGCTGAGGTTCCCTTTGAAGCCAAAGGCTGGGATGCTGCAGCTATTTCCATTTCCGAGCACCACACGAGGACGGACTCACTGGGCTCTCAGCATCGCACTCTGCGGCTTCCACTCCAAACCTTATTTTTTTTCCACAGTTGTCATGGAAAGGAGTAGTAATGACAAAGTAACTCATTTACCAACCCCATTTCCAGGGTTTTTAAGACTGTTTTGAGTGCTTCTTGGACTCTAGCGCTCTCGGAATGAATCACAGGGTTTCAAAGCAAATGGTACTCGGCGCGCGTTGCTCTTAATGAGCTGAGATGCGAGCGGCAGCTCCGCTGACCCTGCCGTCTGTGCCCTGATTTATCAGCTGCTTCATCCTCTGTCACTGAAGCTTAAGGATCCCTTAAGTCTCTTTTTTCCACCGCAGGCCTGTTAGTGCAAATTAGAATGTAAGTCAGAGCCGCTAAAGACACCGAAACCAAAACAAACAAAGGCAAAATGAAAGGCTTGTTTGCGGGTTTGTGTTGCTGTTCTCAGTAGAAGGCTTATTGTTGGTTTTAATGAAAAGTTCATCCTGGAGGCAGGAGGCAGCCGCTCTGCTTTAGCGAGATTGAGCTGTTTAAAATTTCAGGGTTGTCGGCCAAAAAAATAATAATAGGAAGTTGTATGGAGAGGAATGTGCTGACAGCAGCGATGTTTGGGTAATAATTCATGTGTTGTAGATGATGCTCTGGAAGGCTGCCCAGCTGCCTAATGCAGATTGGGGATGCTCTCGTGCCGATGGCTCCGCAATTGATTGGCGTTTCTGCTCCATCATGAAATCAGCTTGCAGATGAAATGGAGCTGCTCACGGAGGGCACGAGTGGGGAGAGACCTCCGCTGGGTCAGGGTCTGGGCCTTTTTTAAAGGAAACCTCTTGGTGGTTGGCTTGCTTTGGTGGGAGCACCTCTCCCCTGCCCCGTGTGCTTCCAGGTGAGAGCAGGTGGCTGTGGTTTGGGCTGAAGGATGAGGCGATTGTCTCTAGTACCTACAGGGTTTCTCCTTGGGTTTCTACAACTACCTGAAAGGAGGTTGTAGAGAGGAGGAGGGAGCTGGGCTCTTCTTCCAAGTGACAGGGGACAGGACAAGAGGGAATGGCCTCAAGCTCCACCAGGGGAGATTTAGGCTAGAGATTAGGAGGAAGTTTTTCACAGAAAGGGTCATTGGGCATTGGAATAGGCTGCCCAGGGAGGTGGTTGATTCACCTTCCCTGGAGGTGTTTAAGGGACGGGTAGGTGAGGTCTTGAGGGATTTGGTTTAGTGTTAGATAGGAATGGTTGGACTAGAAGATCCGATGGTCTCTTCCAACCTGGTTGTTCTATGATTCTATGATTTTTAGGCCTGCACCACAGGGTCTTTGTTGCAACGTCATAGAATTGTTTAGTTGGAAAAGACCTCTGAGATTATAGAGTCCAACCATACCTGTCCACTACTAAACCTTACCTGTGTGGTCCTCCTGTAACTGTCTCTTAAATCCCTCCAGGTGTGGAGACTCCACCACCTCCCTGGGCAGCCCCTAATGGTCCCTTTTCTTCTGTCTGTGGAGCTCTATGTGGTGATTCAGTTCTTGATTCCTGGAGAACAAGTCTTAGGAGGAATGGCTGAGAGAGCTGGGGGGATTTATCCTGGAGAAGAGGAGGCTGAGGGGAGACCTCATTGCTCTCTCCAACTCCCTGAGAGGAGGTTGTGGAGAGGAAGTAACTGGGCTCTTCTCCCAAGGGACAGGGGACAGGACAAGAGGGAATGGCCTCAAGCTCCACCAGGGGAGAGGTTCAGGCTTGACATTAGGAAAAATATTTTCATGGAAAGGGTCATTGGGCACTGGAACAGGGAGGGGGTTGATTCCCCTTCCCTGGAGGTGTTTAAGGGACGAGTGGACGAGGTGCTGAGGGACATGAGTTAGTGTTTGATAGGAATGGTTGGATTCGATGATCCAATGGGTCTCTTCCAACCTGGTGATTCTATGATTCTCTAAGCTCTTGGGTCTTAGGCTCAGGTCGTGTGTTGCAGGTCTGGTTCCGCTCAGTCCCACATCATCCAGCAGCACAAAAAAGGCAGCAACTCCTTCCTTCTCCCTCTGCTGCAGCTCCTCCCTGAGCCCCCAAACAGGGATTGCCTGTTATTAACAGTTTCTGAGTTGCCCTAAACTCCCTTAAAGGACCCAATGTGAGGCAGATCTGTTGGTGATATTATATTTAAAACCATTTTCTCGTGGATTCCTTGGAAGAGGTTGAAACGACAGGTAACTGCTGTGTTATTTTAGCTCTGTTGAGCCACACTTAAAAGTCGCAGTCAGCGCGCACACAGGCAACTTAAATGCAAATTGCACACCACTGGCAACTTTATTATACATGAAAAAACAAATTTCAGTGAGCTCTGAGTTACCAGAGGGAGAGCGGTAGTCTGTTCTCTGAGCAGAAACACAAGGAGGGAGGCAGCGCTGTCCTTGAGGGACCTGGATGCCAGACAGGCCCTTGGGTCCCTGCTGCTGTTGTGTGGAGCATCTTCATTAATAATTAAGAAATGAGCGATCCGTGAGGAATAAATAAATGTGTATAGACGTAAGTGCCTTGCTCTGCCTTAACAGACCTGGGGAAGGGGTTGGAGAACAAGTGTTATGAGGAACGGCTGAGGGACCTGGAGAAGAAGAGGCTGAGGGGAGACCTCATGGCTCTCAGCAGCTCCTGGAGATGAGGTTGTAGTAAGGTGGGTGCTGGTCTCTCCTCCCAAGTCAGAAGCGATGGGATGAGATGACACAAAGCTGTGTGGAAGTGTGGATCTGCTGGAGGGTCAGGAGGCTCTGCAAAGGGACCTAAACAGGCTGGATCCATGGGCTGAGTCCAATGGGATGAGGTTTAACACGGCCAAATGGCAGGTCCTGCACTTGGGGCACAACAACCCTATGCAGAGCTACAGACTGGGAGAAGCCTGGCTGGAGAACTGCCAGGAGGAGAGGGACCTGGGGGTGTTGGTCGACAGCGACTGACCATGAGGCAGCAGTGTGCCCAGGGGGCCAAGAAGGCCAATGGCATCCTGGCTTGGATCAGAAATGGTGTGACCAGCAGGGCCAGGGAGGTGATTCTCCCTCTGGACTCAGCACTGGTGAGGCCGCTCCTTGAATCCTGTGTTCAGTTGTGGGCCCCTCAGCACAAGAAGGATGTTGAGGCTCTGGAGAGAGTCCAGAGAAGAGCAACGAGGCTGGTGAAGGGGCTGGAGAACAGGCCCTATGAGGAACAGCTGAGAGAGCTGGGGGTGTTTAGCCTAGAGAAGAGGAGGCTGAGAGGAGACCTAATTGCTCTCTCCAACTCCCTGAGAGGAGGGAGCTGGCCTCTTCTCCCAGGGGACAGGACGATAGGGAATGGCCTCAAGCTCCACCAGGGGAGATTTAGGCTGGAGATTAGGAGGAGGTTTTTCACAGTGAGGGTCATTGGGCATTGGAATAGTCTGCCCAGGGAGGTGGTTGATTCACCTTCCCTGGAGGTGTTTAAGGCACAGGTAGATGAGGTGCTGAGGGACATGGGTTATTGTTTGATAGGAGTGGTTGGAGTCGATGATCCGATGGGTCTCTTCCAACCTGGTTGTTCTATGATTCTATGAGAAGAAATGACCTCAAGTTGCACCAGGGGAGGTTTAGCTTGGATATTAGGAAAAAATTCTTCACTGGATGAGTGGTGAAGCCCTGGCAGAGGCTGCCCAGGGCAGTGGGGGAGTCTCCATCCTTAAAGGGTTCTTCAGGACCTGGTTTAGTAGACAAAATGGGTTTGGGCTCAGCAGTTGAAACAGGATGACCTCAAAGGTCCCTTCCAACCCAAACCATTCCACGACCTTAAAGGTGTTTTCCACCCTTAATGATTCTATGATTCTCAGTCTCTCTGTTGCACAAGAAATACTTCTGGCGAATAGATTAAAAAAAAAAAAAATCCTTGCTCTTAAACTTTAGTTCCTTCTTAAACAATGCCAGAAGAACACAGAAATGAAAGGGAACAGCTGCAGATTTGAAAAGAGGGGAAAAAAAGGTGGTTGTAGACCTCAAAGCAGTCCCTGGCTCCAGTGATAGCTTCAGCCTCCTATCACCCCATCACACGCAGCCAGAATGACTTGTCCCTCTTGGCTTTTTTTTTCCCTTTCTTAATCCTTTCCTGCAGCTTTACTGCGTTCTTTACTTTCTTTTTATTATTTCCAGGGGCTTAAGTCAAGTTTTCAGTCAGGCTTTAGAGGGCCTTGTGCTTCTTTGTGGCTGTAATTCCTGGAAACCAAGAAATGGCAGGAATGGAGCTGTTTGGGCTCCAGAGGAGCCCTTTGCAGATGTAATTAGACACTCGCCGCCGCAACACGGCTCCTGCGAGAGTGAATATCAATCCCCAGGTGATCTGTATGCGCCGAGGCCGTATCCAGATTGGGTTGTTCACACCTCGAGAGGTTGCTGTTGGAGAAGGATCTCGCCTCAAAGCTGATGAAATCAGTCAAAGCATTTTAATGAGCTTGTGGTCCCACCGTGGGAAGATGCCTGGTGGTGCGGCTGGGCCAGATGCTGGGGAACAACCTGGGAGGGTGCTGAGGGGGTCTTCCTTCATCCAGTGCCTCGGCCAGTGCTTATTTTTAAATCTACGAGGTCCAGTGGCTCGTGCAGGAGACTGGGGAAAGCCAGAGCTACAGACTGGGAGAAGCCTGGCTGGAAAACTGCCTGGAGGAGAGGGACCTGGGGGTGTTGGTCGACAGCGACTGACCATGAGCCAGCAGTGTGCCCAGGTGACCAAGAAGGCCAATGGCATCCTGGCTTGGATCAGAAATGATGTGACCAGCAGGGCCAGGGAGGTGATTCTCCCTCTGGACTCAGCACTGGTGAGGCCGCTCCTTGAATCCTGTGTTCAGTTGTGGGCCCCTCAGCACAAGAAGGATGTTGAGGCTCTGGAGTGAGTCCAGAGAAGAGCAACGAAGCTGGTGAAGGGTCTGGAGAACAGGCCTTATGAGGAGCAGCTTTGAGAGCTGGGGGGGTTTAGGCTAGAGAAGAGGAGGCTGAGGGGAGACCTCATTACTCTCTACGAGTACCTGAAAGGAGGTTGTGGAGAGGAAGGAGCTGGACTCTTCTCCCAAGGGACAGGGGACAGGACAAGAGGGAATGGCCTCAAGCTCCACCAGGGGAGATTTAGGCTGGAGATTAGGAGGAGGTTTTTCACGGAAAGGGTCATTGGGCATTGGAATAGGCTGCCCAGGGAGGTGGTTGATTCACCTTCCCTGGAGGTGTTTAAGGCACAGGTGGTTGAGGTTTTGAGGGACATGGGTTAGTATTTGATAGGAATGGTTGGACTCGATGATCTGATGGGTCTCTTCCAACCTGGTTATTCTATGATTCTATGACACAACCAGCAGCCCCTTCCTCAGCCGCCGGCTGAGGTTAAACCGCAGCAACAGCCCCAAGCGGAGACACAGAAATCACAGAATCGGTTGAAGGACTCAGTGTCCACCACCTCCTGTGTCCCCTCACGGGAGGCTGGAAGCGTTCCCATCAGCTTTCGAAGGGTTATAAATTCTTCTGGCAGGGATCTGCATTCTAGGATTGATGAGTGTGATCAGCAAACTATTCAAATAAGTGTGGTTATTATTAAAACCCTGCTAGGAAGGGGATGACACGCAGAGAAACTAATGCGAAGCGATTTCTCCCTCCTTTCTGAGGCTGTACCTGATCTTAACGCAGAGTAATAACATCAGGTTTTAATTGTGTGGCTTTTGGAGGGGGTGGATGAACTGTTTTTCTGTTTGCGTGTCTCCACAAGCTGGGATTGGAGTGGCTTGTGTGGGAACTGGCTGTGCATGCCCAGACGCACACATCGTGCTGGCCAAGGGGCTTTGAAAACCATCCAGGGCTGGGACGGGGAGGCTACAATGGAAAAATCTCCCAGCTTTCTCATTACTAATATCTGCATTTTGATGAGCTGCTTTGTAACGTAATTCCCACCTACTGGGACGATTCCTGAGCTGTTTGCCCAATATTTATTTGGGACTGAGTCGGAGAGAACTCCCCGACCTCCAGGCAGCATGAATTACCGTGGATCCTGCAGCTCTGCAGTTGGCGAAGGGGCTTGGCTGAGGCCAGGATGATCACTGAGGTCGCAGATGGGATCCTCATGGGACATTGGCTGTCGAAGAGGAGGTTGATACCGTCGTGATCCCTCAGAGTATGGTGTGTATGGGATCTTCTGTTGGTCAGGTTGGGGTCACCTGTCCTGTCTGACCCTCCCTGCAGATGCCACCCTTCATCTTCCTCTTACGGTTCTACCGGCTCCGTGATGACCTTCATCTCTGTAGGAATAAGTGTAAGAATTGGCCTTTCTGCATCCTAATGTCGTAGAATCATTGAATCACCGGGTTGGAAGAGACCCACCAGATCATCGAGTCTAACTGTTCCCATCAAACACTAACCCATGTCCCTCCTCCCTCCCCCTTCTAGAGACAAACACTGTTGGAAAAACCTACAGTTAACGGTCAGAAAATGAACTTACTCAAACGAGACTGAGCTGAAGTCAGAAAGTGGTTCTACTTAAGCTCAAACCAGAATGAGGGCACAGCCCGGTGCCTGTCCCACTGGCAGGGTGGTTATTGCAGCACAAACACGCATGGAGAGTTAGGAAAAGTTTCCAATCGCCCAATTAACTGGAGCTCCTGCTTCTTATGGAGGTGTTGGCGATCAAAGCTGCTGTAGCCTCACCGATATTAATGGTCCTGAGCTGGGGCTACAACAGAGGAGAAGCCCCAGTGGATGCATTAGCTTCCAAAATAAGTGTCTGGGTATTTCTGGTGCGCACCAAGTGTCCTTTGGGTTTGCTTCAACCTTTTAGATTTACAGGCTCACGTTTCCTAAATGGCTTAAGGGGTTTTTCTTTAATCGCAGTAACAGGAAAAGCTCCGACCAGCAGCATTTAGCCAAGTACTGAACCAGGAGCCCCAGGTGCCTCATCCCAAGCCCAAGGTTTCACTGCACGCTGGAGAATTTTTGCTTGGTTTTCGGCCAAGAAATTGTGAGAAACGCAAACTAAACTGTTTTCCCCATACAGGTAATTTTTGATGTGTTAATAACCTGTTTCCTGAGGAAACGGGTTGGGGGTCGGACTGGATGACCATCATGGTCCCTTCCAACCCAAACCATTCTGTGATTCTAAGAAAATGTTGGAGGATAGAGTCCTGGGGAATAAAATGTACTGCGAGCGTGAGCAAAAACTCCTCAGAGCATCCCAGGGAAGCTCTGGGTCTCACCCCATGCAGCTGCGTGCAGCTCTTGCCAACATTTGAACCCAGATGCTGTATGACTGCAGCTGGAGTTCAAGGAAGGGGAAAATGTGACCTTTGAAAGGATGAAGCCCTGTGACACGGGGTAAGAATCATCGTTGCTGAAGGGATGAGCCAGCAGACACCTTCCAGAGGCAACTCCTTAAAGAGTCTGGGCACTTCTAGAAAACTCCCATCTGCAAAACTCTCACAGATCGAGCCCTAGGGGAGGTTCAGGCTCAACATAAGTCAAAAAATTTTCACAGAAAGGGTCATTGGGCGGTGGCAGAGGCTGCCCAGGGAGGTGGTTGATTCACCTTCCCTGGAGGGGTTAAGGGACAGGTAGACGAGGTGCTAAGGGACATGGATTAGTGTTTGATAGGAATGGTTGGACTCGATGATCCGATGGGTCCCTTCCAACCTGGTTGTTCTATGAGTCTATGAATTATTAGCATGATGAGATTAAGCATAGAGTTATGCTACATGGTCTTAAGTTGTTTTAAATTCTGAAGGTGAGATGGGGTCAAGCAGGGAAGGGCAGAGCACTGGCAGGAGATCATGTGAGTGACTCGTCCTTCCTATTCACGTTGTCACATCCCTGTTGGGTGCGTTTCTGATTTCCCCCTCTCCTCTAGACTTGGCTACGACACTGGATCTCCAAAATTGGTGAGGGAAGACAAAATTGTGTATCTGAGCACTTGGAGAGGGGGAGATGGTGGCAGGGAGAAGGCTAGAGGGGTGTGGGAGATGGGAAAAGAGATAAAAAGGGGGAGCAGAGCGAAAGAGGTGTTGCTGTCTGTGCTGCATGGACTGAGTGCAAGTGCTTGGAGGGTTTAATAGAATCACCAGGTTGGAAGAGACCCATCGGATCATCGAGTCCAACCATTCCTATCAAACACTAAACCGTGTCCCTCAGGACCTCGTCTACCTGTCCCTTAAACACCTCCAGGGAAGGTGACTCAACCCCCTCCCTGGGCAGCCTATTCCAATGTCCAATGACCCTTTCCGTGAAAAACTTCCTCCTAATCTCCAGCCTAAATCTCCCCTGGTGGAGCTTGAGGCCATTCCCTCTCATCCTGTCCCTTGGGAGAAGAGCCCAGCTCCCTCCTCTCCACAACCTTCTTTCAGGTAGTTGGAGAGAGTAATGAGGTCTCCTCTCAGCCTCCTCTTCTCACGTTCAAGGTGAATAAAGAACAGAGGACAACAGAAATTACATGAAGGGACATGGTTTAGTGTTTGACAGGAATGGTTGGACTCGATGATCCGATGGGTCTCTTCCAACCTGGTGATTCTCTGATTCTCCATGTGGCAGGATGGAGCACAGCTGCGAGCGAGATGTTCCATGTCCTGCAGCTGTCTCCAGAGCTGCTTTGCCAAAGAGAGAGAAACACACAGAGAGAGCAAACAAAAATGAGCAAAACATCCCACGGAGACATCCCTGCCCACAGCAGAGGGTTGGAACTAGATGATCTTTAAGGTCCTTTCCAACCCAACCCATTCTAGCATCCTGTATTCCAAAGCAGGGGCGATAGGAGCAACGTAGGCTCTGAGATGATTGCTGGAACCTCTTAGGAAAGGGAATAGCTACAAGAGGCTCTTCCTGTTGCTCTTTTACCTGCTCAAAGTTAGCAATGTTGGATTTGATTTTGTTTATTTGTGCTAGTGCAGCGATTTCCTCTCCTATCGCTTTGGTTTAGACGAGTCTGGGAAATAAGCGTGAGAACTATAATACTTGCACTTCGTAGAATCACCAGGTTGGAAGAGACCTACCGCATCATCGAGTCCAATCGTTCCCATCAATCACTAACCCATGTCCCTCAGCACCTTGTCCACCTGTCCCTTAAACCCCTCCAGGAGAAGGGATACTGTTCCTACCAATCTCTAAACCACATCCCCCAGCACCTCAACAGGTACCTGAACAGGTCCAGAGGAGGCCACAGAAATGATCTGAGGGCTGGAGCATCTCTGCTATGAGGACAGGCTGTGCGAGTTGTGGTTTCAGAGCTCCAGGGAGATGTTCTGCTGGAGAAGACACTGCCCAGGGGCACCCCTCTCCATCCTCCCCCCATCACATCCCTCCCGAGCAGCCTGCCCCGAGTCAGGAAAGATGTATCGTGCGGATAGTGTTTGATGGACATGGTTTGGTGTTTGATAGGAATGGTTGGAATCGATTATCTGATGGGTCTCTTCCAACCTGGTGGTTCTATGATTCTAACCCATGTCCCGTCACGTAATTTCTGTTGTCCTCTGCTCTTTATTCACCTTGAAGGTGAGCGCTGCTCCACTTCCCCAATTAAATATACATAGTGGAGGGATGCGTGAGGGAAGCAACAAAGGAGGGGAAAACATTTTAAGATGAATTATAGATCAGGATTTTTGACAGAAATAACAATCGCCACATGCTGTCTGGTTGCATAAGTCCTCACCTTGCTGTGGCCCTCGCAGGGTTAAGGAAGGCAACCTCTTTCTTCCCTGCCAGCAAGTCCATTCACTGCCTGGCAAATCTGTCTTTCCTGAGAGTCCACATCCTAAATCACAGCAAACCACGGAGAAAAATGGGAAAGGCTTAAAAATATAACAACCTCTGGGATATTTTGGTAAATGATCATGATGTAAAATTGCATAGAGATGGATCGGCGCAGGGATAGACAGTTATCAAGTTAAAGAAATGATGTGTCTGCAGCTAATTCTGAATTAATGACACCGTGTAGATCTTTAGTGCTTCCATCCGAGGAACTCAAGCCGACATCTCGACATTTATTAATTAGAGTTCATTTTACACGAGAAGAAGGCGAGGATGGGAATGGAGAAGTCACTCTCGGCCCATCATAAGTCAGGTGTCGGGGATGGAGGCAGCAATAAAAAACAGGAGTGTGGTTCCCCAGCCGCCTGCTCGAAGCCTGATGCTGAGCAGCAAGGCAGGAGGAATAAATTCCACCCAAAGGTAGAGTCAACACTTGGGGAGAGGGAGATTTATTGTGCTCAGAGTGGAGGTCGATGAGGCTCTTTGTGAGAGAGGATGGAGGTAACAAATTTGTGCCGTGGAGAGAAGCCCATTGTGAAAAACCCACACGAGGTGGAACCCTCGTGCTGAATTAATTACAGCCTGACGAGCTCTGCAGATGTCCTGCTCTGTTCTCTGATCTAAAATATCTTCTATGCCCTACGCTTAGTAGATAAGACTCTAATCTTTCTTTTCTTCGCATCCATTTGTTTACTTGGGTTTGATTGCAACCCAAACCTTTTAAACTAACTGGACAAAAATGGGAAGTGATGAGGATGAGAAGCGAAACATGAGAGCAGAGGTTGGGAGGAGGGCTCTGCAGGACTCCTGGCTGCCTTTCACTTCGCTTTGAGGAGCCATCAAGTAAAATTAATTTTTAAAGCGTGGAGTGTACTGACTAATTTCTGTGCTGGGACCAGATTGGATTCTTTCTTGATCGAGTTTAACAGGAAAAGGGTTTAAATTGAGGTTCCTGAGCTGAAGAGACAGGACATTAATCTGAACTGTTACAGAAGCCAGAAACAAAGTCAATTTCCTTAAATGATGAAATAGCTTATCTCTTAGGAGAGATCCTCCCGGATTGACACACAGCTCACAACTGAGAAGCTGCATGAAATTAATATTAGGGGGGAAAAAAGAATGCAGATTGACCAAAACTGTAATTAGGTTCCGTGTCCTCTTGGGATCAAGCTCTTACTGGTGAGGTTTTGTTTTTGTTAGATGCTGCCTTGTTGGAGAGACGGTGCTTTCAAAGATGGAAAGGAGAAAGAAGGAGGTTGTGGAGAGGAGGGAACTGGGCTCTTCTCCCAAGGGACAGGGGACAGGACAAGAGGGAATGGCCTCAAGCTCCACCAGGGGAGATTTAGGCTGGAGATTAGGAGGAGGTTTTTCACGGAAAGGGTCATTGGGCATATGGAATAGGCTGTCCAGGGAGGTGGTTGATTCCCCTTCCCTGGAGGTGTTTAAGGCACAGGTAGATGAGGTGCTGAGGGACGTGGTTTAGTGTTTGATAGGAATGGTTGGACTCGATGATCCGATGGGTCTCTTCCAGCCTGGTTGTTCTATGATTCAAGCTGTGAGACTCGCAGAAGCATATTCTGAGCTGTTTAATCCCTCGTGCCTGCTGCAGCCTGGCCCCAGCATCTCCGGAGCGAGGATACTTTGCCTGCTCCTGGGTTTGCTCCAGCCGCGAACACCGATGGAGTCGGCAGAGCTGGATTTACTCACAGCCAGTGAGGTTCTTGTTAGTTCTGCAGTGAAGCCAACGCGAGTGCTATGGGATTGCAAAGCAGGGGGGTGTTGTAACCAGAACCCCCCAGCGCAACCGACGTGACTGCTCTGTGCCAGGCTGCGCTGCCAGTCCCTGCTGCCGTCATCCTCCGTGTGGGTAGCGTGTTTGCTGCGTCTGTCTCAAGACATGGTTTAGTGTTTGATAGGAATGGTTGGACTCGATGATCTGATGGGTCTCTTCTAACTTGGTTGTTCGATGATTCTAAGATGATATTGTGCAAGATCTGCACAGGCTGAGCCGGAATTTATACAGAGCCAGCGCCAAAAGGAGAAAAACCTCCTCCCGAGCGTTATTCTTGCTGTACCACAGATGGACCCTTTCCCGGTGGAGCCCGCTCGTTTCTCAGCCCTGCTAATATCCCGAGGAAATTAAGCAGAATTATGTACGTGAGAGGGATCACCACTCTATAAACATTTCGTTGCTCCGTTCGTTCTTTCTGCCCCGGAGAGAGGTGTTTGGAAGGACAAGGTAACTCTGAATTAATCACCTTGTTCAAATGGGATGTCGACTTGACGGTGTGGGGAGGATCAAAGAGCAGGCTTGGTGTTCATCAGACGGTTTGGGTTGGAAGGGACCTCAAAGGTCACCCAGTTCCACCCGTTGCCATGGGCAGGGACACCTCCCACAAAGCTGAATGGCTTTTAATACACTTAAGATTATTTTCCTCTTCTGCACTAATGACTCTGGTTGCAGTTACCCACTGACTCCTGATGTCTTCCCTGGCAAAGCAGGTTGGTGCTGAGCCAGGTGCCAAGCTTCAGGATTAAGATGCGACAGAATGAAAGTGAAATATTAGTTTCTTTCCTCTGTACCCAGGCTGCCTTTGAAGAAACCGAGCTGTATGAAAAATGGATGAAAAGGGTTCCTTGGGAAATTACAGCATTTGCCTACAGCAGAGTCTGATATTTGGGGACAGATTGACAAAGGGAGTCAGGTACTTGGAGGGCTTCATTAACACCTGGTGTAAACCTAGCGCAGCTTTAGGTGTGTGAAGGCAGAAATGAGCAGTCTCTGTTATTCCAGTCCTTTGTATTTTGCCTCCGAATGAGCCTGAAGATCAAATCAGAGCCTGAAAGCCTGTTCTCCCAGGTAGCTGAATTATGACTCTGCTCGAGCAGCAGATGGAGAGTCCTTGGGCTGCCGGAGGGATGCGGATGCTGTGGGGTTGAGTGACCGGCTACCGCCCTGCGTGGGGGGGAAAGGCTGTTCCAGGAGGGGCTGCATTCCAGGATTTATGTTCACAGATACCCTTTTTGGCTTAAGCATCTATCTTGTCAGATGCTCTCACCCAGTCAAGCATTAGCATGTGTTTATCTTCATGGCGTGAGGGGCTGGGAGCCCAAACAGGAGAGTACTTGTGGGGTTTTTTGTTTTTTTTTTTTCCCCTACTGCTCTGTAAATCACCAGTTCTGCTTTATTTCTGCAGGCTGGTGTCACTTTAGCATAGAGTAATGAGACAAAAGGGTAAATTCAGGGAGAGAGGAGAAACAGGTCGTTTTTCTGATCGAACAAACGAACCCCTCAGCCCTTGCAGGGCCCTGGGCCTTTGTGATGGAGCTGGGGAGCTGTGCAGAGCTCTCATGTGCCAAGAGATTCCTTTGATAGGAATGGTTGGACTCGATGATCCGGTGGGTCTCTTCCAACCTGGTGATTCTATGATTCTAAGAGGTGACGGGAGCCACTCTGGGGGGTTCCCAGGTAGCTGTACGCTAAAGCAGAGCATCCCACCCGTCCCCGCGCTCGGCTGGCTGCAGGTGGCTCTCAGCGTTGGCCTCTCCAAAATCCCTACAGCCAGCTCCTTGCTGCCTCGGGGATCGCGCGGATGCAGGTTCTGGCAGGCAGCAGCTCCCACGTCGCTTTGTACAAGGAGGCAGAGCCATCGGCATCTGTCACTGCAGTCGGTGGCGAAGGATTGCTTGGTTCTTTCAGCCAAAGTTGCCTCCTGTGCCGGTTGTGTTAATCAGCGCCTCTTTTCCAAAATGATGTGAGCTGGAGCCCTTATTTCCAGGCTGGAGCCGCAGCGTCTGGGCTGCGGGATGGGAGTGCGGCAAGTGGCACCTCGTGCTGCAACCGGCTGCGCTGGGGTGGGCTGGCAGCCAGGGCCTGGGAAGATCCCCCACCCCTTTTTTCGGAAGCCTGAGCAGAGCCAGCCTTTGCAGCTTGCTTTTTCTAAAAGAAGCAGCCTTGATTCCGCTCTGTGCTTAAGCGAGGGCTTGTAGACAAATTGCCTGTCCCCCTCAGAGCAGGGCTACACGAGGGTCTCTCACCTTACGAGGTTTAAAAAGGGATTCAGTTATCTGTCCTCCTCTGACCTTAACATCTGAAGCAGCAGAAGATGCCTCCGTTGGAGCATCGGGGAATAAGACTGCATCAGTCTTCCTCCTGCAGGGCCCTCCGCCTTGCCCTTTATATTGTCTGAGATCTTGTTCAAATCCTGCCTCTTTCACGTATGATCAACTTCTGCTTTGCTGGAGTCAGACAGAACCAAAACCAAACAGACCTCACTTCCCTGAGACAACCACTGTGCTGGTTAACACACAATCCTCTGCCTTGTTCTCCTCTGGATGCTTCGAGCCTTTCACCGACTCCTCTAGCAGGATGCTCAGCGGTCACCTCCCTTCTCTTGCCAAAGGGAAGGGCTCAGTCAGCAGTGAGTGTTTAGCTCAATTCTATATAACTGGATAAACTTCACTAAGGTGGAGCGTTTGAACAGTGAGGACGTGGAGAGGGGACGCAGAGAAGTAAATCCAAATCAAACTCAAGCAGGTCTTGTTCTAAGGTCAGTTCTGGGCCCCTCACCACAAGAAGGATGTTGAGGCTCTGGAGCAAGTCCAGAGAAGAGCAACAAAGCTGGGGAAGGGTCTGGAGAACAGGCCCTATGAGGAGTGGCTGAGAGAGCTGGGGGTGTTTATCCTGGAGAAGAGGAGGCTGAGAGGAGACCTCATCACTCTCTACAACTACCTGAAAGGTGGTTGTGGAGAGGAGGGAGCTGGGCTCTTCTCCCAAAGGACAGGGGACAGGACGAGAGGGAATGGCCTCAAGCTCCACCAGGGGAGATTTAGGCTGGAGATTAGGAGGAAGTTTTTCCCGGAAAGGGTGATTGGTCATTGGAATAGGCTGCCCAGGGAGGTGGTTGATTCCCCTTCCCTGGAGGTGTTTAAGGGACGGGTGGATGAGGTCCTGAGGGACTTGGTTTAGTGTTTGATAGGAATGGTTGGACTCGATGATCCGATGGGTCTCTTCCAACCTGGTTGTTCTGTGATTCTAAACATCAGAAGTTTGGGGAGAAAGGGGTGTTACTGACAGAATTACTTAGCCTGCATAACCCTGTACGATGCTGTTACCCCGTCCCTCCATGGCCCTGAGGGTTTCTCATCCAGTTTGACTCCTTTTCCAGCTCTTCATCTCTCTCTGCACAGTCCTGCTGCAGACATCTTATAAATATCTATATATTTATAAGATATAATATCTATTCCCATCTTATATATATCTATTCCCATCTTATATATATCTATTCCCATCTTATATATATCTATTCCCATCTTATATATATCTATTCCCATCTTATATATATCTATTCCCATCTTATATATATCTATTCCCATCTTATATATATCTATTCCCATCTTATATATATATCTATTCCCATCTTATATATATATCTATTCCCATCTTATATATATATCTATTCCCATCTTATATATATATCTATTCCCATCTTATATATATATCTATTCCCATCTTATATATATATCTATTCCCATCTTATATATATATCTATTCCCATCTTATATATATATCTATTCCCATCTTATATATATATCTATTCCCATCTTATATATATATCTATTCCCATCTTATATATATATCTATTCCCATCTTATATATATCTATTCCCATCTTATATATATCTAATCAATGCCTGGATTTCAGTGCTATGGGTGAACCCTATAGAAATCCCCTACTCAGGCAATTAGTAAGACTGAGTTTCACATTACTTAACATCTGTACCAGGAGATCCCAGCATCTGCATCTCTCTTTGCTGGGATTATTGCTTAAAGGTGGCTTAGCTACTAAGCCACTGCTGTAGGAGCTCCATTAACTTCTTTTCTCGCTGTACTTGTGAAGGATTTTGGTGCCGCGGGTCGAAGAAAGAAACCCGACACCCGTTCGTCGAGCAATTAAACCCTGTAAGGTAAACTCTGTGCATTTCATTAAGGAAATGGATCCATCAGCTCTGGGAATAGCAGTTATGAATATTTCCTTGTAATGGAAAAGTGAGCGTGTTGACAGGATGAATTATTAGATGTATTTACAAACAGCTGTTAAAAAGCCGACGTGTTGGTCCCAGCTGGATTTTTTCCCTTTTCCGGCAGGGTCAATAGCAGTTATACCTTAAAAAGCCAGCTCGATCGGCTCTCTTGCAATAGGAGGTGAGCTTGATTAATTTATTCCTGCTCCACAAGACCACAGTCTGTCCTTCTGCGCTTTATTCATGGAATAAACCCAAGGGCAGGCAACCAGGACCCAGCCTACACGGCGTTTAATTACAGCTCTTGTGTACATCTGATACTGGGATCGATAAGTTTGAGTTTTTCCCCCAGTCGCACTGATTTCGCATGGAATTCTTCTCCTTCACTGCGGATGAGGAGGGAGCCGAGATCGTTAGTGGGAGTTTGACAACAGGAGAGAGGGTTTGGATCTTGGTGACCCTGGAAGGGGTCTGGCGTGGTCGCTGGTGACACTCCAGCTTGGAAGGGACAGATAGAGAGGAAGGATTAAGATGGAGATGTTGCCACTTGAGGCATTTTACGCATGTCAGCTTGGAAGTTACGGGAAATGCGAATCCCGTGGCGTTAGACGGAATATGTGATGAGATTTTTGCCAAGACTCTCAGCTTTCTCTTCTGTCTGCATCTTCCCCTGCTGTCACTTCCCTGCCTCAATCTTTTGCTTCTCTGGGAGTGAAATAGATACAAAAGCTCTCGGCTGGAGGAGGACAAGCAGGACCTTGTAGTGCACCCGAAGGGCTTTGGGATTGGGGATGTGCATGTAAATGCAGCAGGGAAAGCTCGACCCAAGAGCTGTGGTACCTGCCTCCCGCAGCGAGATCGCTCTGTGTCACCAGCCAGTCTCTAGCAGATTCTCTTTTTTGCTCTTTGACTAGACACCATGTGGAAAGTTCCTTGTGTTGTTTCCATCTGACTGCAGCAGCATCTGCTGCTGCTGATAAAGCTGCTAGAAGGATCAGGAGAGGAGCAGCCTCAGCCTGTGCGCTGCCCCCTGACAGCATCGCCTGATGGGGAGACCCTGGAGCAATTGTCACCCATCCCAGGACGCCTCGGGCTCTCCGTTTCTCTGTTTTGACATTCTACTTAGGTCCATCTCTATTTCCCAAGACAGTGTCGCATCTGCTGGAGATAAAAGAATGACTGCGCTTAAACATAAGCGGATGCTTTAGTGTGTTTTGTCTTTGGGGATCCCCCACCAGTCAGGGTTACCCGTGCCATCCATTTAAATCTCTCCTAGCAACCTTCATCTTCTCTGCTCCCATGCTTCTCATGCTCTTATGCTTCTCTGCTGGTGGAGAAATGGAGCACCTGGGGCTTTAGAGATGGAGAGAACCTCTCGGAACAAACCTAATGAGGAGACCTCATTGCTCTCTCCAGCTCCCTGAGAGGAGGTTGTGGAGAGGAGGGAGCTGGGCTCTTCTCCCAAGGGACAGGGGACGAGAGGGAATGGCCTCAAGCTCCACCAGGGGAGGGTCAGGCTGGACATTAGGAAACAAATTTTCAGGGAAAGGGTCATTGGGCACTGGCAGAGGCTGCCCAGGGAGGGGGTTTAGTCCCCTTCCCTGGAGGGTTTAAGTTGCAGGTGGACAAGGTGCTGAGGGACATGGGTTAGTGATTGATTGGAATGGTTGGACTTGATGATCTGGTGGGTCTCTTCCAACCTGGTTGTTCTATGATTCTAATCCTAGAATCATAGAATGTTTCTGGTCAGAAAGGATCTCAAAGCCCACCTAGTCCCAGACCCCCTGGCATGGGCAGAGACACCTCCCACTGGATCAGGGGGCTCCAAGCTCCATCCAACCTGAATGTTGGACCTGAATGTTGCACACCTGATCTTTTAAAGATGTGTTTGGTTTTCATCTTGTTTGAATCTGGGTATCCTCTTTCCTTCCCCTGCCTTTGCCCTACAGGATTGCAGGAAGAACATTGTTCTTTTTTTTTTTTTTCTAAGTTTCTGCCGAGTGATTGATTCGCTCCATAAGTTCAGCAGGTCTTTGCTTCCAATATCATTTGGCTTATTTATTTTATATGTGATCGATACGATAAATATTGCAGAGAAACGGTGGTGCCAAGTGGATTATTTCTGGCTGTAGCGGAGTGGCGAGGGGGCACGCTCCGGCTTCCACCGTGTGCCTCGTGAAGCAGAAAAGCAATTCAGACAGACTAAAGGCTACAGATGAGGCTGTGCGTTCTCGGCAATAAATGCAAATGATTTGAATTCATTTCAGTGGTAAGAAGAGAAAGGGGAGGAGGGGGGGGAACGAAAGCTAAAGATGGTGCAGATCAAGGAATTCAACTTTAAACAGACGCGGAATTAACATAAAAGACAACACGGCAATAAAGAGAAAGGGGAAAATAGATTTCGCTAAAATAATCTGGTTTAATGAACAGCCCGTGATCTATTTCTGAAGTAGCTCTCAGTGGCAGTGTTTCTTCCTTGGGTTGTTTTTTTTTTTTTTTTCTTGTTTTTAGAGCGTGTACAATAGCGCCGAGGCCGAGCTGCCGTCAGTCTGCTGCGAACAGCTTGGATGTGTTTGGATGTTCACTGGCCCATGAGAGCAAATCGGCCTCCCTTACCATCAAAGACTTTCTTTCCCAGTTTCTCTATTAGCTAACAAATGGCTCCCAGTCCTTTTGTTCTCCGGCGCTCGGCGCATTCAGGATTTCTGGCTCTGTTTTACTATCTTGCTTTAGATTTGTTAATGACTTGGGTTCCTTGCTTGCTTGCGAGGGATGGTGTGGTAGCCTCTTCTGCTTTTCATTTAGAATCGTAGGATCATAGAATAACCAGGTTGGAAGAGACCCACTGGATCATTGAGTCCAACCATTCCTGTCAACTGGATGAGGTGCTGAGGGACATGGGTTAGTGCTTGATAGGAATGGTTGGACTCGATGATCCGTTTGGTCTCTTCCAACCTGGTTATTCTATGATTCCAAATAGATGAAGAATCAGACATGTACAGTCCAACTCAGTGAGCTCAAAAGTCTTTTCTAACCAACCAATCCTATGATTCTATCCACTAGGAAAGAAACCTCTTTACCAAAAAGTAACTTCTCATTCGTTCATGGCAAGTGCCTTAATTGCTAAATGGATGCCCAGCGTCTCTCTCACTTGGTGTCCAACACCAGACAAGAAGGAAATGATAAAATAATCTGGAACTAAGTAATTCAGATGTCTGGATAATCTGCTCAAGCGTAGGTTTATTTAGATCTAGTTTGACTTGGAATCATAAAATCGCGAGGCTTGGGAAAGATCTCGGAGCTCATCCAGTGGGAATTACCCCATCAGAAGGGGAAGGGCTTGTTTTGAGTGACCCATGGTCAAACAAAAAAATAGAACCAAACCCAATTTAAACTCTGGTAATACTATGGGAGGTTGAGCTTGAGGAAGCTGCACTGCCAGTGGTGCTGTGGAATTCAGAGATGTCGATCAGACCTTTGCAAAGCTGCATATTTGGTCTCCCCCTGCCCTCTTTTCCCCTCTCCCTGAGCATAACCTCTGGCCTAAGCAGCCCCAGAAATCATGGAACAGAAAACCACGAGCAGTGGTAATTAGAAACAGCCTATTGTTTGGCCTGGGGATGCTTAACCGATCTAATTCTGCTGCCAGTCCTTATTTGCCAAGGAAAACTTTCTCATTTAAACCTTCCACTTCACCAAATAAAACGAGAGGGGCTGGAAGGAGGTCCTGGCACAGCCACGGAGGGGTTTGAGTTGGGAAAAATAATCCGTTTGAGCTTTTTTTTTTTTTTTTTTTTTTTGTCCAATGTGTTCTTATTCCTTTGATATCCCAAGTTCTTTTGCTTAAATAGGTGCCCAGCAGGTGCACAGCCTGCAAAGCACATGGGATTGCTTCTGGTGTCAGTCAGGGAGCAAAACAAGCATTTGGACAAGTGTTTGGGTCTTTTTTTTTATTATTTCCCAGGACTTCATCACAGATCCCAGTCAGCCAGGAGCCCCATCAGACCAGCACCAGGGAGGTGTCATCACACCATCTTGGGTGGGAGGAAAAAAATATTGCTTTTAGTCCTTCTTTAGTGCGAAGGAGACTTCAGAAAACCAGAGCAGCTTGCTCGGACACCACCTGGGAGAGGTCTCGGGGCTCTCCCAGAGTTTCCTCCTGGTCTTGGTGGAATCCAGTGTGGAATTGCTTGGGTTTTGTGGTCCTAGGTTTGATCCTAGCAGGAGCCAAGAGTTCCCACACCGGAGTGTAGCGTGGACTCATCCACATCTCCCAGACCTGAGCACTTGGACTCCTCTCGACTCTATCAGGTCCAGGGAGGTGATTCTCCCTCTGGACTCAGCACTGGTGAGGCCGCTCCTTGAATCCTGTGTTCAGTTGTGGGCCCCTCAGCACAAGAAGGATGTTGAGGCTCTGGAGCGAGTCCAGAGAAGAGCAACGAAGCTGGGGAAGGGGCTGGAGAACAAGAGGAATGGCTGAGAGAGCTGGGGATGTTTAGCCTAGAGAAGAGGAGGCTGAGAGGAGACCTCATTACTCTCTACAACTACCTGAAAGGAGGTTGTAGAGAGGAGGGAGCTGGGCTCTTCTCCCAAGGGACAGGGGACAGGACAAAAGGGAATGGTCTCAAGCTCCAGCAGTGGAGATTTAGGCTGGAGATTAGGAGGAAGTTTTTCACGCAGAGGGTCATTGGGCATTGGAATAGGCTGCCCAGGGAGGTGGTTGATTCCCCTTCCCTGGAGGTGTTTAAGGGACGGGTGGATGAGGTGCTGAGGGACATGGGTTAGTGTTTGATAGGAATGGTTGGACTCGATGATCCGATGGGTCTCTTCCAACCTGGTTGTTCTATGATTCTCGACTCCATCAATGCAAATGGGCTGCAGAGGAGAGGGAGCCCGTGACGGGTAGTGAAGCTCATGAAAGGCAGTGCCCACAAGGAAGGGAGAAATTATTCATATAGCCCTAAAGTTTACTTCTAAGAGGTCTTTTATTTTCAATTTCATATCTTTTCCTTGATCGTTTGAGAGAAAAAAAAAATCCGTGCATAGAGAGATCTCCAAAGAGATGATGAATTTTTTTTTTCCAGCATCACCATTGCTTTAATCCATAGTCTCTTCAGACAGGGAATGTTTAATTGGAGCGCTGGTGAAATACCGTGTTTAAATAGGTTGAATAGCAGACTTTTTCCCCTCTGTTGTGACATTAATCCCCCAATATTCTCGGGCCCCTTGCTGGGTTTCAAGGCAAAGAAAGGAGCTAGAGGAGGGCCCCTCTTTTTATATCTGCCTGTGATGTGAAAACTCCCTGGACACATTTATCATATGTGATCCGATACATCAATTAAAATGAGGACCTCTCAGCAATAATCACTTACACACATGAAATAAATCATTCCGCACGATACATCTTTCCTGACTCGGGGCAGACTGCTCGGGAGGGATGTGATAGGGGGGAGGATGGAGAGGGAAGCCCCTGGGCAGTGTCTTCT
The DNA here is from genome assembly GCA_033558105.1 of Coccyzus lansbergi. Taxonomy (NCBI): domain Eukaryota; kingdom Metazoa; phylum Chordata; class Aves; order Cuculiformes; family Coccyzidae; genus Coccyzus; species Coccyzus lansbergi. The sequence continues at coordinate 424,565 of JAUMJK010000430.1, read as the reverse complement.
CCAGCAGAACATTTGGTAGGAATGGTTGGACTCGATGATCCGATGGGTCTCTTCCAACCTGGTTGTTCTATGATTCTGTGATCTCCCTGGTGCTCTGAAACCACGACTCTCCCAGCCTGTCCCTATAGCAGAGATGCTCCAGCCCTCGGATCATTTCTGTGGCCTCCTCTGGACCTGTTCAGGTACCTGTTGAGGTGCTGGGGGACATGGTTTAGAGATTGGTAGGAACGGTTGGACTCGATCTGATGTGTCTCTTCCAACCTGGTGATTCTGTGTTCCAGCAGTTCCGTGTCCTTCTTATATTGGGGACTCCAGGAGGGATGGGGGACTCCAGGTGGACCTGTACCCGTTTGGCTTCTCTCTGAATTCTGTTGAACTCCCTGCAGAGAAGAGAGTTTCTATTAAATTCTGAGTTTCTGTTTGGCTATGAACACCTCTCTCCCCTCCCTTGCCTGAAAGCACTTTTAACAAATACTGAAAGAGTAAGAAATGATAAGGAGGCTTCAGGCTTTGCTTTCCGTGGTTGCTTACAAACTGCTTTGCAGAACTGCGGGAGGAGAGTAGCACTCACACACCCACAAAGCAAAGGATGCTGAGGGCCACCTCCCTCCCACCCATTATGCAGGAGAAAAAGGATCTCTGCCTCCTCAAACAGTATCGTAGAATCACCAGGTTGGAAGAGACCCACTGACTCATCAAGTCCAACCCTTCCTATCAATCTCTAATCCATGTCCCTCAGCACCTTGTCCACCTGCACCTTAAACACCTCCAGGGAAGGTGACTCAACCCCCTTCCTGGGCAGCATTGGGGGGAAGAGATGAAATTATGGTTCTAAATAATCTAGACTTGCACTGAATTCAGTGTCGTGCTGTCAGCACTACCCACTGCCTACAGAAAAATTAAAGAGATTATTGGAGAATGGAAGGCAGAGCCATGACATGTTTGGCAATATGCTCCGTATTTTACGTTCATTAGGACAGGGAGCCTGAAATACTCATTTCTTTATGATGAAGGAACTAAAGATTTCCGATGCACACGCGGCAGCGAGCGTGCCGGGGAGATTTATTGCTGGAACAGCTTGCTAATCACACTGACCACCTCTCGGGCTCCACAACATGAGTAACTGGGTTGTAGGGATGCTTTTTAATGCAGGACGAACATGGATTTGTTGGAGTGGGTTCAGAGGAGGTCATGCAGATGATTTGGGGGCTGGAGAGTTGTTCAACCTGGAGAAGAGAAGGCTCCAAGGAGACCTTAGAATCATAGAATCATAGAACAACCAGGTTGGAAGAGACCCATCGGATCATCAAGTCCAACCATTCCTATCAAACACTAACCCATGTCCCTCAGCACCTCATCTACCTGTGCCTTAAACACCTCCAGGGAAGGGGAATCAACCACCTCCCTGGGCAGCCTAGTCCAATGCCCAATGACTCTTTCTGTGTGAAAAACTTCCTCCTAATCTCTAGCCTAAATCTCCCCTGGTGGAGCTTGAGGCCATTCCCTCTTGTCCTGTCCCCTGTCCCTTGGGAGAAGAGTCCAGCTCCCTCCTCTCTACAACCTCCTTTCAGGTAGTTGTAGAGAGTAATAAGGTCTCCTCTCAGCCTCCTCTTCTCCAGGATAAACACCCCCAGCTCTCTCAGCCGCTCCTCCTAGGGCCTGTTCCTCAGCCCCTTCCCCAGCTTCATGGCTCTTCTCTGGACTCGCTCCAGAGCCTCAACATCCTTCTTGTGCTGAGGGGCCCAGAACTGAACACAGGATTCAAGGAGCAGCTTCCAGGGCTGAAAGGGATTCCAGGAAAGAGTCCCTGGTGAGTCTGTTATTCTATGATTCTATGAAAGCTGAGAAGGGGCTCTGGATCAGGGAGGGCAGGGAGAGGATGAGGGAGAAACTGTTTTCAGCTGAAATAGGGGAGATTGAGGTGAGATCTTGGAGATCTTGGACATCACGCATTTGTGGTGCACTGGGCCCTGCTGTAAGTCTTGAGGATTCCTGCAGCTCTTCTCCTACCCCTGAGTGCTCAGAGCATCAAAATCTGCCCAAAGGGCTGAGAAAGAACAGCCTGGGATGGAGATGGGGGGGAAATGGGAGCAATATCGGTCACCGGCACCTTGGAATAACGATGGATAACACACCTTGGCCTGTGCGTGTTTGGAGTTCTAAGCGATAGAGCCTTTTCCTCCCTCTTACCAGAACAAACACAGACTGGATATCTCTGAAGGCAGCCTGGAGCTCAGGCAGCTTGTTTGTAACTGCGTTATTAGTAAATAATTAATAATGTAGACAAACCAATGCCTGGAGAACCCACAGTCTCTCTCTCGCTGCGTCTGCCTCAGCCAATGAAGACGAGCAGGAGCGCTCGGTGTGGGCGTGCGGCTCGGAAACATCCCCAGAAGCAGGGAAGCAGCCCTTCCTCGCTGGAGAAGGCGCCTCTGATCGATGGCGAAGCAGGCGCCCTCGTGTCAGAGCAGGATTTGGCCCTCAGGAAATCATTAAGCTGTAAATTCGCCACGTGACAGGCAGGACTGTGAGTGGTCTTCTGCTTCACGTCAAAGGCTGCGCCGAGACCCTTCGTTAGAGGGTCGATAATTGGCTCCATGGGCTGTAATCGCTCACCCTGCGCTGTCACCGTCTCAGGGTGGATGGAGCTCCGTCCCACCCAGCACCTACAAGGCTCCAGGAAAGCAGCTCCTGCCTCAAGAATCATTTTGATAGGAATGGTTGGACTCGATGATCCAGTGGGTCTCTTCCAACCTGGTTATTCTATGATTTTTGGCTGCTGGAGAGGCTGCTCTGTGCTCCTGAGCATCCACCAGTGTCTGTCCTGGTCTGGGTGATGGCAATGGGCTCACTAATCACTTTGATGATGCTTTTGAAACCAGCCCCTGATCCAGTGGGAGGTTTTCCTTACCCATGTCCAGGGTGGGACTGGATGGGCTTTGGCTTTTGGCTCCAACCCAACCCATTCCATAGTTCTATATATTCATATTGTGGATTATAAAATCATTAGATATTGCAGTGCAGGGTTCCTTCTGTGCTTCTCCCTGTGTGACGACCCCCCCCCCCCCTTTTATTTTTTTTGGCTGAGACAGTTCTGAGCGGTAGGGAAGTGATTAAAAATGGCACATTACCTGCGCCTTGAGTCTGTGACACAGCCTCAGTGCAGATGTTGTTGGCAATTGTGGGTTTGACAGTAACAAGGCTTTTCTGTAACTCAGGATTCGGAGGCTTTTTGTTCTCCTGCCTTTTGCACTTAATGAAATCAGAGTTTGTTTTAGAAGGAAAGAAACCCATCCCGGAGTTAATTTCAGCTCAGCTCAAGCTTGGGGGATGCTGAATCTCACGTTTATGACAAAATCTGAGGAGGGGAGAGGATAATTTGTGCTAGAGAAGGAAAAATGCTTTTCGTTTTCCAAGGAGGCATTATGAACAGTAGTAAAGGAAAAAAAAAAAACTTAATTGACAAGGTTCTGCTAAAAAGGAAGAATAGCGTAAAGTGCTGGTTAAATTCCCATTGATCTCTCTCTCACTCAGCTTCCCATCTCCATGTGGGTTTGACTGTTTGAGATTTCCTCTCGCTGTCATAGGTAATAACGGAGTGGAAACAATCATTTCCAAATAGCTGCCTATGATTTTTCTATTGTAGTGATTAGCTCTGAATAATTATTAGCTTTGCTGAATATTGCCTGGATAGATACGATGCGAGAAGCCAGGAGCTGTCAGGCGTCTGCGCTAGGGAACGATGATGATGGTGGTGATGATGATGATGCTCCAGGCGGTTGGTGCCTATGGATGAGCCTATGGATGGAGCCTATAGATGGAGCTCTTACCCTCGCTCAGCTCCAGCAGCACTCGGAGTTCTGGCTGAGGATCAGAGGCCTGTGCTCTGCTTCTCTCAGCTTGGCAGCTTGTCCTGAATGGACACAGGGAAGGAAACTCAAAAAAAAAAAAAAAAAAAAAAAGGAAAATAAAAGGTATATCTTCCTGCTTTAGAAATTAGGGAAGAGCAGAATCTATGACCCTGGGAGCAAATGCTGATGTCGGGTCCTGCGGCACCTGCAGGCTCGGAGAGAAGCGCCCGAGGCGACGGAGAAAGCCATGTTATCCAGGACTTTTAGAGAATATCAAGAGCCGGGCGCTGGAGGGATTGAAAGGCTTGTCGCTTCACACGGCTCCGACAGATTCATGACCCCTGCGCTCTGAAGCAAGGGAGTTTATCAAAGATGAGGACAGAGAGAAATTGTGAATACACAGGCTGGAAACAGAGGCCGATCTTTCACTGCTGCCTCGCTTCGCCGCCTGCTTAAAGGCTGCTTTGTCATCTCGGGGCTGGATCCTGCTCTGCGGGAAAGGAGAGCTCAGCACCGCTCCCTGTGTCGGAGGGATGGGGAGGAGAAGTTTGTGTGCCAAGAGCTTCAAGCTGGCTTTAGAGCTGATCTGCCCAGCTTGGCCAGGGGTTAGCGAGCACCTGGTTTGCTTTGTGAGAGATGGGCCGAGGGGCTCTGAGCCCCTTCTTGTTTATCCTGGAGAAGAGGAGGCTGAGAGGAGACCTCATTGCTCTCTACAACTACCTGAAAGGAGGTTGTGGAGAGGAGGGAGCTGGGCTCTTCTCCCAAGGGACAGGGGACAGGACAAGAGGGAATGGCCTCAAGCTCCACCAGGGGAGATTTAGGCTAGAGATTAGGAGGAAGTATTTCACAGAAAGGGTCATTGGGCATTGGAACAGGCTGCCCAGGGAGGTGGTTGATTCCCCTTCCCTGGAGGTGTTTAAGGGATGGATGGATGAGGTCCTGAGGGACATGGGTTAGTGTTTGATAGGAATGGTTGGACTCGATGATCTGATGGGTCTCTCCCAACCTGGTGATTCTATGAAAGCTATAGGTGTGTGCGCAGGGAAGTGTCTACTCCATCCCCGGAGGTGTTCCGGGCCAGGTTGGATGGGCTTTGAGGTCCCTTCCGACCCAAACTATACGTTTTTGATTGAATTAGAGAGGTCCTTTCTTCTGTTTCAACCCCAGGCTTTGACTCCAGGTTGAATTCCTATCACCCTTTGCAGGAGGAGCTGAACACAACCATCCACAGGAGGATTTCTCCAGGGGTTGTCTCAGCGCGGAGTTTGCTGATATTTAAAGCGCACGAGCAGCTCGTTTGCCCAGCAGTGCATCCACCCCCTGAGCAGCCCAGGTGAATCTCCACCTGTTCTGTTCCACTCCCCACAGCCCTTTGCTCGCACGCCCTGTGCTCGAGCTGCTCGGCAAGTCTCGGGGCTGCTCCCTGGCCGAACCAGCCTGTAATTAGCTTGAGACTGACTCTCCGTACAGGAACATAATTGACCATCAATAAATAATAAACAGAAGGCAGGATGCAGACGGTGCTGCGGAGGGAAGAGAAATGGTTGTTGAGCCGCTCTGACCTGCCTTGTGTGGCTTTCTGCAAAGGGGCAAATTGCGTTAGTGGGATGTGTGTTTAACCAGGGCTGGTGTTTGTCACAGGATTCGGTGCCATTCGCTGTGATTGCGAATATATTAGGGACAAAATAATGCAAGAGAAAAGCTTGTGAAGGAACCAATGCTGCCATCCATTGAGTGGCTTCTGTTTTCCTTCGTGAGCTAAAGAGCTGTTGGATCTCCCAAGGCTGTCAAAATGCTCTCTTCTAGAGGGGTTTAAGGGACAGGCGGACGAGGTGCTGAGGGACATGGGTTAGTGAGCGATGGGAATGGTTGCACTCGATGATCCGATGGGTCTCCTCCAACCTGGTTGTTCTATGATTCTATGAAGTCAAGGGGATCAGTTTTGTGGGAGTGAGACTGGGCTCTTGCCTGTGATGTGTGGGGAGGTGCGGCCGTGCTCCACGCATGGTTCTACAGGCACTGCTGGAAAGGAAATCCTTTTCCGAAGGGTGGGAAATGCGGTGAGGATGGGAAAACCCCAGGCCAGGCTAACCTGTCATTTTCTCCCCGGCGAGGGGGCAGTGCAGGCTCTGGTTTGCAGCCCTCCCAGGAGGATGGAAAGCGCAGGGTCAGGAGCTGCACTGCGGGAGGGAAAGGCATTCCCTGCCACACTCCCACACAAGAGGCTCCCGAGCCCTGTTCGTGGGACAGACATGAAAACTAACAGTAGTTGTGACTTCTACCCCATGCAGGGTCCTCTTAACATGTACCAAGAGCTGTGCCAGGCGTGTCATTCCATGAGATGAACCAGGGAATGATGCAGCAGGGTTAATTCTATCCCTGGAGGGGAACTGCCCTGTCCCCTGCTTTACGAGAGTAGATTGAGTTGGTTTTGTCACATAGGATCGTTGTGGAAGAGGAACAAGCCGATGGCTCTAATTTCGCCGTTGCAAATATCCCAATAGGTAATAAATGAATTGTTAAAAAATTCTTGATGACGAGGAATGGAAACCAGCAATCCATCATGCTATTGATCCCTTCCACCAGCTGCGATATTCAAAATTGCTGCCTTTGCTGGGATGGGCTGAGCTCTTCAAAATTGCTGCTGTGCTACCTTTGCTGGGACGGGCTGAGCTCTTCAAAATTGCTCCTGTGCTGCTTTGCTGGGACAGGCTGAGCTGGACCACGGTGCTCGTGGGGTTTTGGAGCAGCTTTGCCTCTCTGCTTGCAGGTGTCCCCAAGGCCTCGTAGGGCTGTGGAGATAACCAGTGTGGCTGAAGATGCTCCTCGGTTTGGGAACCAAACAGCGGAAGCCAAGTGGTGGCTCTGTGCTTGAGCCACTCGGTCCCAAGGAGGGATCTGCTGGTTCCCAGCAGTGGGTGGTCGCAGGGAGATGTGAAGGTTGGTGGCTTCAAGGGCTCTGCAGCACATGGATGGTTTTATTATTCTGCTGGAGGTGATGTGGCCATGGCCAAAGCCAGAGTTCTCAGTTGCATTTTCTAGATGGGGCACCTGAGAGAGCTCGGGTCTCATCCTCCTGGGGGTGAGGGTTGTACAGTTGGTCTGAGCTGGGAACAGAAGGCAGCAGCATCCATTCCCAATACTCCCTGCTGGGAGACTATAATCTAGAAAATGTGGGACAGCTGAGGGCACAGGTGAGAAGATTTTAAGAGGGGACAGGGGAGAGGGAGCCTTGAATTCCATCCTAGTTTTATCCTAGTTTGATCCATAGTTTGATAGGAATGGTTGTACCAGATGATCCAGTGAGTCTCTTCCAACCTGGTGATTCTATGGTTCTGTGATCCTAGGCTGGGTGTGTTGGTGCCCAGGGATGAGTGGGTAGGTGGGAATGTGCCGATACCCAGAGATATGATGATAACTCAGACGCCCTCGTACTGGGGATACACAGATACCCGAGGATGTCCTGGTACCCAGGGATGCTCTAGTGCTCAGGGATACGCTGGTACCTGGGGATGCATTGATGCTCAGGGATGTTCTGCTACCCGGGGATGTGCTGATGCCCTGATGTCCAGGGATGCTCTAGTGCTCGGGGATGCTCCGTTACCCAGGGAGGCCCTGATGCCCAGGGGTGCTCTAGTGCTCAGGGATGCATTGATGCCCAGGGATGTTCTAGTGCCCAGGGATGCTCTAGTGCTAAGGGATGCGCCGGTACTTGGGTATGCATTGATGCTCAGGGATGCCCTGTTGCCCAGGGATGCTCTAGTGTCCAAGGATGCCCTGTTGCCCAGGGCTGCCTTGGTGCTTGGGGATGCACCGATGCCTGGGGATGTGCTGATGTCCAGCAATGTTCCAGTGCTCAGGGATGCGCTGGTACCCGGGGATGCATTGATGCTCGGGGATGTTCTAGTGCCCAGGGATGCCCTGATGCTCAGGGATGTGCCAGTACCCAGGGATGCCCTGATGCCCAAGGATGCCTTGGTGCTCGGGGATGCCCTGTTGCCCAGGGCTGCCTTGGTGCTCGGGAATGCACCGATGCCTGGGGCTGTGCTGGTGTCCATGCATGCACCAGTACCCAGGGATGCCCTGATGCCCAGGGATGCTCTAGTGCTAAGGGATGCGCTGGTACCTGGGGATGCATTGATGCTCAGGGATGTGCTGGTGCCCAGGGATGCCCTAATGCATTGATGCTCAGGGATGTTCTAGTGCTCAGGGATGTGCTGGTGCCCAGGGATGCTCTGACGTCCAAGGATGCCCTGTTGCCCAGGGCTGCCTTGGTGCTCGGGGAATGCACCGATGCCTGGGGATGTGCTGATGTCCATGGACGCACTGGTGCCCAAGGGATGCTCTAGTGCCCAAGGATGCCTTGGTGCTCAGGGATGCACCGATGCTTGGAGATGTGCTGATGTCCATGGATGCCCTGATGCCCAGGGCTGCCTTGGTGCCTGGGGATGTGCTGATGTCCATGGATGCACTGGTACCTAGGGATGCCCTGATGCCCAGGGATGCTCTAGTGCCCAAGGATGCCCTGATGCCCAAGGATGCGCTGATGCCCAGGGATGCTCTAGTGCTCAGGGATGCACTGGTACCCAGGGATGCTCTAGTGCCCAAGGATGCCCTGATGCCCAAGGATGTGCTGATGCCCAGGGATGCTCTAGTGCTCAGGGATGCACTGGTACCCAGGGATGCTCTAGTGCCCAAGGATGTCCTGGTGCTCGGGGATGCACCGATGCCTGGGGATGTGCTGATGTCCATGGATGTACCGGTATCCAGGGATGCCCTGATGCCCAAGGGATGCTCTAGTGCTCGGGGATGCCCTGATGCCCGGGGCTGCGGTCCCTGTGGCGGCGAGGCAGCCCGGTCTGGTCCTCCGGGCTTTGTCTATGTGCGGGGCTGTGTCCGTGCGGGGGCAACTCGGGCTGGCGGGCGGCTCGGCGGGGGAAGGGTTAATGCGGGGCGGGGGGCGGAGCGGGGAGGGGGGGGGGGGGGTGGGTGCTGCCGGGCGGAGCGGAGCCACCGGGCTCGGGCAGCGGCTGCGGAGGAGGAGGAGGAGGCATGAGAGGCTGGAGGAGCTGAGCCGAACCCGGGGAGGAGGAGGAGGAGGAGGAGGAGAAGAGGGAGCCCAGCCCTGGCTCTCCACGGTGCAGGGAGCAGTGTGGATTACCCCGCGGGGAGCCGGGGAGAGAGCTCTGGTGAGTGGCTGCGGCTGGAGAAGGGCTTGGGGTTCCCCCCGAGCATCCCCAAGGCTCCCCCGAGCATCCCCAAGGCTCCCCCGAGCATCCCCAAGGCTCCCCCGAGCATCCCCAAAGCTCCCCGAGCATCCCCAAAGCTCCCCGAGCATCCCCAATGCAGCTGCCGGGAGGGTGCGGGGACCAGGTTGGGGCTCTCACCAAGGTCCCTTTCCCTTGGTGGCTCTGGAGCTGCGAGGGCTGGCGAGGGTCTGAGGCTGGCGAGGGGGTCGCTGCCGCTGAACCTTCCGCCCCAGGAGGGTGCAAGGAAGGGCTTTGGGCTCCCTCCACCATCCCTTCCCCCTGGTAGCACCGAGGGCTGCAAGAGCTGGTGAGTGAGTGAGGCTGCTAAAGGGGCTTTCGCCCCAATGAACATCCTCGCTGGGTTCAGGGAAAGAGGTTTGGGCTCTGACCGTGATATCTTCCCCCTGGCAGCACCAAGGATGGTGAGGTCTGGCGAGTAGCTGAGGCAGGAGAAGGGCTTCTGTCCCTCAGCATCCCCTGGTCTGGAGGCTCTCCTGAGCATCCTCTGGTCTGGGGGTTCTCCCGAGCATCCTTCCCTGGTCTGGGGTCTCTCCCGAGCATCCTCCCCTGGTCTGGGGGCTCTCCCGAGCATCCTCCTCTGGTCTGGGGGCTCTCCCGAGCATCCTCCTCTGGTCTGGGGGCTCTCCTGAGCATCCTCCTCTGGTCTGGGGGCTCTCCCGAGCATCCTCCCCTAGTCTGGGGGTTCTCCCGAGCATCCCCGGGGCTGGAGGCTCTCCTGAGCATCCTCTGGTCTGGGGGCTCTCCCAAGCATCCCCTTTTCTTGGGGGTCTCCCGAGCATCCTCCCCTGGTCTGGGGGCTCTCCTGAGCATCCCTGCTGCGGTGGCCGTGAGGATGCAGGGAAGGGGTTGGGGCTCTCATTGCGGTTGGTTCCCGGTGGTGGCACTGGAGCTGCAAGGGCTGGAGTGTGGCTGAGGCTGGCGAGTGATTCGGTCCCTTGGGCATCGCTGGGGCTGGGGAGTCCCCTGAGCATCCCTGCTGCAGCGGCTGGGAGGATACAGGGTTTGGGCTCTGACCGTGGTCCCTTCCCCGTGGGGCACTGGAGCTGCTCTGGTAAGCGGTTGAGGCTGGAGAGGGGTTGCTGTCCCTTCGGGCATCCCTGGCGCTGAAGGCTCTCTGGGCATCGCTGCTGCAGCCAGTGGGAGCTTCGCAGGGAAGGGATTTGGGCTCAGACCGTGATCTGTTCCCTGTGTGGTACTGGAGATGCTGGTCTGGTGGGTGGCTGAGGGGTTCTGTCTCCGCGCATCCCTGGGGCTGGAGGGATTTCCCCAGGTATATCCCCTCTACTGTGAGCAGGAGGATGTGGAGAAGAGGTTTGGGCTCTGACCGTGGTCCCTTCCCCGTGGGGCACCGGAGCTGCTCTGGTGAGCGGTTGGGGCTGGAGAGGGGTTGCTGCCCCCTCGGGCATCCCTGGCGCTGAAGGCTCTCTGGGCATCGCTGCTGCAGCCAGTGGGAGCTTCGCAGGGAACGGATTTGGGCTCAGACCGTGATCTGTTCCCTGTGTGGTACTGGAGATGCTGGTCTGGTGGGTGGCTGAGGGGTTCTGTCTCTGCACATCCCTGGGGCTGGAGGGATTTCCCCAGGTATATCCCCTCTACTGTGAGCAGGAGGATGTGGAGAAGAGGTTTGGGCTCTGACCATGGACCCTTCCCTGTGGTGGCACCAAGGGTGGTGCTGGTGGCACTGTCGCCCTGCGTCGTGCCTGGGAAAGCGGTGCCGTGGGCAGCAGCTGAGCCGGCAGCGGCATCCAGGGTTGCCGCTTCTCACCGGCAGCAAGAAATCCCTCCCAGCTCCCCTTCTTCTGGGCATCTCCCTCCCCGTTCTGGTCTGTGTGCATGTACATCCATGTATTTTCTCATTATTTCTGCTGTTGCTCTGTCACGGTCTGGAGCAGCCAATAATAAACTCAATTCCATGAAAAGTTCCTGTTGGCAAGGAGAGGCTTCTTTGAACCCCCCTGAAACATGGAAAAATAAATCCCCTTTGAAACTTCCTACATCCTCTCAAGACCCTTTTTTGAAAGGTAGTGAGGGGAGTGAAGGCAAATGCGCTTGTTCTCCATCTGGGGAGATCCTAACTGCAGTGTGGTTGTCCCAAGCTTCTCCAGCCCATAGAGGTTTGGACAGAGCGTTGATCCCAGCAGAGGCTGCTCTGTCCTCTCATCTTGACCTCCGTTTAACCTGACACCGTCAGGCTGTTCAGGCTTTGTCTCCATTCAAGCCGCGGCCGATACTTTCGTGTTCCTGGAGGTGAAGTGAATGATGTTCAATTAATCTATGTTCTGAGGGGTATGGGCTAGTCAATAGGTTAATATTAAGTGAGGTGAATAGTAAGAGGTAGAGGAAAAAAACCTGTGTGTCTGTGACCTACAGATCAAGCTACTGGCTTGGAGGGGAGAGAACGTGAAGTTCGTGGAGTACCGTGATGTAAAAACCTACTGCTGACAGGGCTTCCCTGTCATTTGCGGAGCACTTGATGCTTCACTAGCGGCTTGAATGTTGTTTAACAGATCTGGGTTGTCTCGGGGAGATGGTCTTGTCTCCTTCTCTGGATGGCTTCATTGATACCGTGTCGAAAAGTTAAATCAAGTGACCTACTTTACAGCTGAGAGACAGATGCCTCAGAAGAAATCTGTGCCATCTTCAGAACAGATGTTTAGCTTTTTTGCCTTTAACACCGAGATGTTAAAGCCTTTAAAATGCGATATTTTTTTTTTTTTCTTTATTGCTGTCCTTTTGCCATTTGCTGCCGCTTTGAGGGCCCTCAAAGCTTGGAGGTGCTATTTCGAGGTGGTGCAGGGAGCCAGATAAAACAGCTTTGATTTGAGAAGCTCGGTGCGAGCCCTGAGTAACGCGAATGTGCAACTGCCGCCGTGCAACGGCTTATCTGCCAAACCACTCATCTTCCCCAACTCTTCTAACCATCTCCGCAGCGCTTGTTGCAAGAAGATAAAGTAACCCAATTTACTCTTCATTGTCTTTATAGCGTTGTTCGGTGTAATTAATTGCGGAGTTTCCCCCCCCCCGGCTTGTAACGAGTCTGTGCGGTGGAAACAGGTAGCAGATGCTGCATGAGATCCGCACTGGAGCCACCAATGGGATAGAAACGGCTTCTCCTGGTGCTTTTGCCACGCTGGGTCTTGCTCTTCGTGTTAACCCTGAGCTCACCCTGCTCCTCATAGAATAACCCCCCCAGCTCTCTCAGCCGCTCCTCATAAGGTCTGTTCTCCAGACCCCTCACCAGCCTCGTTGCTCTGCCACACATGATCTATGAGTCTGTGATTCCTGCCTATTAGCTTCTTTCCTAGTTCACAGAATTATAGGATCACTTGGTTAGAAAAAGAGCTTTGAGATCATTGAGTTGGATCGTACGTGTCTGATTCTTCACCTATGTAGAATCATAGGATAACCAGGTTGGAAGAGACCCACTGGATCATCGAGTCCAACCATTCCCATCAATCACTAACCCGTGTCCCTCAGCACCTCGTCCACCCGTCCCTTAAACACCTCCAAGGGAAGGGGACTCAACCTCCTCCCTGGGCAGCCTCTGCCAGTGCCCAATCACCCTTTCCATGATTTTTTTTTCCTGATATCCATCCTGACCCTCCCCTGGTGGAGCTTGAGGCCATTCCCTCTCATCCTGTCCTTTGGGAGAAGAGCCCAGCTCCCTCCTCTCTACAACCTCCTCTCAGGCAGTTGAAGAGAGCAATGAGGTCTCCCCTCAGCCTCCTCTTCTCCAGGATAAACCTCCCCAGCTGAAGGGAGCCTGGGCTGGGTGTGAAACGGAGCACACAGCTCCAGGCTGCCTGTGGGAGTGAGGAGAGGAGGTGGCTGCGGCTGCCCTGTGCTCTTTAACTCTCCCCAGCAAATTGCATTAGGATGTGACAAATTGGCTTGCAAAGCAGCTAAATGGAAATGACATTTGGAGCCGTTTGCTGCGCAGACCTTGTGGTGTCTCGGGGAAACATGTGATTTTCGGTATCTTCCCCGCGTTCTCCCAATTTCAGCTACCGCTCTAAGGCTTTCCAGAACTTACTCCAGGAACTCCTGTTGCAGCTACATCATAGAATCATAGAACAACCAGGTTGGAGGAGACCCATCGGATCATTGAGTCCAACCATAATGTTGGGACTTTGGGAATAATAACTGCAAAACTGAGGCAGATGTGGGTGCAGAGCATATCATGCTGCAGGCAGCTCAGGTGAAGAACTAAATAGATGAAGAACTTTCACAGAAAGGGTCACTGGGCAGTGGCAGAGGCTGCCCAGGGAGGAGGTTGATTCACCTTCCCTGGAGGGTTTAAGGGACGGGTGGACGAGGTGCTGAGGGACATAAGTTAGTGATTGGTGGGAATGGTTGGACTCGATGATCCGGTGGGTCTCTTCCAACCTGGTGATTCTGTGATTCTAAACAGATGAAGAATCAGACACGTACAGTCCAACTCAATGATCTCAAAGGTCTTTTCTAACCAAATGATGTTTCTGTGAACTAGGAAAGGAGATAATATGCAGGAATCATAGACTCATAGATCACATGTGCAAGAGCAATGAGGCTGGTGAGGGGTCTGGAGAACAGACTTTATGAGGAGCGTCTGAGAGAGCTGGGGGTGTTTATTCTGGAGAAGAGGAGGCTGAGAGGAGACCTCATTGCTCTCTGCAACTACCTGAAAGGAGGTTGTGGAGAGGAGGGAACTGGACTCTTCTCCCAAGGGACAGGGGACAGGACAAGAGGGAATGGCCTCAAGCTCCACCAGGGGAGATTTAGGCTGGAGATTAGGAGGAAGTTTTTCCCGGAAAGGGTCATTGGGCATTGGAATAGGCTGCCCAGGGAGGGGGTTGATTCACCTTCCCTGGAGGTGTTTAAGGCACAGGTGGATGAGGTGCTGAGGGACATGGGTTAGTGTTTGATAGGAATGGTTGGACTCGATGATCTGATGGGTCTCTTCCAACCTGGTTGTTCTATGATTCTAAGAGATTTGAGGTGAGAAGCTGTGTTTGCTGTTTGATGGCCACGTGGGGCTTTCCCGGTGGAGCTGGGTCGGGTCTCAGAATCACCTTTGTTCATCCGAGGTTGTTTTAGGGACTCTCAGAGGGCGGCCTGCGCCGCCCCCGGGAAGCGTCCACCCGGCTTCTCTCCTCTCCCTCCTCTGCGCGTCGAGGCGGCTGTTTGAACGTGGTGGTGATCAAGCCGTTTTAATTGGCCCCTCTGCACTTTGAAACAATAAATATGTAATGTGGGGAGAGGGGGTCCCCCCCCCTCTCTCCGTTCCGTGTGGCGCTGAGGCTGTCATGTTTGATGGGCAAGCGTGTGCTCGCCGCTCGCCTGGTCCCTGCACGCTCGGGCGCTCCTCCTGCCCCGTCTCTCGCAGCCTGTGGAAACCGCGCTCCCCTCCCCTCTGTGTCTGGCATCCTTAAAAAAAAAAGGGGGAAAAAAAAATAAAATATAGAGCTGAACCTGAGCCTGCAGCCCTCCTGAGACAGGCCCCTTCACATTTCTAAACACCCCTGATTATTCAGCTAATCTTTATTTCATGGGGCCTGTTACAAGCGCCGCAAATGGAGGAGAAAGTAGAAGGCGGTGACACATTTAAAATACACAAGAAAAGTGCTGGCAGGAATATAATTGTTCTTATTCCAGCGAGATGAAATATTTATGCGCCCAAGTTGTGGCAGGATTCGCTGCCCCCGCTTCCCACCCAACTCTGGGATGGTTTTCCTGGCACAGCCCGGTCCCTCCGCAGTGGGACGGGGTCACCCAGCTGGCCGTGGGCACCGTGTCCGTCTGTCTGGCCTCGCAGAAGCCACAGGAGGACCCAGGCTGCTCAGCTTGGGCAGGGAGCGGAGCATTGTCTCAGTCTGTTCGCTCTCAATCATTCAGAAGGCTGTGAAAAGCCCCCTTTGAGCTCCCCGTGTTTTGTAGGAGCCCTTCTCCCTCCTATTAATTCATTAGATCTGAGGGGGGGGGAGTCTCTCTTCCCCCTCTTTTTTCTTTTTTTTTTTTCCTTTTATTCCCCCCCCCCCCTTTTCTCTCTCCCTGGTGATTTGGTGATGAATGGGCAAAAATCCCTCAAGGGAAACATTTTTTCACTTAGTTACAAAGATTTCATGGCTAATTAGGGTAAATGTGGTTTTTAGAGTGTTAATCTCTTAACCAGCTTGGCGAGGAGGAGGCCACCGCCACAACAGCAGAGAGGAGGCCGAGGGGGGAAAGGTGCCACCCAGCGCTTCCCGGGCCGAGCCCCAACACCCCCAACTGGACCCGACGTGTTTTATCTCCAAGAGCAGCCAGTGCGTGATGCTAATTGGGTCCCCACCTTCCCTCTGGGGGCGCGGAGCAGGGCGAGGGCACCGCTCGGCCGTGCCAGGCGTGTGGAGGCGTGTTGGTCCGTGGAGGCCACGAGTTCTTTTGTCTGCAAAAGTGCAGAAGGAGCCTGTGGGATGAAAAGCGAGGCAGGAACAAAAGCGGAATGGAGGGCAGAGCGCTGGCCTTGGGCAGCAGGGGTGGCCGCCCGGGGGCTCCTGCTCGGATTCTCTCTCTCTGCAGTGAAAATAACACATGTTTACTGTGCGCTTCAGCCAGGGAGATGGGCTGGGAGTGTACCCAGCGGCTGCCTCAAGCTTGATCCCCACATGTGGCCGCTCCAACCTGGTTGTCCGGTGGCCACGAAGCCTCTAGGCTGTAGAAACGCGTGATCTGGGTGGCACATGGTTGTCAAAGGGAGATGTTTTGCTGATAGAAGTCATCTCTGCTTTGCTCCCTTGGTTTATCTTCGATGTCTGCCGTCTCCTCTGGTCTTCTCCGTCTGTGCCCCTGTCTCCAGCACCTGCCTTCCCAGCCTGGTTTTGACTTTGCCCCAAAAGGCTCAGGAAAGCAAGGTGAGTGGTGACCGGCTCCTCGCTGCAGCCCATCAGAGGCTGGTGCAGAGAGCTCGGAGGAGATGGGAGTGGGATGTGGGCTTGAAATTCCTTCTCATCCCACTAGAGGGGATCCTCCTGATCAGGCTGGCAGAGCCCAGACAGAAAAAAAATGAACAGAAACCCAGCGACTGGCAAAGCTGAGCTGAGATGCAGCCTCTGGTGTGGGAGCTCTGGGGGGACAATGGGCTAAAGGGGCTGAGAGTCTGACCCGGCGCTTTGTTCAACGCAGAGTTTGGGGGTGAGGGGGAAGGAAGATTTTAGTGCTTTTCAAGCATTCCCAGCTGAAGCAGGGTGACCGCGGGTGCCTCTCTCTGCTCCTCACCACCATCCCTGGAGGATGTCAAACCCGTGTGGATGTGGTGCTCAGGGACATGGTTTAGTGGCGACTTGGCCGTGGCAGGTGAAGGGTTGGATTTGATCGTAGAATCATAGAACAACCAGGTTGGAAGGGACTCATCGGATCTTCTAGTCCAACCATTCCTATCAAACACTAAACCAAGTCCCTCATCCACCCGTCCCTTAAACACCTCCAGGGAAGGTGACTCTACCACCTCCCTGGGCAGCCTATTCCAATGCCCAATGACCCTTTCCATGAAAAACTTCCTCCTAATCTCTAGCCTAAATCTCCCCTGGCGGAGCTTGAGGTCATTCCCTCTTGTCCTGTCCCCTGATGAGCTTAAAGGTCTTTTCCAACCTAAGAAATTTTGAGATTCTTCGAAGGTGTCGCTCTCTGCTGTGGCCTGGGGCTCCCCTGCCCACTGTGGTCCAAGCCCAAGCGCTGGGAGCACCGAGAACGCACGAGTTTACCAAACACACAAGTGCCACACGTGTCAGTGATGTACCTAATGTGTCCTCTGGTGGGGGTTTGAGTCTGAATTACCGACCCATCTGTGCATTTCAGAGAACCCGAGCGATGCTGTCGGCCTCCGGGTACTGGGATGCTGGTGGGGGCTGCCAGGGACGGAATCATAGAACAACCAAGTTGGAAGAGACCCACCGGATCATCGAGTCCAACCATTCCTATCAGGGTGCTGGGAACGAGGTGCCCTCCCCTCCCTTATCAGATAGAGCCCATCTCACGTTTCTCGCTGTAACTGCTGCTGCTCTTCGGGTGAAATCAAACTGGTTGGTGCTGATGGCTTGTGGGGAGGGAATGAAAAGCGAGATAAATGTCTCATATTATGAAAATTTAATCCGGCTTTGCCTGGGTTAAAATTGCATTCAGCGCAGGAGATAAAAAGCACAGGAGTCACCTTATAAAAAAAGCCCAGATCAGCTCAAAAGGCTGAGCGATAGAGAGCCTGGGAGAGCCCTGCTGTGCCAGGGCAGCAGCGAATGCTGCTCCTCCGTGCCTGGCACAGGGACCGGTCCTGTCACCGACCCTGCCCCAGGACCAGCCCTGCCCACTGCCTTGGCAAAGCTCCGTGCTGGAGGCTCACTCGCTTCCATCTCGCCGCTTGGCAGCAGAGATGGTTCTTCCAAGAAGCGAGTCCACTAGGGAAGTTTGGACACCAGCTGATGCGTTGCTGGGTTAGCTTCTTGCGCTGCATCTGTGGGCTCCTTGCGGTCACGGTGGCCCCGTTGTGGGAATGGTTCCTGGCTGGCTGGGCACCTCCTGAGGCGCAGGGGACCTGGAAAAGCTCTGCTATTCAGAGCTCCTGCAAACTGGGGTTGTTTAGCCTGGAGAAGAGGAGGCTGAGAGGAGACCTCATTGCTCTCTACAAGTACCTGAAAGGAGGTTGTGGAGAGGAGGGAGCTGGACTCTTCTCCCAAGGGACAGGGGACAGGACAAGAGGGAATGGCCTCAAGCTCCACCAGGGGAGATTTAGGCTAGAGATTAGGAGGAAGTTTTTCACGGAAAGGGTCATTGGGCATTGGAATAGGCTGCCCAGGGAGGGGGTTGATTCACCTTCCCTGGAGGTGTTTAAGGGACGGGTAGATGAGGTCTTGAGGGACTTGGTTTAATGTTTGATAGGAATGGTTGGACTCGATGATCTGATGGGTCTCTTAAACCTGGTTGTTCTATGATTCTATGATTCTGTGATCCTCTCTCTGATTCCCTCTGATGTAGTGGGTGACAGCGATGGTGGGAAGAGCCCAGAGCCCATCTCTGTGTGCTTTCTGGGGTCTGAGGATCCAAGGAGAGCTCCCACCCAGCTCTCTCGCGTTCCTCTGTGTTGTGTTTGGTGCGACAGCAACTTCCCAGGCAGGAATGTTCCTCGCAGCCCTTTTCCTGCTCCGGCACCGCTTCCCCGCTTCATAAAAGTGAAAGGTGACGTCTGAGTAAATATTACACTGACCTCTCACCCCGCGTCCTCCCGCTGCAGCTGCTCCATCTCGGGGCTCATTAACGGAGCCGCCGGCTGAGCTGGGGCTGTGCTGCCGAGCAGGGGGCTCGGTGCTCGGCTCGGTGCTGGAGTTGGACGGGAAGGGCAGTCTCCTTCCTGGCTGCTGCCGAACTTGAGCCTCCTCTGGAGCTTGGTAAGTGGGTGTTGGAGCAGCCTTTGCTGGGGCTGGGCAGGGAGCTGCTCCTGGGAGTGCTGTGAGATTTTAGCCTGGAGAAGAGGAGGCTGAGAGGAGACCTCATTACTCTCTACAACTACCTGAAGGGAGGTTGTGGAGAGGAGGGAGCTGGGCTCTTCTCCCAAGGGACAGGGGACAGGACGAGAGGGAATGGCCTCAAGCTCCACCAGGGGAGATTTAGGCTGGAGATTAGGAGGAAGTTTTTCACACAGAGGGTCATTGGGCATTGGAATAGGCTGCCCAGGGAGGGGGTTGATTCCCCTTCCCTGGAGGTGTTTAAGGGACGGGTGGATGAGGTCTTGAGGGACTTGGTTTAGTGTTTGATAGGAATGGTTGGACTCGATGATCCGATGGGTCTCTTCCAACCTGGTTGTTCTATGATTCTATGATCTCCTGGTGGGCACCAGTGCCACGTAACGTCGGAGCTGTGCTTGTGAGCAAGAGGAGATGCTGTTTTATGGTGGTTCTGCACCAGCAGAAGCCTCTGTGAGGCCACTTGCAGCATCAGAAATCCATGTACACGGGAGACTGTTCAGAGTGGGTGCTGGCAGGAGCACAGACCTGGCCTCTGCCTCTCCGTGATGTCTGAGAGGGACTGGGAGGGTCCCACGATGGCTGGACCAGCAGCTCCTGCCTGTCATGGACTCCACTCAAGGTGCGAGTGGGATGAGATACTGAGGGACATGGTTTAGAGATTATTGGGAGTGGTTGGACTCAGTGATCCAGTGGGTCTCTTCCAACCTGGTGATTCTATGAACGCATGCATGGGGCTCGGCAATGGGAGTGCTGGGATGTGTGGGGCAGGTGTGGGAAAAAGCCCTTGGGATGCCCAAGCCAATTTTTCTCCACTTTTCTAGCGAAGGGGCGGTTGGATGGGGCAGTGATAATCCTTGGAGAGGCCATTCCCTGCTTCTATCAGGCGAAGTTAAAGGAAACAGCTTATTTTCCTTTCAGCGCTTGGCTGGCTCTTAGCAGTATTTGAAACGCAGCAGTTTTTAATTCCCGCGGCAGGTCAGTGTCAGGCTCCGGAGCCCTGTTTCCCTGTACTGGTTCTCAGGAAGCCGAGCGGTACCGGGAAAAACAGGAAACCTCTGGGGCAGCGCTGGGCTGCTCCTTGCTCGCTGGGCTGCCCCGTGACGTGCGCCGGGAAGGAAGCGGATCCACCGAGGCTGCTCCAGGAGCCACCGTCAGCCCCTGACTCAGTGTGGAACGAGTTCCTCGTGTTATTTCCAGGCTGAGCGAGCCTGGGAACAGATACTTCCCGGAGAGATTTATGTGTGGTTTTCCCTCCGTGGCTGTTTCATGGCATCGGTAAGAGAGAGCTGGGAGCGATCGGGTGGATGAGGTCTTGAGGGACTTGGTTTAGCGTTAGATAGGAATGGTTGGACTAGAAGATCCGATGGGTCCCTTCCAACCTGGTTGTTCTATGATTCTATGATCCCTCGTGTGCGACATGCTGGAGGAGCCTGGGCAGCCAGAAAGCTGGAGGTTTACAGGGTTTTTCTTCAGTGTTCATGCTTAACGCTGCTTCAGTTTGTTAACCTGGGGATGAGCTTCCAAAAAGTGAGTTTGAGAGGCTTTGAATTCTTGCTGTTTCCTTTGCTGAGCTAACAGAGTTTGCACTATCAGGGTTTTCTTTATAGCCCTGGAGAAGAGGAGGCTGAGGGGAGACCTCATTGCTTTCTCTGACTACCTGATAGGAGGTTGTGGAGAGGAGGGAGCTGGGCTCTTCTCCCAAGGGACAGGATGAGAGGGAATGGCCTCAGGCTCCACATGGGGAGGGTCAGGATGGACATGAGGAAAAAGTTTTTCACAGAGAGGGTCATTGGGCACTGGAACAGGGAGGGGGTTAAGTGGCCTTTCCTGGAGAGGTTTAAGGGGTTGGATGAGATGCTGAGGGACATGGTTTATTGTTTGATGGGAATGGTTGGACTTGATGATCTGACGGGTCTCTTCCAACCTGGTGATTCTATGATTCTATGATTCAAAGCAGCTGCCTTTTCCCTGAGGATTGGGAAGCTGAGGTTCTCTGGGATCTGACTGTCAGAAAAACAGCTGCTATAATGACCGTGGGTGCGTCAGTAGTGGGGTTAGAGCCTCCTAAGTGATGTTTCTGCTGTGGGTGATTTCCCTCTTCTCTGTGTGCAGCAGAGCGCAGCAGCCTGCTTGCCTGCCCAGGTAGCCAAATAGGAGAGATTCACGTGTCGCCGGTTCATGGGAAGAGCTTTGTTCCCCGTGGCTGGCTAGATTTATCGATGTCAGAGCAGAGAAATGGTAAGTTGGCTGCTTAACAGGGATGTTACAGTTCAAGTCCATAAAGCACACGGGCTGTCTCCTTGACTCATTCGTTTGCCGAGTCCCCCAAAAGTCGCTGTGACAGGAGCAGAGGATGGAGCGCTGCCCTCATGATCATATTTCCTGCCTTCGCTGGTTGATGTCACAGCCTGTAATGTTATTGAAACAACAAAAAAAAGAAGAAGGCTGTGGATTTCCTTTTCATTTTTTCAATGGAAGTGTGAAGAGGTGGGGTGGGGAGGGAAAGGCAGTGCGGCTGTAGGTTTCCTAACCGGCTCTGTTATTCTGTGCTTGCTGTGGTGAGACTACTGCGTAAGAGCTGGTGCGGTTTTGTGTGTGTTTTCTTTTTCCCTGAGTTGGTTTGTGGTACATTAAGTGCTTCTCAAAGATGCTACTTAAATACTTATGTGGGGGATAAGCTCTTAAAATCGAGAGTGAATGCAAGATCTTCTCAGAGGCTGCCTTGGCATGAGAAACACTTCTGTGTTTCATAGAATCATGGAACAACCAGGTTGGAAGAGACCCATCGGATTGTTGAGTCCAACCATTACTATCAAACATTAAACCATGTTCCTCAGCACCTCATCTACCCGTCCCTTAAACACCTCCAGGGAAGGGGAATCAACCACCTACCTGGGCAGCCTATTCCAATGACCCTTTTTGTGAAAAACTTCCTCCTAATCTCTAGCCTCAATCTCCCCTGGTGGAGCTTGAGGCCATTCCCTCTTGTCCTGTCCCCTGTCCCTTGGGAGAAGAGCCCAGCTCCCTCCTCTCTACAACTTTGTGGTACATTAAGTGCTTCTCAAAGATGCTGCTTAGATACTTACATGGGGGATAAGCTCTTTAAATCGAGAGTGAATCCAATATCTTCTCAGAGACTGCCTTGGCATGAGAAATGCTTTGGTGTTTGCCCTAAACCTTGTAAAACCTCGGACCTTTGTCTGCCCCTCTGTGTTTCTAAGCAAATTTAACGTTACAGAAGCATCATCCATTGCATTAGAGAAGCTGGAAGGGCCAGATGAAAAACATCCCCAGTAAGTAATGCGTTTGGCTGAGAGATGCTGCAGCAGTGGAGGGTTCACCGCAGGCTATTTCTCTCCTGGTTATTATGGTTCCCCTGCAGTTCACAAGGAGTTAATTACGGCAGTGGTGACGAGCCCCTCTCTGCTCAATGGGCTGTGGTGTGCTTGGCTGGACTGGTGGCAGCTGAGGAGCCTTCTGGAGCAGGAATTGTGTTCAAGGTTGGTGGTGGCAGGTTTAGACTGTTTTTGGAATCTCATGGCAACCAAGGAGCACAGGCAAACACTCTGGAGTTCACGGGAAGAAAGAGGCAGGAGCCCCTTTGCTTGTCCCCTGGGATATAATAAGGTGCTGGGACAAGTGTTTGCGTAACGTGGCTTTTCAAGGCGTAAATTGTGTGTCGGGGGCAAAGCTGTTCCGTCGGTTCCACCAAATAAACTCCCTGACGCGGAGGTGCCCACACTTGTCTGCGCCCAGGCTCCGAAGGGCTGCGGCACATTCCCAGAAGGAAACAAAAGCTCTTTTAGGGGCTTCCAAGGGTGCTACGTAACTCAGTTAAAAACTAAACTCCTGCCCAGGGGACTGGGTCACTGGGAGGCTTAAGCTCAGTAGTGGAAGTTGGATGGGATGGGACTGGTTGTAGATGGGGTTCTTCTCTTCTGAGTGTGAATTCAGCAATCTGGGGGGTTTAACCATTCGTTTCCTTGTCTTCGTCAATGACCTGGATGAAGGCATTGAGGGTACCCTTAGCAAGTTTGCAGGTGACACTAAGCTGTGTGCAAGTGTCGATCTGCTGGAGGGTAGGGAGGCTCTGCAAAGGGACCTAAACAGGCTGGATCCATGGGCAGAGTCCAGTGGGATGAGGGTTAACACGACCAAATGGCAGGTCCTGCACTTGGAGCACAACAACCCTATGCAGAGCTACAGACTGGGAGAAGTCTGGCTGGAAAACTGCCAGGAGGAGAAGGACCTGGGGGTGTTGGTCGACAGCGACTGACCATGAGCCAGCAGTGTGCCCAGGTGGCCAAGAAGGCCAATGGCATCTTGGCTTGGATCAGAAATGGTGTGACCAGCAGGGCCAGGGAGGTGATTCTCCCTCTGGACTCAGCACTGGTGAGGCCTCTCCTTGAATCCTGTGTCGAGTTGTGGGCCCCTCAGCACAAGAAGGATGTTGAGGCTCTGGAGCGAGTCCAGAGAAGAGCAACAAAGCTGGTGAAGGGGCTGGAGAACAGGCCCTGTGAGGAGCGGCTGAGAGAGCTGGGGGGGTTTATCCTGGAGAAGAGGAGGCTGAGAGGAGACCTCATTGCTCTCTACAACTACCTGAGAGGAGGTTGTGGAGAGGAGGGAGCTGGGCTCTTCTCCCAAGGGACAGGGGACAGGACAAGAGGGAATGGCCTCAAGCTCCACCAGGGGAGATTTAGGCTAGAGATTAGGAGGAAGTTTTTCACAAAAAGGGTCATTGGGCAGTGGCAGAGGCTGCCCAGGGAGGTGGTTGATTCACCTTCCCTGGACGGGTTTAGGGGACGGGTGGACGAGGTGCTGAGGGACATGGTTTAGTGTTTGATAGGAATGGTTGGACTCAATGATCCAATGGGTCTCTTCCAACCTGGTTGTTCTATGATTCCTTGTTTGCAATGAGCTGTGTGTCAATCCTGTTCTCTCTATGAGATCTAATGTGCTTTGAAGCCAAGGTGTGTTCTCCCTGGGCATGAGTCCTGTGGGCACAGGGCATTGGGCACCTTCCTAGGTCTGTCTGAGCTGCAAAGAGCAGTTGAAAACCCAACAATGTTCTCTTCGTCCTCCCAAGATCTAAGAAAAAGTGTTTTTCTTTCAAACGGTGCAGATGTTAACACGAGAAAAAGCGAATTATTGACTCATTTGTTCATCCCTGACAATTCCTGTTATGTTCTCTGCAGATTTCCATTATCAACACGACGCTTTGCCAGATTATCTGCTTTAGCCATCTTGTTACCGAGGAGGATATG
Organism: Coccyzus lansbergi; assembly: GCA_033558105.1. Taxonomy (NCBI): domain Eukaryota; kingdom Metazoa; phylum Chordata; class Aves; order Cuculiformes; family Coccyzidae; genus Coccyzus; species Coccyzus lansbergi. Next base: position 400,707 of record JAUMJK010000430.1, on the reverse strand, counting down.
ATATTAATTTCCTTGTCATTGAGTTTTTCTAATGTATGTGGAATCGTCTGGTTAATGGTGTTCTGGATCTTAATGCAAATCAGTTTGGGCTTTGCTTCTGTCCTCTAAAGAGAGGATGAGGGCAGTGCTGAAGAGGTCCTGGAATGTCATATATTAGGAAGAAATTCCTTGTAATAAGAGTGGGGAGGCCCTGGAACAGGTTCACAATCCTTGGAGGGGTTCAAGGCAAGGCTGGATGGGGCTTGGAGCCCCCGATCCAGTGGGAGGTGTCCCTGCCCATGGGAACTGGATGGACTTGGAGGTCCCTTCCAACCCAAATAATTCTGTGGTTCTATCATCCTTGGATAAGGAATCTTATCTTAAGGAATCAAGGTCTTAAGGAAACAAGGTCGAGTCGTCATCAGTTCTTGACCCATCAGCCCCTCAGGGGTGATGAGGTGGTGTTGATCTGCATAGTTAACAAGTGCTGCTCCACTCTTGGGTTTCCACAGGGTCCTGGGAGGATGGGACAGCGGGGATGGGGATCTCCGCCGTGCTCTTACGGGACTGCAGCCAGGGCAAGACGGTTTCCACGGAGGAGTGTTGAATTAAAGAGGGTGTGAGGAGCTCTCCAAGCCGGCAAGCTTGCTGCATTCCTGTGAAATATGGCCTTACAAGTCCTTGAAGGATTTATTGTTTTCCGGGCGCTGCTGGATCCAGTCCGATAGGCTGGATATAGGAAGGAAATGACTCAGTTGCTCTACAGACAAGTGCAGCTTTGAAATTCAAAGAGGCAGGAGACAGCTGAGAGGCTCCAAGTCCTTCCCATCGGGAGTTGGGGCCCTGTGTGTCTGTTACCCTTTGTGAGCAGCTCTCGGGGGCTGCAGCTGGGATGGGGCAGCGGGTGGGAAGAGAGGAGGCTCCCACTGCCAACCAGCCGATGCCTCCAAACCCTCTGGCGTGAGGACACCATGGGAGAGCAGGTGACAGCAAGCGGCCTGGGGGTCACTGCGGGGTGAGAGGGCTGCTGGGAGCAGCTGCTGAGCTCCATCCCTGCTTGACCATCACCGATCGATTGCTGCGCTGGGGACAAAGCGTGAGGCAGAGGTTGTAGTAGCCTAACAGCTCCCAAGGCATCCACTACAGGGTGAAGTTCGGTGACCCTCCCTGTGGATGAGCTGCACGAGGAGTTTGGATGCTTCGTCTCCTCCGTCTACTTTTCTTTTCCCCACGTTGGTTTTTTTTCCCTTGCAGTCCCCCAGGTTTGCACCGTGGTCTGAGCCCTGCAGGGATTTGCTGCGGGAAGTGGAGAGACACTAATGGTCTTGCAAGACGAGCTCAGGATTTCTGGACCTTCTACCCTGGGAGAAGTCTGGCTGGAAAACTGCCAGGAGGAGAGGGACCTGGGGGTGTTGGTCGACAACCGATTGACCATGAACCAGCAGTGTGCCCAGGTGGCCAAGAAGGCCAATGGCATCCTGGCTTGGATCAGAAATGGTGTGGCCAGCAGGGCCAGGGAGGTGATTCTCCCTCTGGACTCAGCACTGGTGAGGCTGCTCCTTGAATCCTGTGTTCAGTTGTGGGCCCCTCAGCACAAGAAGGATGTTGAGGCTCTGGAGAGAGTCCAGAGAACAACAACGAAGCTGGTGAAGGGGCTGGAGAACAGGCCTTATGAGGAGCGGCTGAGAGAGCTGGGGGTGTTTCTCCTGGAGAAGAGGAGGCTGAGCAGAGACCTCATTACTCTCTACAACTCCCTGAAAGGAGGTTGTGGAGAGGAGGGAGCTGGGCTCTTCTCCCAAGGGACAGGGGACAGGACGAGAGGGAATGGCCTCAAGCTCCACCAGGGGAGATTTAGGCTAGAGATTAGGAGGAAGTTTTTCACGGAAAAGGTCATTGGGCATTGGAATAGGCTGCCCAGGGAGGTGGTTGATTCCCCTTCCCTGGAGTTGTTTAAGGGACGGGTAGATGAGGTTCTGAGGGACATGGTTTAATGTTTGATAGGAATGGTTCGACTTGATGACCCAATGGGTCTCTTCCAACCTGGTTGTTCTATGATTCTATGATTCTGTACCCACCGAAGTGTCCAGTCTTCTGTTCTTTAGCCTCATCTAGCAGCTTCTGGCTGGTGTCGGGTGTGGATGGAAGCAGATGCTTCCACCATCCTATCATCAGCTGGGTTGCGGAGAGAAGTTTCTAAGTGACAGAAAGATCCTTAGCAAAGAAACAAGAGTTAGTGTTAAAAATGAAAACAAGACAGCTTGTTTCATCTAAACAGAAGGGTTATTAAACAGGCTTGAATTAATCAGTGATCTGCCAGAGCTCTGAAATTGAAAAGCAGGGCAGAGGAGCATGGAGCAGGCACGAGGGAAGGAGCCACTTTCTCAAGTAGACAGCGATGGCCAAAAGCTGGAGGAGGGGAGGTGATGTTCAGCTGCTGGTGGGATGGAAGTGAGGTGGCTCTAGGCTTTGGGGTCCTTGACTGGACCTCAGGACACAAGGACAGGGCTATCTGGCAGCCCCCTGAGCACTGATGCTCTCCTTGTGGCTGCAAGGTCTGTGCTGGTTGCGGCTTTTCACGCTCGGTGAAGCAGACTGGGCTGGGATTGGAGATGTTTTACGTTTCCCAGGGTTCAGGTACCTCAAAACACTGCATCGAGCGCCCCGACGATGCCCCAAAAGGCCAGGCGTCCCTGTCTAAAGGGGCTTGGAGAGGTAAAGTCACTCCCTTCATGTTGATAAAGCTGGTGTGGGTTGCAGCTCGTAGCACATACTTCCACGAAGACAGGGCTGACGAGGGCTGCTTAATGGTCCCTGAAGGCTTCTTCAGTGCTGTGTGGCTCTCTCCTGCATCAACCCGTCTGCTTCAGTTTTGCTGTTAATTTAAGGGCTCTTGCTGTTGTGCTCTGCCTTTCCAAATCCTTGTTTATCCCACCTCAGCGATAATTTGTTCCACATCTGCGGGAGCAAGGCCGGTGCTGGGACTGGAGCTTTCATCTCCCCCAGCACTGGGACCTCCCTTTCACCTGAGCCAAGCCGAGAGCTGATGGTGGTGGTCACGCTCTCCCTTTGGGGTGTTCCTTCGCTTCTCATCCCGATGGCTCCTGCCCCACTTTGGGAACAGGGAATGACAGAATCGCTCGGGTTGGAAGGGACCATCCAGGCCGTCGTGCGCTCTTAATCCCAGCGCTGCTGGCTGAGCGAGATCTGTAGCCGCGCGGCGGGGGATTCGGCATCTCGGAAACCCGATTTTAACAAACGTACAATTTCCTGGTTTACTTAGGTAACAGCGCTGTGGCTACTGTGTAAATACATCTGGCTGCCGTAGGGAGCGTTGGGGATAACGAACAGCGCTCGCTGTACAGGGCTGGCACAGCCACAGGATTTCTGTTTCAGGATTTCTGTTTAATGGAGTGGCTGGGGACCCATTTAATTTGAAGCCGGGGTTCTTCACTTGCCTGTGGTGCACTTGGAGCGAGGCCAGGAGAAGCTGCTGCTTATTTTTCTCCTCTAGTTCGGTGGCCGCTCTGTGATCTCCCCTCGCGCTGCTCTGTAATATTCTCTTGTAATAAAAACTGCAGCAGGATGTCACCTGGGGAGGGAGAGCTGGGCTGAGGCTCCGGAGATAAAACTCCTGCCTTGGCCACCGGGACCTCTCGACTAGCCTTGGGCAAATCGTTTAATCGTTTAATCTGCTTGCACCGAAGGTCACCAGCCGTTAAATTCAGTGTTGTGGGGAATAAAGTCCATGAATAATCAAACTATATTCAGATGCGCCAGTGGAGAGGGGCGGATAAAGCTCACTCCGGCAGGACTCGAGTAAGAAATTAGAAAAAGCACTTTCTAAAGGACCGAGTGACCTAGATTGCCTGGAGGGGTTGTGGACTCTGCTTCTGGAGGTCCTTAAGGGCAGTTTAGAGGCATCTCTTGAATTATGGTTATAGCTGGTCCCCACAGCAAGAGATTGGATTAGAGAATCGCAACTTTCTGGCTACAAACTTTTATGATTTCATGTTCTCCAAAGCCGTTGACCTCTTCACACGGGCTGGGATGAAACCGAGACTTCCCAAAAGCCGAATAAACCAGCTATGAAACTCAAGAAGTGTTAAATTCTCCCTTTGTGTCATACTTCAAGGCACCAGAGCAAATGAGAGTCTGGTCTGTTGTGCTCCGCGCTCCGGTGCACGGCGTTGTCGCCGGCCTTGGCTCTGTCCTCGGGGACCACATGGGGAATAAAGTCCTCTTTTCCCAGCACCTCTCTTGATGCAAGGTAATTTATAAGCTATTGCGCAGCAGTGTACTTGAAGCTCAATAGCTGCCAGCTGGGGCTTCTCAGATAGCAGGTGTCAAGTATCAGCGCGGGGAAAAGGAGAAGGTGTCTAATTTCTGCCACCTCGCTGTCCTGGCTTGATTATTAATTTTTCTAGATGACTTTCGGGGTTGCTGGGTTAAACGCCTCCAGCTGCAGAGCACAGCTGGGGGTCAGCCCTGCCGGAGCCGCAGCTGCCGTCCTGCTTTAGGTTTGTCAGAGCAGCCAGCGCTGATTTGGGGATGGGGATGGTTTAGTCGACGCTAAAATGTTGATGCCTCCTTGCTGCCTTGCTGGGAGATTGATGAGGAGCGGTTGAGAGAGCTGGGGGTGTTTAACCTGGAGAAGAGGAGGCTGAGAGGAGACCTCATTACTCTCTACAACTACCTGAAAGGAGGTTGTAGAGAGGAGGGAGCTGGGCTCTTCTCCCAAGGGACAGGACAAGAGGGAATGGCCTCAAGCTCCACCAGGGGAGATTTAGGCTGGACATTAGGAGGAGGTTTTTCACGGAAAGGGTCATTGGGCATTGGAATAGGCTGCCCAGGGAGGTGGTTGATTCCCCTTCCCTGGAGGTGTTTAAGGTGCAGGTGGATGAGGTCTTGAGGGACTTGGTTTAGTGTTTGATAGGAATGGTTGGACTAGAAGATCCGATGGGTCTCTTCCAACCTGGTTGTTCTATGATTCTATAATTCTATGATTTGAGCATCCTTTGGGGTCAGAGGTAACTGTCCCCATGTTTGCTTGTCACCGCTGTTGGGAGAGAGTAGCCCTGCCCTGCTGAACGAGCTCTGCTCAAAACACTTATAAACTGTGCACCAAGAAGTGCTAAACCAGCCCCTTACATGTAATTCCATGGAATCATTAAGGTTGGAAAAGACTTCCAAGTAAATCCAGTCCAACCGTCAGCCCAACCCCACCGGGTCTGCTGAACCATGCCCTGAAGAGCCACATCTCCTTGCTTTTATAACACCTCCGGGGATGCTTTACTAGAGCAATTTATGCCTGGTAACTCCCTTCTAAGTTTGGTATCAATTGAACATATGAATGAATCATAGAATCACCAGGTTGGAAGAGACTCACTGGATCATTGAGTCCAACCATTCCTATCAAACACTAACCATGTCCCTCAGCACCTCATCCACCCATCCCTTAAACCCCTCCAGGGAAAGCATTATCTGCACTTATGCAGGTGGAAAATGAGGCTGTTACATGTCTCTTCCAGGTTTATTCAAGTCCAGGGCAAAGCCAAGAGTGATGCTGGACCAGGGGTCAGGGTGCTGTGGTCTCCAGAACCACAGTTGAATAAAATGAGGCTTAGAGCAGGTCTTTCCCTGCGATCTTGTTTGTCTTCACCCTAGACCTGTTTGGCTGGGTTTGCTCAAGAGGGGAGAGGTGCCTTATCCGGTATGCCTTCTATAAACAATATCCCAAGTCTGGACAACATGAAATTTTGTGCATAATTCACGCAGCCGTGTTTGTTATCAGGGAAATGCCTTTTCGTGGCTGGGTTTCGTTCTTCCCCTCCTCTTCCTTGTCCCGGGCTTGGAGGAAGCAATAATCACAATACTGTATTTTGCCCTCTTAACTCTTTCTCAGACACCTGACGAGCCTGTCAAATGCCATCCCCGTGAATAAGCAGGGCTGGGGAAGTGAGAGCACGGTTCCCGGTGTGGGAGAGTTGGGGATGGGCTCTGCCGAGCGGCTACGGAGCAGAGGAGTGAGATTTGGAACCCACAGGGTTCCAAATTGTGGGTTGTGCTGTAGAAGGAGGGGAGATACAAATGAGATCTTAGGAAGAAATGTTCTCCTGTGAGGATGAGGAGGCCCTGGAACAGGTTCCCCATCCCTGGAGGGTTTCAAGGGCAGGTTGGATGGGGCTCGGAGCCCCTGAGCCAGTGGGAAGTGTCCCTGCTCAGGGCATGGGTGGGACTGGATGATCTTTGAGGTCTCTTCTGACCCAAACCATTTGATGATTTTATGAAATGATGGATCTGGCAGTTGTTTTCCAAACACAGAGCTGCTTGGGCTTCCTCAGCCCTGCTGCTGCGTGTCAGGGGTGCTGAGACTCCCCTGCCCCAGGATGTCTGGGAAGATCCTCTGCGCAGGGCTCACACCTGCCCAGGATCCTCTTGTTGCAGGAAGAGGAGAAGCCACTAAGAGCAGAGAAATAGAATCATAGAACAACCAGGTTGGAAGAGACCCATCGGATCATCGAGTCCAACCATTCCTATCAAACACTAACCCATGTCCCTCAGCACCTCATCCACCCGTCCCTTAAACACCTCCAGGGAAGGGGAATCAACCCCCTCCCTGGGCAGCCTGTTCCAATGCCCAATGACCCTTTCCGTGAAAAACTTCCTCCTAATCTCTAGCCTAAATCTCCCCTGGTGGAGCTTGAGGCCATTCCCTCTTGTCCTGTCCCCTGTCACTTGGGAAAATGATTTTGTGCAGGTTTCTGCTGGGCAAGGCCTGGGGCTCATCTGGATGTAGCGGCAGACCTGAGCCCCACACCTCCCACCTCAGCTGGAAAAGGTCCCAGAGATTCTTAGATGAGACCATTTGGCTCAAAGCTTTTGTCTAATTAAAACCAAACCAAACCCAATTAATTGTTGTAAGGTCTTCCTCCGTAGCTGACAAATGTGTCCTGAATCTCACTTCATCAAAGGGGATAAATCACTGTGGCAGCTTTAATGGTTGGAAACGTCTCGCAGGAAAATTCCCAGTGGGCTCCAGGAGGGATGCGGAACCAGAACGTGAAGAAACGGTCGAGCCCTCAGCTTTTCTCCTCTCCTTCTGGTTGGCAGATATGGCCACAAAGAGAAAGGGTCAGGCTGGTGCGAGGGTTGTTCCGAGTGGTTTGTTCTTGTGTTTGAGTTTACGTAGCAGAGCCTGCCCTTTGGGTGACCCTTTTGATAATTCCAGGGGGGGTTAGGGCTGGTGGTGACAGCTCGCTGACCTGCAGGGAAGGTCAGGAGTGGGAGGCAGCCGGTCCCTCTGCTCCCGGCCTCGCAGCAATGAATCTTAGTTGACTCGAAAGAGCAGAAAGGGCAGAAAGCACCTCCAGCTTAGAAAGCAATCACAGACCCATTGTCCCCCTCCCTGCCAGCTCTGGGGGCTTCGTTCTGAGAGAACTCCTCAGCGCATTGCAGGGGGGTTGGAACTAGGTGAGTTGTAAGGTCCTTTCCAACCCAAACCGCTCTCATTCATATCTCATTTTGATAGGAATGGTTGGACTCGATGATCTGATGTGTCTCTTCCAACCTGGTTGTTCTATGATTCTATGATTCATTCAATAGACTTAGGAGAAAAGCTGTAGTGGGCTTTATCTCCAGCTCTGCGTCCCCTTTCTGGAATGACTGGGGGGGACCCTGGTGGCCTCTGGGCTGGGAGCAGCACACTGGGCTGCTGAGAGCTTGGGGCCAGGAGGGCAGGGGGGGAGGATGCTGGGATGGTGCAGGTGCCTTTGCTGCATCTGGGAGGTGCACGGATCCTCCGGAGGGGATGGAGCATCCCTGGAGTGCAGGACCCAGGAGGAGAGGGACCTTGGGGTGTTGGTCGACAGCCGACTGAACATGAGCCAGCAGTGTGCCCAGGTGGCCAAGAAGGCCAATGGCATCTTGGCTTGGATCAGAAATGCTATGACCAGCAGGGCCAGGGAGGTGATTCTCCCTCTGGACTCAGCACTGGTGAGGCCGCTCCTTGAATACTGTGTTGAGTTGTGGGCCCCTCAGCACAAGAAGGATGTTGAGGCTCTGGAGCGAGTCCAGAGAAGAGCAACGAAGCTGGGGAGGGGGCTGGAGAACAGAACCTATGAGGAGTGGCTGAGAGAACTGGGGTTGTTTAGCCTGGAGAAGAGGAGGCTGAGAGACCTCATTACTCTCTACAACTCCCTGAAGGGAGGTTGTGGAGAGGAGGGAGCTGGGCTCTTCTCCCAAGGGACAGGGGACAGGACAAGAGGGAATGGCCTCAAGCTCCACCAGGGGAGATTTAGGCTGGAGATTAGGAGGAAGTTTTTTACAGAAAGGGTCATTGGGCATTGGAATAGGCTGCCCAGGGAGGGGGTTGATTCACCTTCCTTGGAGGTGTTTAAGGCACAGGTAGATGAGGTCTTGAGGGACTTGGTTTAGTGTTTGATAGGAATGGTTGGACTAGAAGATCCAATGGGTCCCTTCCAACCTGGTTGTTCTATGATTCTATGACCCGCCGGAGCAGAGGTGAGCGGTGAAGGGCTCAGCGGTGCTGGGGCTGTGGATAAACCACTGCTCACAAGACCCACCCTACCCCCAAAAAAAAGTCACCATCACAGCAAAGGAACCGCATCTGCTGTGCCGGTGACATCAAAATTGCTCCTTTGATCCATCATTTCCCACAGAAGATTTTCTTTTTTGTCTTTTTTTGCTTTAATTTTCCTTTTTTATTTTTTTGCCACGTGCATTAAATACCACTGATGACAAACGGTGGTGCCCGTGAGTGAGTGGCAGCTGAAATGAGAGAAGTGACTAATCGGCCTCCTGAAGCCCTGTCGCATGCAGATTAAATGAGCCTTTTTTTTTCCTTCCCCCCCTCAACGAGAATCACGGGCGTTTGAATAATAATATTATAGTCTCCATTAGGATGACAGTGGGGGAAAAAAAACCAACTCAGACCTGTGATTATTTCTTCAATCTAATAATTATTTAAATACCAGATAACTCCTTTCAGCCTAATTGAGGCCTTTCAGCTGCTTGGGTTTATATTGTGTCCCTGAATTTACTCTCTCTTTCACCTTGCGTTACTAATAGCTTCAGATTGCTTTTAAGGCCATATTTTTTATAAAAAAGGAGGAGAAAAATAATGGTCAAAGAGTATTAAGAACCAGAATTACAATCTCTCTTGCTTCCCTGGTGTTTAACTCCTTGGCTGTGCTCAGCTGTCCCCAAACTCATCCTTAGGGCACGCGACGGGTTTCTCTCTTGGTTATTTGGAGTCTGGAGCTCTGAGCCTGGTCCGTGTGTCCCTCACCCATGTGTTCCCCAACCTGGAGGAGCCGCCGGAGCTGGATCATCATCCCCTGGCTTCTTTGGGTAGGATGTCACTTCCCAGCCACGCTCTGTCATCTTCAAATGATGTTTGAAAGTGCAGATTCTTCTCCCTGGCTGAGCTCTCTTGCCTTGGGCAGTGACTGTTGAGGAATACTCTGCAGAGCCTTCACCGCGAGGCACCACGGAGACGCTGGGCTTGAGCTGACAGCTCTGCCTTTTGGCCCAGCTCCGAATGGAAACGCTGCTGGAAAGGGTGGAAAACTTCTGCTGCCTAAGTGAAGAGCTTCTGTTGTCCTGTACGTGTAATTAGGAAAGCAGCAAGAACTGTCCTGAGCTGAGCTTTCACGGAATCACAGAACAACCAGGTTGGAAGAGACCCACTGGATCATTGAGTCCAACCATTCCTATCAAACACTAACCCATGTCCCTCAGGACCTCATCTACCCGTCCCTTAAACACCTCCTGGGAAGGTGAATCAACCCCCTCCCTGGGCAGCCTATTCCAATGCCCAACTTTGCAGCAGAGCCTCCTTGGTCTCTGCAGAATCTTTCTGGCCTTTCCTTGCACCAGGTCCTTCTGCTCCGGAGGAGTCTCATCATCTCAGGGAGTGAGGCACCAGTGCAGGCTTTACATTTAGGCTCCTGTTAGCGAAGGATGCTTTGGCGTCGAAGTAAAACCCAGTTGTGATGCTCAAGGCAGAGCATCACACCCTCTCTGTGCTCTCCCCAAGGTGAGGGAATCATAGAATCATAGAACAACCAGGTTGGAAGGGACCCATCGGATCATTGAGTCCAACCATTCCTATCAAACACTAAACCAAGTCCCTCAGGACCTCATCTACCTGTGCCTTAAACACCTCCCGGGAAGGGGAATCAACCACCTCCCTGGGCAGCCTATTCCAATGCCCAATGACCCTTTCTGTGAAAAACTTCCTCCTAATCTCCAGCCTAAATCTCCCCTGGTGGAGCTTGAGGCCATTCCCTCTTGTCCTGTCCCCTGTTCCTTGGGAGAAGAGCCCAGCTCCCTCCTCTCTACAACCTCCCTTCAGGTATTTGTAGAGAGGAAGTTGTATTTGTGTCCAAGTACCTGAATCCCTTCCAACAAACCATTCTGGGATTCGGGATTCAGAGAACAGTTTGGAGATGTGATGAGAAGAGCTGGGGAGGTCACCCTGGGGCTGTTGTGGCACATAAGGATGTGGCGAGGGTCTGTGTCCCAGCTGGGAGAGAGAGAAACTGCTCCAGCCAAAGGTGGAAATGAGGAGACTGGAAATAAGAAGCAAGCAGCCGGGGAGACGTATCCCTGAGCAGAATGAGAAACCCATTACCGCTCTCTTTCTCCTGTCTTGTCAGTGACACCGAGACGTGCAGCGCAGGGACGGGGCTCCTTTGTCACCTTTCAGGAACACCCGTCTCGGGCTCCTGGCGTTAACAAGCCGAAAGCGCGGCCACTCGGTGACACTCGCTTATGAGCTCAGTGTAGGTTTTCAGCAGCGTGAATTATTTTAATTATTTTAAATACCAAAACAGGGATCAGCGTCAATCAACCTGCAGGTGAGGACATCACTGTGCTCGGGAACAGCCTCCTGTGTTTGCACTCGGGGCAGGGGAGGATGCTCAGAGCTGCAGAGGGAGCAGGTTTCTCCCCTGTGTGTGCGCTTGGGGCTTGTGTGGCCCTGGTCAGAGGTGACGGGGGTTCACTGCAGAGAGCAAGTGGAACGGAGGCTCATCCTTAGCCTGTTCCAGGGCTGCTGTTGATCCTGTGGTGTCGTGAAGTGGTGGAGAACACCTCTCCCTAAGGCAGGCTGGAATGATTCCTTTGATCTAGTGAAGGGGCTGGAGAACAGGCGCTATGAGGAGCGGCTGAGAGAGCTGGGGGTGTTTATCCTGGAGAAGAGGAGGCTGAGAGGAGACCTCATTGCTCTCTACAACTCCCTGAAAGGAGGTTGTAGAGAGGAGGGAGCTGGGCCCTTCTCCCAAGGGACAGGGGACAGGACGAGAGGGAATGGCCTCAAGCTCCACCAGGGGAGATTTAGGTTGGAGATTAGGAGGAAGTTTTTCACAGAAAGGGTCATTGGGCATTGGAATAGGCTGCCCAGGGAGGTGGTTGATTCCCCTTCCCTGGAGGTGTTTAAGGGACGGGTAGATGAGGTGCTGAGGGACGTGGTTTAGTGTTAGATAGGAATGGTTGGACTCGATGATCCAATGGGTCCCTTCCAACCTAGTTGTTCTATGATTCTATGATCTCCCAGCCTGGACCGTGTAAGGAATGCATAAGCTGGGAGAAAGGAGAACTTTGTGATGGTTTCCTGAGTCCAGGAGGTCAGATGTGTCTGTGGTGATGAGTAAGGCTGTGGTCAAGCTGGGAGCCTAAGTCATGGTCAGGGCTGGAGGTGATTAACGAGGGTGAGACACAATCCTGTGACCTCCAGGGGTGTCTGTGGTGGGAAGGGGGGTGCAGAGCCTTGGTGTGGGGGTGCTCTCAGGACCCTCACGCGGTGCCTGAATCATAACGTTGTTCTGCTGACCTCACAGCTCCTCTGAGCTGGATCCTTGCTGCCCTGCAGGGTGCTTGGTTGGCATCACTTCTGTCTGCTCTGTGTGAGTCCAGGATGGTGCTGGAAGTCTGGGGCTGAGCTGGGAACCAAACCACTACGTCCTATGTGGGACGATCCAAGCCAGATCCACCATAAATGAGACACACTCAGAAATTCCTGGATTTGGATCATCTTTGATGTTCGTATATTTGCTTGGGAAGTGCCACCCAAACAGAGCTGGTAGGTGACGATGTGGGGCAGGCAGAGGGTGAGAAGGGTCCTTCCAAGAGCCGCTGTGAGCTTTCCGTCCGGAAGGGCGGGTGGAAAGCTCTGATGTAACCGTGTCTCATGCAGCCTCAGCCTCTCGGAGGTGAGCACATGTTTCCTAAGGAAATTCCAGCCTGGTGATTCCTCTTGCAGCCCCACAGCTGCCTGCGTGAGTCGGGAGGATGGGAATGGGACTGGGAATCAGCCAGTCCTAGGGCCCAAATGAGGTTCAGGTGCTTTGGGAGCACCCGCTGAACCAAAACACACAACAAACAGCACCAAAACCTCTTCCATGCCCTGTTTCCACACAGCTTTTGGCCACAGGCTGCCTCACCTGGTCTGCACGGGTGAAAAGACGTTGGCTGAGGGAGACTTCACTCAGTCTGTTATCCACAGGGCTACTGGGAGGGGTGGTTTGGTTGCCATCCACTCTTTTGGACCGGGTGTCTAAGCTGCTGCTTTGTGTAGGAGTCATTCATGCTTTGGAAGCTTTCTTAGAGCAAGAAAGACGTCCAAGGCTCCCAGGTTGTGAGTCTCTTTCATAGAATCATAGAATCATAGAACAACCAGGTTGGAAGAGACCCACCGGATCATCGAGTCCAACCATTCCTATCAAACACTAACCCATGTCCCTCAGGACCTCATCTACTTGTCCCTTAAACCCCTTCAAGGATGTTGACTAAACCCCCTCCTTGGGCAGCCTCTGACAGTGCCCAATGACTCTTTCTATGAAATATTTTTTCCTAGTGTCCAGCCTGACCCTCCCCTGGTGGAGCTTGAGGCCATTCCCTCTCGTCCTGTCCCCTGTCCCTTTGGAGAAGAGCCCAGCTCCCTCCTCTCCACAACCTCCTTTCAGGTAGTTGGAGAGAGTAATGAGTTCTCCTCTCCTTTGCCTTGTGGGGTGTTGCTGGCAGGGTTTGGTTGCTGATTGAACCCCCTGCCCGGTGGCAGCTGCTTTCAGAGCTGAAGTACCTCGAGAAGGCAGAGAGGTTTCTGCCTGCAGAGCCCCCGCAGAGGCTTCCGTGGTGGGGGGAGTGGTGGAGGGGAGGTGCTGGCGCCTTGGCGTGTATATGCTAAATGAACTTGCCTGCGTGAGACTCCTTCCTTAGGCTTCCAAATTAAGTCGTAGAGGATTTAAAGGTAGAAAACACCTCTTATTTCCTCTGTTGCTTCCAACAACAGACCCTGCAGGAGACATCCTTTTAGCCAAGACTGCAGATTGATGGTTGGGTGTGTGAGCCGCCGGCTTTGTCTTGGGCAGAAGTTGATTATCCCCCTCCCCTGGCTGAGGAAAGTGCATTATAAACAGCTTAACCACATAACAAATTAACACGCAGAGCCTGAACCGAGTGGCAAAACATCAAGCCTGAACTGTTTACCAATAAGTTAGGAGACCTGCTTTATTCTTGTTGGGCTTAGAGACGTCCTCACTTTATCTCAAGGACTGTGTAATTAGGAAGTCTCCTTTGAATTTTATCTGCAGGGCACACTGGATCTAATCCTTTGCTCTCTGTGTGTGTTTTGTTTTCTTTCTTTTCCCCCAGAACCATGTGAGGGACGTTGCTGGGGCACAGGACACGCCGAGGGGACGCGACGCTCGCCTTTCCCAGCATGGATCAGAGGAAGCACTGGCCTCGGGTACCGGACTCCGATGGCTGGTCGGTGGCTTTGCTCTGCCTCTTCCTGGCGTCGCTCTCCCGCAATGTGTCCAGCAACGCCTTGTTCAGCACTTTCCACTCTGAGCACCGGGACTGGACGTTCAACCACCTGACCGTCCACCGAGGCACCGGCGCAGTCTATGTCGGAGCCATCAACCGGGTTTACAAGCTTTCGGGTAACCTCACCATTTTGGTGGCTCATAAAACGGGTCCCGAGGAGGATAACAAATCCTGCTACCCACCCCTCATCATCCAGCCCTGCAGCGAGATCCTCACCCTCACCAACAACGTCAACAAGCTGCTGATCATCGACTACTCGGAGAACCGGCTGCTGGCTTGCGGCAGCCTGTACCAGGGGGTGTGCAAGCTGCTGCGCCTGGACGACCTCTTCATCTTGGTAGAGCCCTCGCACAAGAAGGAGCACTACCTGTCCAGCGTCAACAAGACGGGCACCATGTACGGTGTGATCGTGCGCTCGGAAGGGGAAGATGGGAAGCTCTTCATCGGCACGGCGGTGGATGGGAAGCAGGATTATTTCCCCACCCTCTCCAGCCGCAAGCTCCCCCGGGACCCAGAGTCGTCGGCGATGTTGGATTACGAGCTCCACAGTGACTTTGTCTCGTCCCTCATCAAGATCCCCTCAGACACCTTGGCCCTCGTTTCGCACTTTGATATCTTCTACATCTACGGCTTTGCCAGCGGCAACTTTGTCTATTTTCTGACTGTCCAGCCAGAGACCCCCGAGGGTGTCTCCATCAACTCTGCCACCGATCTCTTTTACACGTCTCGCATCGTCCGCCTCTGCAAAGACGACCCCAAGTTCCACTCCTACGTCTCGCTGCCCTTCGGCTGCGTCAAGGGGGACGTGGAGTACCGCCTGCTGCAGGCAGCCTACCTCGCCAAGCCAGGAGACGTGCTGGCCAGGGCCCTCAACATCACGGCCCAGGAGGACGTCCTCTTTGCCATTTTCTCCAAGGGACAGAAGCAGTACCACCAGCCGCCCGACGACTCTGCGCTCTGCGTCTTCCCCATCCGCACCATCAACGCTCAGATCAAGGACCGTCTGCAGTCCTGCTACCAAGGGGAAGGCAACCTGGAGCTCAACTGGCTGCTGGGGAAGGACGTCCAGTGCACTAAAGCGGTAAGGATGCTTCCTCCAGAGCTACAGACTGGGAGAAGCCTGGCTGGAAAACTGCCAGGAGGAGAGGGACCTGGGGGTGTTGGTCGACAGCCGACTGAAAATGAGCCAGCAGTGTGCCCAGGTGGCCAAGAAGGCCAATGGCATCCTGGCTTGGATCAGAAACTGTGTGACCAGCAGGGCCAGGGAGGTGATTCTCCCTCTGGACTCAGCACTGGTGAGGCCACTCCTTGAATCCTGTGTTCAGTTGTGGGCCCCTCAGCACAAGAAGGATGTTGAGGCTCTGGAGTGAGTCCAGAGAAGAGCAACGAAGCTGGTGAAGGGGCTGGAGAACAGGCCCTATGAGGAGCGGCTGAAAGAGCTGGAGGAGTTTATCCTGGAGAAGAGGAGGCTGAGAGGAGACCTCATTACTCTCTCCAACTCCCTGAAAGGAGGTTGTAGAGAGGAGGGAGCTGGGCTCTTCTCCCAAGGGACAGGGGACAGGACGAGAGGGAATGGCCTCAAGCTCCACCAGGGGAGATTTAGGCTAGAGATTAGGAGGAAGTTTTTCACAGAAAGGGTCACTGGGCATTGGAATAGGCTGCCCAGGGAGGTGTTTGATTCACCTTCTACGGAGGAGTTTAAGGGACAGGTAGACGAGGTCCTGAGGGACATGTGTTAGTGTTTGATAGGAATGGTTGGACTCGATGATCCGATGGGTCTCTTCCAACCTGGTGATTCTATGATTCTATGATTCTCCAGCTGTTGGCCACGGTAGCCATCAGGAAACAGCACGAACGCCTGGCTTGGTGACACGTGAGCTTGTGGAACAGGATCAGTCTTTCTGTGCCTCAGCTTCTCTGAACTCAGAACAGTCACAGTAGCCCTTCCCCTTTAATCCCTGTTGTCATCAGACAGTTGAGGACGACAGTGAAAGGAAGGGGAAGTATTAAGGCGGATGAATGAAGCTGTGTGGCTCGTGGGGAGTGTTTGCTGCTCCCAGCATGGGGCTCTGGAAGCTGGAGGAAGGCTCTCACCCTTCCCTGGGCGAGAGGGCTCGTGTGAGCTTGAAGCAAAGCTTTACTGATGTGGGGATGCTGAGCACTTTTCTGCTTATTGTACTGAGAAAGCGGATCAAGAGGAGGTGAAATAAATGGAGGAGAGAGTTCCTACATGGCTGTGCAGAAGGCCTGAACCTGTCAGAACCTACTAGATTTAGAAATAATAGAGTGGAAGTGTCTGTTGGGCTTAGGCTTCGTCCTCAGCCCTGTCCAATCACATTTAGTAGTGTGTACAGGGTGTCTTGTCTTCAGACAGCGAAGGGAACAGGCCACTGCAGAAGGTGGGTCCCTGGGCAGGGGGTGGTGTGATGGTGGCTCCCTCCTTGCTATCGGCATCACCTGCTCCCCTCTTTGTGAGCCCGAGTGGGTGAGGTTACCCCTCACGTGCTTCATATTTCGCTCACTGCTGCCCCAAACCTTGTCTCTCCAGCCAGTCCCCATCGACGACAACTTCTGCGGGCTCGACATCAACCAGCCCCTGGGAGGCTCGACGCCCGTGGATGGAGTGACGCTCTTCACCTCCAGCCGTGACCGGATGACTTCTGTTGCCTCCTACGTCTACAACGGCTACAGCGTCGTCTTCGTGGGGACTAAGACTGGCAAACTCAGGAAGGTAAGTTGATTTCTGTGGCTTCAGAGAGGCAGGATCCATTGCTCATCTCCGTCAGGGTTCTCAGACGCGTGTAGCTGCTGCTGTGTCTTAGTGAGATTTCCCAGCGTGAAACTGGGAGCGAAAACCACAGGCTCTGGGTCATAAAGAGCCTTGTAAAGAGAGACAAAGTTCATCCATCAGCACTGTTGGTACAAAGTGGTGTTGATGTGTTTTTTTTCCTGAAGCAGAGAAGTGCCAAGCCTTGGCAAGGGTGCCTTGGAACCTGCCGCAGGCTGGTCCTGGAAAAGGGACCAAACCGAGTGGCACGATTCCCATCGCTCTGCAGCGTCACAGCTCAGAGCATCCCTGTGCCGGGGCTGAGGGCATCTGCCTGTGCTTCCAGCCAGAAGCTGTGGCAGCTCTTGCATTCATCACCTGCCTCTTTGTTACTGTGTCATCCTGGAGGTGTTCGTGGGGCTGGTGCAGAAATTAAGAGGACAATTAGAAAAAAGTGAGGAATTGACATGCAGTTTCTGAGTTGGAATGAAGCTGTATCCCAGGTCTCGGATCTTCCCTCCCTTTCTGACATAGTGATGGAAATCTTCCAGTGGTTTTGAGTTGTTTCCAGAGTCTGAAAGCTTTTGGTGGTGGCAGTATTGCTCCTGGTGGCAGGATATTTGGTCACGGAGAGAGAGGAAGGGCTTCATTTGGCTGCTGCTTTCAAAAATCAAGCCTCAGGGCAAGAGTTCTGCTTTTCTCAGCCTCCTGCCCCCTGCTTGGTCCCTCTGACAGTTCCTGATTGATCAGTCCTGGAAGATAACATTAGTCCCCTCTGCATCACAAAGCTGGGGCTGGTTGCCCAGGGCTAATTGATGCTCCTGCTGCTTTCCTGCTCCAGTGGGGTGTAGGATTTTGAAGTCCAGTTGGGATTTCCCTGCTTCTGAGTCCTCTGAAGGCTCAGACACGCATCTCAGTGTGGTGCTCACTGGTCCTGAGGAGTCCTATATTAAATATGGATGTGGGAGTGGCCTTGGGGTCCATAAGCAGAGGAGACCCCTAAGCTCCTGCTCTTGGGCTTCAGAGCTGTAGGTGCAGCTGGTAACCAGCTCCTCAGTGTCCGCAGTGATCCAGCTCCAGTGACACCAGGAAAGCTGAGACCTCAAATCCACCTAAACCACAAACAGTAGCTGTAGGTGAGCTGGCTTCTTCCTACCAGGGAAAGAGTTAATGAATGTAATCAACAGCAGGCTGCTAATTTTTTGTCCTTAAGCAGCAGGGAATTTCTTCCTCATCTCTCCGGGAAGATACAAGGACAGGCAGATACTACACTTCAACGTCGGCATCATTTTAATTACATCAGTTCATTAATATTCATTCAGCGCTTTCCGAGTGCTGAGTAGCAGTAAATGAGGTGCCTCCCTGGTGCCCCTCAAGTGTCTGTGGGGCAGTTTGGAACATGGGGGAGAAGAGGGAGTGTGAGCAGAGCCTGTCTCCTCCCTACCCACTGTGGCATGTGGGAGAACTGGGATCTTTGTAGCTGAATGGATGGAAGAGGCATCCTTAGCATCTTGCAGCTGCGAGTTATCCAGCTTCCAGACAGCCCCGTACTCTGTTTGCCATGTTTGGGGGCACAGGGGAGATGCTTCGCTTAGAGGCAGTTGAGGCAAACAGCTTGTACCTGCACTGAGAAAATCGGTTCATCTCTCAAGCAGATTCATTCCAGGTGTTCACTACTGTCAGCTTTTCATGGCATCTGCCAAACACCCTGATTTAACGTGTTGTCTGCATCTGATGAGACCTGTACCTCCTGTTCTCGTTAGCTGGAGCGATCACTGTCCCGTCCTCTACTGATTAGGTCAGTAGAATCATGGAATGGTTTGGGTTGGAAGGGACCTTCAAGGGCTCTGGAGCAAGTCCAGAGAAGAGCGACGAGGCTGGTGAAGGGGCTGGAGAACAGAACCTATGGGGAGAGGCTGAGAGAGCTGGGGTTGTTTATCCTGGAGAAGAGGAGGCTGAGAGGAGTCCTCATTACTCTCTACAACTACCTGAAAGGAGGTTGTAGAGAGGAGGGAGCTGGGCTCTTCTCCCAAGGGACAGGGGACAGGACAAGAGGGAATGACCTCAAGCTCCGCCAGGGGAGACTTAGGCTGGAGATTAGGAGGAAGTTCTTCACACAGAAGGTGATTGGGCATTGGAATAGGCTGCCCAGGGAGGTGGTTGATTCCCCTTCCCTGGAGGTGTTTTAGGTGTGGGTGGATGAGGTCTTGAGGGACTTGGTTTAATGTTTGATAGGAATGGTTGGACTAGAAGATCCGATGGGTCCCTCCCAATCTGGTTGTTCTATGATTCTATGATCATCTAGTTCCAACCCCTGTGATAAGCAGAGCCACCTCCCACTGGCTTAGGGGCTCCAAGCCCCATCCAACCTGCCCTTGAACCCCTCCAGGCTCTGGGAATGTTGTTCTTCTCTATCATATGGTCCTGTCCACAACTTCAGTAAATCTCTTCTCATTTGACATGTGAGATTATCTTTTCCGTGGCCTAAGAAAGGTTGAGTGAAGCATAGGAAGAAGCTTGGTGTTGAACCGTGGGGCTCTTGGGAGGCAGCACGGGTGTTGCAGGCTTGCTGGAAGCTAACAGGTTGTCTCCAGTTCTTGTGCGTGTTCCAAGATCAGGCATGTCTCAAAGTCAGCGAGTGCTCAGGATGCTCAGGACTGTAAATGTTTTCCATATCTCTTCTTCCCCATATGTGAAACGAGGACGATAAAAATGTGTGCAACGCTGAGTGCCAGAGATTTACAGATAGACACCTTGTCTCCTCACATGTCTACCTACACAATTAATGTCTGAAAGCTACATCACGCTTATTCCCTCTCTTGATTTATTTTGGAAATGAGCTGGTGGCTCAGTCTGGGCTTTCAAAGGAGCCACTTTTGTGTAGCTGGAGGAAAGAAATCAGGGAGCCAGCTCTGAAATGTTTCAGGTTTGTCTGTGCTTCCCCAGTGAGATTTCATTACGGCAAGTGCTGTGTTATCTCACTGATGTCCTTCTTCCCATCAGCTGTTCACCAGCTGCCTCCTGGGATGTTACCGAGGAGAGCGGCTCCAGCTTCTTTGCTCCAAAGGTGCTCGATGCTGAATGTCCCCAAGTCCCTGCCTGCCTGTGCTCTCCTCCTGCAGCCCCGTGTTTGCCAGCCCTTCCCTTTGCTATATTTTCTTGGGTGCGTTTGAAGTCATTTTGCTCTTTTTTGCTGCCAGCGCTGGGTGACTTGTAAAGGAAGGAGTTTTGTGGCTGCTTGGACCCCCGTGGCGAGGCTGACGGCTTTCCTCGTCTGGACTTGGTGCTCGTGGTGCAGGTTTGGGAGCCCCATGGGGTCCGGTGGGTGTGGACAAGTGGTGGGAATGATAAGAGAGGAAAGTTATTTTTGCCCCTATTGGAACTCTTTTTGGAAAACAGCTCAGCTTCTACTTTGGAAGGTGAGGAGTTGATTGTGTCTATGCTGTTCTCAGTGAAAACCTTTTCAGCATCTCTAATGGGCTAAAGACTGGGCCAGAAATCAAAACTAGTGTTGAAACATAGCTAAGTGATACAGACGTTATTGACAAACTGATCATTTGGGCTTTGATGAAAACTTCCTACAAATCTTTATAACTATCCTTTGCATCCCCTTGTTTTAATTGTATCATTACATCATTGTATCATTTTGATAGGAATGGTTGGACTTGATGATCCAGTGGGTCTCTTCCAACCTGGTTATTCTGTGATTCTATGATTCTGTGACAGCCTGGACAGGTCATCCCGGCTGCTTCGCTCAGGGGTCTCGATAGCAGAGCTACTGACAAACGAGTCGATACTATCAGATAGGGCAGTTGACAATGAACTCAGCATCTTTGCTGCAGGGAAGCAGAGCGTTCACCAGGGTCAGGGACTGAGTTCGGGGTTGAGGGGTTGCTGGTAGCCTGTGGCTGCCCCCGGCAGCTCAGCCGCCTCTCGCACGTGCACGCGATGCCTGTCCCGGGGCAGGAGGATGAATCGATGCATCTATTCTCCATTAAAGCTCGGTGCTGGAGGAGGACTTTTCTCGCGTGGCCTCTCATTGCAGCTTGGGGCACTTCATAGAACCATAGAATCATAGAACAACCAGGTTGGAAGAGACCCATCGGATCATCGAGTCCAACCATTCCTATCAAACACTAAACCATGTCCCTCAAGACCTCATCCACCCGTCCCTTAAACACCTCCAGGGAAGGGGAATCAACCCCCTCCCTGGGCAGCCTATTCCAATGCCCAATGACCCTTTCCGTGAAAAACTTCCTCCTAATCTCCAGCCTAAATCTCCCCTGGCACACACAAGGTCGCTGCCCAGCGCCTGCTCTCCAGAACGACTCTTCCTCAGCAGTTTTCTCCAAGTAGGAGCAAAACGAATGTGCTGATGATGCTGTGACCTTTCGATACCATAGGATGCAGCTCTCTTGGTGGTCCAGCTCTTCTCCCAAAGCATCTCAGCTTTGCGGCTGCAGGAGCGAGGGGGAAGGGGCTCGTATTAGAGGCTTAATCGTTCAGAATTGTACATTCCTGCAATAAAACAATTTTCGTCGAGCAAAATTAGAAGAGACGTTAATGCAACAGTTAACAGCAACTAACTGCTGGGGGGGGGACGTGTCAGCTTGCTTGTTCTGTTTATGGGCTTCATGCAATTCCATCAATATTGATGTGTGATGCCTTTGATTTTGACACTAATCATTGCTATGAATTAAATTTGCAGCCATATAATTAGGATTGCTATTAATAGGGCCTCAAGCTAAGCACTGCTGTGCTAGTTGCCTTTTTCCTGATGGAAAATGGTATCCGCGGAACTCAGCTAATGTGCTTTGCCTGTTAGATGCCGAGACTGATGGGAAAATTATACTGGATATGTTTGGAGGGGCTCCTCTGAAATGCAGATTCACGGGGAGGGTCTGACTCAGAGGTTCCAGGGTCTCCTCTGAAATGCAGATTCACGGGGAGGGTGTGACTCAGAGCTTCCAGGGTCTCCTCTGAAATTCAGATTCATGGCGAGGGTCTGACTCAGAGCTTCCCCAAGATCTGGAGTTGTCCTTAAGCTTCCTAGCAGTTTGCTGCTCTTCTCAAGATCTATCAGCTTAGTGGAGAGGAGGGTTGCAAGAAGAAGAGAGCAACTCTCAGTCTGAAGTGCTGCTCTCTCAAGCTCTGTTTCCACTCAGCAGATATCCTCGTGCAGATATTTCCATTTATTTCTCCCACTTGATGCTGTTCCAGCTCTCTCCGTCCCTGTGCCTGCCTGGTTTCATCTCATCAGGCCGCGCGCAGGAGGTGGGGTAGCAGCGTGGCTCACAAATCAATCTTGTGTTTCATCCTCAGGAGGTGTGTTTCTTATTAGATCTAATAAAGCAGAGAAGTGCCCTTCATTCAGCTTGTCAATGGAGGACTTTGTTTGCAATCGAGAACAAATAAATGTCTCTCCTCTGTCTGGCAGGGCACTGTCTAGGTGTTGTTTTACCTTCGTGCTGCTTCGCGCCTGCTGTAGGACAGACGCAGTGGGAGCTTCCAGTCCAGGTAGAGCAACCAAGCTAGGGAAGGGGCTGGAGAAGAAGAGGAGCGGCTAAGAGAGCTGAGGGGGGTTTATGCTGGAGAAGAGGAGGCTGAGGGGAGACCTCATTGCTCTCTACAACTCCCTGAGAGGAGGTTGTGGAGAGGAGGCAGCTGGGCTCTTCTCCCAAGGGACAGGGGACAGGACGAGAGGGAATGGCCTCAAGCTCCACCAGGGGAGGGTCAGGCTCAACATTAGGAAAAAATTCTTCGCAGAAAGGGTCATTGGTCAGTGTCAGATGCTGCCCAGGGAGGTGTTTGATTCACCTTCCCTGGAGGAGCTTAAGGGATGCGTGGATAAGGTGCTGAGGGACATGGGTTAGAGATTGGTGCGAATGGTTGGACTTGATGATCTGATGGGTCTCTTCCAACCTGGTGATTCTATGATTCTTGGCACTGGCTGTGTTAGAACTATCCAGGTTAGGTCTGATGGCCGGGTTCTGCGGCCAGAGGTTGTAGCTACAAGCTGAAACTCTGCATTGTCTCTCTCCGGTTTGGCTCAAATATCAAGAGCCAAATTTCAGTTATTTCAGACGCCTGAGATGCATCTCACTCCACACCCCATCGATAACACAAGATTCTCACCACAAGATTCTCACAACAAGAAGGATGTTGAGGCTCTGGAGCAAGTCCAGAGAAGAGCAACGAAGCTGGTGAAGGGGCTGGAGAACAGGCCCTATGAGGAGCAGCTGAGAGAGCTGGGGGTGTTTAGCCTAGAGAAGAGGAGGCTGAGAGGAGACCTCATTACTCTCTACAACTCCCTGAGCGGAGGTTGTGGAGAGGAGGGAGCTGGGCTCTTCTCCCTGGTGACAGGGGACAGGACAAGAGGGAATGGCCTCAAGCTCCACCAGGAGAGATTTAGGCTGGAGATTAGGAGGAAGTTTTTCACGGAAAAGGTCGTTGGGCATTGGAATAGGCTGTCCAGGGAGGTGGTTGATTCCCCTTCCCTGGAGGTGTTTAAGGGACGAGTGGACGAGGTCCTGAGGGACATGGTTTAGTGTTTGATAGGAATGGTTGGACTCGATGATCCGATGGGTCTCTTCCAACCTGGTTGTTCTATGATTCTATGATAAATGGTGTCAGGCATTGCTCTGAACTGCTGCAACACAAGTGCAGCCGCTCTGCACGTGGAGTGAATCAACACCGGGATGCAAGGTCACCCCTGAGGAGCAGCTTGGGAGCTGCTGGAGGAGAAGCACTGCAGGAATATCCAGTGCTGTAACTGGTTTTAATGACCGGACACGCATTCCTGTTTACCTGTTGGATGCCTGAACACAGGCTGTGTTATTTCTGCCTGTGCTTTTAATCAAGGTGAACCTCTGCTTCTGCAAGGGACAGTGATAATTGATTGGATTACGCAGTCAGGGGAAAAGTGAACTTTTAAGTATGCGGTTACGTCTTGGTATGTGATAGTTTGATTCATCTCGGCTGATTTAATTTGTTCCATTAGAGGGGGAAAAAAAAATAGGTCTTTCGCAGTGAAATATGTGTCTGAACCTGTCCTTATCTGACTTCATTCTAGGGCTGGTTATCTCATCCTTTTCATTTATCCTTAATTATCGCCCCCGCGCGCATTCCATAGCACTTTAGGAAAAAGTCGGTTGCCTCAGCGTGTGGAGGAGCCAAGAGGACACCAGGCTGCTGGTGAGCAGATGAAAATCATGGCTTGCAGGCGCTTTCCAATGGAGATTGCAGGTTCCAGCCATCGGTTGGAAGGTCAGATGCTCTCCTGGCTCGATGGCTCCATCCCCCTTGGAGCACACCTTGGAGGTGGCAGATGGTTCTTGCTTGACTGAAAAAGTTGTTTAATTGAAAAGTCTGAGAAGTAAGTCTCTCTTTCTTGCCCGAAGACGTGAACTAAGGAGGTGTTTATTTGGTTCTTGTGTTGCTGGTGGGTTGCTCTGGTGTGGTGGGAGAAGCTGAGTTCCTTTTCCTCCCTAAACAAGGATTTTGAAGGCCTCGGGCAGTCATTCCTCTTTGTTTCCAGCACTGTTCTCAAACCGTGACCTCAGAAACGTGTCCCCGAGGTGCTCAGTGCTCCCTCACATCTTTTACTGTTAGCCAGAAGCTGGAGGCTTACTTCTTAGCTGGGATTTGCGCAAGGGAATATGAAAAGCGATGAAAGCCAAGGGAGAGCAGTAAGAGGCACGTATCAGAGCTGGAGAAGGGGCAGAGCTGCCAAGTCTCTCTAGACTCAGGGTTAGAACAGTTCAGGAATGTCCTCGCTACTTCTTAAAAGCATGAAATTGGCCTCCTCTTCCCCCAGCATTACTTCTCTGGCTCTGTTATCTGTTGCCTGGCAGAGCAAGTGAAATAAGGGGAAAGAAAAAAAAAAAAAAGAGAAGTCGGGATGTATTTTTATAACTGCTGGAGACCCAAGGAGCGGGTGTTCAGGAAATGTGATGTGAAATGGAGCCAGGTGGGCTCAGACTTTTGCTTTAATTTCTTTCTTGGCTCACGAGGTGGGGACGACTGTGGTTCTCACCCGGGGTCAGGCAGCTTGAAAAATCGGCTTGAAATTTGTGAGGGCGACAATTCCATTTTATTAATTTCCAAATGAAATGGGGCTGGTGAGGGGCTGGGCAGCCTTCGTGCGTTATAACCAGGCTCTCTCCTCCTCTTGTCTCACCTGTCCCAGTGCTCTTGGGTTTTTTCTCTCTCACAAAGCTCTGAGCAGCACACGTGAGGGTAAGAGGGTGTCTGGATCAGTCCCTGTGCTTTGGGACTAGTTACCACAGTAACCGCTGGGCATGAATTCCCAAAAAAAGCTGGTTTCCCCCTCTTCGTGCATGATAACCAGGCTCTCTCCTCCTCTTGTCTCACCTGTCTCAGTGCTCTTGGGTTTTTCTCTCTCACAAAGCTCTGAGCAGCACACGTGAGGGTAAGAGGGTGTCTGGATCAGTCTCTGTACTTTGGGACTAGTTACCACAGTAACCGCTGGGCATGAATTCCCAAAAAAGCTGGTTTCCCCCTTCTTCTGCATGTATATTTTTTTTTTCTTGAACATATTTAGAGGATAATTAATCCCCACGCCTTTTATAAGAAAAGGCATTATCTCCTTTCTGAGGATGAAGTGAGGCAGAAGTTATTCCTCCTCTGATTCTCTCTGCAAGCAGAGCTGCATTTTCATCTGTTCGGTAACCTGCGGCTCCTCGAGCGATCGTGGTGAAAAATATCAGGAAATACCAAACTCGTTTCTGAATCCGTGTTTTTCTGACCATCCGTCCCTTGTTTTAGTCCGAGTGTAAATCCACAGAGGCTGCTCTGGTCTGGGACTTGGTTTAGTGTTAGATAGGAATGGTTGGACTAGAGGATCCGATGGGTCCCTTCCAACCTGGTTGTTCTATGATTCTATGATTCTAAGTTGGTTTTTGGGGGAAGGGCAGTGTTAGACACTCGCCTTTCTATTTATGAGGCAAGCAGTTCATGCTTTCTTTACTATATATATATATTATTTTCTTCTGCAGGCTTTTAAAACCCTCAGAGGTCAAAATAACATGGGTTCCGGTCCATTTGTAAGATCTTAAATCCCCAGGTGGCAAGGAATACTGCGAGAAGACCTTGAGCTTCTCTCAATGCCTTCTTGAGGCAAAAGCAAGAATGTGGAAAACACAAATGTGCTGGGAGAGAGCAAAGTTCTGGGCCCCTCACCACAGAAAGGATGTTGAGGCTCTGGAGCAAGTCCAGAGAAGAGCAATGGAGCTGGTGAAGGGGCTGGAGAACAGGCCCTATGAGGAGCGTCTGAGAGAGCTGGGGGTGTTTATCCTGGAGAAAAGGAGTCTGAGAGGAGACCTCATTACTCTCTACAACTCCCTGAAAGGAGGTTGTGGAGAGGAGGGAGCTGGGCTCTTCTCCCAAGTGACAGGGGACAAGACAAGAGGGAATGGCCTCAAGCTCCACCAGGGGAGATTTAGGCTAGAGATTAGGAGGAAGTTCTTCACACAGAGGGTGATTGGTCATTGGAATAGGCTGCCCAGGGAGGGGGTTGATTCCCCTTCCCTGGAGGTGTTTAAGGCACAGGTGGATGAGGTCCTGAGGGACTTGGTTTAGTGTTTGATAGGAATGGTTGGACTAGAAGATCCGATGGGTCCCTTCCAACCTGGTTGTTCTATGATTCTATGATTCTATTCTATGATTTCCCTGCTGCTTGTGGCAGTCAGTGGGTGTGGTGCTGCTGTGTGATGAGGTGATGGAGGGTCCTGAGCTCCCTTTGTCCCTCCAGGAGGCTGTTTAGGAGCACAACTGGAGACTTAACTCAAAACTGCACAGACTTAACTTTGGATTTACTTGGAGCAGTTTGGACTGGATTTACCGCTGACCTTTAGCAAAGCTGTGGGGCTTAAACGCTTACAGGCCTGGTCAGAGAGGAAGGTATCCACACAACTACTAAAAGCCAAGTGTTCAATATCGGTAGCCGAGAAAGCAATCAAATTCTCTGTGTCCAGGGGGAAACCCTGACGCTCTGGTGGGTTCAGCTGGGGTTAGGTTTGATAGCAGCGGCTTCAAGGTCCAGATTGCCATGGAAATGGAGCAGAAATGGTTGCAGATACGGGGTGAGCAGCCCAAAGTGCCAATTTGTGGGGTGCGAGAAGAGCGGCTCAATATTTACTCGAGAAAACAAACAAGCTTTCTGTTTTATAAGTGGGCTGCATCGGGGCCGGGGTTGTTAGGAAACCTGTGATCGGAGGCCTCAGGCAGCCTGGGTGCAGCAGGATCAATGTGTTACTCCTCGAGGAGCATGAAGGCACCAGCAGTGCCTGCTGGAAAATGTTGATAAAGCTCTCTTTGTAGAATAATTTTTGCTTCTCTAGCACAAAATGTACTATTTCTTGTTTGTGTGTGTGGCTTTCTTCATTCACTCTTTTATTATTAGGGGCATTTACATGAAAACGGCATTTTTTTGCTCTCGCAGCATATTCCCGATTGCAGCTGCGCTTGCTCAGCCAGAGATCTCCAGCTCCCCTCGGAACGGGGCTGCCCTCTCTGCTGGGCACGAGGCGTCCTCACTGGCTCAGAGTCACCTCTGGTGAGGGTTCATCTCCAAGTGAGGCAGCGGCTGCATCCCATGTGCTCCAGACAGGGCTCCGTGTTCCTCTCTTGCTCTCCAATCGCTTTAAGCCATCTTGGAAGTTGATTGAAAGCTACCAGGAGGAGAGGGACCTGGGGGTGTTGGTCGACAGCCAACTGACCATGAGGCAGCAGTGTGCCCAGGTGGCCAAGAAGGCCAATGGCATCCTGGCTTGGATCAGAAATGGTGTGACCAGCAGGGCCAGGGAGGTGATTCTCCCTCTGTACTCAGCTCTGGTGAGGCTGCTCCTTGAATCCTGTGTTCAGTTGTGGGCCCCTCAGCACAAGAAGGATGTTGAGGCTCTGGAGAGAGTCCAGAGAAGAGCAACAAAGCTGGGGAAGGGGCTGGAGAACAGGCCTTATGAGGAGCAGCTGAGAGAGCTGGGGGTGTTTATCCTGGAGAAGAGGAGGCTGAGAGGAGACCTCATTACTCTCTACAACTACCTGAAAGGAGGTTGTGGAGAGGAGGGAGCTGGGCTCTTCTCCCAAGGGACAGGGGACAGGACAAGAGGGAATGGCCTCAAGCTCCACCAGGGGAGATTTAGGCTGGAGATTAGGAGGAAGTTTTTCACAGAGAGGGTCATTGGGCATTGGAATAGGCTGCCCAGGGAGGTGGTTGATTCACCTTCCCTGGAGGTGTTTAAGGGACGGGTGGACGAGGTGCTGAGGGACATGGTTTAATGTTTGATAGGAATGGTTGGACTCAGTGATCTGGTGGGTCTCTTCCAACCTGTTTATTCTATGATTCTATGTGTTCATGGAATCGTATCATAGAATAGTCCCTTTCCTTGTGTGCATCACTGTTGTTTGTACCTTTCATAGAATCACAGGATGGTTTGGGTTGCAAGGGGCATCAAAGCCCATCCAGTGCCACCCCTGCCCTGGGCAGGGACACCTCCTGCTGGATCAGGGGCTCCAAGCCCCATCCAACCTGCCTTTGGCACATCATGCTCTAGAGCCCCTCTGCAGCTTTCCCAGAACCCCTTTCAGCACTGGAAGCTGCCCTAAGTTCTCCTCAGAGCCTTCTCTTCTCCAGGCTGAACAGCCCCATCTCTCTCAGCCATAGGTGATAATGTTAATTAAGGAAAACTGTTGGGGTTTAGGGCATAAGTGCTGACAACAAGCCATGTGGGATGATAAATGTCTCCACCCCAGACCCTGCTTGCAAAGACACGGTGGGAGTCGGACTCCCTCCCCTTCTCAGGCACCTGGAGAGGGACCCGAAGAGCCTTTGCTTTCTCTGGGTACCACACTCAGCTCTGCGCATGGAAAATGAGAACTCCAGATGTGTTAAGCACAACTTCAATTTCCTCTCGCTCTGTTTCTGGTGGAGCTTTGTTTGGGGGCTTTGGCATCTAAATGTGGTTGTGCTGGCATCTTGAAAAGCTTGGAAAAACCCAAAAAAGGAGGAGGAGAGGAGAGGAGAGGAGAGGAGTGGAAAGGAGAGGAGAGGCTGCTGTGCTGCTCCATCCTGGCTGCAGGAGGGGAGCAGCCTCCTCTGCCTGGCAGGAGCTGGGTGGCTGCTGATTCATGGAAGCAAATGGTTGGAGAGGTGAAATTCCTCCCTTCTCCGCTTCTCTCACCCCTGACCCCACTACATTTCTTCCTCCTGACCCCTGAATTTCAAACCTGACCTCTCGTATCGCGGGGGAGGGAGGGCAGGCAAAGGGCAAGATGAGTTTGGGCTGTATTTGGGGGGGACGTAAAGCCAAAAGCCACGCGATGCTGGGAGGCAGAAGGATGCGATGGGATGCTGGGTGCAAGCACGGGGCTGCTGCTGCATCGCACAGCGTCCGTCTTGAATTCTTAGTTGTATTTAATTTCCTGAGATGTGACGTGCAAGTCAACGACTGAGCACTTGTATTTCGTCACCACCACCATGCGCTTCGTATTCCCACCCTGCCAACCAGCCGTGACCTGCAGGGAAGCAGCAGAATCGCCGCGGGTGCTGGTGGTGTGGGGTGATAACTCTGAAAGAACATAGCAGGGAGAGCTGTGAGTGATGCTCATGGAAGGACGGGGCAGGGAGAGCTGTGAGTGATGCTCGTGGAAGGACAAGGCAGGGAGAGCTGTGAGTGATGCTCATGGAAGCACATGGCAGGGAGAGCTGCGAGTGATGCTTGTGGAAGAACAAGGCAGGGAGAGCTGTGAGTGATGCTCATGGAAGGACAAGGCAGGGAGAGCTGTGAGTGATGCTCGTGGAAGGACAAAGCAGGGAGAGCTGGGAGTGATGCTCGTGGAAGGACAAGGCAGGGAGAGCTGTGAGTGATGCTCATGGAAGCACATGGCAGGGAGACCTGGGAGTGATGCTCGTGGAAGGACAAGGCAGGGAGAGCTGTGAGTGCTGCTCGTGGAAGGACAAAGCAGGGAGAGCTGTGAGTGCTGCTCATGGAAGCACATGACAGGGAGAGCTGTGACTGATGCTTGTGGCATTTGGCTTTTGATGTGCAGGTTGGTGGCAGCTCCTGCTCTGGTGCTGAGAACACAGGGTATGTGTCGGCCTCAGTGAGATACAGTATATCAGAACCCAGATAGATGTGCTTGACGTGTCCATCCCACCTGAGCTGGCTCCTACGCAGCCTTGAGCTGTTCCTTCCCTGCTCTGCCGCAGCAGCCGATTTGTTCTCAGCCCTTCAGAACAGCAAAAGCAAAATGGGCTTTTTCACCTGCAGTAAAGTGGCAGAGGACCCAGACTCTACCTTGGCTGAAGGAAGCACATTTCCAGGGCTTGAGGGCACAAATACAACTTAATTGTCCTCCTGAGACCTTCACCCTTGGGTCTGGGGCTCCAGCAAAACCCTTGGCCTCCAGCCCTGCCTGTGCTACGGGATGAGCTGCGAGTTCATGACTTTTACCCTCTGACATATCACCCAGGGGGGATTAAAAAAAAAAAAAAAATCAAAGCCCTGCTGCCTCGTGCAGAGGCAAACTGCTGCTGTAAAGTAGCCCAATCTGTCTCTGTCCCCCCTCCCAGCGCATCGTTTGCTCTCCAGGACCCCAGGGAAGGCCCCTGTCAATAAGGTGCCGCGTCTTGTCGTGGCGGAGACGAGGCCTCCGGAATGGATGTGGAGGCTGGGAGCGCTCAATATCCTCCCTGACAGGTAGAGTCTCATTTAATAGGATCCTGCCATATTCATTACCCCGGCGGAGCGGCTGTCGGCCAGGAGCGCAGGTGCAGAGCTGGGCCCCCCCGGCCCCCCTCCCCGCTGCCCCCGCCGGCACAAAGCCTCTGTGTGAATAAGCATGCAGTAAATGTCTCCCTCTCACAGATTTATTCCTTCATTAGGTATTTAAATACATTCTGCTGTATAGGATGCTTCTGTGAGGCTGCTGCCTTTTCTCTCTCGGTGGAATAAATGCAGTGGCTGCGCAGCGGCTCTCCCCGGCTGCTTCGCCACGATGCTCGTGGGGAGGGTTGGGATCATAGAATCATAGAACGACCAGGTTGGAAGGGACCCACCGGATCTTCTAGTCCAACCATTCCTATCAAACACTAAACCAAGTCCCTCAAGACTTCATCCACCTGTGCCTTAAACACCTCCTGTGAAGGTGAATCAACCACCTCCCTGGGCAGCCTATTCCAATGCCCAATGACCCTTTCTGTGAAAAACCTCCTCCTAATCTCCAGCCTAAATCTCCCCTGGTGGAGCTTGAGGCCATTCCCTCTTGTCCTGTCCCCTGTCCCTTGGGAGAAGAGCCCAGCTCCCTCCTCTCCACAACCTCCTTTCAGGTAGTTGTAGAGAGTAATGAGGTCTCCTCTCAGCCTCCTCTTCTCCAGGATAAACACCCCCAGCTCTCTCAGCCGCTCCTCATAGGGCCTGTTCTCCAGCCCCTTCACCAGCCTTGTCGCTCTTCTCTGGACTTGCTCCAGATGGGAGAGGAGTTGCAGGAGCATCTCTCGGCCTCGGGAGAGGGTGTGAGGGC
The DNA here is from genome assembly GCA_033558105.1 of Coccyzus lansbergi. Taxonomy (NCBI): domain Eukaryota; kingdom Metazoa; phylum Chordata; class Aves; order Cuculiformes; family Coccyzidae; genus Coccyzus; species Coccyzus lansbergi. Next base: position 369,572 of record JAUMJK010000430.1, on the reverse strand, counting down.
TTTGTGCGAGGGCTGCAAGGGAGCAGGGTGAGCAGGAGGCGTGTGGAAGGCATCCGGAAGGGGCTGTGGGTTTGTGCTGGGATGGATCTGCTGTCCCTGTGGTCTGGAGGCATGTGCACACAGTGATGTGGCCACCAACCCGCTCTTCAGGGGACAGGACAAGAGGGAATGACCTCAAGCTCCACCAGGGAGGGTCAGGCTGGACATTAGGAAAAAACTTTTCATGGAAAGGGTCACTGGGCAGTGGCAGAGGCTGCCCAGGGAGGGGGTTGACTCGCCTTCCCTGGAAGGTTTAAGGGACGGGTGGATGAGGTGCTGAGGGACGTGGGTTAGTGTTTGATAGGAATGGTTGGACTCGATGATCAGGTGGGTCTCTTCCAACCTGGTGATTCTCTGATTCAGCCACCCTAGACCACGTCAGGGACTCTGACCTACTGGCTAGAGACTGTCCCAAGCAGCTCTTGCCCTCCCGGCTCGCACTGGTGCCCTGGTTGGGCCATCCTGGTGTGACCGTTTTGGGCGGTAGCAGTGAAATAAATGCTCTAAAACCATCCAGTCATTGAACCAAACAGTTCAGGGAAGAACAGAGGAGCTAAAATTAGCAGGAGTGCCCCAGGCAGAGGGCCACCTGGGGCTTTGTTTAGTTTCACTCTTAACTTTCACCTCTTTTATTCATAATTTGTGGCTGATTGATTTTTTTTATTTTTTATCTTCCCTGCTCTGAAGATGAGGAGCTTTGACTCATGATGTGGCTGAGTCTAATCCTTGCAGACCCATGGGTAGCGTTACCCTCCCCTCTGCTTTTCCAGCCCCAATCCTGCCTGGTTTTAACTCCTGAGCAGCAACACCTTCTGCCACCCAGAAGGAAGCACAGTAGGTAGGACTTGGGTCCATCCCCAGGACGTGTGTGTCCCAGGGATGCTCCCAAGTCTTTCCCACCATCCCTCCCGCTCTCAGTCCTCCCTTTGCTGTATTTTTATGCTCAGTCCTACTCCATCCCAACCTGTAACAGGCCCTTCCCTCAGGGCTTGCATCTCCACGCTCTGGAGAACCCTCGTGAAGTGATTTAAGACAACGTCGCCTACTTGTCTGCTTTGCCTCCAACCTCCGCCGGTGATTTAAATTGATGGAACAGGCTTTGTCTTGGGCTGCTGAAACATATATATCCGTTCCACTAATGGGCTCAGCGCTGGGGATTGGAACTTCTTGGAGCACAGCAGCAGAATTTGCACATTTGGTTAAGTCCAGGTCCGCGGACCCAGCAGACGTCGAGGTCTAAGGGTTAATTCACTTGCAGAATATTGTAATTGTGTGTGTGTGCGTTTTCAGAGTTGCCTTTCATTTGCTGTGCTGAAATAGTCAGATAACTGCAAGCGCTGGGTGGCCAGAAGGGAGCTGATGCTTTTGAAGGTATTGAATACCGAAAATTTAAAGGAAACAGTGGGTACAAACCTGGTGATGAGGGTCTGAAGTGTCAAAGGCTTCAAATACAAATGAACTGCCAGCAGGTCCAGGGAGGTTATTCTCCCTCTGGACTCGGCACTGGTGAGGCTGCTCCTTGAATCCTATGTTCAGTTCTGGGCCCCTTAACCCAAGAAGGATGTTGAGGCTCTGGAGAGAGTCCAGAGAAGAGCAATGAAGCTGGTGAAGGGGCTGGAGAAGAAGAGGAGCGTCTGAGAGAGCTGGGGGTGTTTATCCTGGAGAAGAGGAGGCTGAGAGGAGACCTCATTACTCTCTCCAACTACCTGAAAGGAGGTTGTAGAGAGGAGGGAACTGGGCTCTTCTCCCAAGGGACAGGGAACAGGACAAGAGGGAATGGCCTCAAGCTCCACCAGGGGAGATTTAGGCTAGAGATTAGGAGGAAGTTTTTCACAGAAAGCGTCATTGAGCACTGGAATAGGCTGCCCAGGGTGGTGTTTAAGGGACGGGTGGATGAGGTCCTGAGCGATATGGTTTAGTGTTTGATAGGAATGGTTGGACTCGATGAGCCGATGGATCTCTTCCAACCTGGTTGTTCTATGATTCTATGATTCTATGAACTTATTCATGTGTTCAGCTGAAGCTGCCCACAGACATGTGCTGCTGGAGGGATGTGATGCCATGTACAGCTGTTTGCTTTAATAATAGAATCATGGAATGGTTTGGGTTGGAAAGAACCTCAAAACCCACCTGGTTCCCCGCATTGTGGGCAGAGACACCTCCCACAGGACCAGCTTGCTCCAAGCCCCATCCAACCTGAAATCTTTCAGCTGAAAACCATCCCCCATCATTTTATCCCTGCCCTCCCTCATCCAGAGCCCCTTCCCAGCTTTCTTGGACCCCTTTCAGTCCTGGAAGCTGCTCTAAGGTCTCCCTGGAGCCTTCTCCAGCCTGAACATGAGGTGATCTCTCCTGCCATGAGTCGCCTCTGACACCAGTGTCCTCTCTGCCCTTTCTGGCTGGGTTTGTGCTTCTCAGCCTCTCTCCCCAGGCAGTTCTCTGCACCCTTGGCCTGGAGATGGCTCAGTCGTAGGGCAGCAGGAGGCTGGAGTCTCTGGCTCATTTTGTTCCTGGCTTTGCTCACATCCCAGATCTGTGCCAGCTCCACCGCTGATGGAAGCAATGTGCCTGCAGTTGTCTAGAAAATAAACAAAATCTCATTCAGTGCTGGTCAGCAAGGCGATTTTTTGAGCGGATTCCAGTGGCGTGGAAGCTGAAAAGGGGTTTGAGTCAATGGTGTAAGGTCTGGCAGTGCCTCACCAGACCCAAGCAAAGCACCTCCACCCCCTCTTCATTACACGGTTTATTCTTCTAATGAGTGTTCCTTCCACCAAACTGACCCACCCTGATTTTCTTTGGTGTGAGGTGGCCTGACCTCTGTCGCCTTGAATCACTGTTATTGCTTTGCTGCCTTCCCCGGGGCTTTCTCCCAGCTCTGGCTTTCAGTGCCTTTGGCTGGGGATGAATTTGCAAGCAGGAGCTGGATAAATCCCCCTCCGAGCTGTTCTCGGCCGCTGCGCTGAGCAGGATGGTGCAAGGCTGGAAGGCACATTGCAGAGTGTTGGAGTGGTGGGTGGTGGCAGCTGAGCTCCAGACGCTGCATCCCACCTCCTATCAGGCACTGGAAGGTGCTCAGCATTTTGTTCATCACTGATTCTTTGAAACTGGGATCTTGGGTGAGGCAGAAGCAGAAGCTCTGGGTGGTGCTGAGGAGGCGATCGGAGCTGCCACAGGGCAGGGGGACAGTGTCAGCATCGCTCAACCTCATCCCTCAGTCTCATCGTAACACAGATTTCAGTCCATGTCTTTGGTCAGTGTGGATCGGGATTTCCTTTTCCTCTTGGGAATCGTTGAGTCAATGAAATATTCATCTTAAACAAGGGTGGATTTTCCAAGCCCAGAAAATCCAGTACCTTCCACTGCACAGTTGCTCTTTCCTGCCGTGACTTGGGCTAAATTAAGACTTTCTTAGAAATGCACAGGTTAAAAGTTTAAAAGCTTAAGGTTTCATTCATAATTCACGTATCAATGAGGCTTTGATTCCTCCCGGGGAAGAAACTGCCTCTATCTGCAGTGCATGTTGATAGGGTTACCCTGCGCCAGAGCCGAGGACCTCTTTGCCTTCCCTTCCCAAGCTCCTCTTTTCCACAGCAGCGCGATGGCTCCTGGGGGCTGCGGATGGGGAAGGCAAAACCTCTCCCTTTCGGGTCATTGGTTTGAATCTGACCCAGGTCGGGAGCTGCCAAAAGTCGTTAACGTCTAACGATTGCTCAGTGCCCTGTGAAAAATGAGTCACTGGGTCCTGGTCCGGTTCCCAAGGTGGGCAGGCAGCCATACCCCAAAAACCTGCTGTCACCACACTTTCTGGTGGCCTTGAGTAGGTGATGGAGAGACCAGCTGGATGTTGTCGTCAAGCCGTACCTGTTAATCATAGTCCAGGTTTGTGCAGCTTTTCCTACTGGCCCATCCCATATTGCTTCAGGAGAGGGAAAGCCTTGCCGTCCCCTGCTGGGGACAAGGAGGCTGAGCTTGCAGAGGGTGAGGTGCATCGCTGGAGGTCACACTGCTCTCTGCACTGTGCTTGTGCCTCCAGGATGAAAGAGTAAATAATAAATAAAACCATGTCGCTTTTCTCGCGTTGCCCTCCGATACTGGTTGCACCCTGGAAGGTGCCTTTGGATCAGTTTTATGGGTTGCTGCAAGGAGTCAAGATCTCATCTCCCAAGCAGTGGGACCTTTAGGAGGAAGTTTTTTCGCGGAAAGGGTCACTGGGCATTGGAAGAGGCTGCCCAGGGAGGTGGTTGATTCCCCTTCCCTGGAGGTGTTTAAGGGATGGGTGGATGAGGTGCTGAGGGACATGGGTTAGTGTTTGATACGAATGGTTGGACTCAGTGATCCGATGGGTCTCTTCCAACCTGGTGATTCTATGATTCTATGATTCTATGACCTGGCTGTGATCCCAGCAGAGCAAAGAGCAAGGTACATGGCTGCTCGTGAGACATGTTGGCCACTGGGTTGGACCTCCAGCCTTTGTGGCTGCCAGCGTGGTGCTGTCTACGGCCACACAGAAAATCATAGAATCATAGAATCACCAGGTTGGAGAGACCCGTCGGATCATCGAGTCCAACCATTCCTATCAAACACTAAACCATGTCCCTCAGGACCTCATCTACCCGTCCCTTAAACACCTCCAGGGAAGGGGAATCAACCACCTCCCTGGGCAGCCTATTCCAATGCCCTTTCCGGGAAAAACTTCCTCCTAATCTCCAGCCTAAATCTTCCCTTGGCTTGAGGCCATTCCCTCTTTTCCTGTCCCCTGTCCCTTGGGAGAAGAGCCCAGCTCCCTCCTCTCCGCAACCTCCTTTCAGGTAGTTAGAGAGAGTAATGAGGTCTCCTCTCAGCCTCATCTTCTCTAGGCTAAATAATGTGCTTTATCTGGCCATGGATCTTCCTGGGTCCACAGAAATATGTCAAGAAAAGCAAGCTAGTCCTTCCCATCTAGGACCTCTCATGGATGGAGAGTCTGTGCAGCCAGCTGGGTCCTCCAGACCAAACCAACGTGCCTGTCGCTGAGCTCCAACCTGTTGCTTCGCTTTCTAAAGGAGAGGAAGAGGAGAATGGGAGTTGGTTCCAGCTGGGCAGACCTGCCTTCCCCTGGCTGGGCTGATCCTTCCCTTGGCTCCCCTTGGCACCTTGCCCTCCCTCCCCTCGCCCAGATGGTCTCTGCATCTCCTTGTCAGGCATCCAGTTATATTTCCCATGCGCTCTTCCCCATCCTTTCCAGCAGAATCTTTGCCTGGCTCAGCGCTGCAGCCTTTCAGCCTTAATCTCCTCTTTGTGCCTTTGAGACACCTCTGCAGCGCTTGGCTGGGGGAAACCGCTTTTCATCGGCTTCTGCTCTTTTGCTTTTTGGGTGAGAGGATCCCCTCATCCTTTCCTTTCCCCCCCACGTATATAACACTGACAGGTTTGAGAGGGATTAGGAGAGAAGTGGAGAAGCCAAGAATCTGGCTGGAAACTTGTCCCTTTTGAGAATCTTTTTTTGCTTTTATTATCCAGCAGATAAATCTGCTTTCAGCTGCCTTTCTGTGCTGGGAACGGGAACAGCCGAGCGCAGCCTGCTGCGATAATCCCCCCCTACAGGTGTGGAGCCTCTTCCAACACATCCAGGACCACCGTGGCCGCTCTGCTTGGGGAGGGCAGGGATGCTGGGGGGGGCTGGTGCTCGCTGCCTGTAGTTCCCCAGTTGTTCTTCTTCAAAATCAAATTCGTTTGAGATGTTAATCCTAGGGAAGAGAGGGGGTTGTATTTTTTTTTTTTTCTTTTTTTTTTTTTCTCTTTTTCTTTTCTGATTTTTCTTTTCATCCCCCTCCCTTCCCCAACTCTCCCCGAGTCTGTGCTGGCAGCAAGCGCGGGGGCCAGGAGGGCACTTGGCAGGCAGCTCAGCAGAGGGGATTGGATTGCAGGAGCAGAAATCCCTCCACACTGTGCGCTTGGTTTTCTTCTGCCATGTGGCATCTGCCCTTGGAGCGCTGCCCACTGCTTGCCCTGACCAGAGATGACGTCCCTCGCGGCCCTCGCTGCCTGTGGCCTCCTCTGCTCCGCGCTCTTTTCTCCGCGCAAGGCAGCACAGATGATCCTTTGTGTGTGTGCTGTGGCTGTTCAGGTTTCGTTGGCGTCGTTTGGGGGTTTTCCTCAAACACTTGAGATCTTTACTTCATCCTTCAACAGATTTTTAATGAGGCAGCTGCTCTTAAAGCTTGAGCCATCTTTAGCCTAGAGGAGCACGGGGATGGGGGGTGAGCGGAGCTGTGCACCACAACTTGACTTTAACTGGTTTGAGGTGAAGGTTTTTCGTGTTTGGAGTGTGGGTACAGGTTGGATCTTCCCTTGTCTCAATTTGAGGTGTCGTAGGAGTCGGGGGTTGGCATTTGTAGAGCTAGTTGTAAGCAACAGACACGACTGTAAGAGCAGAGATTCAATAGAATCATAGAATCACCAGGTTGGAATAGACCCACCAGATCATCGAGTCCAACCATTCCTACCAGTCTCCAACCCATGTCCTTCAGCACCTCATACACCTGCACCTTAACCCCCTCCAGGGAGAGCAAGTCAACCCCTCCCTGGGCAGCCTGTTCCAGTGCCCAGTGACCCTTTCTGTGAAGAATTTTTTCCTAATGTCCAGCTTGAACCTCCCCTGGTGGAGCTTGAGGCCATTCCCTCTCATCCTGTCAATCATGCAGGAAGGTTTGAAGGTTTCCACTGGAGTTCTATTGGATGGCTGATCACTAAAATCACTGAGAGGCTCGTCCTCATGGCCCTTCCCCTTCCCGACGGGAATCTGCCTCCCATCTCTGCTTACCCAGAATCATAGAATCATAGAACAACCAGGTTGGAAGAGACCCATCGGATCATGGAGTCCAACCATTCCTATCAAACACTAACCCGTGTCCCTCACCATGAGCTCACCTCATATTTAAATCCACACTTAGGCTTGAAGCATTAACTTACTCAGTGATACAGCACAATGAATTGATATATATCCATCCAGCTCCCTGTTAATAATGCACATACTGGGGCAGTGAAAGAAAAAAAACTGAATTTCCTCCTAAAGGAGTAAGAAATGGGCAAGCAAAAGCCACGTGAGGACAATGGTTGGACTCGATGATCCGATGGGTCCCTTCCAACCTGCTTGTTCTATGATTCTAATGGGGAAGGTTCTCACTGGGGTCTTCGGGCTTTCCTCACAGGTAACGAAAGGGATTTCCAAGGTCCTCCTGCAGAAGGTGATGCTGCGTTGCTAGGGCTGCCTTCCCACGTGCTTTTCCCTCGTAGCCGAGCCCTCTGAGCGGCTGCCGGGGTGGCACGGCACAGGCTTGGCTCCCGGCAGCCTCGAGCGAGCACAGGCCCAGCTGGAGCGGTGGAGATTAGAGCCGAGCCCGTCTGGGCTGGCAGATGCTGTGTTAGCTGATCTCCTGGCTTTAGTGCTCTGCTGTGAACCTTCCCAGCCATTCCTTCAGATTTTTCCAGGGGTCAGGTTGATAATGAAGGGATTAATTTAATTCCCCCCGCCTTCACCCCAAGCTCCTGGTGCAGCTGGTGCGCGCCTGTTCATCTGTTCGTGTTTTTATTGGCATCGGTGGCTCTCTCGCTGGTGTTGGAGCTCACGGAATGGTTGGGTTGGGGTTCTCCCAGTGGAGGGAGTGCAGCCGCGCTGGGCTGTGCTGGCACCTCCTGCCGCCGCTGCCCATCCCTGCCAGCCGGCACGGAAAGGAAATCAAAATACTTAGAAATCTCAATACTAATTGAAAACATTTTGGCTTTGGTGGAGTGGACCAGCTCAAAAGTTGGCCTCCTCTCCCAGCGCTGCCTGGCAATGCCTATTTGTATTTCTCTTTTACCAGCAGAGTGGACTTTGTGACCAATCTCAGGTATCACTTTGGTGTTATTCAAAGGGACTTTCTGGCATGCGGTAGAGCTGCCGATGAGCGGCACAGCCTGCCTGGTACGGGCAACGTGAGCCCTTTGAGAATGGCTCCGCTGGGCTGGGATCCCATCACCGCTGGGATCAGCTGAAGCCTTTCCATGTGCATCTGAAAATAGAGAAGCGTAAATGGGAAATCCTGGCTGGGATGGAGCAGGCAGGGAGCCTGGGCTGGACCCTGGCTTCATCCTGATGGTTGAGACCATTGTGTGTAGAACGAACCAGTCTGTCCGTGGCCTCCAGCTCGGGTGACGGGCACGAGGTGCAAAGTGCAGCCTCAGACTGGGGTTGTTTTGGTTGGTTTTGTGCTAGTGCTGAGGGCAGATGTGGTACGTTGCGGCTTGGAAGTGGATTTTGGACAGAATTGCTGCTCTTTGGGCTCCTAGGGCCCTGCATCCCTTCCCCTCAGTGCCCCTGGGACCCTGAATCCCTTCTTCTCGGTGCCCCTGGGACCCTGAATCCCTTCTTCTCGGTGCCCCTGGGACCCTGAACTCTTCCCCTCTGTGCCACTGGGACCCTGAACTCTTCCCCTCAGTGCCCCTGGGACCCTGAATCCCTTCTTCTTGGTGCTCCTGGGACCCTGAACCCTTCTTCTCGGTGCCCCTGGGACCCTGAATCCCTTCTTCTCGGTGCCCCTGGACTCTGAATCCCTTCTTCTCGGTGGTCCTGGGACCCTGAACCCTTCTTCTCGGTGCCCCTGGGACCCTGAATCCCTTCTTCTCGGTGCCCTTGGCCATCCTTTGAAGAAGGTCTCACTGTGAGACTCAAGCCCAATCCCCGTGGGGCTGGGGGTGCGTGGGTCTGTCCCCCTGCCCTGGGGAGCGAGGACACGTTCCCACACTGACTCTGGAAGCGGCAGCGAGCGTCTCCTTTGAAGGAGAGAGAGGCTGGTAACTGAGAACTGCATTAGTATTGCTGGCTGCAGCTCCCCTGCCTCCAAGGAGCTCTTGTCGGTGGGTGGCTGTGGTTTGTCTTTTAAATTCTATCCCAAACCTGTTTCAGATTAAAAACAAACGCTGTTGCATATCAGTTTGTCAGTCACTCTAAACCTAATCTCTAAAAATAACCTCTTGCCAACCCACCCTCTCCCCCTAGATGGGCAGTAATTGTTTCAAGACATGTCAGCCTTTGTTAAAGTTGGGTTTGTGTTTTCTTCAGGCTCACGTAGAAAGTAAAGGCTGTTTTGTTCCTTTAAGGGAAAGGCAAAGAGGCACTGGAAAGGATTCGCTGCAGGGAGAGAAGCTAAGGGGATGCCCTTGCTGTTAGAGGGATGGTTTAACTTAGAGAATCGCACCATGGGCTGGGTTGGAAGGGACCTCAAAGCCCAGACAGTCCCACCCCATGGGCAGGGACACCTCCCTCTGGATCGGGGGCTCCAAGCCCCATCCAACCTGACCTCGAACACCACTCATCAGTCCTGGGAAATGATAGGAGTGGTTGGACTCGATGATCCGATGCGTCTCTTCCAACCTGGTTGTTCTATGATTCCATGATTCCATAATCCTTTCTGTTGATTTTATATATTATATCGATATATTAGCCGCCTTCTTGTATCCCTTCTCCTGGAGGGGTTTAAGAGATGAGTTGATGAGGTGCTGAGGGACATGGTTTAGTGACTGATGGGAACGGTTGGACTCGATGATCCGGTGGGTCTCTGTCAACCTGGTGATTCTACGATTCTGCGATTCAGTTCCTACAGAGAGATCCGCGTGTCCTTGCCCAGAAGGCTCCTCTTGTGCCATTTGCACGTCACTGTTGATGTGCTCTTCCAGTTGAGTTTTTCACATGTACCTCGTGTCTGATGCGTCTGAGCCCAGAGCAACATCACATCTGTGCTGCTCTGCTCCCCTCGGCTTGGGGTCAAAGCTGAGGGTCTGGACTCGCAGGGACTGCTCTGAGGTCTGGGAGCAGATGGAGATGCTCCAGTACGTGCCAGTTACCCCACGGCTGTCGTGTTCTTACCTGGCTATGCCATTCCTACTCGTTATGTCCACGAAAAGAAGATTGACAGTGCTGGGAACTTTCTCCCAGTCCCAAGAGGAACCGTTTTGTAGGTTTTTCTGTCAGCACAAGCATCTGGGAAGCATCAGTTGAGAAATGTGGTAACAGCATATGAGGGAATTGTGGTTTGGATTACAGCAATATCCCAGAACGAGAAAATCCCTCTTTAATCCAGAGGGCTCTGGCAGCCTCGGTGCGATTCCTAAAAGGAAAAATGACTTTGCAGGAGTTTTCTGTGCCCTCTGGGAACTTTCTCCCTCTTCAGCTCCCATTTGTAATATTAAAATAAAATATACCGGTGAGTTTTCCCTCCTTGTTTTTGTTGCTTCCCTGTATTTGCCTTTGCCATTTCTTGCTGTTTCTGGCTGTGTTGCTCAGTGCTGGAGACTTCGTGCTGCTCGTTAGAGACGAGGTTTGAAACAAGAGGTTCTGCAGTCGGTTCATCTTCACGTCCCACTTGGCAGGTCTGAGGGTTCCGGGTGAGACCCAGAGCGTTAGGAGCCTTCAGGTGCATCTGTGATAGGCATGAACTTCGACTCCACCTTAAATCAAGAGCCGAGGAGGGGCTGAGCTATAATGTTCTTGTGAAATTGCTAACTGGACTGTTAAATAGCTGCGGTTTGTGTTACGAGGAGTGGGTATTTTTAATGCATGGGCTCGTTTTACTCTGCTCTAGCTGCTGCTCGGTGGTGCCAGGAGAAAAGCAGCCTGTGTTTTACTTCCCTGTGCCTCCATCCCCGAGAACTGCACATTAAGCCGCTGGCTCTGGCAGATGCAGATGAATGGATGTGGAGAGCTGCAGGTTGGCCTGATACGCGCTGGTGGGAGCTTCCTCTGGGCGAGATGCAGCCGGGGAGCCCTTATTCCAAATCAACATCCTTCATAGAATCATAGAACAACCAGGTTGGAAGAGACCCATTGGATCTTCTAGTCCAACCATTCCTATCAAACACTAAACCAAGTCCCTCAAGACCTCATCCACCCGTCCCTTAAACACCTCCAGGGAAGGGGAATCAACCACCTCCCTGGGCAGCCTGTTCCAATGCCCAATGACCCTCTGTGTGAAAAACTTCCTCCTAATCTCCAGCCTAAATCTTCCCTGGTGGAGCTTGAGGCCATTCCCTCTTGTCCTGTCCTCTGTCCCCCTTAACGCATCTCCCTCTGAGCCTCGGGGGACAAACCCCAAACCTGGTCTCTGCTGAGTGTTGTTTTCCTCTGCTAGAGCACTCGTCCGCGGCTCTGCTGAGAGCACTGGGATACAAAACCCCACAGAGCACCTTTAGACAGGTCCTTAAATGTGGGACCTGCAGGAAGCTGCCAGTGTTGGATGCTCTAAACAAATTATTTCCCTTCTCCTGCTGCTGCTGCTGCTGCTGCTGAAGCTCTTTGTGCATCTCTGATCTAACAGGGAGCTGGGGTAACCACGAATGTGAGCAAAGGAGCAGTGAGCAGACACCCACCTTCCTGCATTTTGCTGCTTGCTCTCATCTGCATTATTCAAAACCATCGGGGGATGTGATTTGCATTCTTTATGGCCAAGCAGAGGCACCGTGGGGATCTCTGAGCCCCTTTAGGGGGAAAGATCGCGCGAGATTGCAATTGCTCCAAATTGAACCTATGGTAGCGAGCGTGTGCGTGTGCGCACGTACAGAGTGTGTGGTTCCCTGCGCTCCTCGCCGGGCGTGCGAGGGAGAGGCGTGGGAGGGGGTTTCTGCAGAAAAGATGTGTGCAAGGAAAGGGGGAGGTGGTGCTGCCAATGGCCAGCAGGACCAGGGAAGGGATTGTGCCTCTACCGAGGCTGCACCTCAAATCCTGGGGTCAGTTTGGGGCCAAGATGCCATTGGCCTTCTTGGCCACCTGGACCACTGCTGGCTCATGGTCAGTCGCTGTCAACCAACACCCCCAGGTCCTTCTCCTCCTTGCAGCTTTCCAGCCAGGCTTCTCCCAGTCTGTGCTGCCGGCACTGCTCTGTGTCCTCGAGGGCCCCAGCAGCTGGGACGGGACTGGCTTCAGCTGGGACATCCCCAGCCCTGGGTCTTCTGCACGTGTGCCGGACTCACTGGGCTCTGCATCCAGCCTCATGTGTCCCGAGTTCCATAAATGCTTTCCCAGCAGCACGAACCACAGGATAGAAAGGCGGTAACACTGCAGCTATTTAGGTTGGGAAAAGCAAGTGGAACTCAGGTGACCTGCTGGAACAGCATCTGGGTGGCAATCTGGGAGCTGCACTGCTCTCCAAATGCTTTATGTTTCCTGTTTGCTTTGCTTTTCATAGAATCATAGAACAACCAGGTTGGAAGAGACCCATTGGATCATCAACTCCAACCACTCCTATCAAACACTAACCCATGTCCCTCAGCACCTCATCTACCCATCCCTTAAACACCTCCAGGGAAGGGGAATCAACCACCTCCCAGGGCAGCCTATTCCAATGCCCAATGACCCTTTCTGGGAAAAACCTCCTCCTAATCTCCAGCCTAAATCTCCCCTGGTGGAGCTTGAGGCCATTCCCTCTCATCCTGTCCCCTGTCCCTTGGCAGAAGAGCCCAGCTCCCTCCTCTCCACAACCTCCTCTCAGGTAGTTGTAGAGAGCAATGAGGTCTCCTCTCAGCCTCCTCTTCTCCAGGCTAAACACTCCCAGCTCTCTCAGCCGCTCCTCATAAGGCCTGTTCTCCAGCCCCTTCACCAGCTTTGTTGCTCTTCTCTGCACTCACTCCAGAGCCTCAACATCCTTCTTGTGCTGAGGGGCCCAGAACTCATACAGGATTCAAGGAATGACCTCACCAGTGCTGAGTCCAGAGGGAGAATCACCTCCCTGGCCCTGCTGGTCACACCATTTCTGATACAAGCTTTCATTGGCTTTCCTGGTGCAGGTTTCTCCCTTCTCCTCCCAACCGCTCCACAACTTTTTCAGAAGAGAGATCGAGACCTGAGTGTTTTAGTTTTAAAGTGCATTCAGTACAAGGAATTTCAGTTTTACTAGAGCATAAAGAGCACCTGAGGAAGTTCCTCTTTCACGCCTCCTTTTGCCTTTTCCTACTCAAGCTTTTTGCTCGGCTATCAGCAGGGACCTGTGCATTATTTATTTATGGTGCAGTAACACACGGCAAATCCCTCCAGCAGGACCGTGCTGGCTGCTCCCTGTGCACAGCCCCAAAGAGCATACACGGGGGTGGAAACAGGCATGAATTTAATGTCCATTTTACAGCAGGAAAAGGAGGACACGGTGTTGTGCCCAAGGGCATGTGAAGATTGCTACGGGTGGGTTAGGAGGCTGCAGCCTGCAAGTTCCTTGCAGGGGAAAGCGGTCGTGGCCTAGTGGTCCCTTTCCCATCCCTGTCAAGATCTACCTCTGTCCTTGTCCCGTGGCTGAACCATCAGCAAGGGCTGAACCATCCCAAATCACAGGAGGTTACAGACTGGAGGAGGTTATAGAGAGGAGGGAGCTGGGCTCTTCTCCCAAGTACCAGGGGACAGGACAAGAGGGAATGGCCTCAAGCTCTGCCAGATTTAGGCTAGAGATTAGGAGGAAGTTTTTCACAGAAAGGGTCATTGAGCATTGGAATAGGCTGCCCAGGGAGGTGGTTTATTCCCCTTCCCTGGAGGTGTTTAAGGCGCAGGTAGACAAGGTGCTGAGGGACATGGTTTAGTGTTTGATAGGAACGGTTGGACTAGATGATCCGATGGGTCTCTTCTAACCTCTGTGATTCTACATGAACTGGCCAGTGCCAGAGCAGCAGCATCTTCCAGTCTGGACTGGACTGGAGCCAGTGGTTTCATGGGCAAAGGCTTTGTATCACAATCAACCGTGTTCCTCTGGCACCGGCAGCTGCTGCTGCAGGGACGTTGCTTCGATTTCCCACAGGATGGTGCCTTCTCCAGACCCTTTCCTGGCTGTCCTCACCGTGGGAATTCAGATTGCTCTTTCGCATTGTTCACACAGTCTGCTCACGTGAGGCTCAGCTGGAGGTGAGTGCAGCTCTGCCTGGAAGGGCTGGCGAACCTCGGCTTGCATTGGGCAGGAGTGAGGACTCTGGGGGAGCCGGATGCCTTAGGGATGCTGCAGAGAGCTCTGCGAAAAGCTGCAAGGCCAAGCTGCGAGTCTGGCTTAACGTCAGCTAATGGCAGTGAGTCATTTCAGGCCAGTTTTTGGTATTCAAGTAGAATCATAGAATCATAGAACAACCAGGTTGGAAGGGACCCATCGGATCTTCTAGTCCAACCATTCCTATCAAACACTAAACCAAGTCCCTCAAGATACTCTGGTTTCTATTCAGATCATATAAGTAGTGCAAACCCTTCTTGATATTATCTGGAAGCAAAGTCAGCATCTGTGGCAAAGACGACTTCGGCTCAAATGAGTTATTGGAAATGGTTGGAGGCACCGGTTGGGTGAGAGTAAAGCTGGACTGGGGCAGACAGGACACCCTGGGATGTTCCTCCTGAGGGACATGGTTTAGTGTTTGATAGGAATGGTTGGACTAGAAGATCTGATGGGTCCCTTCCAACATGATTGTTCTATGATTCTATGATTCTATGGCCTGTTCCTTTTGCCTCATGTCCAGGCCGGGAGGCACAGCCCTGCCAGGGACGTGTGGGATGGGTGCCAACCACAGCTGAGTCCTGCTGCAGGTCCTCCTAATGCTGCCCCAGAGGAGCAGCACAACGTGTGGGACTCCAAACAACCAAACTGCTTTTGTTTCTCTCAAAAAGGAGAGCACTTTGGGCTGCTGATGCCTTTCACCTACCCCTAGTCCTGCGTCTCCCGCACATAATCGATGTCCCTTTGCAGAACAGGGTGAGCTGCTCCTGTGCCAAAGAAGTAATTGGAAGAGTCACAGAGACGTAAATAATTAAGGCTTGTTGTGGTGCACGGGGAGCAGCGTCCCAAGTGTCTTGTCGGAGTAGGTTAGTGCCAGCTGATTGATAGGCAGCTGCCTTGATCGATGTCCCCAACTCAGGGACGCTCCTGTGAAATGACAAAGCTGCTGTCACTGGGTCAAGACAAGCCCATAGACAAAGGCTGCGTGGTGTTGTCTACGATGAAACTGTGAAGCTGGAGATAGTCTCGTGTAGGCGTTAAAAATTCCAAGTGCTTGCTGGGGAAGGAGGAGGTGGTCTCGTTGCTCGGCTCCTCTCCGCTTCCCACCCAGCTGTGGGATGTCTCCTGGCTCTGCTGGCTGCTTTTCACTGTTGCTATGTAGCTCGAAAACTCGAGATGAACTCAAAAATATTTTGAGGGTGGCAGTGGTTTGGGTAGTTACAGCAAAATGGAAGCTGTGTGATCCAGCTTGCTTTTAAGGAGGCAGTGGAAGCGAAGAAGCTGCATCCTAGACTCATAGAATCACCAGGTTGGAAGAGACCCATCGGATCATCGAGTCCAACCATTCCTATCAAACACTAACCCATGTCCCTCAGCACCTTGTCCACCTGTCCAGAGAAGGTGACTCAACTCCCTCCCTGGGCAGCCTCTGCCACTGCCCAATGACACTTTCCATGAAAAATTTTTTCCTAATGTCCATCCTGACCCTCCCCTGGTGGAGCTTGAGGCCATTCCCCTTCGTCCTGTCCCTGTCATACTGTCAAGCACTGGATCTGGGCCATCAGGAGGTTCTGCTCCACTGACCCAGTGCTGCTTCTTTGATATCACCTCCCACATCACTCCTCTAAGGTGGGAACGCGAATCACAAGCCCCAGAGCAAGAAATAGAGCCCAAACCCTGCGATAAACAAAGCATCTACCTTCCGTGCCACGTGCAGGAGACAGAGCCTGTGGCTGCAGCCTGGATCAGTTGTGGAGGCTTTGCCCCCTTCCCCGTGTAAAACATCCCGAGCAAATGGAGAGTGACAGGAGAAGGGGTCACTGGGCTGGGTCACCACTGAGGTGGTGGAGGAGATAATCAGACCCTTTTCCTTCCAGTTCAGTGGCTGCCAAAAACGCCAGAGCGCCTTACAAAAGCGCCGAGCCAAGCCAAGCGGAAGCACTCAGCCGGTATCCAAGGCTGGGGATGCTGGAGATGTTGAGGATGCTGGGGATGTTGGGGAGGGATGGGGATACTGGAGATGTTGGGGATTCTGGGGATGTTGGGGATTCTGGGGACGTTGGGGATGTGGAGAGGAGGGAACTGGACTCTTCTCCCAAGGGACAGGACGAGAGGGAATGGCCTCAAGCTCCACCAGGGGAGATTTAGGCTGGAGATTAGGAGGAAGTTTTTCACACAGAGGGATATTGGGTATTGGAACAGGCTGCCCAGGGAGGTGGTTGATTGCCCTTCCCTGGAGGTGTTTAAGGCACAGGTAGACGAGGTGCTGAGGGACATGGGTTAATGTTTGATGGGAATGGTTGGACTCGATGATCCGATGGGTCTCTTCCAACCTGGTTGTTCTATGATTATATGGTTCTATGATGGGGGTGTTGGGGATGCTGGTGATGTTGGGGATTCTGGGGATGGAAGGAGATGTTGGGGATGCTGGGGTTGTTGGGGATGGATGGAGATGTTGGGGATTCTGGGGATGTTGGGGATGGATGGAGATGCTGGGGATGCTGGAGATGTTGGGGATGCTGGGGAGGGATGAAGGAACCCGACGTCCACACCCCGAGTGCGACCACAGAGCTGGGCTCTGCCCTCTCTCGCCGTTCCCTGCGTCTCTGAGAAGTGCCTGAGCTTCACTGGCCAAGTTTTCCTCGCTGGGTGGTTTTGTAGAGTGTTTTGCCGTCCTGCAGGGACTCGGGGGCATGTGGAAGCTTGTGTCAGTGCTGCTGTTAATAAAACTAAACAGCATCTCGGCTCCGTATGGGGCTGAGCGAAACCAGAAGACGGCATTAGTTAAGAAAGAGCTTCACAACATCAGACGCGACGCACAGCGCTCGGAGGGCTTTTTCTATCTTACAGGCTTGCAAGGAACATATTGATAGTTTGCTGCTGTTTAGTTCAAATCTTCCTCCCCAAATAAGGCTTTGCCTGCGATAGCATCGTCGAGGAGGCTCCCTGCAGGGGATATTTTGTCAGAAAGCGTGATAAAATATAATACAGAAGATACCGTCCCACTTGTGATTTATGAGGAATTTTGTATCCTAGAGGGATTAATTCGATATCGTGTTATGGCGCATAGTATGGATTCTCTCCTCCTGCTATTTCTTTGCATACCTAATGAGCAAACCTTTATATGAATGGGCTGGGATCTCAAAAATCTGGCTGGGTTTGGATTTGGCTGGGTTTGAGCTCATCAAGGTCCCGTCTCCGGCACCGTCTCCTTGGTTTGTCCCCAGGTGATCCCAGGCAGCCATGGAACAGGCACCTGGACACTTTAGCTTTCGTGCAATTCTCTCCATTTGCATTTCCAGCTGACATTTGGCTGGACTCTGGGAGAAACCCTCCTTGAAATGAGCCTGCGCCTTGAGTTTGTTCCGGGAAGATAAGGAGGGAAGGGGCCGGGGGGAGGGACTAGGCATGTGAATCCGCACTGTGAAATTAGCACCAGCAGACTCCAGGCCAGCAATATTTCTCTGGGATTTGTTTTAGGAGCAGAGCTTCTCACCGTGGGCAATAGACTGGTCTCCCTCACCCTGCTGGCTTTCAATCCCAGCTACAAGCCTGGCTGAGGAAGCCAAAGGATAAATTGTCTGCTCGCTCGCTCGCTCTAAAGTTGCTCTGGAGCGCTGGCAATATGATACCGAAGAGGAATTTTAATTTCATGCTGTGTAAGGAGAGCGCATGCAACAGTAGCCGCCGTATGGATTTTCATATGAATAGGCGTGTGCTATTCATAACAGGGCAGCAGTGCTGTCCCGCGGGTTCTCATTCTTCTCTTTTCTTTGCCATTTTCACGTTTCCCCTTTGCTGTCCACCCATCCTCGCACTTGCTGAAACGTTGAGTATGTCCTCGCCAGATGGGTTTGTGCGAATCAGAGAATCATAGAACCACCAGGTTGGAAGAGACCCATCAGATCATCAAGTCCAACCATTCCTATCAAACACTAACCCATGTCCCTCAGCACCTCATCTACTTGTGCCTTAAACACCTCCAGGGAAGGTGAATCAACCCCCTCCCTGGGCAGCCTATTCAAATGCCCAATGACCCTTTCCATGAAAAACTTCTTCCTAATCTCTAACCTAAATCTCCCCTGGTGGAGCTTGAGGCCATTCCCTCTTGTCCTGTCCCCTGTCACTTGGGAGAAGAGGGAAAACAACCAGGTTGGAAAAGACCCATCGGATCATCGAGTCCAACGAGCCTGTTTTGCAGTTCCATAGTGATTGGCTTCAGAGACCCCTCGTTGCTTTAGTTTCTGTGCAATCCACGTGCGAGTCTGTTTTGATTGAGAGGGAGTGTTTCTTAGCCTGGTGCCTTTCTTGCTCAGCTTTGCGGAGATCATTGCTCTCTCCAAGTATCTGAAAGGAGGTTGTGGAGAGGAGGGAGCTGGGCTCTTCTCCCAAGGGACAGGACGAGAGGGAATGGCCTCAAGCTCCACCAGGGGAGGGTCAGGATGGACATTAGGAAAAAATTTTTTAATGAAAAGAGTCATTGGGCGTTGGCAGAGGCTGCCCAGGGAGGTGGTTGAGTCACCTTCCCTGGAGGTGTTTAAGGGACGGGTGGATGAGGTGCTCAGGGACATGGTTTAGTGCTTGATAGGAATGGTTGGACTCAATGATCCGGTGGGTCTCTTCCAACCTGGTTGTTCTATGATTCTATTCGAGCAAGAGATGTTTTCAGACATTAAAGCCATTCATGCTGCTGTCCCAAGGATGCTTCATGCCCCCCAGTACCTGAAAGGGGCAAGAAAGCTGAGGAGAGACTTTTTACAAAGACTTATATTGACAGGACGAGGGGCAATGGATTCAAATTGGAAGAGAAAAAAATTTAGATTAGATATTAAGAGGAAATTCTTGATGATGAGGGTGAGGAGGCCCTGGAACAGGTTGCCCAGAGCAGTGGTGGCTGCCCCATCCCTGGAGGGGTTCAAGGGCAGGTTGGATGGGGCTTGGAGCCCCTGATGCAGTGGGAGGTGTCCCTGCCCAGGGCAGAGGGTGCACTGGGTGGGCTTTGATGTCTCTTTCAACCTAAATCATTCTATTTTATGATAAAATCATGTAGCTGAACTGGCTCACTTGGTGGGGGGAGGCAGGTTGCGTGAATGGCAAGTTTGCCCCTCACTGATGGGGCATGAGGGGCTGGACTGGCTACGGTCACTGCATTTCATCCCTTTCTGACTCTAAGTGCTGGTGACCTCTTTGTTTGTCACCCATGGATGAAGTCCTATCAGCAGCAGGGAATTTGGTTTGTAAAATTGTGTTGCAGCCTTTTTAGAGAGTGTATTATTTGATTGTAAAATGGTTTATGTATTTGTTAGGGAAGGAGCCCAAAGCCATTTTTTCTCGCGAGGTGGCTGACCTCATACATTCTCCACAGCCATAAAATTTGCTTTAAACATATTTCTCCTAATAACATCTGCAAGGTGCGTCGCTGCGTGGGTTTCCATGCCAAATGGGTCATTAATGCGTCTGCACATCCTTGCGTGTCCATCAAACCCAATCGGTTTTGCCAGTTAAGGCGAGTGAATAAATCTGTGTGCCTACAGGCTCAACATCCCTGCCTGGTGGGAAAAGGCTGGAACTGGGGAAACCCTTTACCAGCTGCTGAAGGGGTGAGAACGTGCAACAAGAGATGAGCTGAGGGGCTCTGGGTCAGGGAGTGCAGGGACAGGATGAGGGGGAAGGGGTTTAAGCTGAAAGAGGAGAGATTAGGATGAGATTTTAGGAAGAAATGTTTTGCTGGGAGGGTGGGGAGGCTCTGGAACAGGTCGCCCAGAGCAGTGGTGGCTGCCCCATCCCTGGAGGGGTTCAAGGGCAGGTTGGATGGGGCTTGGAGCCCCTGATCCACTGGGAGGTGTCTCTGCCCATAGGCTTTGAAGTCCCTTCCAGCCCAGACCGTTCCACAATTCTACAAAATTTTCCCAGAAAGGTTCATTGGGCATTGGACTAGGCTACCCAGGGAGGTGGTTGATTCCCCTTCCCTGGAGGTGTTTAAGGCACAGGTAGATGAGGTCCTGAGGGACATGGGTTAGTGTTCGATAGGAGTGGTTGGACTCGATGATCCGATGGGTCTCTTCCAACCTGGTTGTTCTATGATTCTATGAAAATACAAGGGACTCTTCAGTGCAGAGTGAGCCCAGACACAGTTTAGCAACTGAGGCTGGAGGAAGAGTTTGCAGCAATGCAAATGATTCTCGCTCCCACCCTCATCCTCTCTTTGGCAGCTGCCAGCAAGGTGCTGAGCTGGAGCCCAAGCAGTGCCAGAGCTGGCTCCTTGCATCTTGTGGAAGATGGAGAAACTCGGCAGCGTCACCAGATGGACTTTGCTTTGCAATCATTTATAATCCTGAGGGGTTTGTCCAGACACATCCTTGGCTCCAGCCCCACGCTGTGCCTTGCATTGCTCCCTCTAGGTTAGAAGGGAGATGTTCGTAGAATCATAGAATCATAGAACAACCAGGTTGGAAGGGACCCATTGGATCTTCTAGTCCAACCATTCCTATCAAACACTAAACCAAGTCCCTCAAGACCTCATCTACCCGTCCCTTAAACACCTCCAGGGAAGGTGAAGCAGGTAAAGGACAGTGGCTCTTGCCAGGGCCTCACATCTCTGAGCACAACCCCGTGACGGATGCATCCGAGCGATGTTACACACTCAAGGCAGCCGGATTTAATGGTTTCCTTCACGGTTGCAGATTGATACAGCTGGGAAACACTCTCAAGAATTCATCAGCAAAGCAGACGCATAATTAATAAAAATAGGGATCCATTTGCAGTCATTGCCCAGAATAGCTCACTAATCATAGAACCACCGAATCACCAGGTTGGAAGAGACCCACCAGATAATCGAGGCCAACCATTCCTGTCAAACACTAACCCATGTCCCTCAGCACCTCGTCCATCTTAAACCCTCCAGGGAAGGGGACTCAACGCCCTCCCTGGCAGCCTCTGCCAGTGCCCAGTGACCCTTTCTGTGAAGAATTTTTTCCTGACCCTCCCCTGGCAGGTGCTGGCACAGCTCCAGCAGGCAGCGCTGCTCCTCCAGCAGTCAGGCTTAGGGAGGCTCTGCAGGAGCTGCTTCAAGTGCAGGTTAAGTGGGAAGCTAAAGTGACCGAGAAAAATCTCTCTTTAGCACTTGCAGAGGCTTTCGGCTCCTCTTCTAAATGGAAGCAGGCGTCCAGCCTCCAGGTGTGGCACCCGAGCGCTGTTCATGAGGCTGCAGAGCATCCTTCCCAGCTCTGCCCTGATCATAGAATCATAGAACAACCAGGTTGGAAGGGACCCATCGGATCTTCTAGTCCAACCATTCCTATCAAACACTAAACCATGTCCCTCAGGACCTCATCCACCCGTCCCTTAAACACCTCCAGGGAAGGGGAATCAACCACCTCCCTGGGCAGCCTATTCCAATGCCCAATGACCCTCTGTGTGAAAAACCTCCTCCTAATCTCCAGCCTAAATCTCCCCTGGCGGAGCTTGAGGCCATTCCCTCTTGTCCTGTCCCCTGTCCCTTGGGAGAAGAGCCCAGCTCCTTCCTCTCCACAACCTCCTTTCAGGTAGTTGTAGAGAGTAATGAGGTCTCCTCTCAGCCTCCTCTTCTCCAGGATAAACACCCCCAGCTCTCTCAGACGCTCCTCATAGGTTCTGTTCTCCAGCCCTTTCACCAGCCTTGTCGCTCTTCTCTGGACTTGCAAAAGTGAAGGCGACTGAGTTTTGTCTCATGGAGGCTGTGACTAATGACGGTGCAAGTTCTCCAGAAGGAAAAAGGGCACAGTCTGGGGAAATGACTTTCTGGGCTGGCTCATTCCCAAAGATACAGGAGCATATGAAGCTCCTTGTGTTGCTTGCCTGCTAATTGGAGTTGGCTGTAGCTGATTTAGAAAGCGATGGCCTCGGGGAGCTGCGATTGTTGTTTGTGTTTGTCTGGGATTAAATACAGATGGAAATAAAAAGGCAAAAAAAAAAAAAACCCCGTGATTCGAGGAGGAGGCTTTGATGGGAATGAATTCCTGCTGGTAAGAAGAGAGCAGGGTAGATGCTGCCGTTGCCTGGTCTGGGTTGTGGTGGCTTCTCCTCCCACGGAGGCACTTGGGAAACAATAAAAAGGGAGAGACAGAAATAGAAAACCAAAAGATAAGTGGACGCTGATGAAAGGAGTCGTATTAATAATGAAAACTGGTGGGTTTGAAGCTGCTTTAGAATAAATTTTCAAGGCGTAAAAACCTCTCAGGAGGAGACTCTTTGGAGGTTGGCTCAGCCGCTTGGTTGAGTCTCCAATCGCAGCACTCGGGATGCAGGGACACGGCTCCCAGGCAGGATTCCCACCTCTACTGGGATCAGACAGGGAAGCACCCAATGTGCTGGAATTGCTGGGCTGTAGGGCTCCATCACCAGCAAAACTGGAGTCTTACGGTCTTAGGTCACCATGGTTTTAGGTCACCAAAAGATTTCTTTACAGTCGAGCGCAAACGATGAGAGGGACCTGGGGGTGTTAGTCGACAGCGACTGACCATGAGCCAGCAGTGTGCCCAGGTGGCCAAAAAGGCCAAGGGCATCCTGGCTTGGATCAGAAATGGTGTGACCAGCAGGGCCAGGGAGGTGATTCTCCCTCTGGACTCAGCACTGGTGAGGCCGCTCCTTGAATCCTGTGTTCAGTTGTGGGCCCCTCAGCACAAGAAGGATGTTGAGGCTCTGGAGAGAGTCCAGAGAAGAGCAACGAGGCTGGTGAAGGGGCTGGAGAACAGGCCCTATGAGGAGCGTCTGAGAGAGCTGGGGGTGTTTATCCTGGAGAAGAGGAGGCTGAGAGGAGACCTCATTACTCTCTCCAACTACCTGAAAGGAGGTTGTAGAGAGGAGGGAGCTGGACTCTTCTCCCAAGGGACAGGGGACAGGACGAGAGGGAATGGCCTCAAACTCCACCAGGGGAGATTTAGTCTGGAGATTAGGAGGAAGTTTTTCACAGAGAGGGTCATTGGGCATTGGAATAGGCTGCCCAGGGAGGTGGTTGATTCCCCTTCCCTGGAGGTGTTTAAGGGACAGGTAGACGAGGTCTTGGGGCACTCGGTTTAGTGTTTGATAGGAATGGTTGGACTAGAAGACCCGATGGGTCCCTTCCAACCTGGTTGTTCTATGATTCTATGATTCTATGAATCTAGCTAATAGAGTGTGGCAGTGACAAAACATGAGGCCCCAACGTCATTAGCAGGTTGGGTTATGCAGATGCCTGGACGTGGAGAGGAGGCTGCATTAATTCTGGTGCAGTCGGAAGAGAAGAGCAAGAAGTAGCTCAGCTCCTCTGATAATAAACAGTGGCACCGTGCGAAGAGGCTGCTGCAGCTACCAGCACTCAGGCTCCAGAAAATCGGTCCTGGAAGGTAGCTTTCCATATCAGTTCCGTCTCCTGGGTTTTTTGGCTCTGTTTATAGCTCTTCCTCTAAAAGCTTTAGAAACATTTGATGCCTGCTCTGTTTTTCGAGAGAGTGACTTGCCTTGTTGGAAGCTTCAGCTGCTGGGGGGTAGGGAGATGGGAGCTGGAAGCCTCGGTGACCCAACGTTGTCCTTGAGGTCACTCAAAAGCTGGCTCTGGGTGAAGCTGAGCAGCTCCCGTTGCTTGCAACACCTCTCTCTGCCACCTTCGCCACCCCCTGACACTTCTTACTGACTAACTGCAGATCTCCTGCCAGAGCTCATTAACACGAACACAAAGCTCCCGAGACTCCTCTGTTTTGTCTGGAGACGCTTCCACCACCCTCTGGCTAAAACAGTGGCTGTGAAAATATCCAGCTCACTGGGAAATAACTTTGATGTGGGTTTATCGCTGGTAGCAGGAGATGCTGCGGTGGCTGTCGTGGACCCAGCTGGTGCTCCAGTCCCAGCCTGACCTGGGACCGTGTTCCCAGTCCTACGGCGCTGGATGCGCAACAGGGAAATTGAGGAAAAAAAAAACCCCACACAGCCCCTGTTAGAACTGCGTGCAGCTCTTCTCATCAACTGTCGACTCTCCACAGACTTTTAAGGTGCTTTGCTTTTTGGTGCTGGTTGACAAAAAGCTGGATGCAATGTTGCTTGCAGCCAAGGTCAACCATACCGTGGGCTGCATCGACAGAAAGGCTGCATCATTGAATCTTGTGTTCAGTTCTGGGCTCCTCACCACAAGAAGGATGCTGAGGCTCTGGAGCGAGTGCAGAGAAGAGCAACGAAGCTGGGGAAGGGACTGGAGAAGAAGAGGAGTGGCTGAGAGAGCTGGGGGGGTTTATCCTGGAGAAGAGGAGGCTGAGGGGAGACCTCATTGCTCTCTGCAATTCCCTGAGAGGAGGTTGTGGAGAGGAGGGAGCTGGGCTCTTCTCCCAAGGGACAGGACAAGAGGGAATGGCCTCAAGCTCCACCAGGGAAGGGTCAGGCTGGACATTAGGAAAAAAATTTCAATGGAAAGGATCATTGGGCAGTGTCAGAGGCTGCCCAGGGAGGGGGTTGAGTCACCATCTCTGGAGGGGTTTAAGGGACGGGTGGATGAGGTGCTGAGGGACATGGGTTAGTGTTTGATACGAATGGTTGGACTCGATGATCCAGTGCGTCTTTTCCAACCTGGTGATTCTATGATTCTATGAAACGCGACCAGCAAGGTGAGGGACGGGGGTTCTGCCCCTCTGGTTGGCTCTGGTGAGACCTCACTGCGAGCACCGAGCTCAGTTGCAGAGTCCTCAGCACGGGAAAGACATGGAGCTGTGAGAGCGAGCGCCAAGGAGGCCACTCGGGAGTGGAACTGGATGGGCTTTGATGTCCCTTCCAACCCAAACCATTCTATGCTCCGGTGAGGTGTGCAGTCTCCAGCCTTGAAACGTGGTCAGCAGGCGCCTGCGAGACACGATCTTGCTGGCTGGAGGTCCTCCGGGAGGCGTTTAAGCAGAAGGTTGTTTGCTTGGCTCCAAGCGCTGTTCCCGTGTAAAAGGGAAAAAATGGCAACGCACCAAACCGCACCATATCATTGCCGCTTGCTCAAATCCATATTGATGTGATGCCATCCAACCAGGAGGCTCTGTTCTCCGTCGATAGTTCATCTCCAGTGCCTTCCGCGGGAAATAATGTGTGTGCGGAGGGAGGGGAGCAAGAGGAATCGGCTTAGCAGGGCAATGCGAGCAAGCATCTGGGCTCGCTCTCCTCAGGGGCTTCTCTTTAAAAGGAGCTTTGAGTTGATAAATTTTTCCCTCATTTCTGTATAAAGAAATCTCCCTGGCTTTGATACAAAGGAGCAGCTTGCTCCGCTCGCTGCTGGTTTGTTTACAGAGCATCCGTGTGATGAGGAGAGGGGAGAGGGATGGAGAGACCAGAGAGCCTGGAGCCCAAACATGGGCAGAGCAGGCGCAGCCTCCCCCTCTTCTTCTCATCAGCCCCTGGCCCCTGTCAGAATGAAGAGTTAGAGCTGCAAAAACATATAGGGCTGGCTCTGGCCCTCCACGGCGTATAAACAAGGCTTCTGCAAGAATTCAGCCTGCAAAGCTGAAGCTGTGAAATGCTTTTCAGCTTCTGAGCAGGCTAGGAGGGGTTTGCAGCCCCCCGGGCACAGCAATTTGGCCTCTACAGCCACGTTAACCAAAACTAGCAACAGGGAGACAAAGGCCTTTTTTTTTTTTTTTTTCAAAAACAACCAACCAAACCCACGAAACCTTTGTAAGGTAACCCAGGACGAGGATTAAAATCCTCCTTGGAGAGATCCCAAGAGATGCCTCCTAGAATAACATTGCTTATAAATGCTGCGTTTGCAGGAGACTCGTCAGAAGATGAAAGGTGTAACTGGTTGAGAACTGAGTAATCTGTAGGAATGATTGGACTCGATGATCCGGTGGGTCTCTTCCAACCTGATGCTTCTATGATTCTATGATTCTGTTGCAGGTGAGGTTTTGAAAGACAACAAATATCCGATGGTGGCTTAAGGAGTTCCCATCCTTTCCTTTTTGCTGGGAGATGGATTAAATGGTGAAGTGGAGGTGTCTTCTAGCCATGCTTTCTTGGTTTCCCTGCCACCCTATCGGCACCTACCTCCATGTTCTTTATTCCTCTTCCATCTGCTTCCGCTTTCCGAATCTCTAACATTTTACTCTTAAATCTTTGTATATGAATTCATGAATTTGTATATGACCTTCTCTTCACTGGGAGAAGCCTGGCTGGAAAGCTGCCAGGAGGAGAGGGACCTGGGGGTGTTGGTCGACAGCCGACTGACCGTGAGCCAGCAGTGTGCCCAGGTGGCCAAGAAGGCCAAGGGCATCCTGGCTTGGATCAGAAATGGTGTGACCAGCAGAGCCAGGGAGGTTCTTCTCCCTCTGGACTCGGCACTGGGGAGGCCGCTCCTTGAATCCTGTGTTGAGTTGTGGGCCCCTCAGCACAAGAAGGATGTTGAGGCTCTAGAGCGAGTCCAGAGAAGAGCGACAAGGCTGGTGAAGGGACTGGAGAACAGGCCCTATGAGGAGCGTCTGAGAGAGCTGGGGGTGTTTAGCCTAGAGAAGAGGAGGCTGAGAGGAGATCTCATTACTCTCTACAACTACCTGAAAGGAGGAGACAGGAGGGGACAGGATGAGAGGGAATGGCCTCAAGCTCCACCAGGGGAGATTAGACTAGAGATTAGGAGGAAGTTTTTCCCGGAAAGGGTCATTGGGCATTGGAATAGGCTGCCCAGGGAGGTGGTTGATTCCCCTTCCCTGGAGGTGTTTAAGGCACAGGTAGACAAGGTGCTGAGGGACATGGTTTAGTGTTTGTTAGGAATGGTTGGACTCAATGATCCGATGGGTCTCTTCCAACCTGGTTGTTCTATTCTATTCTATGATTCTATGAATAGAAAAGGAAATTGCCACTGTAACCATATCAGGAGCTGGGATGAATTTTACACCATAAAAGTCTTTATCAGCTTTGCTGTCCACTCTCATCTCCTGCAGGCTGTGGTTGTGATGCTCCGTCGCTCACCAAAAGACTGTTTCTCCATCAGGGTCTTAATTGTGAATACCAGACCCTGAGCTTAGGGATTCTGGTGTCTCAACAATGCAGTGACAATCGCTTAAGGAAGCAGATGGAGCTGGGGGACCACTGTAAAATCAACAGTTGGTGTGGTTCTCAGGGAACTTATAGGCTTGTTTCACAACCAACCCTTCAGGGACGTAACCGGAGCTGGTGGAACAGCAGTTTTGGGGATGTTGTGCCTGTTGCAGTCGTGAAACCACTTAGTGCTGTTTAGGGACGCAGGCCTAGAAGGACAACAGAGGGGGAGTTGTTTCAGTGTTGAATTACTGAACCACACACACAGTATTTGCCTAACCAGCTAGTCCTGAATTGCTGTTCAAACAGTGCTTTTCTGCCTGACGTTGGCAATCAGGGAGCTAATTACACTGGATTAGGGTTTTTCTCTTAATTACATGAAAAATTTAGCGTGGCTGATGTTCATGAAGCTGCAGGGGATTAAGGCGGAAGCCATGTGTTTATCTGCAGGTCAATTAGAGAAGGGAGAGCAGTAATATGGGGTAGCTTTGTCTCTCCTGTCCAAGGACCCCAGCCCGAACCCATCTTGGGATGTTGATTTTGGGCCACGGGCACGATAAGGGATTAGCTGTGTGCACACAAAAGCTGGGACCTGAGGGAAGAGCAGCCTTGGTCCTCCCAGCGTGGGATTTCACAGCTCCAGGGCAGATCTGCTCCACCTCATCACCTTTCAGCGCGAAACCAGGCTCAGGCTGGTTGGATCGTGTTGGAGTGAGGTGCTCGGAGCTGCTCAGCAGAGCGATGTGCTGCTTGTATGCATCAACATGTTCTGGGCCCCTCACCACAAAGAAGGATGTTGAGGCTCTGGAGCAAGTCCAGAGAAGAGCGATGAGGCTGGTGAAGGGGCTGGAGAACAGAACCTATGAGGAGCGGCTGAGAGAGCTGGGGGAGTTTATCCTGGAGAAGAGGAGGCTGAGAGGAGACCTCATTACTCTCTACAACTCCCTGAGCGGAGGTTGTGGAGAGGAGGGAGCTGGACTCTTCTCCCAAGGGACAGGGGACAGGACGAGAGGGAATGGCCTCAAACTCCACCAGGGGAGACTTAGGCTAGAGATTAGGAGGAAGTTTTTCACGGAAAGGGTCATTGGGCATTGGAATAGGCTGCCCAGGGAGGTGGTTGATTCCCCTTCCCTGGAGGTGTTTAAGGGATGGGTAGATGAGGTGCTGAGGGACTTGGTTTAGTGTTAGATAGGAATGGTTGGACTCGATGATCCGATGGGTCCCTTCCAACCTGGTTATTCTATGATTCTATGATTCTATGAAACGCAGAGTGTGTGTCCCCTGAGTGCCGACGAGCCGAACTGCTGTGCTGCGCAGGGATGGGTTGAGTGTGCAGAGCTGCCCTGGTGCCAGCGCGGAGCTGCCCTCTGGGAGCCGTGGGGCAGCGCCAGTTTGGCTGCAGCTCTGCCCGTCCTTAGGCGACCTCGCTTGCCAGGCTGTTGCTGTAGTAAAATCCAGTAAGAGCTTTGGAGTCCTTTGCGCGCTGGCCTGTTTCTTAGCTCTAAAATACCCTCTGGCAATCTGCACCTCTGCCTTCTGGGCATCCGCAGCGGTTGTAACCCCTCGGCTGGTGCCTGGGACGGAGCGGCAGGAGACGTGGGAGAGCCTCGTTTCCTGGGATTCGAGCTAAGCTGCGTGCTCTGTAATTTCCTCACATCCTCTGCCCGAGCAAGGTTAGATCTGATCAGTAACACATGAGTGGTTCTGCATGCGCAAGTGAAACCGAAGAATCTGCCCCGTCTCCTCGTTCACCTGATGGCTCCTCTCTGACATAGAGCAGCGCAGAGCACCCAGGCTGGTTTCCTCCACGAGTTTGTAAAGCCAAAAGATAACAAAATTAAGATTCTTTTATTTCCTTCCGGGTTTTGGCCTTTAGCGGTTTGCAGTTTGGCTCCCGTCGCGGCGTCCCCGGGAGGCGTCGGGCAGGAAATCGAAGTCATTTGAAATGTATTACTTACGTGATGTTTTTGAAAAGGAAAGAGAAAAATATTTCCCGAGGAACGTTCCGGTTCCCACCTGATCGGCTGGAAGGCGTGACTTGGGAGAAACAAGGGTTTCGTGTGACAGTTTTTGACAGTCGTTTAGTTTTTCCCTCCTTGGGGAGGAGCGCGACTCGCTGCCGCTCGTTTGGAGTGAGTTCTGCATCAGGCGACCTTGTCGAAGTGGCTTTTTATTCCATTTTACATGACCACTCAAGGTCAACAAACCAAACTAAGCAAGCCCAGTCCCTTCAGCTGTGAAATCTCCTGCTGTCGGGGGGTGATGGTGAGGAGGGAGCGCAACACCGAGCTGTGGAGGCTCATTTGGCTGGAAGGGCCCAGGTGAGGTGTGGATGGAGGACACAGATATTGTGCTATTTTGGGGTCTTTGGTGAAAAGCTGTGAATGTGACAAGCAATTCTGAGCAGATACCAAGTCACCCTAAATAATGCTGGCTCTGTGCTTCCTCTTGTGTCTCTAAACCATGTCCCTCAGCACCTCATCCACCCGTCCCTTAAACACCTCCAGGGAAGGGGAATCAACCACCTCCCTGGGCAGCCTATTCCAATGCCCAATGACCCTTTCTGTGAAAAACTTCCTCCTAATCTCCAGCCTAAATCTTCCCTGGTGGAGCTTGAGGCCATTCCCTCTCGTCCTGTCCCCTGTCCCTTGGGAGAAGAGCCCAGCTCCCTCCTCTCTACAACCTCCTTTCAGGGAGTTGTAGAGAGTAATGAGGTCTCCTCTCGGCCTCCTCTTCTCCAGGCTGAACACCCCCAGCTCTCTCAGCCGCTCCTCATAGCTGAAAGAGGAGAGATTGAGATGAGATCTAGGGAAGAAATGTTCTTCTGTGAGGGTGAGGATGCCCTGGCCCAGGTTGCCCAGAGCAGGGGTGGCTGCCCCATCCCTGGAGGGGTTCAAGGGCAGGTTGGATGGGGCTTGGAGCCCCTGATCCAGTGGGAGGTGTCAGGGGATTGGACTTGATGAGCTTCGTGGTCGCTTTCAACCCAAACCATTCTGTACCTCTCTGATTCCATGACTGAAGGAGCAGGCAGTGCTGCTGATTTGAAGCCCCATCCGAAGCAGTGTGACCTAGCCCGCCAGCCAACCCAAATTTCTGTCTAATGAATCCATCCCCGGAAGAATACTACTTAATTAATTAGCAGCTCATTTGCATGAGGTGGCACGTTATTAAAAGTTCTGCTTCTGCAAGTAAGGCTGTGACAAGGTGTGAGCTGACAGCTTTTCAAATAAAAAGTCTTTTAAAGGAATGATCTTCTGAACTGGCAGCTTTGTTCTAAACGAGCCTCTCATGCAGTAATAAATTAAAGACATGGAGGCTGCTGATTAGTCTCTGCATGGTGCCTCTGTACCATCCTCCCTGTTTTATCTTGGAGAATCAGCTCTCCAGAAGGGTGGAGGGAGCAGATGGAAGGAAGAAGGAAATAAAGGCTTAGGAAAGAGGGAGAGAGGCTTCAGAGGCAACCTTCTCTTGAAGTTTTCTACTGGTACCTGTTACCACGTCTGAGCTGCAGTTTCATCTCATCAATTGGCTTCTTTCACCCCCTGAGAAGCCAGCAGAGAGGCAGTAAGACATTCCTCTCCCTAACTCCTCTTTCCATCTGTGACTGAGAAGGACTTGAAACCGGATGATCTTCAGGTCCCTTTCCAACCCAAACCATTCTACGACTCTTTGATTCCGTGGCTGTGTTTCATAGAACAAGCAGGTTGGAAGAGACCCATCGGATCTTCTAGCCCAACCATTCCTATCTAACACTAAACCAAGTCCCTCAGGACCTCATCCACCCGTCCCTTAAACACCTCCAGGGAAGGTGAAGCAACCACATTCCCTGGGCAGCCTATTCCAATGCCCAATGACCCTTTCTGTGAAAAATGACCTTTATGTGTTTGCAGAAGCTCTTCTCCCTGTGGCAGATTTGAGTGCTCTGCCTCCTGCCTGTCCCGGAGCAGCATTCAGGTCTCTCTTTGCTGTAGTTAGATGTGCCGGTTCCAGGCAGTCCTCGTCCTACAGAGGTGAGGAGAAAGCCCTGCTCGTAGGGACAATTCTTCATGCACAGAGATGGAGATGGAGAGTTAGTTTGGGTCAGTTTGTTGACTGGGTTGGTATTTTTGTGTTTAGCAGCGTAAATGAGTGTCCCTGCCGACAACTCCAAGTCCCCCCAGCCCTGCCTGTGACCCCTGGAAGTTTCTCTGTGCTCTTCCCAATTAGCCCAGTGGCTCCTCTGGTTCTCCCTCCCCCTTGGGAAGCTGCAGATTCCCAGGTTTTGACTTTGAACCCTCAGCTAACGTCTCCCGAGCGGAGGAGATGGCAGACAGATGTGGGTGGGAGAGGCGCAGGCACAGAGACGTTTTTGACACGAGCGTTGAATTGGCAGAAAGCTCAGATCTATAAATAATTCAGGTCATGAAGCCTGATCACAATAAACTCAGGCTCAAACCTACCCCACAAGCAGGCAAGATCCTGGAAACGTGGAATCCGCCAAGTAAAAGATGCCAACAATTTAATCCATAAGATCAGATCCAAGTGAGAAGACAGTCGGTTGACAGCTGACTGACCATGAGGCAGCAGTGGCCCAGGTGACCAAGAAGGCCAATGGCATCTTGGCTTGGATCAGAAATGGTGTGACCGGCAGGGCCAGGGAGGTGATTCTCCCTCTGGACTCGGCACTGGTGAGGCTGCTCCTTGAATCCTGTGTTCAGTTGTGGGCCCCTCAACACAAGAAGGATGTTGAGGCTCTGGAGTGAGTCCAGAGAAGAGTAACGAAGCTGGTGAAGGGGCTGGAGAACAGGCCTTGTGAGGAGCAGCTGAGAGAGCTGGGGGTGTTTATCCTGGAGAAGAGGAGGCTGAGAGGAGACCTCATTACTCTCTCCAACTACCTGAAAGGAGGTTGTAGAGAGGAGGGAACTGGGCTATTCTGCCAAGGGACAGGGGACAGGACGAGAGGGAATGGCCTCAAGCTCCACCAGGGGAGATTTAGGCTGGAGATTAGGAGGAAGTTTTTCCCGGGAAGGGTCACTGGGCATTGGAATAGGCTGCTCAGGGAGGTGGTTGATTCCCCTTCCCTGGAGGTGTTTAAGGGATGGGTGGATGAGGTCTTGAGGGACTTGGTTTAGTGTTTGATAGGAATGGTTGGACTAGAAGATCCGATGGGTCCCTTCCAACCTGGTTTTTCTATGATTCTATGATTCTAAGACCCTCACACCCAGAGCTTCCCTTAAGTTCAGGAAGGGATGGAGGAGGAAAATGTCTCAAAGAAAAAGGGTATTAGGGCTCAGAAAGCATGAGCAGAGGAGCAGACTTGGGTTTGCCTTGATGCTTTGTCTGTATTGTACCCAAACTGATTTTTCTAAACTATAGAGTTTGGTAAGGGCAACCCCACTGGGGCTTAGTGAGTGTATTTAATGTTTAGTCAGACAGTGTAATTCTGGCCAGGATGGATTTTCTCCTCCCTCGGAGAGCAGATCATTTGGTCTCGAGGAGCTGCTTTGCTCCAAGCCACTCAGCCTGACACAGCGTCGTGACTTTCTTGGAGTGAACTCATCTCTCGAGGCTTCCGGTGCTGTCTTTGGGGTACAAATTAAGGTGACGTCCACCAGGACAGACACATTCTATCCTAATTTGGGGAGAAATGCATAAAGAAAATGTGACAGGAGAGAAAGAGACTGGGATATGAGGGAGCCTGCAGGTAACGAAGTTAATTGGATATGCTGATTTGAATTGAATGTGCATGTAAGGGTTGTCATTAACTTCCTCGCGGACATATCTGTGATTTAAAGGAAAGATACTTAATGGGATTACGATTGCACTTCAATTTCAAGGGGGAGACTTCCCATGCAGAGAGGAGCGAGCGAGCTCGTGCTCCTGGTGTTCCTGCCTGCAGGTGTGTGTGGGGAAAGCCAACTCTTCAAGAGTGGGTTTCTCTTCCAGTGGATTGGGGTGCAGGGAGGGATGTGATCCAGTGGGTCAAGCAGGACCTTGTGCATCTGCAGTAGCATATTTCGAGCCCAGATGTGCTCAGGGCTGGCTGTGCAATCCTCAGCAAACCACTCAGCTTCCCTGAGCGTCTTCAAGGACCTGCAAAAGGTTCCAACCTCGCAACCTGAGCACCGAGAGCTGATGCTGGCAACGCTCTGGGGAGCCCAAGGGGTGCTTCAGTCCCAGAAGAATCTCATGTAGTGTCTGAAGTGCTCTTGGAAACGTCTTACATAGCGATTTGCAATCTCTCCTCCTGGAGGTTGCTGTGCTTTTCTCTCTCTGGGCTTCAGGCAGGAGATGTAGGACCTTTTCCTCAGGCAGCGCTGGTAACCCTGTGAAATGATGCTATGAGAAAGGATGGTTGGACTCGATGGTTGGAAAAGGCTGGAACTGGGGAAACCCTTTACCAGCTGCTGAAGGGGTGAGAACGTGCAATAAGAGATGAGCTGAGGGGCTCCGGATCAGGGAGTGCAGGGACAGGGTGAGGGGGAAGGGGTTTAAGCTGAAAGAGGAGAGATTGAGATGAGATTTTAGGAAAAAATGTTTTGCTGGGAGGGTGGGGAGGCGCTGGAACAGGTTGCCCAGAGCAGGGGTGGCTGCTCCATCCCTGGAGATGTTCCAGGGCAGGTTGGATGGGGCTTGGAGCCCCTGATCCACTGGAAGGTGTCTCTGCCCATGGGCTTTGAGGTCCCTTCCAGCCCAGACCATTCCACAATTCTACAAAATTTTCACGGAAAGGGTCATTGGGCATTGGAACAAGCTGCCCAGGGAGGTGGTTGATTCCCCTTCCCTGGAGGTGTTTAAGGGATGGGTGGATGAGGTCCTGAGGGACATGGTTTAGTGTTTGATAGGAATGGTTGGACTCGATGATCCGATGGGTCTCTTCCAACCTGGTTGTTCTATGATTCTACGATTCTGTGATGTTTGTGAGCAGGACAGCTCAGCGTCATCTCTCCGGCTCTGCGCTCTGATGTGGATGGAGAGCAGCCTGGTTTAATTAAACTGGATTAGCAAAAGTAAATCCTTTCTGCAAAGACCGTTTGGCAGAGGCACACACGGAAAATCTGGACTGATGTTTATTTATCTTGTCCTGCCTTTGGGGAGCTTTTGCACTGCTGAGTCTCCTGCTTGTGGAAACTTCTCGTGGTACCAGGGCTAGGTACGACGGATCCCACGGAAACACAGAGAGAAAGAGGTAGGGAGAGACTGTCTAAACTATATTGTGCTCCAACCTGATTCAGAAACCTGTCACCAGTAACAATCTTTCTGCCAAATTCCAGCACTGGAGTAAGGAATCCATCCTGAAGATTTATGGAAACATTTAGAATCATAGAATCATAGAACAACCAGGTTGGAAGAGACCCATCGGATCATCGAGTCCAACCATTCCTATCAAAATGGTAAATTAATGGGAAATGCCCACAGAAAGGGTCATTGGGCACTGGAATAGGCTGCCCAGGGAAGGGGTTTGATTCACCTTCCCTGGAGGTGTTTAAGGGACGGGTGGACGAGGTGCTGAGGGACACGGGTTAGTGTTTGATAGGAATGGTTGGACTTGATGATCCAATGGGTCTCTTCCAACCTGGTGATTCTCTGATCCTGGTGCTTCTACGAAAGGCAAGGAAGGAGCAATTCGACAAAGACGCACGTTGGCAAAGAAGGTTGTTCCTTATTGTCTTTGGTTTCTATTTCAGGCAGTAGATGCAGTAGATGCTCCAGTGCGCATCCCCAGAGCTGATAGAGTTCTGCTCCAAATGTCCATTTTACACAAACGCGATGGTATTTGATAGCATTCGCCCCGAAGGGCTGGAAATCCTGGCATGAAAAGAGCAGTCCCGAGGCTCCAGGGTTGATTAGGAGATTAGGAGGAAGTTCTTCACACAGAGGGTCATTGGGCATTGGAATAGGCTGCCCAGGGAGGGGGTTGATTCACCTTCCCTGGAGGTGTTTGGGGCACGAGTGGATGAGGTCTTGAGGGACTTGGTTTGGTGTTTGATAGGAATGGTTGGACTAGAAGATCCGATGGGTCTCTTCCAACCTGGTTGTTCTATGATTGGGCTTTTCACTTTGTCACTGTTATGTACAGATATCAGCACGTTCAGCAGGATCGTTTTGGGAGCCCATCTGTTGCCTCCCTGGGCCTTTTCATGTGGAAAGGGACAACCAGCAGCAAGGTGCTTTGGGACCCTTGTCCCATCAGGTGCCTGCGTACGTGAGGAGTAATGGGTAACCTTGCATCTAGGATCGAATCATAGTAAGGTTTGGGTTGGAAGGGACCTCAAAGCCCATCTAGTTCCAACCCCATGCACCTCCCACTGGATCAGGGGCTCCAAGCCCCATCCAACCTTCTCCTCAGGGACAGGGCAGCCACCACTGCTCTGGGCAACATGTTCCAGGGCCTCCTCACCCTCCCAGGCAAGGATCCAGCATGAGGAGTCATTTTTACATGCATGGACTTCAACTGCTTTTCTAGCATCAGGCATTTCATCATGAGTCAGCTTCATCCAAACCCTCCTAATGAAAACAGGCAGGTAATTGAATCGCGGAAAGTTCCTACAAAGAGATTCGGTGTCTTCCTGCTGGGGGGAACTGGAAGGGAATCCAGATGTGCCTCAGCTCTGGTGCAGGGTGGGAAAAAATACCTAAGAGAAACTCGAGCACTCTAGGTACGTTGGGGCTTCACATCATATTAGGTCCTCGAACGGCTCATACACTTATCGCCGCGGGTTCTGCGCTGCCGTGTGCGTCTGACACAATATGGTATTCTGCTAATCTCTGGAGATAATGCAGAGCTTATGCCTGCAGTCTGTATTGTGGGGGTATTAGACTCATAAATCTGCGCAGAGCCTTTGAAGGGCTGCGGTTCCCCGAGCTGAGCAGCGTTCTGCTCCGTCACGTGGGTGCTTGGCTAGCCCGGCGTCCCCCGAACCGGGGATGATATTTGGATTTGCAGATTGTCGTTAGGCGCTTTTCAAACTGTATTTGTAAATGTGCATCAGGAGTGATGGAGGAAAGCGCTCTGTCTGTCCCAGATGACATCTCCGAGTCACGGCCGAGCGTTCAAGCCTGTGATCTGTCCTCCCAGTCTCTGCTGTCTCGCATCTCGGATGCTGCTCGCCTCTGGTTTCCATTGCACCGATGTTCTCCTCCCTGTACCTGCTGCACCCTGTTTCACTGCGGCTCCGTCCATCCCAACCTGCTCTGCTTCCCTCTGGATTTTGTGCCCCAACATCGTGTCGTGAGAGAAGAAAACCTGGGAGAATCATAGAATCATAGAATCACCAGGTTGGAAGAGACCCACCGGATCATCGAGTCCAACCATTCCTATCAAACACTAACCCATGTCCCTCAGCACCTCGTCCACCTGTCCCTTAAACCCCTCCAGGGAAGGGGAATCAACCCCCTCCCTGGGCAACCTCTGACACTGCCCAATCACCCTTTCCGTGAAGAATTTTTTTCCTAATGTCGAGCCTGAACCTCCCTTTGCGGAGCTTGAGGCCATTCCCTCTTGTCCTGTCCCCTGTCCCTTGGGAGAAGAGCCAAGCTCCCTCCTCTCCACAACCTCCTTTCAGGTAGCTGGGAGCTCAGGCTCTCAATCCAGCCTGGCAGGTCTGGTACTGTGCCGCTGTTGTAGTGATGGGTCAGGAGCTGTTGGGCACTGGAAGGACACCTGTAAGTTAGGCAGAAGAGTGATTTCTGTCTCCACACATCAACAAGAATCTTCCTGCTACAGAGATGACCCCTTTCTTCTTATGCGTTCGCAGGAATCATCATTTTTCTCGTCTGACATCGTCATTTGTTGTCATGGAAACCCTCAGGAAGAGATGCAGTGGAGCATCCCGGTGTCAGTCGGCGCCGTGCTCTGGCCACGGGGCTGTGGGGATGCCCTGGTGGGTGAACTCACACCACTGTGAGTGGGTTGGGAGAGGAGCAGGGTGAGCTCTCCTCTTATCTTGTATCAGAAATGGTGTGACCAGCAGGGCCAGGGAGGTTCTTCTCCCTCTGGACTCAGCACTGGTGAGGCCGCTCCTTGAATCCTGTGTTCAGTTGTGGGCCCCTCAGCACAAGAAGGATGTTGAGGCTCTGGAGCGAGTCCAGAGAAGAGCAATGAGGCTGGTGAAGGAGCTGGAGAACAGGCTTTATGAGGAACGGCTGAGAGAGCTGGGGGTGTTTATCCTGGAGAAGAGGAGGCTGAGGGGAGACCTCATTACTCTCTGCAACTACCTGAAAGGAGGTTGTAGAGAGGAGGGAGCTGGGCTCTTCTCCCAAGGGGCAGGGGACAGGACAAGAGGGAATGGCCTCAAGCTCCACCAGAGGAGATTTAGGCTGGAGATTAGGAGGAAGTTTTTCACAGAAAGGGTCATTGGGCATTGGAATAGGCTGCCCAGGGAGGTGGTTGATTCCCCTTCCCTGGAGGTGTTTAAGGCACAGGTGGATGAGGTGCTGAGGGACTTGGTTTAGTGTTCGATAGGAATGGTTGGACTCGATGATGCGATGGGTCCCTTCCAACCTGGTTGTTCTATGATTCTATGATCTTGCGGTGTCCAAGTAGCATGGAGCCGTTTCACCTTGACTGCCTCAGCGAGAGACCTTGGGCTGCTCCTCCAGCCTGTGGGGGAGGCAGGAGGGTGCAGGTAGCACCCAGCACCCCAAGCAGGATCCCAGTTGCATCCCAAAACACCCACACCAGGCACAGCTCCGAGCGCTTGTCCAGGCTGGAGGAGCCATCACACGTGTGGTGCTGTCTCCATCCCAGACCCGCAATTCCCAGTTGGAACTGGCCTGCACCAGGCTTGTCCAGTGATATCTTTCTTTATTAGCCCTGTCTGACCTCATTACTAGAAAGAAGCTCAATTTAACGAGCTGCCAGTGCCCCGAGGGAACTCTGAAAAACAGTTGTTTTTCACAAAGGCTGCTGATCCTTCATGTCCAGCATTTCCATTCCCGTTTGGCCATTAATCAGGTGGTTGCATGGAAGTGGCTGTTTCTCCCTGACAGCGCCGTGTCCCGGCTATTTATTCCTCAGGTGATTTTGCAGCCTAGTCCGTCTGTCCGTGATGCAGGAGGTGACAATGGTGCCTGCCTGGTGGCAGCTCTGGGTTTGCAACTCCCAGCAAGGCACTGGGCTCTACTGGACTCAACCTGCCTCTAGTTCTCAGCAGGCAGCCAAGTGTCCCCCTGCAAACACGTGGAACTAAAGCAGGATTTGACTTTCTGACTTGTATTTCCAGCTTGGGCGGCACGTTTCTCAAATAAACCTTAAGGTGCCTCACAGCTTGCTATCTTCCCTCCTGTGGATGTGAACCAGGATGGTGAATGGGCTGGAGATCAGGCCCTATGAGGAGCATCTGAGAGAGCTGGGGTTGTTTATCCTGGAGAAGAGGAGGCTGAGAGGAGACCTCATTGCTCTCTCCAACTACCTGAAAGGAGGTTGTAGAGAGGAGGGAGCTGGGCTCTTCTCCCAAGGGACAGGGGACAGGACGAGAGGGAATGGCCTCAAGCTCCACCAGGGGAGATTTAGGCTGGAGATTAGGAGGAAGTTTTTCACGGAAAGGGTCATTGGGCTTTGGAATAGGCTGCCCAGGGAGGTGGTTGATTCCCCTTCCCTGGAGGTGTTTAAGGCACAGGTAGATGAGGTCCTGAGGGACATGGTTTAATGTTTGATAGGAATGGTTGGACTTCATGATCCGATGGGTCTCTTCCAACCTGGTTGTTCTATGATTCTATGATTCTAGGATGAACAGGCATAGAGTCACAGAATAATCAGGTTGGAAGAGACCCACCGGATCATCGAGTCCAACCATTCTCATCAATCTCTAACCCATGTCCCTCAGCACCTTGTCCACCCGTCCCTTAAACCCCTCCAGGGAAGGTGACTCAGATCCCTCCCTGGGCAGCCTCTGACACTGCCCAATCACCCTTTCTGTGAAGGATATTTTTCTAATGTCCATCCTGACACTCCCCTGGTGGAGCTTGAGGCCATTCCCTCTCGTCCTGTCCCTTGGGAGAAGAGTCCAGCTCCCTCCTCTCCACAACCTCCTTTCAGGTAGTTGTAGAGAGCAATGAGGTCTCCCCTCAGCCTCCTCTTCTCCAGGCTGAACCCCCCCAGCTCTCTCAGCTGCTCCTGGTAAGACTTGTTCTCCAGCCCCTTCCCCAGCTTCCCTCTCTGCGGCTCCGTCCTGCTCTTCTGCAGTCTTAGCCTCTTCCAAAGCCTGTTGGTCGCACCTCTTCCTTCGTTGGGCAGCCAGGCCGGGAGTAATCGAGCAGCAAAACGGGAAGCAGCACAACAGCTCTACACGAGGCTGTGGCAGATGGCATCTTTGCGATAAGAGGTTTTTCCAGGGACGAGCATCCCTCTCCTTGCGGGGCAGCAGGCACGTGCCGCACACCACGGCGTGTGCCGAGCATGATCCTGGCCCCCCCGTCGAACGGCATCGGTGTCACCGCGAGCCACGGGGCCGGCAGCGGCTCCACCGAGCCCTCGGCTCGCCTGACTGCTCTTGCCTCCCTGCCTGGTGGTTGCCAGCGTTTCCAGCTCTGTCGAC
Source organism: Coccyzus lansbergi (assembly GCA_033558105.1). Classification (NCBI taxonomy): domain Eukaryota; kingdom Metazoa; phylum Chordata; class Aves; order Cuculiformes; family Coccyzidae; genus Coccyzus; species Coccyzus lansbergi. The sequence continues at coordinate 330,037 of JAUMJK010000430.1, read as the reverse complement.
ACCGTGTTGGAGTCGAATGGCTACTCAAATATGCAAATCCTGGTAGGAAAGACAATGTAAATTGTTTGCTTATCCTCCCCCCTTCCCCTTGCGCGGCCCCCGAGGCCATCAATTATTAACTTTGGGAAGAAGATGGCATATCCGCAGCAGCAGCCGCTCCTGGCAGGGATGGGATTTGTCACAGCTTGGGCAGGTTTTTCCTGCAGGAGCAGGGAGTTGTCTTCTGGTGAGAAGGATGGAGAGCGGGAGCCCGTCAAAGCGAGCGAGAGCCATATGGCCGCGGTGTTAGATCTCTGCTGGCTCAGCTGGGCTGGCTTCGCCTTGCTGAATCCTGCAAACGTGGAAGTAATGGGATGGCAGCAGCATCTCCACCTTTTTAGGCAGAGATGGTGGTGTAGGAGGCTTCGGCGACAGCAAGAGGTGGCGGAGATTTCCCCCCTCGTTCAAGAGGGTGAAAAAAAAAACCAACCCCTTCTGCTGCACCTTGGCTTTGTTGTGCTGCCTGTGGAGTCTTGTGGTTGTCTTTGAGGCTTATTTTGGAGAGAATCTGGAAAGTTTGCAGTCTCTGTTACTCTTGGACGCCCATGGTCGGTCAGCGCCCACTGGCAGTCTGTGTGCTCCACTTGTGACCACAAAGCTTTCTCGTTGTTTCCCTTGGACTGGGGAGATCACATCAGCTTCAGCAGGGAAGGAGCTTTAACCCCTGTGCGTGCAGGCTGCTTGCCAGCCCTTTACTCTGTCTCCAGGCTGAGAGTTCGAATCGGATTCCTTTTCCTGCCTTGTCATCCTCCCCACCCCCAACATAAAATTGGGATTTGGCTGCTATGACATCACCTGTAATCCGCTTGTGCTTCTTCCAGATCCGAGCAGATGGGCCTCCCCATGGTGGAATTCAGTACGAAATGGTGACAGTTTTCAAGGACGGGAGCCCAGTCCTTCGAGACATGGCCTTCTCCATCGATCAGAAGTATCTGTACGTCATGTCAGAGCGGCAGGTAAGGCCTCTGCTTCGGTACCTCTGTGGCTGTGGTTTCCTTCCATCAGGATCGTGTTGCTGGAGCACTTGGAGCTGGGATTGCGTGCTGAGCCCTGCGGTGCTGGGACTGGTACGGGCGGACGGAGCATCAGCAGAAGCTCCGTTCTGCCTGCTCTGATCAGAGGTTGTCATCAGCGCACAGGGGAGAGAGTTGTGCCTGCTCATTCTTGTTGGAAACAGAGCTGCTGTGCAGGAAATGTGGTTTGGGGCTCTGAACCAAGATAATGAGATCCTGAGCCACAAGCATTCTGGATTCTCTGCCTGCAGCGAGGCTGGCAGACTGTGTTTTTGCATGGTCTGCTCTGAGCGTCCTTTATGGTGGTTTTATTAATTTATTTACTAGGATGTTTTAAGTGGTTCTGAGCGAGTGTATTAGCACACAGAGGAGAGACAAGGCATGCTAAGAAGTGTTTTGCTGTGAGGGTGAGGAGGCCCTGGAACAGGTTGCCCAGAGCAGTGGTGGCTGCCCCATCCCTGGAGGGGTTCAAGGCCAGGCTGGATGCGGTTGGAGTTGATAGTTTGTATGGCTTAGAGCATTCTCTAATTCTTCAGTGGGTGTTTGAAACAATAATTAATAATTGTTCGGCACTGGAACAGGCTGCCCAGGGAGGTGGTTGATTCACCTTCCCTGGAGGCATTTAAGGGACAGGTGGACGAGGTGCTAAGGGACATGGGTTAGTGATTGATGGGAATGGTTGGACTCGATGATCCGATGGGTCTCTTCCAACCTGATTATTCTATGATTCTATGAGGATGGTGTTCCCAGTGCTTTGACCAGGGCAGACGGGTTGACAGACGTCAATCCTGAGCAGCCCAAGTCTACAGAGCAGCCTGGAAGTGAGAGCTTCATCTCACTGGACATCCACACGCAGCATCCCAGAGGGAGAGCTTGAAACCAGGTCATTGCCTCCCAACTTGGGTGGCAGCATCTCCGGGACTCCCCACTTGTTTACTGTCCATGCAGCCTTTACCCTGAGCCCTTTTCTAAGCAGGACAAACCTCCTGGTCTGCCAAGAGCGAGCAGACTTTAGAAAGCAAAACCGAAATGATTATGACGGGAATTTATGGCTGAGGGTCCACAGGAGTCTGGTGCTTCAGGGAGGGAGCACAGTGTAAATAATCTGGGACCTTCTGTTCTCCTCCGAGGCAAGAAAACACTCGGAGTCTCCACCGTTAAGTGCAGCTTCTGGGTTCACTGCCTCTGTTGAGCATTTTATTGGCTATTACTCAGGACTCTGTAATTCAGATTGATAGAACTGGAGCCTTGTGGGTGCTGGGGACGGGAGAAATGTTGCATCTGAAGATGTCTGGATGCTATTAAATAGTCCTCTGTGGTGTTAACCCTCTGGTCGCTAACAACTTTCCACATCTACTGGTAAAGAAATTCCTGTCCTTCTTCTCACCCGCTCCAAGGGAGACGCTAGCAGGAGAGCTCAGTGTGAGGTGCTGAAAGATTAATTGAATTAGTTAATTGAAAGATTAGTTAATCGGAGGTTGTAGAGAGGAGGGAGCTGGGCTCTTCTCCCTGGTGACAGGGGACAGGACGAGAGGGAATGGCCTCAAGCTCCACCAGGGGAGATTTAGGCTAGAGATTAGGAGGAAGTTTTTCACGGAAAGGGTCATTGGGCGTTGGAAGTGGCTGCCCAGGGAGGTGGTTGATTCACCTTCCCTGGAGGTGTTTAAGGGACAGGTAGATGAGGTGCTGAGGTACATGGGTTAGTGTTTGATAGGAATGGTTGGACTAGATGATCCGATGGGTCTCTTCCAACCTGGTTGTTCTATGATTCTTTGAATGAATTGCTGTGGTTGAATAGTCATAGAATCATGCAATGAGTTGGGTTGGAAGAGACCTCCAAGCCCATTCAGTCCCACCCCTAGGGACACCTCCCACTGGATCAGGGGCTTCCAGCCCCATCCAGCCTTGCCTTGAACCCCTCCAGGGATGGAGCAGCCACTCCTGCTCTGGGTAACCTGTTCCAGGGTCTCCTCACCCTCACAGACGTTAAAGAAGTCATTATGTTCTTGTTGCTGGAACTCAGTGGCAGAAATGGCCATGAGCAACCACAAATCCTGGATCCCATTCCAACCTGGGCTCACTTTAGATGTTAATAGTGAGGGACTTGAGTGTCACGGTCATTTTCTCCAGGAGCTTCGTGCACCTCGTGCTCGTGCCAAGAGAAGAAACAATTCAACGTGTCTCTCAAATAGTTTAAGAACTGTTTTCCTTAGGAGGCCAAGCCAGTGGGAATGCCTCTAACTCATCTTTTATGAGGCGAGAGGGTCTTAATATTCATCCAAGTGCTAATTTGCTTAATTGTGAAACAAAAAGATGTGAAGAGAATTAGCAAAATAATAGCATATTCCTGGACCGTTAATTCCGCTTCCAGCAAAGCGCTCGCCTTGGGGGAGACTCCAGGAGCTGGAGGAGGGGAGAGATCCCTCATTCCTTGCTGGACTCGCTGCAGGATTTGCCGTTTGCCCTTGCGGAGAGTTGTGCCTTGGGTTCAGGAGTCCCAGCGTCTTGTTCCATATGGATTTTGTCAGCTCCTGTGACCCTCCTGCCCTGAGCTTGGCAACGTGATAGTTCAGCAAAGCAGAGGGGAGAGCGGATCTTTTTCTGTGTGATTTGTAGAGGGAGCTGGTGATTGGAAAGGGGTCAGTCCCAAGAGAAGGAGAAAGGTCTACCAGCTTCAGGGGGGGCTGAGGTGGGAAACGCCTGAGAATGTACAGGAAAAATGTCTTCCGAAGCCGTGAAATCTGGAGCAAAATGGAATTCTACTGCAGTAAAATGACATATCGAGCAGCTGTTCTTAACTGTGTGTTAACATACCGGGAGAGGATTGTCCAGAGCCTGTGGGTTTATATATCTGCTGAGAAAGAAATGGGATACACGCCTGTGTCATAGAATCATAGAATCATAGAATCACCAGGTTGGAAGAGACCCATTGGATTATTGAGTCCAACCATTCCTATCAAACACTAAACCATGTCCCTCAGCACCTCATCTACCTGTGCCTTAAACACCTCCAAGGAAAGTGACTCAACCCCCTCCCTGGGCAGCCTATTCCAATGCCCAATGACCCTTTCTGTGAAAAACTTCCTTCTAAAACACATCTTTCTGAAAATGGGCTTGGTTTGTGGGATGAGGCTAAGAAACGTGACCTCCCCAGAAGTGGGACCCGGTCCTTCCCCAGCAGCAGGTCTGGAGTGCCTGTGGCAGAGGGGTTAGGGGCAGAGCAGCAGCGAGATGTGGAGCCGCATGGTGGAGGGTGATGATAGAATCATAGAACAACCACGTTGGAAGAGACCCATTGGATCTTCTAGTCCAACCATTCCTATCAAACACTAAACCATGTCCCTCAAGACCTCATCCACCTGTGCCTTAAACACCTCCAGGGAAGGTGACTCAAGCACCTCCCTGGGCAGCCTATTCCAATGCCCAATGACCCTCTGTATGAAGAACTTCCTCCTAGACAAGAGGAGGTGGAACATTTCGGGGAGCAGCCCATCTCCCTTCTGCGCTATCTCAGCAGCTTTATGCTGAAATGCCTTAGGGAAAGCAGTTGCTTCAGCCTCGAATGTGGAGTTGTGGTTGTAGGCACCGTCCTTCCCCGCCCCCCCTGGCTCCTGGCCCAGCCCTGTCTATGCTGTGCTCCAATTTTCCCGCAGTCCTTTTGAGCTCTCCATGAGCCTTTCGTGTTTCGTTGCCAACTCCTTCCCAAGCAGAATATCTGACATTTGATTTCACTCCCACAAAGCACAGAAGCAACAGTTGCACAGCCCGGTCCGGGGGAGAGGAGGATAAAGAAACTTTGCTTCCAGCCGCTTTTTCCGAGTTCTTTAACCGCATGATTTAAGAGGCCTTATTAGGAGCTTTACCAGGCACTCCTCCTCCTGCCGCACCTGGTATGAAACAGCTCTAACAGCAGAAGAGAAATGATTCTGACCCTGACTATGTTGAGGCTCTGGAGTGAGTCCAGAGAAGAGCAACGAGGCTGGTGAAGGGTATGGAGAACAGGCCTGAAGAGGAATGGCTAAGAGAGCTGGGGTTGTTTAACCTAGAGAAGAGGAGGCTGAGGGGAGATCTCATTGCTCTCTACAACTACCTGAAAGGTTCCTAATTCAGTCCTGGAGCATTAATTGTGTGTGTTCTGGAGAGGCTGCAGGGGTTGGTTCAGTGTATTTCAGTTCAATCAGCCCTGGGGAGGCCCTGGAACAGGTTGCCCAGAGCAGGGGTGGCTGCCCCATCCCTGGAGGGGTTCAAGGGCAGATTGGATGGGCTTGGAGCCCCTGAGCCAGCGGGAGGTGTCCCTGCCCATGGCAGGAGTGGGACTGGATGGGCTTTGAGGTGCCTTCAAACCCAAACCATTCCATGTTTCCACAATAAACCCTGTGGGATGAGAGCAGTGCTGCCAGCCCCCTTCTTCTCGTCGTCCTGTCTGCTCTCGGTGCGAGTTCAAACTGTTGCGGGGCTGGTTTCGCCTGCAGCAGCTTTGACTCTGCTCCCACCTACACCTCCGGCAGCCGCCAGCTAACCCTGCGAGAAGTGGTGGGCATGCTTCAGCACGGAGGTTATGTAAGCGTCAGCGGAATCGGGGCCAAAGCTTTTTGCAGCTCTTGATAGAAGAACAAATTTTGTTATTTTTAATCTGGGAGCGAGCGGAGGCTCAATCAAACCGCGTGGCAGGCACCGGGGCACGGATTGCCGGCTCCAGGAGATTTCATCACCTAATCAAGGGCTATAAACATGAAACTTGAAAAGATGCGATCAAAATACTCTCAGGGCTTGTTGGAAGGAGTATCCCTCTGATAGGGAAGGGAAACATGGCCCAACAGGTCTCATCCCTTCTGGAACGCGGAGCTGAAAGCCCTGACTGCAGGATAAGAGGCAGCAATGGGCACAGGGTGCTGGGAGGTGCTGAGGACCCCAGAGCAGGCACTCCCCCTCCTCTCATTGCCTCCTCTCCACACTCTACTAAGACCTATTTTCCCCCTCTTTATTTTTCCAATGCTTTTTGCAGCTAATGATCTATCGCTTGTTTGGATTAATCCTATGAAATGGTTTGATGAAACGCTGAGGTCATGCGAGGCACGTCTGCTCCCTGATGGGTGAAGCAACACCTTCCTAATGAGAAACCTGGCCAGGACGCGGTGAATGCAGAATTCATCTTCCTTAAGCATCCTCCAAAATCACTGCACATTTCATTGCCTCAGAAATGCTGCTGCTCTCAGCTCATCCGTAGTTACTTTGGTGCTTAATTCTGCCACAGGGGGATGATTTCATTCTGTTTTTATATGGTACGGAACAGAGCAGCATCCTGCTCCGTGCCTGGGAATCTCTCCATTCCCGGGGTAGAAATAATAACCCATAATCACCCAGTGAAATGCAGACAACATCAATTAGCGCAGCAGAGCTCGGAGGGCCAGGGACCTCTGTAGCCTGACATGTCCTGAGGAATCCTTTACTCCTCCATGGGGACCAAATGCTCTGGGGATGATCTGCTTGCGTGCACGATGCTGAGCTGTGCGTGATGCTGAGCCATGTGTGATGCTGAGCCATGCGTGATGCTGAGCTGCACATGATGCTGAGCTATGCGTGATGCTGAGCCGTGTGTGATGCTGAGCTGTGCATGATGCTGAGCTTTACGTGATGCTGAGCCCTGTGTGATGCTGAGCTTTACGTGATGTTGAGCCCTGCGTGATGCTGAGCTGTGTGTGGTGCTGAGCCATGCGTGATGTTGAGCTGTGTGTGATGCTGAGCTGTGTGTGATGCTGAGCTGCTTGTGATGCTGAGCTGCATGTGATGCTGAGCGTTGTGTGATGCTGAGCCGTGCGTGATGCTGAGGTTTGCATGATGCTGAGCCGTGTGTGATGCTGAGCTCTGCGTGATGCTGAGGTTTGCATGATGCTGAGCTGTGTGTGATGCTGAGCTGTGTGTGATGCTGAGCTGCGTGTGATGCTGAGCCCTGCGTGATGCTGAGCTGTGTGTGATGCTGAGCTGCACGTGATGCTGAGCTGCGTGTGATGCTGAGCCCTGCATGATGCTGAGCTGTGTGTGATGCTGAGACCTGTGTGATGTTGAGCTTTGTGTGATGCTGAGCTTTGCTTGAAGCTGAGCTGCGTGTGATGTTGAGCTGTGTGTGATGCTGAGCCGTGCGTGATGCTGAGCTGCATGTGATGCTGAACTGCATGTGATGCTGAACTGCATGTGATGCTGAGCTTTACCATGATACTGAGCCCTGCGTGATGCTGAGCCCTGTGTGATGCTGAGCTTTGTGTGATGCTGAGCTGCATGTGATGCTGAGCTGTGTGTGATTCTGAGCTGTGTGTGATGCTGAGCCGTGCATGATGCTGAGCTGCATGTGATGCTGAGCCCTGTGTGATGCCGAGCTGCATGTGATGCTAAGCCATGCATGATGCTGAGCCATGTGTGATGCTGAACTTTGCGTGATGCTGAGCTGTGTGTGATGCTGAGCCGTGTGTGATGCTGAGCCGTGTGTGATGCTGAGCTGTGTGTGATGCTGAGCTGTACATGATGCTGAGCCATGCGTGATCCTGAGCCATGCGTGATCCTGAGCCATGAGTGATGCTGAGCTGCGTGTGATGCTAAGCTGTGTGTGATGCTGAGCTGCGTGTGATGCTGAGCTGTGTGTGATGCTGAGCTGTGCGTGATGCTGAACTTTGTGTGATGCTGAACTGCATGTGATGCTGAGCCCTTCCTTGCCCACTCCAGGGTAACCCTTGCCCTTTGCTTTTAGGGAAAGGCAGGGAGGGTTTAGAGGGCACGGGGCTGACATTTTGCTGTTTCCAAGCGAGCGCTCTCTGCAGCACCTGAGCGATTTCTGGTGGCTGGTGTGACATTTTTATACCTGGTTGATGCAGTTTGGAGACCCTTATGCAGAGTGTTACAAGAGGAGCTGCTCTCCCGCTCGGTGCTTGGTGAGAGGCAGCAAAGATTAATGCCAACCCCTAAGGATTCCCCTCACGCTGTGGCGAGGAGGGCAGAGCTGCTGCCTGTGCTCAACGATGGCCTTGGGATGCTGGGACAGGGCCAGCACTCGCCGCCTGGGGGGTTCTAGGAGGCTCCTGAAGGATATTGGAATGGAAGAGGCAGAAGGAGCTGCTTTATCACAGCCTTGTCTCTGAACCTTGTCTCTGGTGTGACCAGCAGGGCCAGGGAGGTTATTCTCCCTCTGGACTCTGCACTGGTGAGGCCGCTCCTTGAATCCTGTGTTCAGTTCTGGGCCCCTCAGCACAAGAAGGATGTTGAGGCTTTGGAGTGAGTCCAGAGAAGAGCCAGGAAGCTGGTGAAGGGGCTGGAGAACAGGCCCTATGAGGAGTGGCTGAGAGAGCTGAGGGTGTTTATCCTGGAGAAGAGGAGGCTGAGAGGAGACCTCATTACTCTCTCCAGCTACCTGAGAGGAGGTTGTAGAGAGGAGGGAGCTGGGCTCTTCTCCCAAGGGACAGGGGACAAGACAAGAGGGAATGGCCTCAAGCTCCAGCAGTGGAGATTTAGGCTGGAGATTAGGAGGAAGTTTTTCACGGAAAGGGTCATTGGGCATTGGAACAGGCTGCCCAGGGAGGTGGTTGATTCCCCTTCCCTGGAGGTGTTTAAGGCACAGGTGGACGAGGTGCTGAGGTACGTGGATTAGTGATTGATGGGACTAGTTGGACTCGATGATCCAATGGGTCTCTTCCAACCTGATTGTTGTATGATTCTATGATTCTATGATCAGCACTCGGGAGCATCGACCAGTGTGACCAGTATTGACCTGGCTGCGAGCAGCTTGGCTGCTCCTGGCTCCTCACTCCACAGATGGAGTCAGAGCTGATGCTTTTTAACTGAGTGACGTCCCCAGCTCCCTCTTCCATTTCCATTGTTGTGGCTTTAGGTAAAGAAACTGTCTTTTCGTCTGCTGGGTGAGCTCTGATCCGTTTGCTTTGCAAATGCCCTCACGTCAGGAGCTGCCGAGCTGCAGGAGTCACTGAGGATAATTTGTTGTGCGGCTCCTTGTCCTGTAACCCCAAGATGTTTAAGTTCTCCTTCGCTTTGGACTGAATGTTCTGGTTGCTGATGGAGAGGGAGGCAGGCGGGGGCTGCCCGGATGATTTAAAAGGGGTTAGAATTAAGAGTGAGGGCTGAGAAAAACAAGGAAGTCCATCAATGGCGGAGGAGCCAGGCTGTAAATACTGATGGTGTCCTGAAAAGAACTGCGAAAACACGATAAAAAATGCAAGAGATGTGGATAAAAGGGTCTGGAGTCATCAAGAGGGAAAAAATGAACTGATTAATTTTTTAACTACATTATCTGCTAGTTGAACAGCCAGTTAGCTGGACATAATCTCAGCAAAGTTGGAACCGCTGGGGCAGGGGAAATGGCTCAACTCGGTCCTGTGGGAGTTGTCCAGGCTCCTGCCTCCCTTGAGATACTCCACATGGTCACCTTGCACTGGTGTCGTGAAAATAATTGTGTGACTCTTTGTCTCTGTGCTGTCTTCTTCCCCGATCACCACTTCGTGATCCACTATCCTAACATCCATGAGCTGACGCATCGTTTTTCCACATTCTTCCCTGTCGTCAATGAAGAATGAGTAGGAAAGTCAGCTGAAAACTTGCCTGAGATCATTAGCGAGACCTACCTGACAAGAAGGATGTGGTAATTAACATCAGTCGACAAAAAAACTCATTGGGGTTGTGCGGTCTAGAGAAGAGAAGGCTCTGAGGACACCTTAGAGCAGCTTCCCGGACTGAAAGGGGCACCAGGAAAGCTGGAGAGGGACTCTGGATCAGGGAGGACAGGGATAGGACAAGGGGAATGGGTTTTCAGCTGAAAGAGAGGGGATTGAGGTGAAATCTTGGGGAGAAATGTTTTCATGGAGGGTGGGGAGGCCCTGGAACAGGTTGCCCAGAGCAGTGGTGGCTGCTCCATCCCTGGAGGGGTTCAAGGGCAGGTTGGATGCAGCTTGGAGCCCCTGATCCAGTCTCCCCATGGGATGGATGGATGGATGGATGGATGGATGGATGGATGGATGGATGGATGTCCCTGCCCAACCGGATGGGCTTTGAGCACCCTTCTGACCCAAACCATTCCGTAATTCGGTGACACTAAACATTTCATAAAATCACCAGGTTGGAAGAGACCCATCGGATCATCGAGTCCAACCATTCCTATCAAACACTAACCCATGTCCCTCAGGACCTCATCTACTCGTCCCTTGAACACCTCCAGGGAAGGTGAATCAACCACCTCCCTGGGCAGCCTATTCCAATGCCCAATGACCCTTTCCGTGAAAAACTGCCTCCTAAAGGAAGGTGTGGAGCTAAGTGCAGAGTCCTTGAGGGAACGAATGCTTCTCCTGGGAGGAGCAGTAAAACACGCCCCAATGTGGAATTTCACCACTGGGGTCAGCAGGTTTGTTTTTCCTCCATGAGTTATATTTTAGGCATCGCTCATGTGGTTGATGGTGGTTTCAAGTGCTCGCTAGGTTTCCTTTCAGGGTTTGTTTGTTTTGCTTTGTTTTTTCTTTGTATTAGTCTGTTTTCCCCCTGCCAGTCACAGCCACAGGGTTCCCATGTGTTTGCTTCCCTTTCCAATTCCTCCTTTTTGCACAGACCTATTGTTTAATTTTCAGACGAGCAACCAGAGGCCTGAAATATGTCCAGAATTTCCTTGATGTGCACGTACACACACCGACACCTCCTCCTTCTCCTCACACCGGTGCAGTGGGAGGTTGGAATCAGAGAATCACCAGGTTGGAAAAGACCCACCAGATCATCGAGTCCAACCATTCCCACCAATCACTAACCCATGTCCCTCAGCACCTCGTCCACTTGTCCCTTAAAACCCTCCAGGGAAGGTGACTCAACCCCCTGCAGCATCAGCATGTTTAGACAGACAGACAGACAGACAGACTGAGGTCTCGTGTCCTAAAGAGCAGCAATGAGAGAAAGGGAGAAAAGTATTCCAAGGAGACAAAATTCCTTTTTCTCTCTACCTCAGCTTTTTAAACTTCTTCCTGTGCTGCTGCAACCGTTTTTCTTCCCAGCAGATGAGCTCAGCGGCTGTTCAGCCAGTGAGGAGGGGAATTGTTCGCACCGACCGCTAACCAAAAAGCGACATAACTCACAATATGGCAAGGGGAGCTCTGAAATGGCGCAAATTATTCCATTTTATACTTTAATTAGTTTGAATTAGCAGCGGGAATAGATGCATAAAATGATCCAGTGAAGGGTGAAATGGAAAAGGGGCCACGGTGTAGAATATCGCTTTATTATTATGAAGTTTGCAGGAGGTGAGCTGGGATGATGTGCAGGCGCTTGCCCGGCTGGAGCCTTCTCAGCCCCGAGGACTCTGCAAGGAAGGGCAGCAAGTTGTCTCCTGCAGGATGTGGAGCCTGGAAGGCTTGGGACAGCTTGGCACCTTCTCTGGTGGCCGTGTTGGGGATAGGGAGCAGCAGAGAAGCCACTCCAGAGCCATCTCTCCATGCTTGCTTGGCTCCTGCCTCTTCTTGAAGCTCAGTGGCCACATCAGGCTGGATTCTGTGCCTCAAAGGTGCAGAGAGGTGGTTGATTCACCTTCCCTGGAGGGGTTTAAGGTGTGAGTGGACAAGGTGCTGAGGGACATGGGTTAGTGTTTGATAGGAATGGTTGGACTTGATGATCCGATGGGTCTCTTCCAACCTGGTTGTTCTATGATTCTATGATTCTATGAATGTTTGATAGGAATGGTTGGACTCTATGATCCAGTGGGTCTCTTCCAACCTGGTGATTCTATGAATAGAAAGTTCTCTCCAGCCCGAAGGATCCCTCCAACCCCAAGGGTCCCTCCAACCCCAAGGATCCCACCATCCCCGAGGGTCCCTCCAGCCCCAAGGATCCCTCCAGCCCTGAGTATCCTTCCAGCCCCAAGGGTCCCTCCAGCCCCATCCCTGTGCCGTCCTCGGCAGCCGCTTGAGAGCTCTGGCATTTCTGGCCGGCGCTAGTGATGAAAAGGAGCTCCATTAATAATCTTCTATTTATTTTAGCAGCGCGCAGGAATGTGCCCGGCAGACTAAACACTGCGGCCTCCCCTCCGCGGGGCTGGGGGCTGCGTGCCAGCCCGGCCGTGCCCAGGGCTCTGCTCACTTGCCAAGTTTGCTGGGGGCCAGACCAAGAGAACAGGGCTCATCGGAGATGGAGGGGGCTGATGAGGGGAAGCAACAGGGTAGTTTTCTCTGTAGGTGTAAAAGAATGAACCTCTCTCCAGGCTGAGAGGGTTGGGATTGTTCAGCTTGGAGAAGATAAGGCTTTGGGGAGATGTCAGAGCAGCTTCCAGTACTTGAAGAGGCTTCAGGGAAGCTGAGGAGGGACTTTTCACAGGGGCTTGTGGTGTTAGCACAAGGATCATGGGTATAAATGAGAAAGGGGAAGATTTAGACTAGATATAAGGAGGAATTTCATCACAAGGAGAGTGGGGAGGGACTGGAACAGGTTGGCCAGAGCGGTGGTGGCTGCCCCATCCCTGGAGGGGTTCAAGGGCAGGTTGGATGTGGTTGGAGTTGATAGTTTGTATGGCTTAGAACATGAGGATGGTGTTCCCAGTGCTTTGACCAGGGCAGACGGGTTGACAGACGTCAATCCTGAGCAGCCCAAGTCTACAGAGCAGTCTGGAAGTGAGAGCTTCATCTCACTGGACATCCACGCGCAACATCCCAGAGGGAGAGCCTAGAACCAGGTCATTGCCTCCCAACTTGGGTGGCAGCATCTCTGGGACTCCCCACTTGTTTACTGTCCATGCAGCCTTTTCCCTGAGCCCTTTTCTAAGCAGGACAAACCTCCTGGTCTGCCAAGAGCGAGCAGACTTTAGAAAGCAAAACCGAAATGATTATGACGGGAATTTATGGCTGAGGGTCCACAGGAGTCTGGTGCTTCAGGGAGGGGAGCACAATATAAGTAATCTGGGACCCTTTAAGGTCCCTTCCAACCCAAACTATTCTATAATTTATCATAATCAAGCTTTGAAAGTTCTCCTCACACGGGAAGTTGTTGGTTTCCCTCTTTGTTTTCCCTCCACGCTGGTCACTGCTCTCAGCTGCCTGATTTTCACTGCCTTATTTTCACTGCCTTCTTTCAGCAACCACCACCAGCTGGTGGACTTCTTGCTCTCCGCTCGCAGGTTTATCCTCCCCAAAGCCCAACGAGATGAAGCAGTAATATCACTACTTTTTTTCAGTGAGGAATTGAAGCACAGAGATGCTGCATGACCTGCCCTAAGTCACACAGGAAATCCATAGCAGAGGAAGCAATTGAACTGAAACCTCCCAGATCCTTCATCCTGCAGCAAAGGGTCATTCTTCATTCCATCGCTGCTCAGTTTGGTGTTTCATGCTCACAGTGAGGTGAATGTAGAATCATAGAATCATAGAACAACCAGGTTGGAAGAGACCCATCGGATCATTGAGTCCAACCATTCCTGTCAAACACTAACCCATGTTCCTCAGCACCTCATCCACCCGTCCCTTAAACACCTCCAGGGAAGGTGAATCAACCACCTCCCTGGGCAGCCTATTCCGATGCCCAATGGCCCTTTCTGTGAAAAACCATTCTATAATCATACGGACTCCTAGAATTGCACCTTTAAACGACACAGATCTTCACAAACAGGTGATTGTCGTGCGTGAACTCACTTTGGAAGTGTTTAACTTCCATCAGTCAATCCCCAAGTGGGTGTCAGGAAGGGGGATGCTCCGGGAAGGTGACGCTGCAGTGGTAGCGCACAGCTGGCCAGGGGGTTGGGGAACATGTTCCCTCCCCGGCAAAGCAGCTGGACGCGGTGTAGCCAGCGGCGTCATTCCAGGCTTGACTGAGCAAGAGGCTGATGCGTCGTGGCAGCCCTCGAGTTTCAAATGAGATTTTGTGTGCGTGGCTGCTGCCAAACTACACCTGTGAATATTAAAAGATTCTGGGTTTTTCTTCTTCCCAGAGGAGGAACTTTTTTCTCCGGTCCTCCTTGGACTCTGGCAGGTTCTCATAGAATCAAAAAAATCAAATAGAATTGTAGACAGGTTGGCTTGGAAGGGAACTTAAAGCTCATCCGTGCTGGGTTCTCATAGAATCAAAGAATCGTTATCACTGGCTTATGTCAGAAATGGTGTGACCAACAGGGCCAGGGAGGTGATTCTCCCTCTGGACTCAGCACTGGTGAGGCAGCTCCTTGAATCCTGTGTTCATTTGTGGGCCCCTCAGCACAAGAAGGATGTTGAGGCTCTGGAGCGAGTCCAGAGAAGAGCAACAAAGCTGGGGAAGGGGCTGGAGAACAGGCCTTATGAGGAACGGCTGAGAGAGCTGGGGGTGTTTATCCTGGAGAAGAGGAGGCTGAGAGGAGACCTCTTTGCTCTCTATAACTACCTGAGAGGAGGTTGTGGAGAGGAGGGAGCTGGGCTCTTCTGCCAAGGGACAGGGGACAGGACAAGAGGGAATGGCCTCAAGCTCCACCAGGGGAGATTTAGGCTGGAGATTAGGAGGAAGTTTTTCACGGAAAGGGTCATTGGGCATTGGAACAGGCTGCCCAGGGAGGTGGTTGATTCCCCTTCCCTGGAGGTGTTTAAGGGACGGGTGGATGAGGTCTTGAGGGACATGGTTTAGTGTTTGATAGGAATGGTTGGACTCAATGATCCGATAGGTCTCTTCCAACCTGGTTGTTCTATGATTGGGGTTGGAAAAGATCTCTAAGATCATCCAGTCCGACCATCATTTGATGGTAAACTCAAGGCTCAAGTGGGATTTTTCCTTTTCTGTCTCCATGCACCTACGTTCTGTAGAACATCTCCAGAGCTCCATCCTTCTCGAGTACGTACGGAGCAGCGTCACCAATTTTAGCTACAGAGACAAAGCAGGAAGATTATTCCAACAGGAATGGTTGGACTAGAAGATCCGATGGGTCCCTTCCAACCTGGTTGTTCTGTGATTCCATGATTATTTTGTGCTTAAAACTAACCTGAGCAGAGGCTCAGCCAGTAGGTTTCTACTATTTTTGCAAAGGATTGAACAGAGAGACAGGACCACTCTCTAATCCAATCCTCCTACCTTTCTTTTTTAAACCAAACACCTCCAGTTTGGGGGTTTTTAAATCTAAGCTGTGGCAGGAAAAGGTGACACTTGGGATGATTGTTCCCCTTCCAGCATGGAGACGGCAGCCCAGAGGGCTGCTCAGTTGCGGAGGAGCTGGCACGGGGGTTGAGGAGCATGCTGGAAGCTGGAAATCTTGCTTTCCTCAGCCTTCAGATGGAGGAAAACACTTCCAAACGCGAATTACGGAAGTCAGGGCGGCTGCAGATTTGGCAGTAGAGGAGGGGGAGGATTTTAAGGCACCAGAGGAAGTCCAGCATGCTGGTGGAACACCAGGCTGGGTTGGTTGGAGGAGTATTTTAAGCGGTGAGC
The DNA here is from genome assembly GCA_033558105.1 of Coccyzus lansbergi. Taxonomy (NCBI): domain Eukaryota; kingdom Metazoa; phylum Chordata; class Aves; order Cuculiformes; family Coccyzidae; genus Coccyzus; species Coccyzus lansbergi. Next base: position 314,582 of record JAUMJK010000430.1, on the reverse strand, counting down.
GCTATTCTGAAGTTGTGCCACCACCAACAGTGACACATTGCCTCCCCCCCTCCCTGGCGCCACTTCAGAGCCTGTCTCTCTCTCCAGTTTCTCTCGCAACACATATTTATCTGCTCTGTGCCCTTCTGGCTGTTTAATTAGTATTCATGTTTCCTTTCAAACAGAAATTGAGTTGAGTGCTCGGAGAGCTGGAGCGACGCGTCGTCGCGTCACGTGGGTGGGATGGTGCCGACTGCTCTCCTGCGCGTGGTGACGAGAGACTTGGGGGAGACCAAATGAGGCTGTCAAGACACCAGAGGTGCTTCCAGATAGTTGAATTGAGACCCATTTGGAAACGCAAACCAGCAGTGGCGACGCAAGATTTGAGTGGGATGGGGACTAGTGAGGAGACTTGAGCTCCTCTTGGAGAAGAGGAGGCTGAGAGGAGACCTCATTACTCTCTACAACTACCTGAAAGGAGGTTGTAGAGAGGAGGGAGCTGGGCTCTTCTCCCAAGGGACAGGGGACAGGACAAGAAGGAATGGCCTCTAGCTCCTCCAGGGGAGATTTAGGCTGGAGATTAGGAGGAGGTTTTTCACACAGAGGGTCATTGTGCACTGGCAGAGGCTGCCCAGGGAGGTGGTTGAGTCACCTTCCCTGGAGGTGTTTAAGGGACGGGTAGACGAGGTCCTGAGGGACATGGTTTAGTGTTTGATAGGAATGGTTGGACTCGATGATCTGATGGGTCTCTTCCAACCTGGTTGTTCTATGATCCTATGATTCCTCAGCTCCTCAGACTCATGCTCTGAGGGTCTCTGAGCAGCTGAGGTAGATGCAAGTGTTTGTTTGCTCTGTGCTGCCTCATCCTGGGGTCACGATGGGCCCAGAAGACTGTTTGAGGCAGGGACATGCCCTTTTCTCTCTTAGTGACATATTTAATAATCCTAGTGAGGATCTTAGTGAGTGCTTCAGACTCCTGAGCCACCACCGTGATAGATATCAAACCCAAAATCATAGAATCATAGAAAGATTTGGGTCAGAAGGGACCCTCTAGATCATCCAGTGGGCAAAGTAAACTGACATTTAAGGTCGGATTTGGTAAAGCCTCTCTGCCTGTCCACCTGCCGGCAACTCTTGTGTGACGGAGTCAGCCCTTGGTAGACCCAGGGGTGGTGGACATAGAATCATAGAATCATAGAACCACCAGGTTGGAAGAGACCCACCGGATCATCAAGTCCAACCATTCCCATCAATCACTAACCCATGAGCTGCACACATGAGCATCTCCCATCTAATCTCCCGTAACTGGGATGATATCGAGCGCCACGTTTCATGAATAATATTTCCATTGTCTCCTCCGAAGCTGCAGTTGTTGTGGCTTTTCCCCGTCCCTTTAAGATGTGACTCAAAGGCAGGCAACTGTCGGTGCCTGGGGTGCTATTAATATCCCCGTAAGAACACCACGAGAAGTGTTTGGGGAGGAATCGGAAGGGAGGCTGGGTGATAAAAAATGCCTCCTCCTCCTCCTCCTCCTTCTCCTCGTGGAGCTGGGGCTGTGCGTGAGCGAGCCGGCAGACCTGCTCGCAGAACGAGTTTACTTCAAACCCTCCATCAAAAAGGAGTTGACCGCCCTAGAATAGCAGCATCGGAGAAACTGTGCCAGGAACAGCATTCCTGAGCCTGCGGAGAGCGCAGGCTCCAGTTGTGAGTGGAAGGCAGGCTGGATTTTTCCATTTTAGGTCTTTGCTTGACCAGTAGGCTGATTCCCCATCACCTCATCCAAGCAGGATGCTGGAGGAGCCTGTGGGAGAAGCATCCCAACCTGCTTGTTCTATGATTCTGTGATAACTGCACACTCTGCCCACCTTACTGTGCCTGCCCACCTTCCCTGGAGGTGTTTAAGGCACAGGTAAATGAGGTCCTGAGGGACATGGTTTAGTGTTTGATAGGAACGGTTGGACTCGATGATCCGATGGGTCTCTTCCAACCTGGTTGTTCTATGATTCTATGATTCTATGATTAGGAGGAAATTCATCACGACTAGGGTGGGGAAGCCCTGGCCAAGGTTGCCCTGAGAAGTGGTGGTTGCCCCATCTCTGGAGGGGTTCAGGGGCAGGTTGGATGGGGCTTGGAGCCCCTGATCCAGTGGGAGGTGTCCCTGCCCAGGGCAGGAGTGGGATAGGATGGGCTTTGAGGTCCCTTCCAACCCAAACCATCCCAGGATTCCATGCAGTAGCCCCCTGGTTCCCTTCTGTGGTGTTTGCAGGGATAAGGGCCGGGAGCAGGGCTGCTCCCCCGAGCTGGGCTCCTGGCTGGTGGAAGGAGAGGTGAGAATGTCAGTTAGATCCCAGCTGGCAATTTCCTACCCTTCCCTAATGGACTCAATGTGGTCCCCATAACTATAAATTTTCCTGGCTTGGGTCAGTGGAAATTGGAGGCTTAATGCTATAGAAGGGCAGGTTTTTATCTTATTTCTGTGCTCTGTGTAATCACACCGATGGCAGCGGCGTAACAGTCTTGAATTATGGGTGACCAGGGAGAGAGAAGGCATCTCCTTAGCTCCCTGTTGTTATTGTCTCTGGGTGGAGAGCGAAATGTGTAGGCTCCGGGCTAGATTGTGTAAATCTCGTTAGAAAGCCATTCCCAGCTAATGAAACCCTGGGAGAGAGGGATTTGGCTTCCCAGCCTTCAGCCTTAGAGCAGAGGCTGGAATAAATCCATCTTTGGTTGTGTGGCGGCTGCTCTCCCCTCTCCCCCATTGCGAGTTTGGATTTATTGGTGGAGTCGAGACATCACCCGCGTCGCTCGGGCTCAGCCGCCGGTCAGCGATTTCTTGCATCTGCACCTGAATGGTTCCCAGCGACAATTATCTTCTCTTAGAAAGACAAACAAAATGAAAACGAGGGCGTGGAGAAATCTCACCTGACCCTCCCTCCTTCTATGGGAATGGTGATCGGACGTGGAAATAATTCTGCCTCCCCCACCGTGAGCTCGCCTGGCAGCGTGGATTGATTCACGGGGCCGGAGCCGTTAAGGAAAGCTGTTGAGACGAAGTCCCTGAGATAAATGCGTCTCGTCTTTCCCTGTTTGTGTAGGCTGAGAATGTGCCTGCCCGAGCCGTCCATCCCACTTGGGGTCGTGTTTGTTTGGCTGCGACTCTGCTGCTCTAAGCATGGGTTTACCAGCTCCTACTGCGTGAAATACGATTGTCTTTGTCCTCTTTGGCTCGGTGTGTTGTTTGCTGAAGTTCTGAGCGCATCTGCTGCATTATTGGTCTTTACTGTGAGGGTGCTGGAGCTCCGACCAGGCTGCTAGGGGGGATGAGGAGTCTTCTTCTCCAGAGACATCCGAACCCCTGTGCAACCAGCTGTGCTTGTGCTTCAGTAGTGGAGTTGGAATCATAGAATTATAGATTCATAGAACAACCAGGTTGGAAGAGACCCACTGGATAATCGAGTCCAACCATTCCTATCAAACACTAAGCCATGTCCCTCAGTGCCTCATCTACCCACACCTTGAACCCCTCCAGGGAAGGCGACTCAACCCCCTCCCCTGATCTGCTTGAAGGTGCCGCTGCAGCAGGGTTGGACTTGGATGATCTTCATGGTCCCTTCCAACCCGAACCATTCCATGATTCTGTGATCTGAATGGAACTCAAAGCCCTGGAGACAGCAGCGAGAGCCGTGTGCAGGTCACAGATGTTGTATGAACACCCCTTCTGCTGACAGTGCAGGAAGACAGCACAAAAGCATCTTTTTTTATGTCTTTTTTATGGTTGAACTCAATGATCCGGTGGGTCTCTTCCAACCTGGTGATTCGGTGATTCTATGAAAACCCTGTGGCATCCGTGCTTCAGCAGTGGAGTTAGAATCATAGAATCAAAGAACAACCAGGTTGGAAGAGACCCACCGGATCATCGAGTCCAACCATTCCCACCAATCTCTAACCCATGTCCCTCAACACCTCGTCCACCTGCACCTTAAACCCCTCCAGGGAAGGTGAATCAACAGGGCAGCCTGTCCCAGTGCCCAGTTGGAGCTCCAGAGGTCCCTTCCCACTCCCACAACCCTGGGATCATGCACTCCACACGTCCTTGTAACGTGCCTCCTCTTCCCATTGCAGCATCTCGCTGCAGACTCTGAAGCAGGAACGTTTGCCGCTCTGCCCTCTGCTTTTTCTTGTTTCATCTATTTTTATTCACCAACCTTGCCTAATACAGACAGACACAGGGGAGATTTTTTTTTTTCCCCTTCATGTCTAACCGGTCTAGACCTTGTTCAGGCTTTGCTGTGCGTCCTCCAAGAGTCTGTCAGCTTTTGCTGCTGCCAGCCAAGCTCTGGCCAAGCCTGCAGGGCTGGGGGGATGGTGCCCAGCGACGGGGACATCCCTGCCCAGACCATGGCACTTCGGGCAGCGCAAAAGGAGCTGCTGAGGAGCTGCCAGACGGGTTGGTGGAGCATTGCAGGTCACTGGTGTTTGGTAAATGTGAGCTTGCTTTAGTGAAATGAACTTTTTGTGGCTACCCCATCCCTGGATGGGTTCAAGGGCAGGTTGGATGAGGCTTGGAGCCCCTGGTCCAGTGGGAGGTGTCCCTGCTCGTGGCAGGGGTGGCACTGGATGGGCTTTGAGGTCCCTTCCAACCCAAACAGGCCCTATGAGGAGCGGCTGAGAGAGCTGGGGTTGTTTATCCTGGAGAAGAGGAGGCTGAGAGGAGACCTCATTGCTCTCTACAACTCCCTGAAAGGAGGTTGTGGAGAGGAGGGAGCTGGGCTCTTCTCCCAAGGGACAGGGGACAGGACAAGAGGGAATGGCCTCAAGCTCCACCAGGGGAGATTTAGGCTAGAGATTAGGAGGAGGTTTTTCACACAGAGGGTCATTGGGCATTGGAACAGGCTGCCCAGGGAGGTGGTTGATTCACCTTCCGTGGAGGTGTTTAAGGCACAGGTGGATGAGGTCCTGAGGGACATGGTTTAGTGTTTGATAGGAATGGTTGGACTTGATGATCTGATGGGTCTCTTCCAACCTGGTTGTTCTATGATTCTATGAAGACAACCTGGGAAATTTGCTTGTGGAATAGAAGATGCTGGTGATGCAAAATCAGCTGCTGTGGAAGTGGGGAAACACGTAGCCCTCAGTGCAGACAAAGCAACAGTTGAGGTGAAAACCCAAGAGTGCAGGAGCACCCAGACCCTTCTGGGACAGAATCATAGAATCACCAGGTTGGAAGAGACCCATCGGATCATCGAGTCCAACCATTCCCATCAGTCACTAACCCATGTCCCTCAGCACCTCGTCCACCCATCCCTTAAATCCCTCCAGGGAAGGTGACTCAACCCCCTCCCTCGCAGCCTGTTCCAGTGCCCAACGACCCTTTCTATGAAAATATTTTCCTAATGTCCAGCCTGAACCTCCCCTGATGGAGCTTGGGCTGCTGGAAATATTTACACTGCTTTGCATTCCCTTTATCTCCTGCCTGTCCCAACGACTAGAAGAGATGCTGTGCATATAACGATGTCTCTGAAGGTTTGAATACTTGGTTGGTTTTTTTTTTCCCTCCTCTAACTAATCTTTTTTAATGCTTTATAGCCTCATGTTCTGTAATTGAATGCATTTTATTTAGAAAATAACATTTAGTGCCACTTTGGATTTCCAATTATTCTTCAATCGGACTTTGAGGGCCTGATGTCTGTGTCGGTTTGATATGCACAAAAGATGGCAACATCAGAGCAGCCAACGGCAAATTATTTCCACTGCTGAAAACCAGGCTGGGGAGTAAAATATGCAAGGGCCAAATTCCATCTCAGCATAAATCCATTGAAATGAATTAAAGTATTACACCAGCAGTTTGTCCCATGGCTTCCAAGGAAGAAATTAGAGCAAGCGGAGCTGTCAGGGAAAGCCACCGCGGATGTCTCCGTCGCTGCAGCGACTCTGGGGTTTCACATGAAACGTCTGGATTGGGTTTGTGCTGCCGCACTGACAGCATCTCACCCCGTCTGCTCCCCGAATGAGTCTCTCCCACGCGGATTTTGGGCATCAAAAGCTGCCAGAGTTGGGAAGGAAGGTGGGAAGCTGGTTGCTGGCTGTGATCCCTGGAGGCGCCTCCTCCCTCCTGGGAGAGAGGGCTCAGTCGGAGCACCCTGGGGACACACAGAGTGTTCGTGGGCACAAATATGTGGGTAGGAAGCGCCAGCCTGTCGCTGTCAGTGGGTTTCTCCAACAACCCAAGGGAAGAGTCCAACCATTCCCGTCAATCTCTAACCCATGTCCCTCAGCACCTCGTCCACCCGCACCTTAAACCCCTCCAGGGAATGTGGCTCAACCCCCTCCCTGGGCAACCTCTGTGACCCTTTCTGTGAAAAATTTTTTCCTAATGTCCAACCTGACCCTCCCCTAGTGGAGCTTGAGGCCATTCCCTCTCGTCCCTCTTGAAGGGAAGAGACCCAGTGACATTGGAGAAGCTTGCAAAGAATGGAAGATGAGGTGATGCCGAGTGTATCAGCCTATTAGTGTTTGTGATGGACTTCAAGGTCCTTAGCGACACCTTCTTTTTCAGGAGGAAAAGATGAGTGCTCTACCCCAGTAAATGGGTCAGAATAGCGACAAATTTGCTTGTAACTTGCGGTAAAAGCAGCAGCTGCCTGCTCCCTCCTCATGGGTGTCCTTCATACGCAGCGAGGACACAGCGGTTTGATGTGTGTCTCGGAGAGCTTTAGCGTTAGTGCTGGCCTGGGATGAAACAGCTCGTTAATGGCTCTGTGTGTGTGTGTGAGTGTTTTGAGAGAGGAGCTCTGTAGGACATTCCTGTTTGTCTAAATTTGCTCTTCCAGTCTAAACTATTCCTCGAGGGCTCCTCTCTGGCCTTGAGAAGGCGAGTCGGGTGCCTTATCGGAGAGCGAAGCTCCCAAGGTTACCAGCAACGGAACGTGGGCAGGGTCAGCCCTGGCTGGTGCTTTCTCTCTGTGTGAGTCCCTGTGGGACAAGTCAAACGCCTTGTCAGTCGAGCTAATCCGTGTGTGTCGTCTTGGGGCTTCGGTGCAAACACCATCTTAAACTCCAGCTGCCCCCCTGCTCCTGCCATGCTCTGGGAGGAGGGTGTGCAGGTACCTGCTGTGCTGGGGGGAATAAACACGCTGCCTAATGCACAGAGCAAGCAAACTGCACGTTTTAGAATCATAGAATCATAGAACAACCAGGTTGGAAGGGACCCATCGGATCATCGACTCTAACCATTCCTATCAAACACTAAACCAAGTCCCTCAAGACCTCATCCACCCGTCCCTTAAACCCCTCCAGGGAAGGTGAATCAACCACCTCCCTGGGCAGCCTATTCCAATGCCCAATGACCCTTGCCGTGAAAAACTTCCTCCTAATCTCCAGCCTAAATCTCTCAGACGCTCCTCTTCTTCTCCAGCCCCTTCCCCAGCTTTGTTGCTCTTCTCTGGACTCGCTCCAGAGCCTCAACATCCTTCTTGTTCTGAGGGGCCCACAACTGAACACAGGATTCAAGAAGCAGCCTCACCAGAGCTGAGTCCAGAGGGAGAATCACCTCCCTGGCCCTGCTGGTCACACCATTTCTGATCCAAGCCAGGATGCCATTGGCCTTCTTGGCCACCTGGGCACACTGCTGGCTCATGGTCAGTTGGTTGTCGACCAACACCCCCAGGTTTCTCTCCTCCTGGCAGTTTTCCAGCCAGACTTCTCCCAGTCTGTAGCTCTGCATAGGGTTGTTGTGCCCCAAGTGCAGGACGCGGCATTTGGCTGTGTTAAACCTCATGTGTTTTCTTCCACCTCGAAATGGCCCCCGAATCTTTGCCGCGTTGTCCCCCGAGATGGTCTTTTTGGTAATTACCTCCCTTGGCTGCTGAGCCTGCCGGCGCTAACAGGGCCCCTGCCACAACCACCATGGGACAGTGGTTTTCTTCTTTAGAGGAAAGGGCTTAAAGCTCATTCTCTTTCAGAATTAGAGAGTTTGGGATATACTTAGGAGGGTTCATTTCTCACCCTGGTGGTCAGGTTCCTAAATTATATTTTTGACAGCCGCGTGTAATGATATACAAATGGGAAAGTGATGGAGTAGCAGAAAATTGACTGGCAAGGGCAGCGTAATGTAGTTAGAGAGCAATATTTGCTAAAAAGCCACGGGGACCGAGGCAACATTCCCGGAGAAAACAAGCAGTAAGACCACATTCAGGCTGTAAAAACAGTAATGATATGATTCTGTAACCTTTAAAGCTACTCGGGGCATTCAGACGCTTTGGATTTTCAAGGCTTTAGAAAATTGCACAAACCGCTCATGCCTGTGGTTTTCCTCCCGTGTTTCTGCAGTATTCAAACAATGTGAAGGACCCTGAGATAGTTCACAACGCAGAGAATCAAGGGTGGGTCGTGGGTCTGAGTTGCAGTGTGCGACAGAGCTTTGGGGTGAACTGTGGAGAGTCATAGAACCAGGTTGGAGTCCAGCTCCCTCCTCTCCACAACCTCCTTCCAGGGAGTTGTAGAGAGCAATGAGGTCTCCCTTCAGCCTCCTCTTCTCAAGGATAAACACCCCCAGCTCCCTCAGCCATTCATAAGGCCTGTTCTCCAGTCCCTTCACCAGCTTCGTTGCTCAAAGAGAGCCAAGAAGGGTCTGGGATGGATCGACCCTGAGATGGACCCAAAGCTCTAGGAGGAGGTTTTTCATGGAAAGGGTCATTGGACATTGGAATAGGCTGCCCAGGGAGGTGGTTGATTCCCCTTCCCTGGAGGAGTTTAAGGGACGGGTGGATGAGGTGCTGAGGGACATGGGTTAGTGTTTGATAGGAATGGTTGGACTCGATGATCTCTCGATGGGCCTCTTCCAACCTGGTTGTTCTATGATTCTCTCCATCCCCTCGGAGAGGTGACACAGGCATCCAAGGGATGAGCCCTGCAACCCTCTGGGTCAGCTCCCACTCTCCCGGCCAGGGCTGGGTGGTCTCTCCTAGGAAAGTGAGTGTTGGAGGGGCTGGGGGTGCCGGGAGCCTTCGTTTTCTGCTCAGCCCATTCTCACGGCGAAGCTGCGTGGAATAATAATAATGTCAGTCGCACACGAGGTGCTGGGCAGAGCCGAGGTTGGGCTATTTAACCGCTGCTCGCGTGTGCCAAGAAAACAAACAGAAAGGGCCAGTCAAAGCTTTTCAGTGTCACTGACACCCTCGGACGTGCCAGAGCCGGGAACAAAGGCGGCATTGTGGCCGAGCACAGCCTGCGAGTCTGTTCGGAGCGGGCAGATGCGGGCTTGCCCACCCTGCTGTGCCGCGGCCAGTTGGCCACGTGGGATCCTTTTCAAGGTGGGTGGTGAGACACGTCCTCCCGGGCAGCCCTGGGCTTTCTCCTGAGCGAGGAGGGTAAACAAAATAAGGGCTCCCCGTCCCCGTGCGTGCCAGGGGTGGCCAGTGGCCAGCGCTCAAGGGGGATACTGAGTGGCACAGGGAGCTCCGGCTCTGCCTCCGTGTCGGGTAGGAGAGGGGTGGCAGCAGGACACAGGCGGGTAGGGAGGCTCTGCAAAGGGACCTAAACAGGCTGGAACACTGGGCAGTGTCCAATGGGATGAGGTTTAACACGGCCAAATGGCAGGTCCTGCACTTGGGGCACAACAACCCTATGCAGAGCTACAGACTGGGAGAAGCCTGGCTGGAAAACTGTCAGGAGGAGAGGGACCTGGGGGTGTTGGTTGACAGCGACTGACCATGAGCCAGCAGTGTGCCCAGGTGGCCAAGAAGGCCAAGGGCATCCTGGCTTGGATCAGAAATGGTGTGACCAGCAGGGCCAGGGAGGTGATTCTCCCTCTGGACTCAGCACTGGTGAGGCTGCTTCTTGAATCCTGTGTTCAGTTCTGGGCCCCTCAGCACAAGAAGGATCTTGAGGCTCTGGAACAAGTCCAGAGAAGAGCAATGAAGCTGGTGAAGGGGCTGGAGAACAGGCCCTATGAGGAGCGACTGAGAGAGCTGGGGGGGTTTATCCTGGAGAAGAGGAGGCTGAGACCTCATTACTCTGTACAACTACCTGAAAGGAGGTTGTGGAGAGGAGGGAGCTGGGCTCTTCTCCCAAGTGACAGGGGACAGGACAAGAGGGAATGGCCTCAAGCTCCACCAGGGGAGATTTAGGCTACAGATTAGGAGGAAGTTTTTCACAGAAAGGCTCATTGGAATAGGCTGCCCAGGGAGGTGGTTGATTCCCCTTCCCTGGAGGTGTTTAAGGCACTGGTGGATGAGGTCTTGAGGGACTTGGTTTAGTGTTTGATAGGAATGGTTGGACTCGATTATCTGATGGGTCCCTTCCAACCTGGTTGTTCTATGATTCTATGATTTGGGGGCACGTTGTTGCAGAGCTTGTGTGCATGCACCTAGAAAGCGGCAGTCAGAGGCTTTCAGAGCATGTTCTGGAGGAAGAACCGCCTGGGAACCGGGACACAGCTCTGCCCGGGACAGGCTGCTCTCCTTGTGCTGTGCCCCATCGTCTAAACCCAGGATAACGTTTCATCTGCTCCTGCGAGCAGCTGGGCTCTGTTATTTTGTGTGTACACATCTTGCCTGTTCCAGCAGAGCTGCAGCTTCTCTTAAAGCTCCCGGGCATGCCAGAAACGCTGGGAATGTGCTGGTCACCATCAGGTGCAGCCTCAGCTCCCGGTGGCGTTATCCATCACGGTGTGTGCGGCAAGGGAACAAGGCATGGGTTAAAGACAGGGCCCCGCTGGTGAGAGGGAAATAAGCAGCGTGGCAGGGGGTGGCAGGGGAGCGAGAAGGAGCCGTGGGGTCCCTGGCTGTGCCGCGAGCGCTGGGCTCCAGCTGCCTCCCATGCACATGCTGCTCATTTTTCATACTGCACACAGCTGCCGCCAGCGCCTCTCCCCTACCCCTGTCCCTGCCAGTTTTATGAGGAAAGAATAAAGAGGGGAAAGAGATAACTGCGGAGGTTCATTTGCCAATTGTCAGGCTGCGGCTGCATCAGAAATAGAGTCATCGCTCTGCTTCCTCCACCGTGCTGGGGCCGCGCAGGCATCTTTTCATTAGCAGCAGTATTTATTTATGCCTCCTCCTACCCCAAGCTGCCTTTTTTTTTTTTTTTTTTTTTAAAAAAGGGACTTGCTAATGCTCCTGTTTTGTTTTTTTTTTTTTCCAAGGAGGCTTTGGCCTTGCTTAGTTCACTCCGTGTGCAGGTGGGATGGGAGAAGCTGCCTTTCCTGGAGACCTCAGCCCGTGCGCAGGGGTGAAGCCTTTGCCTTTGCCGCCAGCCTGCGATCGATCGCTGATGGGGTCTGGCTGACACTGCTGGCCGCCCTTCTTTCTTTAAACTGGTAATTAGGAGCTTTCGGAGAGAGGGAAGAGAGGTCACGCATGGAGTGGGCCTATTAACCCTGTCCCTTGCCAGCTACCCTGCGGAGAGATGCCCTCGGAGCAGCTGCTCCAGCGCAGGCTTCCAGCAGGAAGGCAGTGGAGGGGAGGTCTCCTTTCCACCTCCACTGCCTGGCACGCAGCTGGGGATTCGCCTCACATGAGAGGTTTGCAACTGAAAAACGTAATGCTAGGGTCTGCGTCTTGCCTGGAAATGGTGGTAGATTCATCTCTTTCATACAAAAAGAACCATGTTGGGGGTGCCCTGTGTCCTGTTGGGGCTGGTGTCTCGAGGCAGAATCACAGAATCATAGAATCACCAGGTTGGAAGAGACCCACCGGTTCATCGAGTCCAATCATTCCCATCAAACACTAACCCATGACCCTTTCCGTGAAAAACTTCCTCCTAATCTCTAACCTAAATCTCCCCTGGTGGAGCTTGAGGTCATTCCCTCTTGTCCTGTCCCCTGTCACTTGGGAGAAGAGCCCAGCTCCCTCCTCTCCACACCCTCCTCATAGGTAGTTGTAGAGAGCAATGAGGTCTCCTCTCAGCCTTCTCTTCTCTAGGATAAACACCCCCAGCTCTCTCAGACGCTCCTCTTCTTCTCCAGCCCCTTCACCAGCTTTGTGGCTCTTCTCTGCACTCGCTCCAGAGCCTCAACATCCTTCTTGTGCTGAGGGGCCCACAACTGAACACAGGATTCAAGGAGCAGCCTCACCAGTGCTGAGTCCAGAGGGAGAAGAACCTCCCTGGCCCTGCTGGTCACACCATTTCTGATCCAAGCCAGGATGCCATTGACCTTCTTGGCCACCTGGGCACACTGCTGGCTCATGGTCAGTCGCTGTCGACCAACACCCCCAGGTGACAGTTTGTCAGAAGACAAAGCAGGGCACATGCCCATCCACTCATCCTTCTCCTGGTGCATCCCCAGAGATATTTGTCATTCCTAAGCTGTTCTGTAATGAATTTATCTTCCCCGAGTCTATTCAATGCCATCTACTTTAGGTTCAGTGTTTGATAGGAATGGTTGGACTTGATGATCCGGTGGGTCTCTTCCGACCTGGTGATTCTATGATTCTATGATTCTATACTTTGAGCCTCTGGCTGCTGCGAGCAGCATGTTTTGATAGCTGGGAGGATCTTCCCTCTCATTTCCAGCCATGCTAGAAACAGAGAGCTACCCGTTTCCACAGGAGTTGGTTTATTTTGTGACTTCGGAGTCCACCCAGTCTGTTCCTCAAGCTGGGCTGGAGGTAGGTTCAGCAGCAGGATCCCCCTCGCACTCTGCTGGAGCTGTTGCTGTGCTGACACTGCTATTATTTATGGAAATATATGCAGAAGTTCCTCAGGCTCTGATGGAGCAGAAATAGTTTCATGGCATTCTTTGCCCCAGAAGCCACTGGTTTGAGTGCTGCATCTGGACAGTGAGAAGCTGATGTCAGACTAGCTCCAGCAGGAGCTGATGTGGCTCGTAGGGACAAGTGACTTCGCGTCGCGGCGCTGGGAGTGTTAACGCAGCAATCCTGAGGTTTACGTCTAAGCTCTGAGCTTCCATTACCTCTGCCTCTCGTCAAAGCTCTTTGATTCTGCTTCTCCCATGCAGCAAAACACCAGCCCAAGGGGAAAGCAGGTGAAGATGAAAGCCAAAGTCTTTGCCCAGCCTTCTCGGGCTACACAAACCCATTCCAGCTTTTTATTGCGGATAATGGGAGGCCCTGGGTTAGTTTTCCCAGTTTCCCAGGGGCGCTTTCAAGCCGCAGACAGCGCTGTTTGCTCTGCGGTGCGCGAGGGGAGGGGAAGTGGGGGTTTAAAGTGCTGACTTGGTGGTGGATTTAAGAATGAAGTCATGTCCCGAAGGATGGGAACGTTGTGGGGAAGGCTCGATGGGCGAAAACCACCGTGTTTTGACTTGTGACCCACCCAAAACCCCTAATTGTGTGTTTAAAGTCAACCCCAGGCTAGTGCTGTTTGGTTTGCTTCCGTCTTGGCACGTTGCCTTTGGCTTCGAGAGCTCCTATCACTCATCTTGTGGTTAGCTGGTCAGGAGTCACCCTAGTAGTTAGGAAAGGAATGTTAAAGGCCTGTTGTGTAAGCCAACCGCTGTCTCAACAGACTTTGCTTTCCATGTAAATCTGCTGCAGGGAATGATTTAACCTTCCTTTATTCTTCTTCTATTATTTTTATTATTATTATTATTATTACTATTATTATTATCATCATCATTATTATTATTATTATTATTATTATTATTATTATTATTATTATTATTATTATTTCATTAAGTAAGATTTATACAGGTATCGCGTTGGAAAGGTCACCCATCCCCGGACCTGTGGGAAGGACTCGATGATCCGATGGGTCTCTTCCAACCTGGTTGTTCTGTGATTCTGTGAAGAGCTCTGCTCATTCCTCCCTCTTCACTTTCCCACTTCACCACTCGTTTCAGGGTGGGAAAGCACAGTGATTGGGATTTGTTGCCTTCCTGGGGCATTTATAATTATCTACATGGTACACACAGCCCCCAACTCCCACACTTAATGCACCCTCCGAGCTCTGCGGCTTTCCAGCTGGAATAACCGCTCTGTGACCTTTCCCCAAGGGATTCCATCCCAGCTGAGGGGAAGCAGAGGACTATTTTGACTCCTCCTGCTAAAAAAACCCACTAGCTAACAGCTCTGGTGGCTGCAGCAAGGACCTGGGGCTTGGGCTGAGGTTTTCTGCCTCGTTAGGGCAGTTAGCGATTCACCCTGTGTTGTGCTTCCTGCAGCCTGCTCCTCTTCTAGCTCTGAAATGAGATCTCGTATGTTTTTTTCTCGTTTGCTGCTATGTTGTGGGGCTGGATGAGATTGTTTTGCGGAGATGTTCAAGATCCCACAGCAGCAACGCATCAGGGATGTGATGCAGCTATGAGGTGCTTACAGCTGTGATACGTGTGTCCTCTCAGCCGAGCACGGCATCTGCAGACACGTATCCCTGGTCACATAGAGGACACTTCATCCAGGCACAGAGGTTCTTGTATCAGAAACAGTGTGACCAGCAGGTCCAGGGAGGTGATTCTCCTTCTGTACTCAGCTCTGGTGAGGCTGCTCCTTGAATCCTGTGTTCAGTTGTGGGCCCCTCAGCACAAGAAGGATGTTGAGGCTCTGGAGAAAGTCCAGAGAAGAGCCATGAAGTTGGTGAAGGGGCTGGAGAACAGGCCCTATGAGGAGCGTCTGAGAGAACTGGGGGTGTTTATCCTGGAGAAGAGGAGGTTGAGAGGAGACCTCTTTGCTCTCTATAACTCCCTGAAAGGAGGTTGTGGAGAGGAGGGAGCTGGGCTCTTCTGCCAAGGGACAGGGGACAGGACGAGAGGGAATGACCTCAAGCTCCACCAGGGGAGATTTAGGCTGGAGATTAGTAGGAAGTTTTTCACAGAGGGGGTCATTGGGCATTGGAATAGGCTGCCTAGGGAGGTGGTTGATTCCTCTTCCCTGGAGGTGTTTAAGGCACAGGTGGATGAGGTTTTGAGTGACTTGGTTTAGTGTTTGACAGGAATGGTTGGACTGGATGATCCGATGGGTCCCTTGCAACCTGGTTGTTCTATGATTCTCTGATTCTAAGGCGGCAGAGCTGCAAAGAACGTTTTGCAGCTTTCCCAGCACCAGCCTGTCTTCCAGGGCTTTCCTGAACCCAGAGAAGAGATGGTTGGGCTGGAGGTTGGGATGCGAGGGTGAGGGACTCGTGTTGACTTTCCCTTTCCCAAAGTGCCTTTCACCATTAGCACCTAAATGCCACCAAGCACACAGGAATCATAGAATCATAGAATCATAGAACAACCAGGTTGTTGGGAGAAGAGCCCAGCTCCCTCCTCTCTACAATCTCCTTTCAGGTAGTTGTAGAGAGTAATGAGGTCTCCTCTCAGCCTCCTCTTCTCCAGGATAAACAACCCCAGCTCTCTCAGCCGCTCCTCATAGGGCCTGTTCATCCATCTATGATCTCTTCATTAGAAAAGGCCTCTGATCAGGTTAATCTCCCTTTCCTTGCATGGGAAGGAGGATGCCGAGTGGCTGTCTCCACCGGCAAGCGAAGGTGGAGTGAATTCCTGAGACGGAAGGACGCTGCATCGGGTTTTCAGTGAATCAGCAGCGATCGCATTGGCTCTTGCACAGAAATACAAGGGCTGAAATCGCGGCGGTGATGGTAGTAATTATGACTAATGGGACCAGTCCCCTGCAGCAGGTGCCCTGGAGAACGTGTAGGGTAGACGCTGTCGGAGAGGAGTGCTGGGAGCTTCCAGCCTGGTGCCTTTTTGCAGCCTCTCTCCGCAGTCTGATCTCCCTCTTGGGAAGCAGAAGTCAAAGCGAGCACGGGGGAGGGCGGAGGAAATGTGTTTTAACAGTAAATATGGCCTTGTTATTTATCAATGCGGAGTAATTGAAGTAATTTCATGTCGTTTTTTTAAGCGCAGCGCCTAGGGATCTAATCTATCTGTCGGATATTAATGGGTAATATTTGGTTGCCTCATTCATTCATTACTGTTTTCATTAAGACTCTAATCCCATTTAGGAGTCTGTTTGTCATTTTAAACTCCTCTGTTTTATCTTAGGCTGCCACCATCCCTTTTAACAACTTGACTGAATTCATGAGTTCTAGGCTGGCAGCTTGGGGGAAGGGGCCTCGGCTGTCTGGCGTGTGGTTTTTTACAGGGAGAGAGGAAAAACAGACGGCTTGAAGGCAACGACGAGCAGCAGGCACGGAGCTCTCCCCCGATACACACCACTGAGATTTAGGGCTTTCGGAACGGAGCCGCATGTCTGCGTTTCAGAGCACGAAACTCCCTTCTCTGACCTGGATGAAGGCATTGAGGGTACCCTTAGCAAGTTTGCAGATGACACTAAGCTGGGTGGAAGTGTGGATCAGCTGGAGGGAGACTCTGCAAAGGGACCTAAACAGGCTGGATCCATGGGCTCAGTCCAATGGGATGAGGTTTAACGCGGCCAAATGCCGGGTCCTACACTTGGGGCACAACAACCCTATGTAGAGCTACAGACTGGGAGAAGCCTGGCTGGAAAACTGCCAGGAGGAGAGGGACATGGGGGTGTTGGTCGACAGCGACTGAACATGAGGCAGCAGTGTGCCCAGGGGACCAAGAAGGCCAATGGCATCCTGGCTTGGATCAGAAATGGTGTGACTAGCAGGTCCAGGGAGGTGATTCTCCCTCTGGACTCGGCACTGGTGAGGCCGCTCCTTGAATCCTGTGTTCAGTTGTGGGCCCCTCAGCACAAGAAGGATGTTGAGGCTCTGGAGAGAGTCCAGAGAAGAGCAACAAAACTGGGGAAGGGACTACAGAACAGGTCCTATGAGGAGCAGCTGAGAGAGCTGGGGGGGTTTATCCTGGAGACGAGGAGGCTGAGAGGAGACCTCATTGCTCTCTGCAACTCCCTGAAAGGAGTTTGTAGAGAGGAGGAAGTTGGGCTCTTCTCCCAAGTGATAGGGGACAGGATGAGAGGGAGTGGCCTCAAGCTCCACCAGGGGAGGGTCAGGCTGGACATTAGGAAATAAAATTTCATGGAATGGGTCATTGGGCACTGGAACTGCCCAGGGTGGTGGTTGATTCACCTTCTGCGGAGGGGTTTAAGGGACGTGTGGATAAGGTGCTGAGGGACATGGGTTAATGATTGATGGGAATGGTTGGACTCGATGATCTGGTAGGGTCTTTTTCAACCTGGTTGTTCTATGATTCTATGATTCTATAAAGGACTTTCTCTAAAGTGAGCTGAGATGCTCCCTCTGAGGAGGAAACGGAGCCTGGGATGCTGCTGCTGACACTATCCAGTGTGCTCACTGCAGGCAAAATGAACTCCAAGTAAGAACTGTACCACAGAGCATCCTCTTCTCACTGCCCTGAGGCTCCATCCCACCTCTGGGTGGAGGTGCCCATGCTCCAGGGCTGGGAAGCACCCGGGAGCCTCAGAGGGTCCCTGTGGCACCTCCGGGCATCACCTGGAGTGCCGAGTGGGTGCAGAGCTGGGCAACCCCTGCACTGCCAGGCGTCCAAGTCTAATTAGAGTCCCAGGGAATGGAACCATTGTGCTGCTAATGACTCTCTGGCAACGCGCAGACTAAAAACAGTAATTTTAAGAAGCGCAGCCCAATTGCAAGTGTTCGTTGAACACCTAATTACACTGGTTGGCACTCCGAAATTATTCAGAATTCTATTTTTGCTGCTTCCTTGGAAAATACAGAGGAGAAAAGCGCACACTTAATAGTTTTTCACCTTCATTAATTTTCTGAGCTTCTGTTCAAACTTTTAAACGGCCGCAGGAACCGTGTGGTGAGTTACGTGGCCACAAGGCAAAGTGTGAAATGCAGAGACTGAGCTGATGCAAGGTGAGAATTTACTGTGTTGGACTGACCCCGCCTGAGCCCAGAGATTTTGGAAAAAGAGGGCAAATGAGCAATGTTTGGGGATCTCAGTGGCTGTGCACACTCCCAAGGGCTCCTCTGCGATGCTCAGCTGGGATCTGAGGGAGGATGAAAGTCTGGAAGGAGAAAGCGTTGATTGACAGCAACTGAACATGAGCCAGCAATGGCCCAGGTGGCCAAAAAGGCTAATGGCATCTTGGCTTGTATCGGAAACGGTGTGACCAGCAGGGCCAGGGAGGTGATTCTCCCTCTGAACTCGGTACTGGTGAGGCCGCTCCTCGAATCCTGTGTTCAGTTCTGGGCCCCTCAGCACAAGAAGGATGTTGAGGCTCTGGAGCGAGTCCAGAGAAGAGCAACGAAGCTGGTGAAGGGGCTGGAGAACAGGCCTTATGAGGAGCGTCTGAGAGATCTGGGGGTGTTTATCCTAGAGAAGAGGAGGCTGAGGGGAGACTTCATTACTCTCTCCAAGTACCTGAAAGGAGGTTGTGGTGAGGAGGGAGCTGGGCTCTTCTCCCAAATGAAGGGGGACAGGACGAGAGGGAATGGCCTCAAGCTCCACCAGGGGAGGTTCAGTCTGAGCATTATGAAAAAAATTTTTCACGGAAAAGGTCATTGGGCATTGGAATAGGCTGCCCAGGGAGGTGGTTGATTCCCCTTCCCTGGAGGTGTTTAAGGGACGGGTGGACGAGGTGCTGAGGGACATGGGTTAGTGACTGATAGGAATGGTTGGACTCAGTGTTCCAATGGGTCTTCTCCAACCTGGTGATTCTGTCATTCTGTGATTCTGTGATTGTATGGGATGCTCGGCCTGGACGGTGCATGGTCAGTGCCCGTGCAGGTGGTACCCAGCTCTGCACGAGTTCACTCCGAGGTGAGCAAACAGCATCATTGCTGCCGAGGGCAGAGGAGGAGCTGCCAGGTGGAACAATCGCATTAGACCCGTGTTTGAGACGAAAATTCACTTCTCCTCTTCCAGGTTTACAGGACGTTGTGCTGCTCCTGGGAGTGGGGATGGGCTCTCTGCCTGGCCCTAGGTTATCCCAGCAAATCTCACTCAGATCTTCCGTATGGATGCAGTGATTAACTCGAGCTGCGGTTAACCACAGGAAAGCATTAGGAGCCTGTGTGCCAGAACACAACTCAGCTCTGAGCCCAAACCTCAGTCCTGACGGCTTCTGCTGGGCTGGATGTGGGGAACTCTGGCTCGAGGATGATTTTTGCAGCTTTCCTTTGGGCTTGTGGTGGTTTTTCACTCTCTTGCTTCGCAGAGGAGGCTGCTCTGACTTTCACCACCTCCCTCGGGATCCTGGCACAGAGCAGAGAGGTGTCTGTGCCAGGATGGGGAGCAGGGAGCCCAGGGGCAGGTTTGCTTGGAGAAGGTCTGATTGCTCCCTGAGAAAGCTCTGGAGTCCCCCTGCTCAAACACAGCTCGTCCTCATAAGATGCTAACGAGGTTCTTACAGCAGCAAAGCCTAAACTCGTTGAAAAGGTTGCTGGGATCAGAGTTGAAGGGACTTTTCTCTGCATGCATCTGCAGCGCTGTAATTAAAAAAAAAACAAAAACAAAAACAAAAAAACACCCTTTGTCGTCATGGAAACGTTGTCTCTGTGTCCTCTCCCACTCGCTGCCTTCCTGCCAAAAGTTACAGGCGTTGATTTGGTTCTGACAGCCCTTCGGTAGCTCTGCTGGATCTTTCTCTGCTGAGCAGCGTGGGAGAGGAGACCTGGGTCCTCCAGGAGCTGCCGTACCTGTCAGGTGAACCTCCCCTCTCATCTGCTCCTTGTCTGCCTGCATCTTTCATCTCTTGTAGAGCCTGGTGACTTGGTCCCTGCTGGAGCAGGGATTTCTGCCTCTGAAGGCTCTCAGCACCACTTGGGAGGTGTCTCTCGATGCTTTTGAGGTCACACACTCTCCCTTTGCTTCCCTCCCCTGTGTCCTGGCTGCCACCCCATGCGATGCTCTGACTGCAGATTTGCAGATGACACTAAGCTGTGTGGAAGTGTGGATCTGCTGGAGGGTAGGGAGGCTCTGCAAAGGGACCTAAACAGGCTGGATCCATGGGCTGAGTCCAATGGGATGAGGTTTAACACGGCCAAATGCCACGTCCTGCACTTGGGGCACAACAACCCTATGCAGAGCTACAGGCTGGGAGAAGCCTGACTGGAAAACTGCCAGGAGGAGAGGGACCTGGGGGGGTTGGTCGACAGCTGACTGACCATGAGCCAGCAGTGTGCCCAGGTGGCCAAGAAGGCCAATGGCATCCTGACTTGGATCAGAAATGGTGTGACCAGCAGGGTCAGGGAAGTGATTCTCCCTCTGGACTCAGCACTGGTGAGGATGCTCCTTGAATCCTGTGTTGAGTTGTGGGCCCCTCAGCACAAGAAGGATGTTGAGGCTCTGGAGCAAGTCCAGAAAAGAACAACGAGGCTGGTGAGGGGTCTGGAGAACAGGCCCTAGGAGGAGCGTCTGAGAGAGCTGGGGGTGTTTATCCTGGAGAAGAGGAGGCTGAGAGGAGACCTCATTGCTCTCTCCAACTCCCTGAAAGGAGGTTGTGGAGAGGAGGGAGCTGGGCTCTTCTCCCAAGGGACAGGGGACAGGACAAGAGGGAATGGCCTCAATCTCCACCAGGGGAGATTTAGGCTAGAGATTAGGAGGAAGTTTTTCACGGAAAGGGTCATTGGGCATTGGAATAGGCTGCCCAGGGAGGGGGTCGATTCCCCTTCCCTGGAGGTGTTTAAGGGACGGGTGGATGAGGTGCTGAGGGACATGGGTTAGTGTTTGATAGGAATGGTTGGACTCGATGATCCGATGGGTCTCTTCCAACCTGGTTGTTCTATGACTCTATGATTCTATGACTGCATCCCACCAGCTGCATCCCTGCTTCTTCCATGCTCCCAGCTGGCATCAGTCCTAGTGTGTCCGAAATCAATTCTCAGATCAAGAAGTCATTTGGAGGTAGGACTTTTCATCCATCGTGGGTTGGCTGGGACCCACAGCTCCTGCTCAGCCCAGCAGCAAGCGCCTTGCATTCCTGCACGTGGCTTTTTCCCGTGGCAGGAGGATTCCAGCTTGGAACAGCTCTGCCTGGAGCCCCAGGGAGGAGAAGCAGCAGGGAGAGGAGCCTGTCAAACTTCTTACAAGCTTCTGGGAAAGTTTGACTTTATTTCCCTCAGCCCTGTCAGCCTGACGCGTTAATGGCTGGAACTGATGAGTCCTCCTTGCTCCTTCCCACACTTTTTCACGTCTCCCGCGGCCGCACAAAGAGGTGGTTTGGGTTTTTTTTTTTTTTTTTTTTTTTGGTGAATGAAGGGAAGAATAAAACCTCATCGGAAAGTTCATCAACTTTGGGCTCCTGCTCGCCGAGTGATAGATAGCTTTAATTACAGTGAACTAGTTGGCATCTCTACTACACTCCCCAAAGTCATTAAAAATAGATTTTCTGTTTGAACTCCAGGGCCCCGAGGGGGCTGCAGGCAGCGGCCGTGGTGCTGGGACGCCCCCAGGTCTCTCTCCAGCCAGGGAGGTCAGACGACTCTGCCGGTAGCTGCCATGAGCTGTGGAAACTTTGCTTTGTTTGTTTATTTTATGCATTTTACTTCTTTCGGACTGGATTCTTCCACTTCTTTTCTCTGCGGGTTGGCAGAGTTGGAATTCGTTTGTTTTGGAGAGTCTGCATCGATTTTTTTCTTTTTTTTTTTTTTTGGCTGATGTTATGGGTCAGGCAGTCAAGGAAAGCAGTAATGAGAGTTTAACATTTAATTATTAAGAAGCAGGTTTGTTTCGCGGTGGGGATGCTCCTCGACTCTGCACAATTATGGTTGGACTCGGTGATCCGATGGGTCTCTTCCAACCTGGTGATTCTGTGATTCTATGAATTGATTTATGGCTCTTCATTGGCTGCGACCACACTGCTGGGGAGTGTCTGGCGCCTTTTCTTCTCCCCAAAGGGATCTCCTGCCTGCTCCAGCAGGATGCTGTCACCTCCCCAGTGTCCCTGAGCCCTGCAGGGAGCAGCACATCATCTCGCAGGCCAGGAGGGGTTTAAGGGACTGGTGGACGAGGTGCTGAGGGACATGGGTTAGTGTTTGATGGGAATGGTTGGACTCGATGATCCGATGGGTCTCTTCCAACCAGGTTGTTGTATGATTCTATGACCAGCACTCGGGGGCATCGACCAGTGTGACCAGTATTGACCTGGCTGCGAGCAGCTCACCTGCTCCTGGCTCCTTGCTCCACAGAGGGAGTCAGAGCTGATGCTTTTCAACTGAGTGACGTCTCCCGCTCCCTCTTCCGTTTCCATTGTTGTGGCTTTAGGTAAAGAAACTGGGCATTGGAATAGGCTGCCCAGGGAGGGGGTTGAATAACCTTCCCTGGAGGGGTTTAAGGTGCTGAGGGACATGGGTTAATGTTTGATGGGAATGGTTGGACTCAATGATCCGATAGGTCTCTTCCAACCTGGTGATTCTGTGATTGTATGGGATGCTCGGCCTGGACAGTACATGGTCAGTGCCTGTGCAGATGGAACCCAGCCCTGCACGAGTTCACTCCGAGGTGAGCAAACAGCATCGGATCCTGCCGAGGGCCGAGGAGGAGCTGCCAGATGGAACAGTCACATTAGACCTGGTGATTCTATGATTCTCTGGGTACCACAGGGAATTCCGCTCCAGCCCTGCAAATAGGTTCATCAGTTCAGGCAACAGCTTTCTTGGGGCTTAGTCCTGGGGTGGGGAACACGCTCCTGGAGTAATAGACCTTCTCAGACATTTGCTCTGAGTGCTAGGAATGGTTGGACTCGATGATCCGATGGGTCCCTTCCAAACTGGTTGTTCTATGATTCTGTGATTCTGTGGTTCTATGATTCTAACATTCCTCCAGCCTGTCTTGTCTAATGGAAAGGAAGAGAAATATTTGCGTTTCAAACCTAAACACTGAAAAGCAAAGCCCTCTCCGAAGAAACCAACCTGCTGCTCGCGGAGCTGCCCCAGGGGCTGCTGAGCAAACAGAGCAGGCTGTGACAGATGGGAGGCAGGTTGGTTGTAGGGAGCTGCGAGGTAGGACTGGGATGCTGGGATGGAGATGCCACCAGTGCCCGTGGCCACTGGAGCGTGGCCGAGCAGTCAGGAGACAGTGGTGGCCACGATTTGGGCTGATTGATGGGAATGGTTGGACTTGATGATCCGGCGGGTCTCTTCCAACCTGGTGATTCTATGATTCTATGATCCGATGGGCCTTTTCCAACCGCAGGAGCCATCGAGGGAAGTCCCCAGGTTTCCCCTATAATATTAGCAGGAGGGTTCGCACCCACCCAGAAGGTCAGGACAGCCCTGAAATCATCAGCCTGATCCCCTGCCTCTTACCCACAACGTGCGGCTAGTGATTTAAATGCAGCTCAGGGCTTGTTTCATGTTTGCGAGGAACTGGGTGCTCTCGTGGTGCTCTATAAATAACGGAGGATTTGAATTATACGAATAACAGTTTGTTACAGATGATTTTATGCGAGGCAGTCGGGTTCATTTTTCGCTCAGGAGCTGTGGCTTCTGCACGGGATAATTCTTTAAAAATTAGGCAGAGAGATTGGGAGCAATTCCTAGAGTGGCAGATTTCTAGCCCAAACGGGACTATTTGATCTTTCCTCCGTAATGCCTGCGGAATGCAGGGCAGACAGGTTGATGAATAAAGCAAACCTGGCAGGGGTGGGTGGGTTGGGGCTACCTGAGCCGGTAGGAACCTGGTCTGAGCAGCTCCGAGGGAGCCGCTGGGGCAGCCCAGCTCAGCAAGGAATGAAATGTCTCTATCAGTAACCAGACACAGCAGAACCAGCAAAGCTCACAGCAGAGAGGACAGATCCTACCCATGAGCTGCAGCACCAGCTCCATGAGTGCACTCATAGAATCAGACAATCATAGAACAACCAGGTTGGAAGAGACCCACTGGATCATCGAGTCCAACCATTCCCATCAATCACTAATCCATGTCCCTCAGCACCTCATCCACCCATCCCTTAATCCCCTCCAGGAAGGTGACTCAACCACCTCCCTGGGCAGCCTTTTCCAGTGCCCAATGACCCTTTCTGTGAAAATTTTTTTCCTAATGTCCAGCCTGACCCTCCCCTGGTGGAGCTTGAGGCCATTCCCTCTCGTCCTCTCCCTTTGGAGAAGAGCCCAGCTCCCTCCTCTCCACAACCTCCTCTCAGGGAGCTGGAGAGAGCAATGAGGTCTCCCCTCAGCCTCCTCTTCTCCAGGATAAACACTCCCAGCTCTCTCAGCCATTCCTCTTCTTCTCCAGCCCCTTCAGCATCACCTTTCCTTTCAGCATCCCCCAAGCCAAGCCCTGTGCCCATCCCACAAACCTCATCTTAGAAAAAAAGGAAAAAAAAAATAGAAATACCCATCCCCTCGCATCCACACGCAATATCTGTTTGAGGAAAAGCTGTTAAGTAGGGCTGAAGACACCAGAAGAATAGCAGCCCTATTGGTGTCGTGTTTAGAGAGGAACTGGGTTCTCACTGTGTCAACAGCACTTGGCGTGAAAGTGGCCGTTGTTTGGTGAGACACTGCTCCTTTCACCCCGCGCGCCCCAGCTGCTGCGAGCCGCCAGCTGTTTTGACGGACAGAGTGAGTGCAAGGCCGACAGTTGTTTTAATTTCCGACCAGTTGCCGGCGTCGCTCCCACGGCTGGAGAGGAGCGGCCGGCACTGCAGGGGATGGCAGTGAGCGCCGATGGGATCTGCTAATAGAAATATAAATACATTGAGGAGAGACCAGCATTGGGTTTATAGAGATCGTTTCGGTTGGAAGGGATCTTAAAGATCACCCAGTTCCACACCTGCCATGGGCAGGGACACCTCCCACTGGCTCAGGGGCTCCAAGCCCCATCCAACCTGCCCTTGAACCCCTCCAGGGTTGGGGCAGCCACCCCTGCTCTGGGCAACCTGTTCCAGGGCCTCCTCACCCTCCCAGCAAAACATTTCTCCTTAAGATCTCATCTCAATCTCCCTTCTTTCAGCTGCAAATCATTCCTCCTCATCCTCTCCCTGCATTCCCTGAAATGAGGTGCAGATGTACAGTGCCCACTCGATGGGTTTGGAAAGGGTCAAGTGGAATTTCATCCGTGGAGACAAGCAATGATCCGTGCAGGGACTTGGCTTAGCGTTTGATAGGAATGGTTGGACTGGAAGATCTGATGGGTCTCTTCCAACCTGGTTGTTCTATGATTCTATGATTCTATGAAAGCAGCTTGGGTGTCATTTTGTTACCTTTGGGGGTTTGGTTGCTGATAAATGGGTCAGGATTCTGTTACACCTCAGCTTTGCCCTTTGATGTGTGTGATAAGTGCAAGAGGAGGTTTGCAACAGCCACGTGGGTCGGTGTTCCCCTCTCTTTTTCACTCTGTCATCTTTTCCCTGGGAGAGATGGGGTCATTCCTGAGACCAAACCCACACTGGTGGCTGGAAGGGCTCCGGGTGACCAAGGAGGAGAAAGTAATGAAATACCCACATAGGCTAAATAAGCTGGCAACCTGCAACATCCCAATGAATTGGTCCTGAGGGGCGTGGGTTAGAGATTGGTGGGAATGGTTGGACTTGATGATCCTGTGGGTCTCTTCCAACCTGGTGATTCTATGATTCTATGATTGTGCTCCCTGCCAGCTTTCCTCCTCCAAGCAGCTTCCCCCATGGCAAGTGTAAGATAGCAAACAGTAAATCAGGGAGGAGAGCACGCGGATTTTGCCCTGGGAGACTCTCTGGGCAGGGAAGTCGGCAGGGTTTCTGGTGAGCCGGCGCCAGGAGGTGGCTGGCCTCAGCTCCGCGGTGCCGTGATGGATGGCGCGGCCGTGCCCAAGGGACATGGTGACTTCATGACTCAATCCTCAATATTTCCTACTCTTGGTTGGCTTCTGCGTGACCGTTGGAACAAATTCACTGAAGTTTGAGCGTCGCTGTTGTGTCACTCAACCCAAACTGGTGAAGCAGGACCTAGAGCTGCTCTGGTTTCCCTCGCTGGCTGTGTGGTGAGCTCTGAGCCTGTGTGTTTGCTTCCCTTGCAGGTGTCCCGGGTGCCTGTGGAGTCCTGCGAGCAGTACACGACCTGCGGGGAGTGCCTGAGCTCCGGAGACCCTCACTGCGGCTGGTGCACCCTCCACCACATGTAAGTCCTGAGGGACATGGGTTAGTATTTGATAGGAATGGTTGGACTCGATGAGCCGATGGGTCTCTTCCAACCTGGTGATTCTATGATTCTATGATTCTAAGTCCACCCTTGACCATTTCGTAAGCGCTGGTGGTGATGCTAAAAGCAGCTTCCAAAGCCACCGAGCGCCTCCCACGCTGTCTGTGCAAAAGCAAACTAGGCTGAGGTTGCTTAAATCCTTCCTTCCCTTCCCTGGATGCTCCCTGCATTGCAGTGTGAACACTATCGAGCTCCTGGAAGGAGGTGAAGGGAAATGAATTCCTGCTTTATTAGGAGAGGCGAGGTGCACATAGCGCAGAGAGGGTGTCATGGACGCAACGGGAAAGCAGAATTTAACCCCGTGGGAACGGACTCCTTGCATTTTACACCCTCCTGCTTGTCCAAGCTGCAAGTCCCTTCCAATTAATAGGGAATTTTTAGAGGCAATAGACTTGGTTATGTAAGCAGGACTGTGCTTTCAGTGAGGTTACAGCACTGGAGCAGAGCAGAGCTCCAAGCCCTGTTCAAATTATGAGGCAGAGAGATGGAAATTGTTCACGGCAAGGTCAGCGGGTCCGAGCTGCAGCCGTCCCGATGGGGCAGAGCCGGCAGCGCAGGGTGGGAGCTGCAGCCCCTCACGCACGTCGACAGGCACAAAGGGCTAAGGGTTAGGTTGGTTTTTTAATTTTGCAGGGGAGCTCCAGGAAACCCTCTCTGCATTCAAGAGGTGTCCGTGTCCTTCCTTTCTCTCCTTTGCCATAATAACGATCACTTCCTAAGGCGGAAGGGGGGACCACTGGGCAGAGGCAGATCGGAGGAGGAGGGGAAAGCCTCGAGGAGGCTGGAGGAGAGGAATATAAATCCCTCCGGCCTGGTGCCAGCTTGCAGTGCAGCCCCGTTAAATGCATGGAAATCGGGGAGGAGGCAGAGTTCAGGGACCCGCACAGCAGCACTTGGCCACTTGCCTGCGGAGCAGGTGCTGGAGGGGGAGTGGGAACCACAGGCTCCTCCGCAAATCCGGCCTGGATTCGGGACCTGTGGCCTTTTTGGGGTGCAGATTGGCTCCCCACGGCTTGCTGGGTTTGCAAGCTGGCACGAGGCCGGAGGGATTTATATTACTCTCCTCCAGCCTCCTCGAGGCTTTCCCCTCCTCCTCCGATCTGCCTCTGCCTGGTGGTCCCTCTTCCGCCTTGAGGCTCTGGAGCGAGTGCAGAGAAGGGCCACGAAGCTGGTGAAGGGGCTGGAGAACAGGCCCTATGAGGAGCGGCTGAGAGAGCTGGGGGTGTTTAGCCTAGAGAAGAGGAAGCTAAGAGGAGACCTCATTGCTCTCTCCAACTACCTGAAAGGAGGTTGTGGAGAGGAGCGAGCTGGGCTCTTCTCCCAAGTGACAGGGGACAGGACAAGAGGGAATGGCCTCAAGCTCCACCAGGGGAGATTTAAGCTAGAGATTAGGAGGAAGTTTTTCCCGGAAAGGGTCATTGGGCATTGGAATAGGCTGCCCAGGGAGGTGGCCACCACTTGCCTGTGGAGCAGGTGCTGGAGGGGGAGTGGGAACCACAGGCTCCTCCGCAAATCCGGCCTGGATTCAGGACCTGTGGCCTTTTTGGGGTGCAGATTGGCTCCCCACGGCTTGCTGGGTTTGCAAAGAGTGGTCACCATGCCTGGGGAGACGCAGGAGAACCATCACAGGCACTGGCCCCGAGCATCCCCCAGGCTCCATACAGCAGCCTCCACCAGGAACTCAGCACCAGGCACCCTGCGCGTCTTTTTTTAGCTTTTTACCTTTCAGACCAGC
Organism: Coccyzus lansbergi; assembly: GCA_033558105.1. Lineage (NCBI taxonomy): Eukaryota > Metazoa > Chordata > Aves > Cuculiformes > Coccyzidae > Coccyzus > Coccyzus lansbergi. The sequence goes on along the minus strand of JAUMJK010000430.1, from coordinate 286,879 downwards.
CTGTCCAGCCCTGCAGCTAAAGCCACCATATGCGCAGTTGTGTCTGGAAGTCTTGCATGTCACAGCAGCTTTGTCAGAAGGGAGTGATTTCCATCCCTGGTGGTTCCCGTCCCTCTGGCTCTTCCCTCGGGGCAGCCGTCCCCACGTGCCCTTCCAGCCATCGCAGCCTTTTGATACAAGTGAGAAGGGACTAAGAAAAAATGAGGAGGAAAAAGTGCTCATCCTCCTTGCAGAACCCCTCCTGGGGGCTCCTGGAGCAGCAGGACTCTGACTGACACCCCAGTCCCTGCCCGGCACCTCCACCATGTCCTCCTGGATGGGGATTTCCTCGCTGCACAAGCTCATCCGCTGCGTGTGGGAGCAGCATCCTTCGCTCCTCTAATACAAAAAAGCTCTTTGGGAGCAAGAAGAGGCCTCAAGGAGATTGTTAAAGAGTCGCTTCTGCCCAGTGGGATTTGAAACCTGCAAGGCTTCCATATGCTGCTCTCTGCGAGCGTCTTATTGTCTCCAGACCTATTTATCTCTGTTAAGGCCGTTGCCATAAATAGTATGATAAAAAAGTGCCGTTCCAGCAAGTCAATGAGATAAAGGCTCCAGTCAAGAGCTCACTTTAAAGCTATCTTGCAGATTCACTTAAACCTCAATAATTCTTCCTTTGGCAGACTTCATATTTAGCTCCATTATACTCCAAAAAAGGGGGAAAAAAGGGAGAGGGTGAGGAGTAGAGCGAGAGGGTTTGGTGGGGATCACACAGGTGGTTTGGAAAGCTAATCCTATCGGAACGGGAGTCCTAAGCAGAAGCAAACAGCGTCGCAGAGAGGGTGTGAGAAGCTGAGTTTCGCCAAGCTGGTCAGAGCCAGATACGCAGGACGAAGTCCAGCTTCTGCGTGGGCAGGAGGGGTTCCTGCTGGTGCCTTTGGGACAGGACAAGAGGGAATGGCCTCAAGCTCCGCCAAGGGAGATTTAGGCTAGAGATTAGGAGGAAGTTTTTCACGGAAAGGGTCACTGTGCATTGGAATAGGCTGCCCAGGGAGGTAGTTGATTCACCTTCCCTGGAGGTGTTTAAGGGACGGGTGGATGAAATCTTGAGGGACATGGTTTAGTGTTTGATGGGAATGGTTGGACTAGAAGATCCAATGGTCCCTTCCAACCTGGTTGTTCTATGATTCTATGATTCTATGATTTGTGTATGTGTCTGAGGCCACCCGAGCCGCTCGCAGGGAAAACAAGCAGCTTGACAGCAGCACCTTGTTAAGTCGAGTAACACATAACACTCAAGCGACTGCCAGGAGGGAAGTGGCTGGTGGCACGTGGGGCTGGTGACAGCGCCTCGAGTCTCCGACCTCGGTGAGTGAAAAAGCGAGAAAGTTGGCTGACACCTCCTTGAGACCATTAACCCCAAAAGGGCAACGTGTCATCTGCTCCCAGGGAAGGGAGGTGGAAGGAGAAGGGTTTCCCCAAAGAGCTTACAGCAGAAAATCAGTGCAGGCTGCTGAGATCTCTGAGGTCTGCTTGGAAACTCTGGTGTTTCCTCGGTGTCCCAGCGGGTGCTCCTCTGCCTGCTGGAATCAGCTGGATTGTTTAGCCTAGAGAAGAGGAGGCTGAGAGGAGACCTCATTACTCTCTCCAACTACCTGAAAGGAGGTTGTAGAGAGGAGGGATCTGGGCTCTTCTCCCAAGGGACAGGACAAGAGGGAATGGCCTCAAGCTCCACCAGGGGAGATTTAGGCTGGAGATTAGGAGGAAGAGGGTCATTGGACCCTTTCCTGGAAAGGGTCATTGGGCATTGGAACAGGCTGCCCAGGGAGGTGGTTGATTCACCTTCCCTGGAAGTGTTTAAGGCACAGGTAGATGAGGTGCTGAGGGACATGGGTTAGTGTTTGATAGGAATGGTTGGACTAGAAGATCCGATGGGTCTCTTCCAACCTGGTGATTCTATGATTCTATGATTCTATGATTTTGCTCTGCTTCAAGGACACCTGCAATGGAAAAACAGGGATAATGAGCCACCCTAGCAGCATGCGAGGAGCATCCTAGTCCCGTTGGCATGCTCGGAGGTTTGCATTCCTGGTGATGGGAATGTGTGAGGGCTGGGAACCCAGTGCAGGAAATCTGGCCAAAGGGGCAAGAAAACTCCCATTCCCGGTCCTACCGCACTCCTCAGACCCAGGAGCGCTAATGAACTATGTGGTTTTGTTTTAATTCGAATGGAAGCATCATCTCGTAGTGCCAGTTACTGCTTTGAAGTTTAGTTTCTGTGCAGATTTTGACTTTCTGGCTTGCAGGGGCCCTGGGTGAGCAGCAGCAGAGCACCTGGCTCGCCCCACGCCCACAGCTCCCACTGGCACATGGGGCTGAGTAGGCCTGGATCGTGTCCCAGTGCAGGCAGGAGCAGGAATTGCTCCTGGGTTGCTTGTGATTTGTCTTTTCTCTAATCAAAGAATATTTTTCTCAGTTCTTTTCACTCCTAATGTGGAGTTTGTGCCTCATATGTGTCCGCGGTGCTGAGCATCCTGCTGCTAACTCTCCCTCCTAGGACTCTGTGTTTCCCCTGGGGGAGGCTCTGCCCTCCCGTTTAAGCTCAGTCCTGCTCAGTTGGTCGGTCGATAGTTGGACTTGATGATCCGATGAGTCTCTTCCAACCTGGTAGTTCTATGATTCTGTGATTCACCTGAAGCCCCTGGTGCTGTTTGACATCCTCCCCTGGGGTTTGCGGTGCCCTGACGTGAGCTCCTGTGTGGCAGGTGCTCCCCGAGGGACAGCTGCGAGCGAGCCGACGAGCCCTTCCGATTCGCAGGCAGCATCAGCCAGTGCATGAGAGTCACCGTGCAGCCCAGCAGCATCTCCGTCTCCGAGCACAGCCTCCCGGTAGGTGCCGGCAGCCAGCAGGGAGGGGTAAACCTCTCAGGAGGTTGTGGAGAGGAGGGAGCTGGGCCCTTATCCCAAGGGGCAGGGGACAGGACGAGAGGGAATGGCCTCAAGCTCCACCAGGGGATGGTCAGGATGGACATTAGGAAAAAATTTTTGGGGGTTGGGTCACCTTCCCTGGAGGGTTTAAGGGACGTGTGGACAAGGTGCTGAGGACATGGGTCATGGATTGATGGGAATGTTTGGACTCGATGATCCGATGGGTCTCTTCCAACCTAGTTTTTCTGTGATTCCATCTCCAGGTTCCCAGTGAGCAATCCATTCTCCAGCCTTTCTCCCTGCCCACCAGCACAAGTCTTTTCCCATGAAGTCAGGCTCACAGAGGGGCTGGGGAGGAAAGGAGTCATCCGAGCCGAGCCGGGGAAGAAGCGGGTGGGGATGGCAGCAACAAATTCCCCTTCCCCTTGGGCCTCAGCTCACATTTCTCTTGGTCTGGTTTCATGAGCTGTTGAAAAGAAAGGCTTTGTTTCCCCAAACCCCTCATCTGCGAGCTGTGCCGGGGCCTGGCTCTCCGAAGCATCCCAGCTGTTGCTCTCAGAGCCCCCGGCACCCCGCGGCAGCTGGCTTTGCTGCACCCCTTCCCCTCCCAGCTGTCCCCGCTGCTGGGAGCCCCCTCGCCCCTCCAGGCATGGGGACAGTCCCAGTTTGTGCAGGGATGGATGAGAACTGGCCCCGCACCTATGAGGAGCGGCTGAGAGAGCCCCCAGTGTTTATCCTGGAGAAGAGGAGGCTGAGAGGAGACCTCATTACTCTCTCCAACTACCTGAAGGGAGGTTGTGGAGAGGAGGGAGCTGGGCTCTTCTCCCAAGGGACAGGGGACAGGACAAGAGGGAATGGCCTTAAGTTCCACCAGGGGAGATTTAGGCTGGAGATTAGGAGGAGGTTTTTCATGGAAAGGGTCATTGGGCATTGGAATAGGCTGCCCAGGGAGGTGGTTGATTCCCCTTCCCTGGAGGTGTTTAAGGCACAGGTAGATGAGGTGCTGAGGGACGTGGTTTAGTGTTTGATAGGAATGGTTGGACTCGATGATCCGATGGGTCCCTTCCAACCTAGTTGTTCTATGATTCTATGATTCTATGATTCCTGACAGTTCCCGGGACAGAGCTGCCTCTCCTATGGGTCAGTGCAGGGAGGTTTTTGGGGAGCTGTGCGCACAGAGCGTTGTTGGGGTGGTCGCTGCTGACAGCCTCGTGCTGCTCCTGCCCTCTCGGGTTCCTCCTGTAGGCGTCGAGGGTGGCAAAGCTCTTGTTAGAGGGACCAAGGCTGCAAAAAGCTGCGTCGCCATCCCTGCTGACCTGCACTACCCAAAGGCTCAGCAAGGAGGTTTTGTATCAGTAAAAAAACCTGCGTCCTTGGCTTTCTTTTCCCATGAAAGGGCAGCTGGCCTCCTCCTGTGGGCGGATGGGTAATTTAAGGGGATCAGTATTGAATGGAAAGCAGCAGGTATTGCAAATGGGAAGGAAGCTCGGGCAGCTCTCCCTGCTAACAGGTTGCTGGCTGTGTTTTGTGTCCCCTCTGCCTCTCCTCTCCCCTGCTGCAGCTCAGCCTCCTGGTGAGCGACGCTCCAGACCTGAGCGCGGGGGTCACCTGCCTCTTCGGGAACCTGACGGAGGTGGAAGGGCAGGTTGCAGGCAGCCAGGTCGTGTGCGTGTCGCCAGGAGCCAAAGATGTTCCTGCCATCCCTGTGGATCAGGGTAAGTCACTACCTTCTGGACATCCGTGTCACCAGAGAGTGGGATGGAGGGTTGGAAGCATCCTCTCATCCTTCGGAGAAATCCATGCTCCAGTCAAAGATTAGCTGACTGATCATGAGCCAGCAGTGTGCCCAGATGGCCAAGATGGCCAATGGCATCCTGGCTTGGATCAGAAATGGTGTGACCAGCAGGGCCAGGGACATTCTTCTCCCTCTGGACTCGGCACTGGTGAGGCTGCTCCTTGAATCTTGTGTTCAGTTCTGGGCCCCTCAGCACAAGAAGGATGTGGAGGCTCTGGAGCAAGTCCAGAGAAGAGCAACGAACCTGGTGAAGGGGCTGGAGAACAGGCTTTATGAGGAGCGTCTGAGAGAGCTGGGGGTGCTCAGCCTGGAGAAGAGGAGGCTGATGGGAGACCTCATTGCTCTCTACAAGTACCTGAAAGGAGGTTGTAGAGAGGAGGGAGTTGGGCTCTTCTCCCAAGGGACAGGGGACAGGACAAGAGGGAATGACCTCAAGCTCCACCAGGGGAGATTTAGGCTAGAGATTAGGAGGAAGTTTTTCACGGAAAGGGTCATTGGGCATTGGAACAGGCTGCCCAGGGAGGTGGTTGATTCCCCTTCCCTGGAGGTGTTTAAGGGACGGGTAGATGAGGTGCTGAGGGACATGGTTTAGTGTTTGATAGGAATGGTTGGACTCGATGATCCGATGGGTCTCTTCCAACCTGGTTGTTCTATGATTCTATGATTCTAAACCCAGGGAGCTAAATATGCTTCATCCTTAAGAAATGTATCCCACACGGGGAAAGCCAGGCTGGGAGCAGACAGCAGCATGTGCTAACCCTGTCCTTACACCCTCCCTGTGCTGCCAGACAGCTTCTAAGACAGGACTCGGGGCTCCAGGAGCTGCCTGTCCCCCCAGGGCTGGCTCAGGAGGGCTGAGCTGTGCCAGGCTGGTGGATCGGGAAGGCAGGAGCCCTCCCCTCGGCCTGGCTCAGCACCCAAGGAGTAGGTGGATGCAGTTTCTATTTTTCAGTCCTGATCTTTGGGTTGTTGCTTCATTAATGTCACTGCTGTCACATTCTCTCTTCCCGTAACCAAAATGCTACTTGCTTAAAACTCATTTTCTCCTTGGCATCCTTCCAGGTGTCAACTGTGCTTCCCTGCTGATATCTTTGTATTTCTAAGGCATTAGACAGAGCCTGAGACTCGGTGAACACCGGGGGCTGAGAGCCACTGTGGTAGCGCTGCTTGCACAGACTTACCCGTCGCAGCTCCCGAAGAGCAATCTGCTCTTAATTAATCCAGTGCTGAGCTCCTAAAGAGTTTCACTAATGCCCTTTTGTCCAGCATTGTCTCCCATTCTAGTCTTGCGCCGCTTCTCAGCGTTGGCTGAATTAGTGTTTTGGTAGTAGAGACAGAATCCTTTAGGGCACAGGATGAGATCCCACACTCATTTCAGCTCTGATCCAGGGCAGCGCTTAGACCCTGTGTCTCCAAAGCGTTTTGCCTCATGAGGTTTGGAGAGATGGCCGGAGACAGCAAGCCCAGCACCCTAGGGCGCTCGAGGGTGGCTTTGGTGAGAGGCTTGCTCCGCTCCCAGCCTGGGAAGCTGCTGCAAACTCACCAGAGGAAGGGGTCCTGATGAGGAGCGGCTGAGAGAGCTGGGGTTGTTTAGCCTGGAGAAGAGGAGGCTGAGAGGAGACCTCATTACTCTGTACAACTACCTGAAAGGAGGTTGTGGAGAGGAGGGAGCTGGGCTCTTCTCCCAAGGGACAGGACGAGAGGGAATGGCCTCAAGCTCCACCAGGGGAGATTTAGGCTGGAGATTAGGAGAAAGTTTTTCACACAGAGGGTCATTGGGCATTGGAATAGGCTGCCCAGGGAGGGGGTTGATTCCCCTTCCCTGGAGGTGTTTAAGGGACGGGTGGATGAGGTCTTGAGGGACTTGGTTTAGTGTTTGATAGGAATGGTTGGACTCGATGATCCGATGAGTCCCTTCCAACCTGGTTGTTCTATGATTCTATGATTCTGATGTCTGGGGGAGCAGGGAGGTGAGAGCAACCTGACTTGTACCTTCTCCCCGAGCAGCAGGCGGCTCAACACCGTGTCAGGCGGGGAGCGGGTGCCCCTGCGTCTACTTGTTGCTTCCTGGGCTGCTGCTGGTGGGACTGACGGACTCTGGTTTGCATCCCCAGACTGGTTCGGCGTGGTGCTGCAGCTGAAGTCGCAGGAGACCGGGAGGACCTTCGTCAGCACCGAGTTCAAGTTCTACAACTGCAGTGCCCACCAGCTGTGAGTGCTCCTTCTACCATCCCCGAGCAGAGCCGAGGGAGGGCTGGGAAATGGATGTTGGGCTCCGGGACCATCCTGGGGGTTGTCACCCTGCTTGGTTAGACGTGTGAGGTAGAAGAGGTGCCCACTGGTCCATCACCTCTGGATCCCTCTGGGTGGGTGGGTGGCTTTCTCTGCCTTGTGAGATGCAGGCAGAGGGAGCCTGAAAGAACCTTAACCTGCTGGTGCCCCCAAGCTGCGCGATCCCGCAACTGTGAACTCGGATGCATCTTGGAAAGCAGAGCTGAGGCTTCAGGGTGATGGGCTGCAGGCAGCTGGAGGAGGCAAAAGTCTTCCTCGCTGCACAGGCCAGGAGAGCAGGGGGGCTGGCTGCTGCCAGGGTGCTCCACAGGGGGATGGAGAAGGTCTGGGCTGATGGAGAAGGTGACAGCAGAGAGAAACCTGGCCATCTCCAGCCCTGGAGGCTGAGCACAGTGATTGTATTTCAGATGGGGGGAGTAGGAGAGCTGGTTGGAAGGAGATTCTTGCAGCCTGGTTGTCCCTGGAGTGGGGCAGAGCAGCCCTGAGAGTCCGGGACAGCGTGTGGCAGGTGCGGTGGCTGCTCCGTGGAGGACTCAAACTTTTTTTTTTTTTTATTTTATATTTATATTTATGTTTAGGATCATTGGGCATTGGAACGGGCTGCCCAGGGAGGTGGTTGATTCGCCTTCCCTGGAGGTGTGTGGGGGACGGGTGGATGGGGTCCTGAGGGACATGGTTTGGTGTTTGATGGGAATGGTTGGACTCAATGATCCGATGGGTCTCTTCCAACCTGGTGAGTCTATGAGTCGGGGTTTGGTGCTGCTGAGCATCCCAGCAACAGATCCCCCGTGGGCCCTTCTGCTGCTGGAGGGCAGCACGCGGCTGCCTGGCCTTGTTCCTAGAACTGAAGCAGTTAGAGCTTTCTCTCTGGAACCTCAGCAAGCCCCAAAGCACCAAAACGAAACCTGGGCAGGACCTGCGAGGAGTCGGGTAGCAAAAGGCAGGCGTGATCTGTGGGGCTGAGCAGCGCCGCCGGCAGCAGGGTCGGCTGCCAGCTCTGCTTTGTGAGCGTGATTTGCTGCTTGAGCTGCCTGGCATCCAGCAGTGCCAGCACAGGGTCACTCCCAATGTTTCTGCGCTGGATTTGAAGCCTCCAGCTACAGGACCTTCCTCGCTGCACTTGGAATGGAGCTGTGTGTGCGGAGGGGCTTGGCTGCGCTGCTGTTTTTCTAGGCACACATTCAGGTTTTTTTGTAGTGCAGAATGGAGGTACCAGAGTGAAAGGAGCCCTGCGAGCTAGCCCTTCAGTCCCTCCACACTGCCTCTCTCCTGGTGGTCTGTATCCATTCCCCAGCGATCCCTGCCTCCTCTTGTGCTGCCCCTCACGCACAACTCTCTTCTTAGGTCCTTGTCCCTCAGTCCAGCTACACAGCACCAGCCTCTCCTCCCCCTGCCAACACTTGCAGTCCTTCCAGTGGTTCCTCTGCCTTCTCGTGTTCTGGAATTTGCACGGGGGATGGCATCACGAGGACCCCTGTTTTCACTTATAAGCAGAGGTCTGAATTGGAAAAGGCAGTGCATCTTTTCTGACCTGTCACTTCACAGAATCACAGAACAACCAGGTTGGAAGAGACCCATCGGATCATCGAGTCCAACCATTCCTATCAAACACTAAACCATGAGACCTCATTACTCTTTCCAACTACCTGAAAGGAGGTTGTAGAGGGGAGGGAGCTGGGCTCTTCTCCCAAGGGACGGGACGAGAGGGAATGGCCTCAAGCTCCACCAGGGCAGATTTAGACTAGAGATTAGGAGGAAGTTTTTCACACAGAGGGTCATTGGGCATTGGAATAGGCTGCCCAGGGAGGTGGTTGATTCAACTTCCCTGGAGGTGTTTAAGGGACAGGTGGATGAGGTCCTGAGGGACATGGTTTAGTGTTTGATAGGAATGGTTGGACTCAATGATCCGATGGGTCTCTTCTAACCTGGTTGTTCTGTGATTCTATAGAAGCACAAGAAGTTGTGGTGCATGAAGCACGTGCCCCTCAGGGGGTGGCGTTAGCTTCAGAGAGGCAGGAGGGGTTTGTGGTTGGGCAGGAATGTGCTGCCCTGGCAGACTGGAGCTGCACTGGTCCAGCTGGTGGGAACCCACCAGCTGAGATGGTTCAGCACTCAGGTGCATGAATTCCTGTGTCCCCAGGGAGGTGCAGGTTGGTCAGGGAATGTGATTGGTGTCGTCAGTGTTAAGTCCATTTCTTGAGGGACTTGGTTTAGTGTTTGATAGGAATGGTTGGACTCGATGATCCGATGGGTCCCTTCCAACCTGGTTGTTCTATGATTCTATGATTCTATGAATAAGGAACAGATGAGGTAGAGGGATGCACTTTCTGAAGCCAAAGAGATGTCATGTCCTTAAGACAACTAGGTCAGGATGAAAGAGCCAAAGTGGTGACCTGGTGTAAGTCTCGGAGAGCTCAGGATCCTGCTGGGAGCCCCTTCCCCTGCTGAGCCAGGGCGGAGCAGAGCTGAAAGCAGTGAGCAGAAACCACAGCCACTGGCTGGGAAGATCAGAGAGGTCCTTCTGCTGCAGAGCCAGCTGAGCCATGTGAAGCGAAGAGCAAAGAGCTCCATCAGCACCGGACAGGAAAGTTGGAGGCCAGAGCCAGGGCAGGTGAGGGTGGGTGGGAGAAACCCTGCAGGCTGAAATGGAGAAATAGGTCAAACAAATGAGTAATTAAATGAGCTTACAGCACTTGATCTTATTCCCCAGATTTGTATGTGCATGATTGGGATAAGCTTCCTTTGCTATTAAGGTCACTACGAATGCATCAGAAGGACAATACAATTGGGTTATTAAAACATCCTCGTGGCAGCAGCCTGGGAGAGACACTGTGCCGGCACCTCTGCCCAGCAGGCACGAGAGGCCTCGAGACCTTCATTCCTCATTTTCCAGAGTTGCCTTCCTACAGCCCCGTGCAGCTCATCCCAGCACATCACTGCCCAATCCAGGCAGCACCACGATCTCTGGAGCCACAAATTTCTGTCTAGAAAGCTGCCAGGAGGAGAGGGACCTGGGGGTGTTGGTTGACAGCGACTGACCATGAGCCAGCAGTGTGCCCAGGTGGCCAAGAAGGCCAATGGCATCCTGGCTTGGATCAGAAATGGTGTGACCAGCAGGGCCAGGGAGGTGATTCTCCCTCTGGACTCAGCACTGGTGAGGCCTCTCCTTGAATCCTGTGTTCAGTTGTGGGCCCCTCAGCACAAGAAGGATGTTGAGGCTCTGGAGCGAGTCCAGAGAAGAGCAACGAGGCTGGTGAAGGGGCTGGAGAACAGGCCCTATGAGGAGTGTCTGAGAGAGCTGGGGGTGTTTATCCTGGAGAAGAGGAGGCTGAGGGGAGACCTCATTACTCTCTACAAGTACCTGAAAGGAGGTTGTAGAGAAGAGGGAGCTGGGCTCTTCTCCCAAGGGACAGGGGACAGGACAAGAGGGAATGGCCTCAAGCTCCACCAGGGGAGGTTCAGGCTGGAGATTAGGAGGAAGTTTTTCCCGGAAAGGGTCATTGGGCATTGGAATAGGCTGCCCAGGGAGGTGGTTGATTCCCCTTCCCTGGAGGTGTTTAAGGGACGGGTGGATGAGGTGCTGAGGGACATGGTTTAGTGTTTGATAGGAACGGTTGGACTCGATGATCCAGTGGGTCTCTTCCAACCTGGTGATTCTATGATTCTATGAAATTACAACACAGAGTGAATGCACAGGCACAACTTACACTTACACCAGCAGACGGTCACCAAAACGCTGCCATGTGGCAATGGAAGAGTTGGTTACTGCAGACACCAGCAGCTCTCAGGCCTCGTGCATGGCACCAGCAGCCACTCAGAGTGGGATAAACCCCCCAATCCAGGCTGCCCCAGCTCTGGGAAGGCTCTGTGTCCTTTCACAAACATTTCATAAACAGTTCATTTCTTCCAACGTGACTCCAGAGCTCTTGCTGGGCTCCTTGCACTCCAAGGCCAAGTAGAATTGTTGCTGTTGAAGCATTCCTGACTTGTGAAGCAAGTGGCCCATTTTTTGCCAGGCTCCCCTTGTTTTCCACTTCCTAGAAAATAAAAATCAAGTTCTGGGGGCTGTGTTTTATTTTAGGCCAGTGCAATAACATGCAATAAGTCCCAGGCTGTATTTTATTGCTGAATGAATTGTCTTAAAGTCTCTGTTTTGGGAGTTTGCTTTCCCAAGCCTCTTTGTTACTGTTGTTGGATCAAACGTTCCTCCAAAAAATTGTTTTCTCACGAAGGACCTGGACTCTGTCTGTTCCCATCCAGACCTCCCAACGCGATAACCTCCTCCCTAACTTGTCCTTTCTCCTCCAGGTGCCTGTCCTGTGTCAACAGTGCCTTCCGCTGCCACTGGTGCAAGTACCGCAACCTCTGCACCCACGACCCCACCACCTGCTCCTTTCAGGAGGGACGGATCAACGTCTCTGAGGTACCAGGCTGGGCTTTCGGTGCTCCTGAGCTCGCTTTGCTCTGCTTTCCTGCGGCTTTGCTTTGCTTTCCTGTTGGTTATGAAAATAACCAACACTTCCGTGAGGTTTTTGAGCTCTCGTTGGTCGAGGCTTCTCTCCGGGTTGGCATTGAAAAGTGCAGGTGTGGCTTTAAAGAGCATAGCAAGGTGGCAGTTGAGCCAAAGAGATGTGTCTCCACCTGAACGCCAATGCTGAGCGTGTTGGTAGGTGCGGAATTTCCGGCAGGGGCCTGATGTAAGCTGATTAAAAAGAGAATTACGGGCAGGAACAGCCCCAAACTTTGGAAAAGAGAGTTGGTTCAGGCTCCAGCACTGTGCACCAGGAGCCGTCTCTCTCAGCAGCCAATAAAAGGTGTGGGGCTCAAGTCCAAAAATGCTTTTAATAGTTGGAAGGAGGCATAAGGGAGGTTGTAGAGAGGAGGGAGCTGGCCTCTTCTCCCAAGCGACAGGGGACAGGACGAGAGGGAATGGCCTCAAGCTCCACCAGGAGAGATTTAGGCTGAAGATTAGGAGGAAGTTTTTCACACAGAGGGTCATTGGGCATTGGAATAGGCTGCCCAGGGAGGTGGTTGATTCACCTGCCCTGGAGGTGTTTAAGGCACAGGTGGATGAGGTTTTGAGGGACTCGGTTTAGTGTTTGATAGGAATGGTTGGACTAGAAGATCCGATGGGTCCCTTCCAACCTGGTTGTTGTATGATTCTGTGATTCTGTAAGACCATTCACAGTGCTGCCAGAGCTTCTGTGTGTCCCAAAGTGGAGGCCTCCATGGAGGAAGAGTTCATTAGGCAAAATTCCTGATCACAGGCTACCCCTTAGCCCTTGGTCTGAGGTTTCTGCACTCGCTGTCCTGTCTGGGTTCTGTGCTGCTTTCTGCTTCAGAGTGACCAAATACAAGGCTGATGCAGCCTCTGATGTTGTTATGGTCCTGGTCTTCACCCTTGCTGCACCTACATTTGATAGGAATGGTTGGACTTGATGATCCGATGGGTCTCTTCCAACCTGGTTGTTCTATGATTCTATACATGTAGCTTTGTGGCACCCGAAACGGCTGCAGGTCCTAAAGCTTGAAAGAAATGGAAGGATTAGAAGGTGCTTTGAAAATCCCGAGTGTCTTGGATGGTGGGAAAGGGAGCAGTGAGGACTTGTACTAGGAAAAGAGGAGAGAGGAAGGTTAGTCAGCATCAAGGCAAACCCTTATCTCGGGGAGTGATGGAGACAGGGAAAAGCAGGAGAGGTCAGTCAGTAGAGTAAAACACTGAGCGGTTCAAAAGAAGTGACCAAAGCTGCCAGGCTGCTTTTAACCCAGGAATAAACACAAAATTACGTGACTCCTGGGTCTTTCTGGTTCAGACGCTGCCAGCAGGCACGTAGGTGCAGGCCAGATTAGTGAACTCACGTGGGAATCTGCAAGAGCCAAGAGATAGACAGTGGCAGCATCTTGCCACCCGCAAGGTGTGGGGACAAGGGACAAAAAGAGGGGCTCCCCCAGCAGCCACCAAGAGCTCCGCTCCACACAGCAAAGGGAACGGATGCCCAAGGAGAAGCATCCACCCTGGAGACAAACTGAAAGCTTTCTCAGTCCAGCTCAAAGTCAAGAAATTTCCTTTTCACACAACAAGAGAAAGCAAAACCCTTTGCTTTCCCTTCTCTCAAGTGATGCAGGGATTTTGTCTCCTTCGTGCTCAAAGCATCACCGTCTTCCCAGGCTTTGGAGCTGCAGTTCTCAGTTTTATAGGTCTTCAGCCCCATGATCTCAGAAGCGTTTGACAAGTTTCCGGTAAAGTAGGACAACCCCATTATCTCCATTTTTCTCCTGGGAACGCACAGGACTTGCCTGAGCTCACACAGAGGGAGGGTGTGGAGGAGCTGGTATCTCTGCCGGTTCCTGCTGGGATCACAGGACTCTCGTGTCTCCAAAGAACTTCCTCCATTGTCTTCATCTTGCAGAGGTTGTCTCTTGGCAGAGGATGCTGAGCGATAGCTAACACCAGGAAGGTGATTGCTTTTGATAAGGGCTGCTGATAACACTGCAGATGCTCCACTCTTCAGCACAACTTCTCCAGCCCTCAGAACACACCCAGGCAAAGCCGCCCACCCAAACCAAATTTGTTTGCTTATTTAAGGCGAACAAATTACCACTTGTGTGCACAACACAGCCCTAATGCCTTCATTCCCCCTTATGCCCCCTTAGCAAGTTTGCAGATGACACAAAGCTGTGTGGAAGTGTGGATCTGCTGGAGGGTAGGGAGGCTCTGCAAAGGGACCTAAACAGGCTGGACCCATGGGCTGAGTCCAATGGGATGAGGTTTAACACAGCCAAATGCCGGGTCCTGCACTTGGGGCACAACAGCCCTATGCAGAGCTACAGACTGGGAGAAGTCCGTCTAGAAAGCTGCCAGAAGGAGAGGGACCTGGGGGGGTTGGTCGACAGTGACTGACCATGAGCCAGCAGTGTGCCCAGGTGGCCAAGAAGGTCAATGGCATCTTGGCTTGGATCAGAAATGATGTGACATGATGTGACCAGCAGGGCCAGGGAGGTGATTCTCCCTCTGGACTCAGCACTGGTGAGGCCGCTCCTTGAATCCTGTGTTCAGTTCTGGGCCCCTCAGCACAAGAAGGATGTTGAGGCTCTGGAGCAAGTCCAGAGAAGAGCAACGAAGCTGGTGAAGGGGCTGGAGAACAGGCCCTATGAAGAGCAGCTGAGAGAACTGGGGGTGTTTATCCTGGAGAAGAGGAGGCTGAGAGGAGACCTCATTACTCTGTACAACTCCCTGAAAGGAGGGTGTAGAGAGGAGGGAGCTGGGCTCTTCTCCCAAGGGACAGGGGACAGGACGAGAGGGAATGGCCTCAAGCTCCACCAGGGGAGATTTAGGCTAGAGATTAGGAGGAAGTTTTTCATGGAAAGGGTCATTGGGCATTGGAACAGGCTGCCCAGGGAGGTGGTTGATTCCCCTTCCCTGGAGGTGTTTAAGGGATGGGTAGATGAGGTCCTGAGGGACATGGTTTAGTGTTTGATAGGAATGGTTGGACTCGATAATCCGATGGGTCCCTTCCGACCTGGTTGTTCTATGATTCTATGATTCTGGGCATTTCACTCAAACTAACACAAGACATCCAATAAATGCCTCGTGAAGAGTTCCCTCTCTTATAACAATTCCCGTTCTCATTGTGTCACAGCCTTGATGTATTAGCACAATGTTGGTGCTCGCTGCCACCGCCGCTTCCCTCCTCGCAGAGAGGATTTGGGGGTGAACGTGGCCGTGGCTCCGCGTGCTGCCCTACTTTCAGCCCCAGGTGCCTCTCCTCACGTAAGATTTGCCCACGTGCTCGCGCAGGCTTGGAAATATCTCATACCTTTATATTTAATTTAAGAGAAAATATCTTGAATATTCCCTTTTACTCCCGGCCCATCAGAATCTGCGTCCCAGGGGGATGGGATGCGTAACGAGCTCCCTTTGATGCTCCGAGGAGTTGTCTGGCTTGAGAAGGGAAAAGAGCTCAAAGCCGTAACCAATTTACAAGGTGATGGGGGGGAAGAAAGCCTTTCTTCAGGAGCTGTACACTCGCTCTTCGCAGTCTTCAAATGTCGAAGAGCAGAGCTCAGTGATAGGCATGGGGGGTTGAGTCACCATCCCTGGAGGGGTTTAAGGGACAGGTGGACGAGGTGCTGAGGGACGTGGGTTAGAGATTGGTGGGAATGGTTGGACTCGATGATCCGGTGAGTCTCTTCCAACCTGGTGATTCTATGATTCTGTGATGCAGAGGACAACATCTGAAGAGGCATTTGCGATGCTTAGAATGTTTTCCAGGACAGAGATGGCTCTTCTCATCTCTTTAGAGGTTTCTATTAGCCTGGAGAAGAGGAGGCTGAGAGGAGACCCCATTACTCTCTACAACTCCCTGAGAGGAGGTTGTGGAGAGGAGGGAGCTGGGCTCTTCTCCCAAGGGACAGGGGTCAGGACAAGAGGGAATGGCCTCAAGCTCCACCAGGGGAGATTTAGGCTAGAGATTAGGAGGAAGTTTTTCCCGGAAAGGGTCATTGGGCGTTGGAATAGGCTGCCCAGGGAGGTGGTTGATTCACCTTCGCTGGAGGGGTTTAAGGGACGGGTGGACGAGGTCCTGAGAGACATGGGTTAGTGTTTGATGGGAATGGTTGGACTTGATGATCTGATGGGTCTCTTCCAACCTGGTTGTTCTATGATTCTATGATTCTGTTCTCATCTTCCTCATCTGGTGGGAGGTGTCTGCCATGGGCTGAGCCAACCATTCCACGATTCCGTGCTTAACGGTGGAGACGTGGGCTCCAGCACGTGCCCACCGCACAGAGCTGAGGACAAAAGGGCTGGTGGGGGGGAAGCTTCCAGGGAGCAAAGTCTCGCCCCGGTTGCCTTTCTTTTCACGTTTGGTTTCTAAGGAGCAACGGCCGTTCTGCTTTCCACGGCACAAATGAAGAAGAATGTGTTCCCGTGAGTGATGGGAACTGGAATTGATATCATTGGGAGCACAACTGTGAGTCAGGGGTTTACATTCATGTGCCAGATCCGTTTATGTTTGTACCTTTAAAACACATACAGCAAGTTAGCATTTGGTTGGACTCCATGATCCGATGGGTCTCTTCCAACCTAGTTGTTCTATGAACCTATGATTTGTAGAGTGGTTTTTTTTTTTTTTTTTAAAGATGAAAATATGAAAGCAATTTTCTTCCATTTGGGCTAAACCCCAGAGTTTAAAAAAAAAATGCCATTTCTAGACAGGTTTTTTTTCCAACTAAGAGCAAGGTTTGACCTACTAAAACTGCTCCGTTAAACACAAATAATAACCATGGGTGCTTGGTTCTGCTCCAGAGACAGATGCATATCGTGGGTCTTTAAGGTATTTATAGCCCTCGGAGTCTTTGAGGCTCAAAAGCGTTGGGGAAGCAGAAAATGCCTTTGTAAATGGTGTGTGGTGATACTTCTCATATAGAATGTTCCCCGAAAGTCTGTGCCGCTCGTGTGTCAGAGCCTTGTCTTTCTCCAGCAGATCTGATCTGTGTTCGTTGTGATGTGCAGGAGTCAAGGAGGATAATGAGAGGCTTCGGCGTGTTTGTTTAGCGAGAGGAGGCAATAATGGCCTCTCTAACTCGCTGCAGGATTTACTTCTCATGAATTAAAAAACAAAGTAAACTGATTATGGAACAAATTGTATATTCCACTGGCTGCAGGCACCTTTAGGTCTGCGTTTTCTGGATCGTCAGCTCTTCCTGGCAGTACTGGAGGGAAGTGCAGAATCAAACTCCTGATCCCTACAAGCTGCCAGGAGTGCACCCCCTTTCCACAGAACCATAGAATGGTTTGAGTTGGAAGGGACCCCAAAGCCCATCGAGTTCCATCCCCTAGATGGTTCCATCCCACTGGATTGAGGGCTCCAAGCCCCATCCAACCTGCCCTTGAACCCCTCAGGAGAGCAGAGGGGCAGGATCCCCTCCCTCACCTGCTGGTCCCACTGCTTTGGATGCAGCCCAGGACTCTGTTGGGCTTTCTGGGCTACGAGCTCACGTTGCAGGCTCGTGTTGAGCTTCTCATCTCCTAGGACAGCCAAATCATAGAGTCATAGAATCCACCAGGTTGGAAGAGACCCACGGGATCATCGAGTCCAACCATTCCCATCAATCACTAACCCATGTCCCTCAGCACCTCGTCGGTCCCTTTCCTGTGGTTGGTGATGTAAAGGATGAGGTGAGGGTTGAGTCTGTGATACCAGGGTCTGCAGGGACCTCAGAGCTGAGCTTCACAATCACATTCCATCCAGCCTGAAAGCCTGCTCCCCCACACAACAGGGCTTTGCCTTCCTCCTCGGAACAACCGCTCTCTGCCTGTTGGAGTTTGAAATCACTCTTGGCTGTTAATCCGTGAAAGTCCCTGTTAGAAATAAAATAAAAAAAAAATATATAAGGAACAGTGCCACTAAAAAGGTTTATGAGGCAGCAGTTTAAGCTACTGCCTTGTCCATACTGGGGGAGCAGCTGTTTCTCATTTACAACTTGCCTGCGCCAGGAGCGAAACAACTACTAAAACCCATCGGTCTGGCTGTGAGAGGAGAGGGAGTGTGGCTCCGTGTGCTCCGTGGTCATTCCTGAGAGATGGGGTTTGGCTTGGAAGGGACCCCAAAGCCAATCCAGTGCCACCCCTGCCCTGGGCAGGGACACCTCCCATGGGATCAGGGGCTCCCAGCCCCATCCAACCTGCCCTTGAACCCCTCCAGGGATGGGGCAGCCACCTCTGCTCTGGGCAACCTGTTCCAGGGTCTCCCCAGCCTCACAGAAAACATTTTTTCCAGGCTCCACAGTCCTAGCAGGAGCCTGGTGAGGACGGTGCTCATTGTGTTGCCATCCGGATGATTTGCTTGAATTGCTAAGCAGGGTGGCAAAGGGCTCGGGATGCCAGGCTGGGATTTGGCAGAGGGAAGGGAGACATCACTCCCTTTTTTTTCCCTAAAACTTCTGCTTTAGCTTGGGATTAATCATTCCATGTCAGGTACTTAGAGGTGCTTAGGTACCTGGTTCCGTTAGATCAAAGCAAACTAGAGCTAAACGGAATGTAAATGCTTTGGGCAGTCAGAGCCTTTGTCTCTGCACGTTGCCGTTTTCGGTACAGAAATCGAGGAGAAACTGCATCTCTCAGTGTGTTAGGAAGAGATAAGGGTTGGGATGTTGAGATATTCTGAAAGGAGTGTCACACAAATGCCAACCACTGATTGGTTCCATATTTTGGTGGTTTGCCTCAGACTATTATTTAGACATCTCCTTTGTGCTCGTGGCTTGTGGGGAACTGGCGATCTGCTCCCATGTGGAATGGTGTTTGGAGGGAGGGAGGCTTCCATTTCATTTTGCATGAATGAGCATGAGTGAAAATCCCATCTCTGCTGCTCTGGATACTGCCTGCAACCAAATCAGCTCATCCTTGGACCTCCTCCACTTCCCAGGAGCACAGAGCAGGGCAGAGCTTTGCTTTAGAATCATAGAGTCATAGAGCAACCAGGTTGGAAGGGACCCATGGGGTCTTCTAGTCCAACCATTCCTATCAAACACTAAACCAAGTCCCTCAAGACCTCATCCAAACATGCCTTAAATACCTCCAGGGAAGGTGACTCAACCACCTCCCCGGGCAGCCTATTCCAATACCCAGTGACGCTCTGTGTGAAAAACCTCCTCCTAATCTCCAGCCTAAATCTCCCCTGGTGGAGCTTGAGGCCATTCCCTCTCGTCCTGTCCCCTGGGAGAAGAGCCCAGCTCCCTCCTCTCCACAACCTCCCTTCAGATAGTTGTAGAGAGTAATGAGGTCTCCTCTCAGCCTCCTCTTCTCCAGGATAAACACCCCCAGCTCTCTCAGCTGCTCTTAGAGACAGAGAATGCGGCTCAGTCCCCATGTCTTGCCCACCGACCCCGTGAAGGCACAAATCCACCCTGCTGGAGCCTTGCAATGAGCTTCGGCAAGGCCAGAGGTGTCGGAGCATGGGAAGAGATGGGAGCAGATAGAGCAGAAATTACGAGCACCTCAGAAATTAATGGCTCACCAGCATCATTTAACTCAGACAAAGCAGAGCAGAACGGTGCCTCGTAGCGAGAGGGAAGTGCATCCCGTGGTGATCAGTCTCGATCCGAAGCAGCACACAGCCGAGGGGTGTAAGGAGTGAAAATCCATTTATTCCCCAAATAGAGGCCACAGCAGGGGGTGTCTTTATTCCTGCACTTAACCTGCTTTGGGGTCTGAGAAGCGGCTGGTCCTGTGTGTTGAGGAGTGGAGTGGTTTGAGTGGAAGGGACCTCCAAGCCCATCCATTTTCCCCTGGGCAAGGATACCTCCCATTGGATCAGGGGCTCCAAACCCCATCCAACCTGACGTTATGGTTGGGCAGTATCCAATGACATGAGGTTTAACACAGCCAAATGCCGCGTCCTGCACTTGGGGCACAACAACCCTATGCAGAGCTACAGACTGGGAGAAGTCTGGCTGGAAAACTGCCAGGAGGAGAGGGACCTGGGGGTGTTGGTCGACAACCGACTGGACATGAACCAGCAGTGTGCCCAGGTGGCCAAGAAGGCCAATGGCATCCTGGCTTGGATCAGAAATGGTGTGACCAGCAGGGCCAGGGAGGTGATTCTCCCTCTGGACTCTGCACTGGGGAGGCCGCTCCTTGAATCCTGTGTTCATTTGTGGGCCCCTCAGCACAAGAAGGATGTTGAGGCTCTGGAGCGAGTCCAGAGAAGAGCGACGAGGCTGGTGAAGGGGCTGGAGAACAGGCCCTATGAGGAGCGTCTGAGAGAGCTGGAGGTGTTTATCCTGGAGAAGAGGAGGCTGAGAGGAGACCTCATTACTCTCTCCAACTACCTGAAAGGAGGTTGTAGAGAGGAGGGAGCTGGGCTCTTCTCCCAAGGGACAGGGGACAGGACAAGAGGGAATGGCCTCAAGTTCCACCAGGGGAGATTTAGGCTGGAGATTAGGAGGAAGTTTTTCACAGAAAGGGTAATTGGGCGTTGGAATAGGCTGCCCAGGGAGGGGGTTCCCTTTGCAGACCCGTGGGTTCCTCCTCACTGCTGTAACCTCCTCCCCCTCTCTTTTCTTGCCCCTCCAGGACTGTCCCCAGCTCTTCCCCACGGAGGAGATCCTGATCCCGGTGGGAGAGGTGAAACCCATCACGCTGAAGGCAAGAAACCTGCCCCAGCCCCAGTCGGGCCAGCGCGGCTACGAGTGTGTGCTCAGCATCCAGGGCGTGATCCACCGCGTGCCTGCCCTGCGCTTCAACAGCTCCAGCGTCCAGTGCCAGAACAGCTCGGTGAGCGGAACTGCGTCAGCTCCGAAAGCTGCGAACGGGGCGAGAGTGAAAAAAATCCTGGTGTTAAACTAATCCTGAATTCCAAGTGGGAACCTACCATGGGCACACGAGGTGTTTCATTATAGAAGATGCGTTATCTGGCGGTTCCCTGTCTGGTTGCAGGGGGTCGGCGAGAGGAAGGGGAGGAGGAGGGGATGCGACAAAGGTTTTAAAGCAAACTAATTCACCTGCGGGAGATAAGGAGAATCACAGACCCCTTATCGGGAGCTGTCGAATGCCAGGTCACGGTAGCTGGATGAATCCTCTAATACTGAAAAACAGTGTGGAGCAGGGAAGGAGGAGAAAGAAAACTGCAGTTTTAATCGCCTTCCCTAGAGGTGTTTAAGGGACGGGTGGATGAGGTGCTGAGGGACATGGTTTAGTGTTTGGTGGGAATGGTTGGACTCGATGATCCAATGGGTCTCTTCCAACCTGGTTATTCTATGATTCTATGAGAGTGCAGCACAACCAGAGAGGGGAATTATCCAAGCGATGGGTGGGGAGGGGGTTGTCCTGCACTGGGGTTACAGCTCTGTGGCCACAGGATTAAAAGGGTCTGAAGCTCCTGGATTACATCCAGAGGAGTTGGTGAAAGGTTTGGAGGGGGAGGCGTGTGAGGAGCGGCTGAAGCGACTAGATCTTTTCAGGCTGGAGAAGAGGAGGCTGAGGAGAGACTTCATCACAGGTTACTGCTTCCTCACAAGAGGAGGAGGAGCAGGCACTGATCTCCTCTTTCTGGACTCAAAGGGAAAATGCCAGGGGAGGGTTAGGTTGGACATTAGGAGAAGGTTCTTCCCCCAGAGGGTGGTGGAGCCCTGGAGCAGCTCCCAGGGAAGCAGTCACAGTGCTGACATTGACAATATAGGAATGGTTGGACTCCATGATCCGGTGGGTCTCTTCCAACCTGGTTATTCTATGATTCTATGATTCTGTGAATATTCTAGAAGCATTTGGACAGGACCCTCAGACACACAGCGGTGTCCTGTGCAGGGACACGAGCCGGACTCGACGATCCTTGTGGCTCATCATCAGAATAATAGATTATTCTCTGGTCCTTCCTCTCCTTGCCGGGTGTCCCAAGAGGTCTGTGGGCAAAGAAGGCACATCCAGTTTGGTTTTGGCAGCAGAACAGCGTCTGCTTTGATATTCAGCGCAGATGGCCTTAAATTGTTAATGCAGTTTTGAATTTTTAAAACTTTCACCGGGTATTTACGTGTCCCTGGCCATCTTCGGGCCTCGCCGCTTGGCGGATAATAAATGTATTAATACTAGGTAGGACCTTCTCCTCTCCAAAGCAATTTACTAACATGAGGGAAGTGCTTTTATTCCTCTTAGGCTAATAGGAGATGGTAGGCAGAGAGCATTAGGGTAATTCTCTACCCACAGCTCTATCGGTTCAGTAGAAGATCAGCAACTTAGTAAAAAACTGGTGAATCGGTACCATTAAAAGCAAGTTAAAACAGTACAATCCTTGCATTGGTGCTGCCAAAGCACTTTGCTTTGGTTGAATTCATCATTCCCTCATCCCAGAGAGGAGGACGGCTTCGCTTACCTGTTCTCAGTGGTTTCAGCAGCTCTTGATTGACTTAAAGCACCCAAATGATGCTAATTGCGATAAAGAGAATTTCAGAATACACTCTGAATTCCCCTAAAAGCCACAAAACTGGTGAAGGGGCTGGAGAACAGGCCTGATGAGGAGCGGCTGAGATTGCTGGGGGTGTTTATCCTGGAGAAGAGGAGGATGAGAGGAGACCTCATTGCTCTCTACGACTACCTGAAAGGAGGTTGTGGAGAGGAGGGAGCTGGGCTCTTCTCCCAAGGGACAGGGGACAGGATGAAAGGGAATGGCCTCAAGCTCCACCAGGGGAGATTTAGGCTGGAGATTAGGAGGAAGTTTTTCATGGAAAGGGTCATTGGGCATTGGAATAGGCTGCCCAGGGAGGGGGTTGATTCCCCTTTCCTGGAGGTGTTTAAGGGACGGGTAGACGAAGTGCTGAGGGACTTGGTTTAGTGTTTGATAGGAATGGTTGGACTTGATGATCCAATGGGTCTCTTCCAACCTGGTTGTTCTATGATTCTATAAAAGGTCCAGGTTCACTGTACCACACCCCAAGGAGGTCCATGAGAAGGTGAATAATTCAAGTGAGCACCAGCCTGGGCTGAAGCAGAGATTGGGAAGGGACCTCTCTGCACCACCCATTCCATCTCAGCTGTTCCCTGTTTCATCAGGCAAAGCTGTTCCACCTGATTTTTAAGCTGCCAGTCAGGCCAGGGGGCACGGGGACTGGGGAAGAAGATAGGCTGAAGGCAGCAGTACCTCCCAACCTGATTAGCTGGAGAGGCTGCAGTGATAAGGGAGAGACTGAGTGACCATTGTGGCCACCATGAGGGGAATAACGAATCCATTACTTCTCCCCAGGACTGCATCTCATTTAATTATCTCTTCCTGGTGAGAAGGAGGAGCAAGTCGGAGCAGGATGTGGGAGGTAAGAGGTAGAAGATGTGGTGGTTGGTTCAGACGTCAGCACATGCTTTTAAGCAGGGAATGATCACCTTTTCTTTAAAAGAAATCTTTTCTTGTTAATGTCCCTGATTCTTCTCCCAAGCATTTCATAGAACAACCAGGTTGGAAGAGACCCACCGGATCACCGAGTCCAGCCGTTCCTATCAAAAAATTTCATTCTCTGCCTTCCCTTTCAGTATCTCTATGATGGGATGGACATAAGCAACTTAGCAGTGGACTTTGCTGTGGTTTGGAACGGCAACTTCGTCATTGACAACCCGGAGGACATGAAAGGTAACACCTGCCTGGATTGGCTTCCAGGTTGCAGGAAGGAGGGTGGTGATGGGCTGGGAAGCAGCTCCTGGGGCAGAGCAGCCTTAGCTGGTGTTACCATTGTGGTCCCAGCTGATCCTCACACCAAGCACCAGTGCTACAGCCTCAGCTTTGGAAAGGGTTGTGGGCAAGTCTGCTCTACAACTCTGCTCTCCTTAATAAGTCAAAGCTCAGCCTTTGTCTTTGCTTAGAAGTCTGGGAATGGCTGTAGTCCAGGTGAATGTTTCAACTCTTGGCTTGGTCCTGAGTGCTTGTCCCTCTGCCCTCAGTGCACCTCTACAAGTGTGCGGCTCAGCGTGAGAGCTGTGGGCTCTGCCTCAAAGCCGACCCCAAGTTTGAGTGCGGCTGGTGCAGCGGCGAGGCCAAGTGCACCCTGCAGCAGCACTGCAGCTC
The DNA here is from genome assembly GCA_033558105.1 of Coccyzus lansbergi. Classification (NCBI taxonomy): domain Eukaryota; kingdom Metazoa; phylum Chordata; class Aves; order Cuculiformes; family Coccyzidae; genus Coccyzus; species Coccyzus lansbergi. Next base: position 263,341 of record JAUMJK010000430.1, on the reverse strand, counting down.
GGCCCCCACCCAGCCCTGGCTCGACTGGTCCAGCCGCAACGTCAAGTGCTCCAACCCTCGCATCACCGAGGTAAGAGGACCCATAGAAAGCATAGAATGGGTTGGGTTGGAAGGGACCTCAAAGTCCAGGCAGTTCCAAACCCTGTGACAGGCAGGGACGCCTCCAACTGGCTCAGGGGCTCCAAGCCTCATCCAACCTACCCTTGAACCCCTCCAGGGATGGGGCAGTCACCTCTACTCTGGGCAACCTGGGCCAGGGCTTCCTCACCCTCACAGCAAAACATTTCTCCCTAAGATCTCACCTCAATCTCCCCTCTTGCAGCTTAAAACTGATCCTTCCCATGCTATCCCTGCCCTCCCTGATCCAGAGCCCCTCCCCAGCTTTCCTGGAGCCCTTTTCAGCCCTGGAAGCTGCTCTAAGGTCTCCCTAGAGCCTTCTCTTCTTCAGGTCCAACCCCAGCTCCCTCAGCCTGGCCTCATAAGGGAGTTGTTCCACTCTTGGATCATCTTCATGGCTTCCTTTCAGACTCCGTGTCCTGTACTTGGACACCTCCAGCCCGGTCCTTCCAAAGTAGCTTTGTGCCTGTTTCCCCTCCCGTCTGAGAATCCCCTCTCATCCATCCAGCGCTGAAGAACAGGGAATAAAACACTCCACTACTTTCTCTGAAGTTAATGTGTGGAACCCCCAGCGCGTGGCCAGGGTGTGCAGCCCCTGCCCCTCCCCACAGCTGTCGCCGTGCCCGGCGCTGGGGTGACCGCTACGGACTGCTGCAGGAGTGCTAATTAAACCAGGGAGGTAATTAGTCTATAGTTGATGCTTCTGATGTTTCTGCTCAGACCACTGAGGGATGCAAAATGTCTCCCAGGAGCATTTTTACCAGGAAAACTGCGCTCGCTGTGTTAACGTTACTATTAGGAGTGACATTCGTATCAGGTGGGGATGAAAGAAGGTTTTGGTTTCTCACTTAATTAACTCCTCAAACACGCCTCCCCGTGCCCTGAACATGTGTCCGTACTAGAGAGGGCAGGGGGTGTAAAACAGTGTGTGATCAGAGCTGCTTGTTGCACCGACACTCGTGGCTGGCAGGGCAGCAGCAGGGCTGCTCTGCACATCAACTTAGAATCATAAAATCACCAATTTCCTTTCCCTGGAGGGGTTTAAGGTGCCGGCAGACGAGGTGCTGATGGACATGGGTTAGAGATTGGTGGGAATGGTTGGACCGGTGGGTCCGGCGGGTCTCTTCCAACCTGGTGATTCTGTGATACCCAAGTGCTGTTCTGCACAACAACCCTATGCAGAGCTACAGGCTGGGAGAAGTCTGGCTGGAAGACTGCCGGGAGGAGAGGGACCTGGGGGAGTTGGTCAACAGCGACAGACCATAAGCCAGCAGTGTGCCCAGGTGGCCAAGAAGGCCAATAGCATCCTGGCTTGGATCAGAAATGGTGTGACCAGCAGGGCCAGGGAGGTTATTCTCCCTCTGGACTCAGCAATGGTGAGGCTGCTCCTTGAATCCTGTGTTCAGTTGTGGGCCCCTCAGCACAAGGAGGATGTTGAGGCTCTGGAGCAAGTCCAGAGAAGAGCGACGAGGCTGGTGAAGGGGCTGGAGAACAGCTCCTATGAGGAGCGTCTGAGAGAGCTGGGGGTGTTTATCCTGGAGAAGAGGAGGCTGAGGAGAGACCTCATTACTCTCTACAACTACATGAAAGGAGGTTGTGGAGAGGAGGGAGCTGGGCTCTTCTCCCAAGGGACAGGACAAGAGGGAATGGCCTCAAGCTCCACCAGGGGAGATTTAGGCTGGAGATTAGGAGGAATTTTTTCACAGAAAGTGTCATTGGTCATTGGAATAGGCTGCCCAGGGAGGGTGTTGATTCCCCTTCCCTGGAGGCGTTTAAGGGATGGGTGGACGAGGCACTGAAGGACATGGTTTAGTGTTTGATAGGAATGGTTGGACTCAATGATGCGATGGGTCTCTTCCAACCTGGTTGTTCTCTGATTCTAAGTCTTAGGTATGTTTATTTCAATAGGAATGGTTGGACTCGATGATCCGGTGGGTCTCTTCCAACCTGATGATTCTGTGATTTACTCCTCCTTGAGCTACGCAGAGAATCATAGAATCATAGAACAACCAGGTTGGAAGAGACCCATCGGATCATCAAGTCCAACCATTCCTATCAAAATGCTGTGCTCCAGCCACCAGGTGTCTTGCAGCTGAGCCTTGCTGGGCTGGCTCTGGCGCTGCCGCCGAGCGTTTCATCACTGTCCAACTTGAAAGCAATCCTCTTGGGCTGTGGCCAAGGAGGAAAGAGCAGAGCTTTGCTCTTTACAGATTCCTCATCTCCGTAACCAGGTCCGTGCTTCAGCTTTCATAGAATCATAGAATAACCAGGTTGGAAGAGACCCACCGGATCATCGAGTCCAACCATTTCATAGAATCATAGAATCACCAGGTTGGAAGAGACCCATCGGATCATCGAGTCCAACCATTCCTATCAAACACTAGACCATGTCCCTCAGGACCTCGTCCACCCATCCCTTAAACACCTCCAGGTGTTTATTTCAAAGCAGGAAGCATGAGGTGCCCTGCCAGGGGATTTCTGGAGTCTCGGGAAGTTGCCCGGAGTGGATTTGGAGATGAGAGATGCGAGTAGGAAATGTCTGTGGTTTTGTTGGCTGATTGGCTCATTCCATAATGAGGGTCAGCGAAAGAAAATATGCTTTTGGGGGGAATATATTGTCCCATGGCCTCAGTGCTTTGAGCTGTTGTGGTTTTATCGCAGGTCTTACAGAGTCTGGTGTTTTCCCTTGGACTCTACCTCCCTCCCTTCTCCTTAAGAGTTCACAGCTTTCGTTTTTCATCCATGAAAGTCAAGTTTGCGGTTTTCACTGTTGTAGAAAAAGAGGAGGGAAGGCAGAGGGAAGCAGTGGTCTCTTCTGTGTGCTTTGAGATGCTCTGATGGAAAGGACGCTGTGCAGGGCTTAAAACTCACACTCTCCAAGTTCTTGAGTGACCAGGCCTAGAGAAAACAATAAAGCCTTATTAAAAAACCCTGCAGGGTTGCTATTCCTCAGTGCAAACCTTTTAATAGCACAAGGTAACTTGTCTCATAGAATCATAGAACAACCAGGTTGGAAGAGACCCACCAGATCGAGTCTAACCGTTCCTGTCAAACACTCTCATCCCCCTTCCCTTCCAGAAAACAGCACAAGGTAACTCCTCTCATCCCCCTTCCCCTCCAGAAAACAGCACAAGGTAACTTCTCTCATCCCCCTTCCCTTCCAGAAAATTTTTGAGATTGTCTTGAAGGCTCAGACTTTAATGTGGGTTGTTTTCTACTCCATCATGTGGCCAGATTTGCTCTTTTTATCACAGCTTAAGGTCAAGGGCCTTGCTGGCAGGCGCCGGTGCCCGTGGGGGACGCATAACTAGTAAGAGATTATCTTTTAATAGTCGTAAAAGCGAACGAGGGGTAGGATGTAAGCAGCTCTTGTCCTTTTCTGACCGAGAGCGTCCCTGCAACAGCCTAAAACTTCCACGCGGTCCGTGGTCTTAGCGATAAATACATAAAAATCAGTTTTCTTGCGAACAAGCGGCTCTCTGATCTCCTATTCATTTGTTTGCAGGCCTCATTAATATAACATCAGTGCAACAAACAGCTGAAGGGGGGGGGGGGGGGCAGTGTCAGGCTGAATAATGGAGTTGCTCTGCTGAGATAACAATTAGGTTCTGAATGTGCTATCAGCCAAGGCAGGAGACAAGGAGGGATCATGCCGGGATGACAGTGCTTGTGTGCTGCTTCCCTGCTGGGCTCATCAGCTGGGATGCAGCCAGCTTCCAGCGGGATGAAACAAGACAAAGAGAACGAAGGTGGATGCCATTTCGGGAAGGGGGCAGGGGCTGCGCTGCTCGTTCTTTAAGCCGGGTGCTCTCTGGGCACACGAACAGATGCCGAGGGGTTGTTGAGGGGTGGTTGAGCGGAACGGTTGTAGACTCAGGGCTTGACTCTGTCTCCAGAAGGGAAGCCCAGCCACCTCGCAGCCGCTCTGAGGTCTCCCCGTCTCGTCCACAGACTTTTTCTGGAGGCTAAATATCGCGGCGTGGCAGAAACGCTGAACCGTGCAGCCGGCAAGATGCGAGGCTGAGAATATTTCTCCTGTGTCGTTCTAGCAGTGTCGTCTGCAGGCTGGGGAGGGAAGTGGGTTAGTGCTGGGGCTCCTGGAGCCCTGGGATCCCAGCCTCAGAGATCCCTGGGATCCCAGCCTCAGAGATCCCTGGGATCCCAGCCTTGAGGATCCCTGGAATCCCTACCTCGCTTTCAAATTTGTTTGTTTGATAGGAATGGTTGGACTCTATGATGATCCGATGGGTCTCTTCCAACCTGGTTGTTCTATGATTCTATGAAATAAGAGCAGAAGCAGCAACAACAGAGATGCAGGAGTGTGTCTGCACCCCTTATGGGTGTAAGGATAGAGTATAGAGGCAACTGAGCTCCAACCACTTAATCTCTGCATTTAGGTCCTTTCTGTGAATAACACAGAGCTTCCTACTTGCACAAATTCTTCCCCTGAGCAGCAGGAACATGCTTTGTTATATGTGGTGGGCTGCTGATTTCTTATGTACAAAGTAAGGCTGATGCGGAGGAGAGAGCTTACCTGCTCAAAATAAAGCAGGAGATCAAAAAAACTCAGCGCCCTCCCACACCCAGCTCTGGGTCTCAATGACTTTCAAACTGCTTCAGCTTTGTGAACAACCTAAAAACCTTCCAGCAGAGGTACAGACCCTTGAACAGTAAATGTACAATTCCCATTTGTGGCCTTGCTTAGCCTTAGCTGCGCTGTGCAGGTTCATAGAATGATAGAATCACCAGGTTGGAAGAGACCCATCGGATCATCGAATCCAACCATTCCTATCAAACACTAACCCATGTCCCTCAGCACCTCATCCACCCATCCCTTAAACCCCTCCAGGGAAGGTGAATCAACCCCCTCCCTGGGCAGCCTATTCCAATGCCCAATGACCCTTTCCATGAAAAACTTCCTCCTTTTGCTTCTTTTCCTTCTTTTTTCGCTTTTCCTTCTTTTGCTCCTCCACAGGCCTTGAGTGAAAAAAGCAGCTCTGCTGAAGTTATATTTCTTGGAGATATTGTTTCCTACTCTTGTCTCGCTCGGCCTGAGCAGCTCCCCTCAGCCCTGGCTTGGCTGGAGCTGCCTTGTCCATGCGTCTCTGACCCATCGGGGTGACCCGTGGGTGCCGCCCGGATGCTCCTCGGTGCAACGGGGCCTTTAAGACTTATCTTCTTTCTGCGATTTTTGACTGAATCTCTCCAGCTGTAATTAATTGAATGCATCTGTTCTAACCCTGGGGCTGCTTTATGGCACAGTTACTTCAAAACTGTTCAATTAGCGGCCACTAAAATCTAGGTCGAGCGGAGCTCCGTATTGGGGATTTTCCAGGTCAGGACGTTTGCAAAATACGGCATCGTCTCGTCTTTGTTTGGAGAGGCCGTGCTGCTTGGGGTAAGGTTGGGGAAACAGCTAAACCCTGACTCCTTTTGTAGAGCACCGAGACACCGAGCCCAGCGGTGTAAGTGCTTCCAGCCGACGCGTTTTTAACATCGTTAAAACATCCAAAGGACAGTTGTAACTGTCAAGTACGTGAAGCGCCGAGTTCAGGTGATTCCCAGCTCACGATGTAAACGTTGGCGGAGGAGGCCTTCAGGACTCGGTGTAATGCAATCCAGCTTGAGTTTTGTGGTGTCTTTTATGGGCACAGAGAGCTTTGCGGAGTTAATGGTACAAGACGTGCGAAGCGGGATGAGTTACAGGAAACAGCAGCCAAACAGACAGGGGATGGTGAATAAATTAGAAGCCTCAGCGGTGAGGCCGAGGGGAGAGGGAGCTAGAAATGAAGCCACGAGCAGGGAAAGGAGGTGGTGGCTTGGCACACGGTGCAGCTTACGGGGTCTGCTGGGGACGGGGAGCATTCTGAGCCCCAGCCCCAGGGACCAGAGCCAGAAGAGGAGGCTGAGGGGAGACCTCATTGCTCTTTACAACTCCCTGAGAGGAGGTTGTAGAGAGGAGGGAGCTGGGCTCTTCTCCCAAGGGACAGGGGACAGGACGAGAGGGAATGGCCTCAAGCTCCACCAGGGGAGGTTCAGGCTCAACATAAGGAAGAAATTCTTCACTGAAAGGGTCACTGGGCAGTGTCAGAGGCTGCCCAGGGAGGTGGTTGAGTCGCCTTCCCTGGAGGGGTTTAAGGTGTGGGTGGATGAGGTGCTGAGGGACATGGTTTAGTGTTTGATAGGAATGGTTGGACTCGATGATCTGGTGGGTCTTTTCCAACCTGGTGGTTCTGTGACCAGATTGAACAGCAGCACCTGCAGTAGGAAGCAAGAAGTCATGAGGCATTGGCAAAGGAGAAGGAAAGTAGCTTCAGGTGGGATAGGAGTGGTTGGACTCAATGATCTGATGGGTTTCTTCCAACCTGGTTGTTCTATGATTCTATGATTTGAGGTGCAGGAAGAGGCAGAGGGAGTGCTTGGAGTTATAGAATCATAGATTGGGTTGGGTTGGGAGGGACCTCAAAGCACAGACAGTTCCAAACCCTGTGACAGGCAGGGACACCTCCCACTGGCTCAGGGGCTCCAAACCCCATCCAACCTGCCCTTGAACCCCTCCAGGGATGGGGCAGCCACCCCTGCTCTGGGCAACCTGTTCCAGGGCCTCCTCACCCTCACAGCAAAACATTTCTCCCCAAGATCTCATCTCAATCTCCCTCTTTCAGCTTAAAACCATTCCCCCTCATCCTCTCCCTGACCCAGAGCCCCTCCCCAGCTTTCCTGGAGGTTTGCTGCCTGGTGCTTTGCTGCCTTCCTCCCACCTAGGGAACAGCAAACTCTTAAGGAGGTGGAAGAAAAGCAGCCATTCATCCCGAAATGCTAATGAAACGAGTTTGAAGAGCTGAAATCTTGTGCCAAAGGTGGAACAAACAAGCGTAAACAAGATTTATCCGTTAAATTAATGAAATTGCTTTATTATGGATTATGTTTATTTCTTAATAACAGCTGTAGCACAGAGGAGATCAGTAACTCACCCGAGAGCAAAACAGCAGCGAGGTGGCAGATTCAGAACCGTTGGAGAGTCTTGGGTCCAAATTTAGTGACTATAAGTTATTGTAATTTATGCTCCTAATTGAAGAGGATATTGTCCTTAATGAAAGTCTATAGAAGCAGAGATGATTATGGCCGAGACAGGCTATAAACGAGCAGCTTTAGAGTACACACCTCACCTTTTAACATTTTTAAGTCATTTGAAGTGCCAACTCGCTAATAAAATGTGACATTAACGCTCAGGGAACAGCCAAGGCAGAAGTTAAGAAAGTTCTCCAAAGCAGTTGGCAACTTCTAGAAGGTGACTTAGCGTCTTCTGTGCACATTAAAAAAGGAGTCAGTCCTGTCCTTATTCCAATGCATTGGAATAAGCTGCCCAGGGAGGTGGTTGATTCCCCTTCCCTGGAGGTGTTTAAGGCACAGGTAGACAAGGTCCTGAGGGACACGGTTTAGTGTTTGATAGGAATGGTTGGACTCGATGATCCGATGGGTCTCTTCCAGCCTGGTTGTTCTATGATTCTGTGATTTCAGCATCCTTGGGCTGAAATCTGTTTGTCTTCGAATGGTTTGGGTTTGGGCTTCTCAAAGACATCCAGAGAGGTCACAAGCAGTTTGAGCTGAGTTTGGAGGTTGTAACCCTTAGCCTCCTTGGGCAGCCTGCAAAGCAGAAGTTTGCTTCCGAGACAGATGTGGGGTTGAAGCAGCACAACTGGCACGGAGACACCATCTCAGCTTTCCTGTGTTTTCTTTCCCTCTAGATCCTGACCGTGTCGGGCCCCCCAGAAGGAGGGACGAGAGTGACCATCCGCGGCGTCAACCTGGGCCTGGATTTCTCTGAGATTGCCCACGGGGTGCAGGTTGCTGGGGTGCAGTGCACGCCCCTGCCCGACCAGTACGTCGTCGCAGAACAGTGAGTGCCCTCCAGGACCTTCCTTGTCCCCAGTCCAGGTCCCCAGGGCTGGTATTGCCTGCAAAAATACCATGTTCAGTTCTGGGCTCCTCACCACAAGAAGGACGTTGAGGCTCTGGAGCGAGTCCAGAGAAGAGCAACAAGGCTGGTGAAGGGGCTGGAGAACAGACCTTATGAGGAGCGGCTGAGAGAGCTGAGGGTGTTTATCCTAGAGAAGAGGAGGCTGAGAGGAGACCTCATTGCTCTCTCCAACTACCTGAGAGGAGGTTGTGGAGAGGAGGGAGCTGGGCTCTTCTCCCAAGGGACAGGGGACAGGACAAGAGGGAATGGCCTCAAGCTCCACCACGGGAGACTTAGGCTAGAGATTAGGAGGAAGTTTTTCACGGAAAGGGTCATTGGGCATTGGAATAGGCTGCCCAGGGAGGTGGTTGATTCCCCTTCCCTGGAGGTGTTTAAGGGACGGGTAGACGAGGTGCTGAGGGACATGGTTAGTGTTTGATAGGAATGGTTGGACTCGATGATCCGATGGGTCTCTTCCAACCTGGTTGTTCTGTGATTCTACAATTCTATGAAAAAGCCTTTTCCCTGACACCCAGCGAGTGCCCAGGAGGCAAATAACTCATCTGACTCTCATGCATCTTCTCTCTACCCTTTCCAACCCTGTAGACCTGCGGGAAGGAGTCAGGGGGCGGATGATGCCTGGGATGGGGCAGGTCATTCCTCCACTAGAAGGTGTTCGGATGCTCTCTCAGGGGGTCGAGCAGCCCTTGTAAGCTTTCGTTAAGTGTTTTGTTTCCTTCCACACGGTGGTTTCTGCTTTGGTAAGCAACTTTTTTCTGATGAGCACCTTACTGCTGGCGCTGAGCCTCTCTGCCCCCTCGGCTCCTCCTCGTCGCACTTGAAATTCAGGCGGCGCCGCTGGCTGCATGCAGCCATTTGTTAGGCGGGTGAGGCGGTGACAGCCGCTTAATCTGAATGGGCCTCCGCTGGAGTCAATTCATTTATTTCACTAAGAAAAATGTCAACCGAAAATTAGAAAATAGGCTTGTAACAGAGGATGGGCGAATCAACCTCCCAAAGTGACACACGCTCCGGGTACTGGGTGTGGGGAAGATGTTCTGGTGGAGACAAGGGGCTGAGGGGCGGGGGGGGGGGGTCATTTGGGCAGGGCGGGAGAGCAGCAACGCGTGACCTCTCACCTTGGGATGGTTAAGTTTACCTGGAGGGGACCAGGATGGTGTCAGAGAGTCGTAGAATATCCAGGTTGGAAGAGACCCATCAGATCATTGAGTCCAACCATTCCCGTCAATCACTAACCCATGTCCCTCAGCACCTCGTCTACCCGTCCCTTAAACCTCTCCAGGGAAGGTGACTCAACCCCCTCCCTGGGCATCTCTGCCAGTGCTCAATGACCCTTTCCATGAAATATTTTTTCCTAATATTCAGCTTAAACTTCCCCTGGTGGAGCTTGAGGCCATTCCCTCTCATCCTGTCCCCTGTCCCTTGGGAGAAGAGCCCAGCTCCCTCCTCTCTACAACCTCCTCTCAGGTAGTTATAGAGAGCAATGAGGTCTCCCCTCAGCCTCATCTTCTCCAGGATAACCCCCCACCAGCTCTCTCAGCCGCTCCTCTTCTTCTCCAGCCCCTTCACCAGCTTCATTGCTCCTCTCTGGACTTGCTCCAGAACCTCAACATCCTTCTTGTGCTGAGAGGCCCAGTCATGTGTGGTAGGACCATGGCCACTCACGGCGAGTGGCTCCCCTGTGGAGCCCATGAGTTGCCCTGGCAGCACAGATCAGCCTCAGCAGCAGCTGGAAGTGGTTTTCCTCTGGTGGTGAAATGCATTTGGTGGGTCCCAGTCTGATCCCAAGCACAGCAGAAGGACCCATTGCTAGGATGTGTTGCCGTTGGCTTGGGGTTCGCTCACTCCTTGTCTTGCTTTCCCCACCTATAAGACAGAAACACCACTAATCTCATTCTCAACAACGAGGATGTGTGTGGTTGATCTGGATGTGTGTGGTTGATCCGTTAGGAAGCGTTTGCCCAGCAACGATGCTCTGCACGGCCAGAGCACCCATCGGGTGCTCTGGCCGTGCAGAGCATCGTTGCTGGTGCTGCAGGAGTCGCTCCACGAGCTGCTCCACCAGTGCTGTCTCCGCTCGCTCTTCGGGCTCTTCTGCTGAGCAGCACTTTGTTTTATTTTATTTCTCAAACAAAGGCTGGAAGATTATAAAATTATCCCCCTTTGATGGTACGAAACCCTGATTTTATAATCATGACTCTAATTACAGCTCTCCAGCTTTCAAAGTTTGTTAACATCATTAAAACATTTACCCTGGGTAGATAACGGCAAGCGTTTGCATGAGAGCTGCCTTTTAAAGATGAAAACAGATAAAAGGACCCTCTTCAGGGTTCTGTGGGCAGACTGAATTCCAAGGCTGTAATGACTCACCATATGCTCCAGCCACACAATCTATCAGCCGGCAATTAGGTTAATGTTGGTGAAAGGGCCACTTAGCCCGGCAATCAGCACCCTACGGCTCTGCCCGAATGCAGCATGTTGTAACAAGGTGCCTGCTGGGAATCTGGCTTTTATCAGGCCTGTAGGATCAGGGGTACCAGCTCACTTGAGCCCCATCCTGGATCAGGGGTACCACATCATCAGTTGGGCCCCGTCCTGGATCAGAGGTACCAGGTCAGTTGGGCTCCATCCTGGATTGGGGTAGCAGGTCACTTGGGCTCCAACTTGGTTCAGAGGTAGCAGGTCAGTTTGGCCCCATCCTGGATCAGGGGTAGCAGGTCACTTGGGCTCAATCCTGGATCAGGGGTAGGAGGTCACTTGGGCTCAATCCTGGATCAGGGGTAGGAGGTCACTTGGGCTCAATCCTGGATCAGGGGTAGGAGGTCACTTGGGCTCCATCCTGGATCAGGGGTAGGAGGTCACTTGGGCTCCATCCTGGATCAGGGGTAGCAGGTCACTTGAGCTCCATTCTGGATCAGGGGTAGCAGCTCAGTTGGGCTCCATCCTGGATCAGGGGTAACAGGTCAGTTGGGCTCCATCCTGGATCAGGGGTAGCAGGTCACTTGAGCTCCATTCTGGATCAGGGGTAGCAGCTCACTTGGGCTCCACCCTGGATCAGGGGTAACAGGTCAGTTGGGCTCCATCCTGGATCAGGGGTACCAGCTCAGTTGGGCTCCATCCTGGATCAGGGGTAGCAGGTCACTTGGGCTCCATCCTGGATCAGGGGTACCAGGTAACTTGTGCCCCATCCCACAGCCCAGTATGTACAGGAGCTGCTGCTTTACTGGCAAATAATCAAATATTTGTTGTTTCCCACCACATTTCCTTGCTTCCTGGGGGAGAAGTAGCTCTGCTCTCCTGCCCTGCCCTTGCAGCATCAGGAATCAGGGGACAGGACAAGAGGGAATGACCTCAAGCTCCGCCAGGGGAGATTTAGGCTAGAGATGAGGAGGAAGTTTTTCACACAGAGGGTCATTGGGCATTGGAACAGGCTGCCCAGGGAGGTGGTTGATTCCCCTTCCCTGGAGGTGTTTAAAGGACGGGTGGATGAGGTCTTGAGGGACATGGTTTAGTGTTCGATAGGAATGGTTGGACTAGAAGATCCGATGGGTCTCTTCCAACCTGGTTATTCTATGATTCTATGAATCACTTCTCCTCATGTGCCCATGGGCTGGGAGGAGCAGAGGAGCAAGGATGGAGTAGCGGGCAGCGAGGTGCATGGGTGATGATGTCTGGCTGCAAGGTGGAGAGAGGAGTACGTGAGAGATGCAGCTGAGACGCTCCCGTTCCTGTTCTCCAAAGGCAGCGTCTCTCTAGGCAACACGTTTTTGATGTGCAGCACTGAGGCTTTGCACATTAGAGCTCTTTACTGGTGTGTATGTATTCCATGAGGCCTCCTGGCATCACCTGCCTGTGCTGTCTGTGGGTTCTTTCCTCTTTTAGTCTTTTTATTTTGCTTTATTTTATTTTTAGTGCTGTTAATGCTGCTGGAGGCAGCTGGAACGCTCCCTTCCTGAAAATTGGAGCCTTTCATGCATTTGCATGCGATCGTCTCCCCTGCTGCTCTGCAAAAGCATCTTCAGCTTTGCTGGGGAAAGGGATGCTCTGGCTCTTTTCTCTGGTCTCACTCCCTGGGCCAGACACCAGCAAGCAGCTCATCAGCAGCATCCCCTGCTTCATGGCATCCTCAGGTTTCCAGAGTCTAGCGGGATGCTCTTGAATTTGTCTTTTTGTTGTTGTAGGAGCAAGCAGCAGCCACCCCCTTAAGTCCTAACAGGATGATCTTCAATTTGTTTCTTCTGTTTGCTGTAGGAGCAAGCAGCAGCCACCCCCTTAGGCAGAGCTGAGAGCCCTGACCTCCCTCAGGAAACCTGTCTGAGACCTGCTGGCGCGCAGGGCAAGTTGCTCCTGTCCTCACAGGTTTCTAGAGCTTAGCAGGATGCTCTTGAATTTGTTTTTTTCTGTTGCTGTAGGAGCAAGAAGCAGCCACCCCCTTAGGTCTTGCTGAGAGCCCTGACGTCCCTCAGGTCAACCTGTCTGAGACCTGCTGGTGCAGCAGGAGTTTGCTTGGTCTCATCCCTGGTTGGTGTCACACCCTACCCCCAGCACCCTCGATCAGGGGTAGCAGGTCATTTGGGCCCCATCCTGGATCAGGGGTAGCAGGTCAGTTAGGATCCATCCTGGATGTGGAATGAGGATTTCCTCATCTCCCCTTAACCCAACTGCTCTCCTGGTCCTTGCCGCTTTCCCTGTGCCCGCCAGGCTGAGCTGAGCCCTGGAGGAGCCCAGGATCGGTGCTGCTGCCTCCTCTTCCCAGCACCAGCCCTGTCTCTGCTGCAGAGGCTGCTCTGTCTCTATCTTCCCCGAGCAGGCTTCTCCATTTTTGATTAACTGGGAGGCTGCAGTGTGAGCTGTTCCCTTAATGAACTCATCCGTTACTCTAAGGACTTCGCACTCGCTTTGCTACTGGCTAATATATTGCCATTAGTGCTCGGCTTTGCTCTGGAGTTTACAGCTTGTAATAATTATGTCTAATTTTGATTTTTTTTTTTTCCTTTAAATTACTACATGGGGTAAAAATAGACTCCGTAATTAACTTCTCCCAAAGAGGCAGATATCAAAGTTAAAGAGGGAGGAGGGAGGGGGGTAAAGAAGGGAAAAATGAGAAAGTCAGCTCTGCGTGGATCTCACGTCGGCACCTCCTGCCGGAGCCTCACTGCGGCATTTCTGCTTCCAGGATCGTCTGTGAAATGGGGCAGGCGCTTCCAGGGATCAGCTCCGGCCCAGTGCTCCTGTGCATCGGAGAGTGCAAGCCCGAGTTCACAGCCAAGTCCGCGCAGCAGTACATGTTTGTGGTGAGTGTCTCGTCTCGGCAAGGGTTGGGGGGCAGCACACGTCCCACACACACAACAGCCCTGCTGGAGGAGCCACAGAATCACCAGGTTGGAAGAGACCCATCAGATCATCGAGTCCAACCGTTCCCATCAATCACTAACCCATGTCCCTCAGCACCTTGTCCACCCGTCCCTTAAACCCCTCCAGGGAAGGTGACAGGTGATGCTCTTCTCCCAAGTGACAGGGGACAGGACAAGAGGGAATGGCCTCAAGCTCCACCAGGGGACATTTAGGCTAGAGATTAGGAGGAGGTTTTTCACGGAAAGGGTCATTGGGCATTGGAATAGGCTGCCCAGGGAGGTGGTTGATTCACCTTCCCTGGAGGTGTTTAAGGGATGGGTAGACGAGGTCCTGAGTGACTTGGTTTAGTGTTTGATAGGAATGGTTGGACTCGATGATCCAATGGGTCTCTTCCAACCTGGTTGTTCTATGATTCAACCCCTTCCCTGGGCAGCCTCTACCACTGCCCAATCACCCTTTCTGTGGGAAAAAAGACATACTCGGGAAGGGCTTTTTCCTCCTCCAAGGCTCCTGCTTCAGTGTAGGTTTTCTCTCTTGGTGGTTTCCGTTGGTTCGAGCGGGTCCTTTCTTTCCGTTGTTTAATTAGCAGCCTTTTGATTCATAAACCTAAAAGCTGCAGCTGAGCTTCCTCCTGTCTCCAGGTTTGCCTAAACAAGGCACTTCATCCGGCTGCATTGATTTTGTGCTTAGTGGGATCTGCATGCAGGGAGATGCCAGCACTTACCGCAATTTGTAAACTAATTGAGAGATAAATCAGAGCCCCTGCCACCCCAACAGCGTTATAAGCAACACCCGCCCCTGGGATTGAATTTATTCCATGAAATATCAGCCTATTTAGCTCAAATATGCCAGAAACCCCTCTGATCATCCCAGGGCAGTGCCAATACGCTCCTTGGATTCGCTCTTACTGAAAGGCAGGTTCCCAAGCGACACGAGGAGGATGCTCTCTTAAAATCATTAAGGTTGGCAAAGACCTCTAAGATGGTCCAGTCCAACCTTTGTGTTAAATAATAACCGGGAGCCAGTGGAAGGTAATTACGGTGATGAATCTTGGAGCCGCACCTTGCAGCAACCTGGAGAGTATTTGCTGAGCATCATCCTCCTTCGCGTTGTTGCTTCTGATTTTCCACACTCACCCTGATTATATCGCTTCGTTATCTCAAGCACCTCACGCTCCTAGCACATCATTTCCTTTGGCTAGCCAGCCTCCATTTTTCTCTTTAGCACCACCACAAATTCTGTTACAGCTGGTTTATGCCGTTAAAGTTGGTAGTAAAATTGATTGGTGCCTTAAAGCAGAGCTCAGCTCTGACCCTGAGCGGGTTCATGCCTTGGTGAGCTCATCTGGTGGCTGACACCACGCAAGAGCGATGCCGTCACCCTAATCACACTCGCTTTAGCCAGGGAGGTGGAACCTTGGAGGTGCTTTGGATCTGTAAATCTGTCATAATTAGCACCAAATCCTGAGCTGAAGAGGGAAGCATCACACAAGTCCTAAGTTCTCTGTCTTTTCCTTATTTATGCTCAGGGTTAGAGCCTGAGGTTCTATTTTTAACAACACTTTGAATTCCCAATGACTGAGATATTTAGCCAAGGTGATGTTCACACCAGTGATGTAGCCAGGAGATGCTCCTAAAGGATCCGGAATGTCCCCAGTGTGTGTCTGGGAGCTCCTGGACCTCAAGGAGCTGTTAAAACAATTACTCCCAGGTCTTTATTAGTGTAGACATCACTATTACCATTCTTATTGTCTTACTAGCTGGGATAGTCATCCTGAGCTGGAGGAGGATCATGTAACCCAGGTCCTGAGCCCAGAGGAGATAAGAGCTGTGAGCTGACTCTGTTGAAGGATGAATCTTCCTCTCCTTTCAACGTTATTCTGTAATTATCCACATCCAGGTGGACTGTGTGTTTTCTCTCTGGTGTATTCAGGAGTCGGGGTCAAACAGGCTTTTGGTCTAAGCTGCTTTGGCAAACGCTGCGGTGCCCAGAGAACACGTGTTGTGTTGTGAAAACAGGAGAGCCAACGGGACAAACTGGCTGAGCTGCCAAGCTGGTGGTACCAGGGGAGCAGAGCTGGGAGGCTGCCAGCCTCTGCGGATGAGAGTCGTGGAGAGGGGAATGTGAAAGCGTTGGTAGATCCATTTGGTAATGTCCACTGATTGAAAACAAATAAAAAGGTACCTTTCTGTGAATTCTATTAAGAGGGATAAATAGCTGTCGTGGTGCAAGGCAGGACAAAGAAGTGGCTGTGCTAATATCACTGATGAAATGTTGAGTGGGATCTAAGTTCCCCCCCATGAGGATGTGTTTTCAACTGGAAACAGGCTCTGCCCCCACAACACTGTCAGTATTTCCATTTCAAAAGCCACCGTGGGAAGGTGGTTGGAGGTTGGTCCTTCTCCAGCCCGTTCCCCAGTGCAGCCCCCGAGCAGCCGCTCGCTGGCAGCTACCCTGGCAGCAGGTAGGAGCGCTGAACGTGTCCTTTTCTTTCTCCAGACGCCGGTGGTGAGCTTCCTGAACCCCAGCCGTGGTCCAGAGTCGGGAGGGACGATGGTGACCATCTCCGGGCACTACTTGGGAGCTGGCAGCCGTGTGTCTGTGCTCCTGGGGAACCAGACCTGCGAGTTCTACGGGTAAGAGGCTGAGCTGAGCCAACACTGGGCCCAGAGAGTGGTGGGAAATGGTGTTAATTCCAGCTGGAGGCCAGTCACAAGTGGGGGTCCCCAGCGCTCAGTGCTGGGTCCAGCCCTGTTCAGTGTCTTCATCAACGACCTGGATGAAGGCATTGAGGGTACCCTTAGCAAGTTTGCAGATGACACTAAGCTGTGTGCAAGTGTCGATCTACTGGAGGGTAGGGAGGCTCTGCAAAGGGACCTAAACAGGCTGGATCCATGGGCAGTGTCCAATGGGATGAGGTTTAACACGGCCAAATGGTAGGTCCTGCACTTGGGGCACAACAACCCTATGCAGAGCTACAGACTGGGAGAAGTCTGGCTGGAAAACTGCCAGGAGGAGAGGGACCTGGGGGTGTTGGTCGACAGCCGACTGACCATGAGCCAGCAGTGTGCCCAGGTGGCCAAGAAGGCCAATGGCATCCTGACTTGGATCAGAAATGGTGTGACCAGCAGGGCCAGGGAGGAAGTTCTTCACACAGAGGGTCATTGGGCATTGGAATAGGCTGCCCAGGGGGGTGGTTGAGTCACCTTCCCTGGAAGTGTTTAAGGGACGGGTGGATGAGGTCTTGAGGGACATGGTTTGGTGTTTGATAGGAATGGTTGGACTAGAAGATCCAATGGGTCCCTTCCAACCTGGTTGTTCTATGATTCTAACACGGGCTCCTGGTTCTCAGCACCGCGTCACCTCCTGTAGCTGAACACGCAGCCCCAGCTGCAAAACACACAGCAGAAACTCATCTGGGAACCCCCGAAGCCTCTCCCGTTCCCTCTTTCATTACATGAAGCCATTTTCTCTCTTGCTGTGACTGAGCCTGGCTTGGCAAGGGCGGAATGGCATGGCTATTAGTGCTGTCCATCATTTCATTTTAATGCCGTTACGATGTTAACTGGCCCAAAAATCTCAGTCAGACATCACTGCCATTGTAAAATGTTTATTGGAGTCATCAGCGCCTGCCCCAGCCTGGCTGATAGGAAGGAAATGCGACATTTATAAGAAACGTCCAGTTTCTCTTCTCTCACATCGACAATTTGTGTTGTTTTTTTTTTTTCCTGCAGCCACTGCTGCAGGTACCTCAGCCTCTTGGAAACGCTCTGAGCGAGGGCTCTGCTCGTGCCTTCTGCTGAGCAACGTGCCCGGCCACAAAGCTCCTTTGAGATTTCTCTGGCAAATTTGCTTTCTACCCAGCAGAGTAAACACGAGAGTTGACATTTGCAGGGTTTAATGGCTTTTCTTGGGGCTTAGTTAAAAAAAGATACATGCGGTATACATCTGTGTGCATCGCACACTCGTCTGTGCCCAGTCCCAAGTGTGCAGCTGCTTCCCGGAGCAGCGACTCGTAGCGTGGGCGCTGCCTGCACAGCAACCTGAGCACAGCAGCGTCATGTGCAAAGGGTCCTTGAATCCTGTGTTGAGGTGTGGGCCCCTCAGCACAAGAAGGATGTTGAGGCTCTGGAGCGAGTCCAGAGAAGAGCAACGAAGCTGGTGAAGGGGCTGGAGAACAGGCCTTATGAGGAACGTCTGAGAGAGCTGGGGTTGTGTAGCCTAGAGAAGAGGAGGCTGAGAGGAGACCTCATTACTCTCTACAACTACCAGAGAGGAGGTTGTATAGAGGAGGGAGCTGGGCTCTTCTCCCAAGTGACAGGGGACAGGACAAGAGGGAATGGCCTCAAACTCCACCAGGGGAGATTTAGGCTGGAGATTAGGAGGAAGTTTTTCACGGAAAGGGTCATTGGGCATTGGAATAGGCTGCCCAGGTTGGTGGTTGATTCCCCTTCCCTGGAGGTGTTTAAGGGATGGGCAGACGAGGTCCTGAGGGACATGGTTTAGTGTTTGATAGGAATGGTTAGACTGGATGATCCGATGGGTCTCTTCCAACCTGGTTGTTCTATGATTCTATGATAATCCCTTCAATAGCCAATTCTCTTCAGGCAACCTGCAGATACTGCCCTGCACAACCCGGGGACGAGCTTGGAGTTCTCAGTGTGTTCTAATTACGACAGGCAAGCAGAAGCTTAAAGAAAGCGAGCAGCGGTGTCTGAATGGCAGCATCCTTCACGCGGGGGTCACGCTGTGCACTTTGTTGTGCTCGGACTGTTTTGAGGCAACGAACTTCAATTGTACTCGAGGGTGTGGGGGAGCCTGATTAGATGAAGCACTTTTCTAATGAGATTCACTCTAATTACAGCTTCCCCCGTTCTCCCCTCTCTGATCGGAGGAGTGGGTAGATTCACCATGACGACATAATAATAGCGCGGAAAGCTAATTAACTGATCAGAGGGAGCGGCGAGCGGCTCTGCCAGCAGCCGTGCGTCACTCTGGATCTCGGGCCAGAGCGAAGCAGGCGCCGTGGAGGCTACCGGGGCCGAGCGGCTGTGCCGGCGCGGGGCGGCCAGGCGGGCAGCGGGCACGGGAAGGCTCCGAGACACAGCGGGGAGGGCGGAGAAATGTGCTTGTCACACACACGGATGCCTCCGTGGTTAAATTAAACCAAGGTGGAGGGTGAGAATAACATGAGAAGGGGAGGAGGAGGAGAGTGGGAAGGAGAAGACATGCAATTACCTCAATAGAAGCCGTCAGGTCCAATTTGTTTCAGGAGTTTCCATAAAATCAGGGGTTGGAAGGGACCTCCAGGGAGGTGATTCTCCCTCTGGACTCAGCACTGGGGAGGCCGCTCCTTGAATCCTGTGTCCAGTTTTGGGCCCCTCACCACAAGAAGGATGTTGAGGCTCTGGAGCGAGTCCAGAGAAGAGCCATGAGGCTGGTGAAGGGGCTGGAGAACAGGCCCTATGAGGAGCGTCTGAGAGAGCTGGGGGGGTTTATCCTGGAGAAGAGGAGGCTGAGGGGAGACCTCATTGCTCTCTGCAACTACCTGAAGGGAGGTTGCGGAGAGGAGGGAGCTGGGCTCTTCTCCCAAGGGACAGGGGACAGGACGAGAGGGAATGGCCTCAAGCTCCACCAGGGGAGATTTAGGCTGGAGATTAGGAGGAAGTTCTTCACACAGAGGGTCATTGGGCATTGGAATAGGCTGCCCAGGGAGGTGGTTGATTCCCCTTCCCTGGAGGTGTTTAAGGCACAGGTGGGTGAGGTGCTGAGGGACTTGGTTTAGTGTTTGATAGGAATGGTTGGACTGGAAGATCCGATGGGTCTCTTCCAACCTGGTTGTTCTATGATTCTATGACCTCAAAGCCCAGCCAGTTGCATCTCCAGCTGCATCAGGGGCTCCAAGCCCCATCCCAGCTGCCTTGGACACCTCCAGGTTGCTTTGAGCAACCTGTTCTAGGGCCTTCCCACCCTCACAGACAGACAGATGTCACTACTCTCTCCCCTGTGAGACACCAGAACTAAATAAGCCATGGAAACAGCCCTTTCAGCCAGCTGGAGGCAGGTCTGGGAAGGTGGGATGACCCACAGCCTTCCAGGGATTCATAGAATCATAGAACAACCAGGTTGGAAGAGAGCCATCGGATCATCGAGTCCAACCATGATTGGATTTGCCTCCAGCACTTCTGGAGGAGCAATATCCCCTCTCGCTGCAGAGCTGTGCGGTTCCTCCCAGCTGGGACCCAGCAGCAGCCCTGCTCGCGTCTCATTCCTCTTCTCCATCCACCCACCGGTGCCTTTGTGCTTTGCTCCCCTGCCACCTCGACCTTCTCGGGGGCTGTGAGGGAAGCAGATGGTCTGTTGTGTCCGGGCAGCCAGCGCCGAGGCTGAGGTCAGCCCTGCTCTGACGGGCAGACAAAGCCAGGAGGCAGCGGCGGCGATGGCATCGCCCTTCCCAGGCAGGAGCTTTGTGGGCTCCTTTATGCTTCTCACAAGGGTCCGTGCGTGCGCTGGGGTGGGAAGGGAAAGAATTTGGCTTTTGAGTGAGCTGCTGCATCCCATTTCAAAAGCAGCCATCTGTTTTCACACGCCCAACAGAAGGCGGAGGGTTCACAGAGGGATGCGGGAGGCTGCAGGTTGGCACAAAGCGTGATTTCAGGAAGCCTGTGCCTCTCTCTTGGTGAGCAGGCAGAGTCCTTTCCCTTACAGAGCTCTGCTCTCTCCCTCTGGTGCCGATGAAGCCCACAGGAGCTCATCACTTAGCAGGTCTCAGGGCTGACTTCAGAAATGGTGTGACCAGATTATTCTCCCTCTGGACTCAGCACTGGTGAGGCCGCTCCTTGAATCCTGTGTTCAATTGTGGGCCCCTCAGCACAAGAAGGATGTTGAGGCTCTGGAGCGAGTCCAGAGAAGAGCAACAAGGTTGGTGAAGGGGCTGGAGAACAGGCCCTATGAGGAGCGGCTGAGAGAGCTGGAGTTGTTTATCCTAGAGAAGAGGAGGCTGAGAGGAGACCTCATTACTCTCTCCAACTACCTGAAAGGAGGTTGTAGAGAGGAGAGAGCTAGGCTCTTCTCCCAAGGGACAGGGGACAGGACAAGAGGGAATGGCCTCAAGCTCCACCAGGGGAGATTTAGGCTGGAGATTAGGAGGAAGTTCTTCACACAGAGGGTCATTGGGCATTGGAACAGGCTGCCCAGGGAGGTGGTTGATTCCCCTTCCCTGGAGGTGTTTAAGACACAGGTAGATGAGGTCTTGAGGGACTTGGTTTAGTGTTTGATAGGAATGGTTGGACTCAATGATCCTATGGGTCTCTTCCAACCTGGTGGTTCTGTGATTCTATGATTCTATGACTTGAGGGTTCAGCCTTAGAATCATAGAATGCTTTGGGTTGGAAGGGACCTTAAAGATCATCTAGCTCCAACTCTCATGCCATGGAGGCAGATTTTCATCCTTCTTGTCCTGGATCTGCGTCTCAACCCTCCCGGAATGGAGACAGGAGATGTTTGCCCTTCTTGTCCATCATCTGACCCACAACCTCCCTGCCATGAGAACAGGAGATGTTTGTTCTTGTCCCACTAAAGGGATGGGTTGTGCCTCGATGCCACAATCACCCTTTAACGCTTCCCTGGCTTCTCTCTCGTGCAGGCGATCCATGAACGAGATTGTCTGCGTGTCGGCCCCATCAGCCCACGGCCTGGGGGCTGTTCACGTCTCGGTCAGCGTGGACCGGGCTCAGCTCGAGCAGACCTTGCTCTTCGAGTACATCGACGACCCGAAGGTGCAGCACATCGAACCCGAGTGGAGCATCGCCAGGTAACACAAGGATCCGACAGTGGGAGAGGAGCCGGTTTGCTCGGTTTGGGTCTTCTCTCTCAGCAAACACTCAGTGAGGGTGAAATAGAGACTATTTGAGAACACACATCCAACCAAGGACTTTGGATTTGTCAGTGCTGGGCCCTGTGTGATGTTTGTGCCTACCAAAAATCAGGTCCAGATTTACTGGTTGCAATTACCGAGGCAATTAGAGCAGCAGCAGCAGCCTGCACCAGGATCCTGGGAGCGCAAGTAAAGCCCTGAGATCACTCCCATCTGCTGAAGAACTGCACAATCGGTCATTACAGGCTGCTTCTTGCAGTCCTGGAATAAAAGAAAAGCAGCAACCACAGAGAAAGGAAAAAGCTGATGCTCATCAAAATATACTGTTTCTCCCAGATTCGCTGCCAGGGCTGGGGTGGCCGGTGCTGTCACATCACCGTGATGCTAAAAAGCCTGGGACGCAGTCATCCCCTGCTATGACTTTAATGGTTGTGCTCCCCAGGGCTGTAATGCAGCCATTCCTCTCTAATTCCATTTATTCCTTTTAATATTCCTTTAACCTGGAGAAGAGGAGGCTGAGAGGAGACCTCATTACTCTCTACAACTACCTGAAGGGAGGTTGTGGAGAGGAGGGAGCTGGGCTCTTCTCCCAAGGGACAGGGGACAGGACGAGAGGGAATGGCCTCGAGCTCCACCAGGGGAGATTTAGGCTAGAGATTAGGAGGAGGTTTTTCACAGAAAGGGTCATTGGGCATTGGAATAGGCTGCCCAGGGAGGTAGTTGATTCCCCTTCCCTGGAGGTGTTTAAGGGACGAGTGAATGAGGTCTTGAGGGACTTGTTTTAGTGTTTGATAGGAATGGTTGGACTCGATGATCCGATGGGTCTCTTCCAACCTGGTTGTTCTGTGATTCTAATATTGCCCATAAAAGAAGCAAATGTCTGTCAGGAGGCTCCGTGAGGTGTTTGCTTTGAGCCCAAACTGAAAATCGCAGCTGGTTTTGGGGAGATGGGCTGGTGGGGGCTGCCAGGATCGGGGGCGGACAGGGCCCAGCTGGGCTCTGCCGCAGAGGCTGGAGTGAATCTGGGCTGTGCTGCTCCAATTAACACAGGAGAGAAGAAGCCAAGAGTGAAGGACTTTGCTCAGGGGCACTGGAGCCTGGGGGGTTGTGTCACCAGCGGGTGTTCTTCATCCCTCTGTGGCGCCGGGTGACAACTTGCTGTGTCGGCAGGCCAGATGCAAAGGGCCGTCAGTTCCTTCACCGCACGTACCATTCATCCTGTTCCTTAAAAACAGCGCCGCGTAAATCATTTAACACTGTGACTAATTTATTGTCTCACGCGTTTAGTCTCAACTCGGTTGATTCCTTTGGTCCCATTTCTCATCCTGCTGCTTCGCCGAGGTGGGAGAGGGAGCAGAGAGAATCTTGTAGAGAGTAGAGGATGTGAGACTCCGCTCCCCAGCAACTCGGGGAGAGGGTATTAATCCACACTGGTGCCTGAAGTGTCTGCGGAAAACATCTTCCTGAGATCAACAAGCATCCTTGTTGTCAAGCACAATCTCTCCACAGAGCCCTCCTGCCCGATGCATTAATCAGGTGTCTCCTGCTTCTCCACAGCGGATACACACCCCTGACCATCACCGGCTCCAACTTGGATGTCATCCAGGAGCCGAGGATCCGCGTCAAGTACAATGGCAAAGAGTTCGTCAATGTAAGTAGCTGCTAGCAGGGAGGTTCTGCTGCTGGGCTGAGTCCCTCCATCCCAATGCCCACCTTCCAGGCCAGGTTGGATGGGGCTTGGAGCCCCTGATCCACTGGGAGGTGTCCCTGCCCATGGCAGGGGTGGGACTGGCTGGGCTTGGAGGTGGCTGTGGACCCAAATCATTCTGTGATTCTATGTTGCACACAAATCACTTCCTCAGCAGCCAAGGAGTTTTTGAAGCTGGAAATGGACAATTCCATTTTAAGTCATCTCCATCACTTCAAGTTCTGTCTGGGGTCAGAGAGACGTGTTTCACTCCTGAAATTCCTCCTCCTGTCTGAGCCCTGAGAGCTCTCCTCTCCCCTAGCATCCTTCCCTTCCCTGGACATCGCTCAGCTCTCCAGGCACGTTATTAGGCTGGAGATTAGGAGGAAGTTTTTCACAGAAAGAGTCATTGGGCATTGGAATAGGCTGCCCAGGGAGGTGGTTGAGTCACCTTCCCTGGAGGTGTTCAAGGCACGGGTGGATGAGACCTTGAGGGACTTGGTTTAGTGTTTGATAGGAATGGTTGGACTAGAAGATCCAATGGGTCTCTTCCAACCTGGTTATTCTATGATTCTATGATGGGAAGTATAGCTGTCCCCATCTTCCCCAGCTTCTCTCTGCTTCCCCTTTCAGTCCTTCCCTTTCTATAAAAGCCCAAAGCTCTTGCAGCACTGGGACCTGTCGGCTCTGAGGCTGCTGTGTTCAACTAACCTCTCCCTAGCTGCCTCTCTATAAATAAACCTCCTCTTGCCGCAGCTCTCGGCTCCACAAGCCTGTCCCAGCCTGGGGAGGGAAGGAGAGAGGGGAAAATGCTTCTGAACAAGAACCTTTCAGGCCTCTTTTGCATCTTGACCCCCACAGTAAGGGCAGGTGCTGCTTCCCTGCACCCCCCTCACCAGGCAGAGGATGCTGGACGTGGGGCTCTGGGTATTTTGGTGAAGTTGGGTGTTATTTTTATGCCTTTTCCCTCCTATCATCCCGTTAGAGGAGTTTGGAATTAATCTGGAGAGCCACCTCCTTCCCCTAGCTGTACTTTTTTTTCAGTCCAAGAGTGAGAAACTGCAAAGAATCCTGAGCTAAATGAGAATTAAGCGACGTTCTTGTGTGCTGCGAGTAAGAATTGTACCTCCAGGACCCACAGCAATTATTTTGACCAAGTAAAACCGAAAAATATTGTTTCTATGCGGTGATCTTACTGGCTGCGTCTGGATTATCTCTGAAAGGGCAAATCACTTAGCAGTCTTTTCCTATTCCTTTTCTCCTTTTCTCTCTGAAGACCTTTTTCCTTTGAGCTCTTTTTTTAAAAGGCATCTAATTTCGTTGTTAGCAGCTACGGTTAGAGTGCTACCAAAATAATTCCGAAGACACAAAATGGAGTGAAATTCAATTTTCCACCTACGGAGGGAGGCCAAACGGTTGGGCTCTCGCTGCTTTAGAAGGCAGGAGGCTCATAAATCAGCCGCCTCCCTGCTTCCAGGAGGGAGATGACCTTCACGTTCCCTCCAGCCCACGAGTGGCAGCCGATGGTTCCTCTCCCTCGCTGGCATCGGGGAATTGCCTCTGATCAGCAGTTTGGAGCAGGTATTCGCCTTGGGGCTGCTTCAAAGCCAGCCAGGCCGAAGAGCCTGCTACAGGAAAGAAGAAAGGAAGGAAAGAATCATAGAATCATAGAACAACCAGGTTGGAAGAGACCCATCGGATCTTCTAGTCCAACCATTCCTATCAAGCGCTAAACCATGTCCCTCAGGACCTCATCTACCTGTGCCTTAAACACCTCCAGGGAAGGTGACTCAACCACCTCCCTGGGCAGCCTATTCCAATGCCCAATGACCCTTTCTGGGAAAAACTTCCTCCTAATCTCCAGCGTAAATCTCCCCTGGTGGAGCTTGAGGTCATTCTCTCTCGTCCTGTCCCCTGTCCCTTGGGAGAAGAGCCCAGTTCCCTCCTCTCTACAACCTCCCGTCAGGTAGTTGTAGAGAGTAATGAGGTCTCCTCTCAGCCTCCTCTTCTCCAGGATAAACACCCCCAGCTCTCTCAGACATTCCTCATAGGGCCTGTTCTCCAACCCCTTCACCAGCCTCGTTGCTCTTCTCTGGACTCACTCCAGAGCCTCAACATCCTTCTTGTGCTGAGGGGCCCACAACTGAACACAGGATTCAAGGAGCAGCCTCACCAGTGCTGAGTCCAGAGGGAGAATCACCTCCCTGGCCCTGCTGGTCACACCATTTCTGATCCAAGCCAGGATATCATTGGCCTTCTTGGCCCCCTGGGCACACTGCTGGCTCATGGTCAGTTGCTGTCGACCAACCCCCCCAGGTCCCTCTCCTCTTGGCAGTTTTCCAGCCAGACTTCTCCCAGTCTGTAGCTCTGCATAGGGTTGTTGTGCCCCAAGTGTAGGACACAGCATTTGGCCATGTTAAACCTCATCCCACTGGACTCTGCCCAGCACTCCAGCCTGTTTAGGTCCCTTTGCAGAGCCTCTCTACCCTCCAGCAGATCCACACTTCCACACAGCTTTGTGGAAGACTGATTTTGAAGCATATATTCTATCCCTGAGCTGGCCGAATGGAAGCAGATTGCCCTAAATTGTTGCTGTAAGGTCTCCAAGCTGGATTAAACGTTTCCAGCTGAACTTGAACATCCTCATCCAGGCCAGGGTGAGGTTTTTCCCTGCTTTCTCTCACGGCATCGCCTCCTCTCCAGGTCTGCAAGGCGGTGAACGCCACAGCTCTGGCCTGCCTGGCCCCTCCGCTCACCGCCGAGTACCGGCCCGGCCTGGACGCCGTCGAGCGGCCTGATGAGTTTGGGTTTATCTTCAACAACGTGCAGTCTCTGCTGGTCTACAACGACACCAAGTTCATCTACTACCCCAACCCCACGTTTGAACTCCTGAGCCCAACCGGGGTGCTGGAGCAGAAGCCGGGGTCACCCATCATCCTGAAGGTAAGGAGACCCTAACCTGGTGGGAAGAGGCAAAACCTTCCCAGAGGGAGCAGATTTGTACCCCCTTTGGAGAATGGGGCAGGTTGGAGGCAATTCCATCGTTTGCCCAAGCTGGGAATGAGATGAAGTCTTATCAGGAGCAAATGAGGGACCTGGAGGTGTTTATCGTAGAGAAGAGGAGGCTGAGGGGAGACCTCATCGCTCTCTGCAGCTCCTGAAAGGAGGTTGGAGTGAGGTGGGTGCTGGGCTCTTCTGCCAAGTAACAAGGAATAGGATGAGAAGAAATGGCCTCAAGTTGCACCAGAGAAGGTTTAGTTTGGATATTGGGGAAAAAATTTACTGTATGAGTGGTGAAGCCCTGGTAAAGGCTGCCCAGGGCAGTGGGGGAGTCTCCATCCCTGGTGAGACTCAATGACCATGTAGATGTGGCACTTTGGGGAAAGTTTTAGTAGCCACAATGGGGCTGGGGTGATGGTTGGAGTGGAGGAGCGTCGAGGTCTTTTCCAACCCTAATGATTCTATGAAAACTGGAGAAATTCACTGCATCCTTGTTCAGTCTTCTCTGCCTTCATCCCTAGGGCAGAAACCTGTGCCCACCTGCTCCTGGCGGAGCCAAGCTCAACTACACCGTGCTGATTGGAGAAACACCCTGTGCCGTCACCGTCTCCGAGACACAACTGCTGTGTGAGCCACCGAACCTCACCGGGCAGCACAAAGTGATGGTGAGAGACCAAACACTCCTCTCGGCACCACTTCCCTCCCATCCTTCCTTCTCTTCCTCCATCTCCCTCCCTCACTCAGACGCTGAGTGCAATTTTTTGTCCAAGGATAGGTAGGATTTTGTCCAAGGATAGGTAGGATCTTTGTGGCCGAGTCTGAAATATTGATGTGGATTAGCATCGAGAAACTTATTCCTTCCTTGAAACTCCCTGTGTCCTGTGGGAGTCTTCTAGAAGGACCAGATCTTTCTGGTGGTGCCTTCAGCACCAGGTCCCATCCTTTCTCTGGTGCCTCCTGCTCTTCCTTTGATAAATGAGACCATTTTCAGTGGGTTTTACCAGTCCTTGCAGCCAGGCCCAATCCAATAAGTGGATGGCAAGGCTTTGCCTCTTCCTGGAGCAGAAGCAGCCAGGGACACCTGAGCTCTGGAGCAACAGCCCTGTCCAGGATAACAGTTGGTGTCTTTCTCCGCTTTGGTTTTGGGCATCGCTGCTTCCCCTGATGGACTCGCAGACCGAGCTCGCAGCTGCTGAAGTGCTCGAGCAGAGCCCAAATGGGATTGTAATTGTGATTTATTTCCCGTTACGTTTAGCGTCCAAAACATATTCAGATCATCACAGAAGGACAACCTGGCTGGTCGCTGCTTACAGCTGTGGCCAGAGCACCCGAGAAAAACCTGTCCCAGCATTAACCTCCACCGCGTTTGCTTCCTACCTACCACATGGGGCTTTCTCCTCCCTTCTCTGTTCTCTCTTCCCAGTTGCTCTGGCCTCTTGGCAGTGAAATTATCGCTGGGTTGCTAATGTTCACGGTTTACAAAAAGAGAGTTGAAAGCTTGTAAAACGACGGGTCAAACGGAGCCATCGGATAATAAGAACAAAGCCCAGATAGCGGAGGGATGGTACATTTATCACAGTTTGAAGCCTCCCGGTGCTCACACAAGCTGCACCCTCTGTATTTGGAGGTGATCAGAGGTGCTGTAGCCTTGGCTGAAACAAGCTCTGCGGTTTATCTCTCCCGGGGTTCTGCGCAGCCCGTGCAGAGCAAGCCCTGGCTGGAAAGGGTGGGATTTTAGGATGGGCTTGACCAGAAGCGGTTGGTTACCTCCTCTGCGCTTCGCAGGTGCGTGTTGGTGGGATCATCTTCTCCCCGGGCTCGGTGAGCATCATCTCCGACAGCCTCCTCACCTTGCCGGCCATCGTCAGCATCGCCGCCGGAGGCAGCCTGCTCCTCATCATCGTCATCATCGTCCTCATCGCCTACAAGCGCAAGTCCCGAGAGAACGACCTGACCCTCAAGAGGCTGCAGATGCAGATGGACAACCTGGAGTCCCGGGTGGCCCTGGAGTGCAAGGAGGGTCAGTACTGCTCGCAGCAGGCACTCCGTGTGCAGGTGCAGGGAGGTTATTCTCCCGCTGTGCTCAGCACTGGTGAGGCTGCTCCTTGAATCCTGTGTTCAGTTCTGGGCCCCTCAGCACAAGAAGGATGTTGAGGCTCTGGAGCGAGTCCAGAGAAGAGCAACAAAGCTGGTGAAGGAGCTGGAGAACAGGCCTGATGAGGAGCGTCTGAGAGAGCTGGGGGTGTTTGATCCTGGAGAAGAGGAGACTGAGAGGAGACCTCATTACTCTCTACAACTCCCTGAAAGGAGGTTGTAGAGAGGAGAGAGCTGGGCTCTTCTCCCAAGGGACAGGGGACAGGACAAGAGGGAATGACCTCAAGCTCCACCAGGGGAGATATAGGCTACACATTAGGAGGGAGTTTTTCACAGAAAGGGTCTCACGTGTCTTTCTCTGCTCTCCCCCAACAGCTTTTGCAGAGCTGCAGACGGACATCAATGAATTAACGAGTGACCTGGATCGCTCTGGGATCCCGTACCTCGACTATCGGACGTACGCCATGAGGGTCCTCTTCCCCGGCATCGAGGACCACCCTGTCCTGCGGGAGCTGGAGGTTAGGAACAGGCTGTGCCCCCACCCCTCGAAGCACCCTCAGGGAAGCCAGTGGGAAACCCTGAAGCACCTTTATGCCTTCCGCACCAAATCTTAGTAGAGGCACTGAGGTTCGTAGGCTGAACCCATTGAAACTGAGCAGTTAGTGTTCTGTCCCCATCACACACTGCTCGATTCCTCTCCGTTTCCTCTCCCTGGTGTCACTTTAGTTTGATTTTACGGTGTTTTCCGTGGCCATAGGCCAGCAGTAGAGCTTGCCAGGTAAGTTTTCAGTGTCCTTTTCGAGTCCTCCTGAGCTAGGGTGCAAGAGTTTGTTTGGCCTGGAGAAGAGGAGGCTGAGAGGAGACCTCATTACTCTCTACAACTACCTGAAAGGAGGTTGTGGAGAGGAGAGAGCTGGGCTCTTCTCCCAAGGGACAGGGGACAGGACAAGAGGGAATGGCCTCAAGCTCTGCCAGGGGAGATTTAGGCTAGAGATTGGGAAGAAATTTTTCACAGAGAGGGTCATTGGGCATTGGAATAGGCTGCCCAGGGAGGTGGTTGATTCCCCTTCCCTGAAGGTGTTTAAGGGACGGGTGGATGAGTTGCTGAGGGACATGGGTTAGTGTTCGATAGGAATGGTTGGACTCGATGATCCGATGGGTCTCTTCCAACCTGGTGATTCTATGATTCTAAGAGGAGGCTGTAGGATGGGAGTATCCTGCATGGAACACCCTGCTGCTGTTCCATGGCATGTCCACAGGAGGGCAAGCGCTGTGGCCAGGCTTGGCTGGACCTGAGCAAGCACCATCTCCTCCTCAGTTTAACACCAGGACATGGAAACACCTAAATCAGATTTTCACTGAGGATTTAGAAAAACTGGTAACATAAGGAATTTGGGAATGGTTGGACTCGATGACCCGACAGGTCTCTTCCAACCTGGTGATTCTATGATTCTATAAACAGTCCCATGAGCTCACCTCACAGATGGGTGCTGCTCACCTGGCTTGATGATTCAAGAAACAATCTGATCTGTTAAAGATGCATCTGATCCTGCAGGGGATGGGACTGGATGTTGCCCTTCTCTGGGTGCTCCAGCATCTCAATCAGAGAATCATAGAATCACCAGGTTGGAAGAGACCCACTGGATCATCGAGTCCAACCATTCCCATCAACCACTAACCCATGTCCCTCAGCACCTCGTCCCTTAAACACCTCCAGGGAAGGTGACTCAACCCCCTCCCTGGGCAGGCTCTGCCACTGCCCAGTGACCCTCAATGAGCTTCTTGTAGTGAAGGACAAAACTAAATTGCATAAAATTAGATTCCTTTCCAGTTGGCCACCAGCACTGAGCTGCTATCGTGGTTGTGGTAGAACCCAACAGGCTTTAAACCAGCCTCTCTCAGCCCATTCCCATGGCCTGAACTTTCCAGTTCTGTGCATTACGTTCACTGCTTAAATTGCCAAATCATCTGACGCTCCAGCAAACAGCTCTGAATGCTTTTTATTTGTTCTCCTCGTGAAAAAAAACCCCAGAATTGCAGAAGTGATAAATGTGTTGCCAATTACACAGTCGCTTAATTATGTAATGTTAGTAAAACCAATATGTAAGTCTCCGAGATGTTTGGTAAAGAGTCGCTTTAATGCACTTCATCATTTTCACTTGGCATAAATCACTGGGATCTGAAAACCTCGATTAATTTTTTACACTTGTCCCATAATAAAGCAACGGTCTAAATTATTATTTCATTTACTTTCAAGAGTGTCACTTTTTGTGCAGAACGAGCAAAATTGGATGTCATTTATAGGGCCATTAGCCTCAAAGCAGCAGCTTTATGGCCTGCAGAGTGCTGATTGGAGCAATGATTAAGGTGAGCCGTGACCCGAAAGCTTCAGGAAGGGTCAGAGGCCTCGTTTAGGGATGCTGAGACCCTGAAAGATGGGCTTGTGCCCCCAGGGTTAAGCCATTCCCCCACCTCCAGTGAGAGCAGAGTGATCATGACAGCCGACTGACCATGAGCCAGCAGTGTGCCCTGGTGGCCAAGAAGGCCAAGGGCATCCTGGCTTGGATCAGAAATGGTGTGACCAGCAGGGCCAGGGAGGTGATTCTCCCTCTGGACTCAGCACTGGTGAGGCTGCTCCTTGAATCCTGTGTTCAGTTGTGGGCCCCTCAGCACAAGAAGGATGTTGAGGCTCTGGAGTGAGTCCAGAGAAGAGCCACGAAGCTGGTGAAGGGGCTGGAGAACAGGCCCTATGAGGAGTGTCTGAGAGAGCTGGGGGTGTTTATCCTGGAGAAGAGGAGGCTGAGAGGAGACCTCATTGCTCTCTCCAACTCCCTGAAAGGAGGTTGTGGAGAGGAGGGAGCTGGGCTCTTCTCCCGAAGGACAGGGGACAGGACAAGAGGGAATGGCCTCAAGCTCCACCAGGGGAGATTTAGGCTGGAGATTAGGAGGAAGTTTTTCCCGGAAAGGGTCATTGGGCATTGGAATAGGCTGCCCAGGGAGGTGGTTGATTCCCCTTCCCTGGAGGTGTTTAAGGGACGGGTGGATGAGGTCTTGAGGGACATGGTTTAGTGTTTGATAGGAATGGTTGGACTAGAAGATCTGATGGGTCCCTTCCAACCTGGTTGTTCTATGATTCTATGATCCTGTGCTGCTCTCTAGACCCTTCTTCTCCTGTGCCTTGGCTGATGGGTGCACTCTCCTCCACCACAGGTCCAAGGGAACGGGCAGCAGAGCGTGGAGAAGGCCTTGAAGCTCTTTGCGCAGCTGATCAACAACAAAGTCTTCCTGCTGACCTTCATCCGGACGCTGGAGATGCAGCGCAGCTTCTCCATGCGCGACCGCGGCAACGTGGCCTCGCTCATCATGACGGGGCTGCAGGGCAAGCTGGAGTACGCCACCGACGTGCTGAAGCAGCTGCTCTCCGACCTCATCGAGAAGAACCTGGAAAACAAGAACCACCCCAAGCTGCTCCTGCGCAGGTAACGCAGGGGAAGAGGGAGAGGAGGAGGCTGCAGGCAGGTCTCTGTGGTGCCTTGGGCTCGCGTGGCCACGTTGCTGGGGGCACCGAGGGCTCTGCAAGACCAGAGTGGTGTCACAAGGAAAATGCTGCTTTCCATGGGGAAAGTCTTTTGAGGAGTGGCTGAGAAAGCTGGGGATGCTTAGCCTGGAGAAGAGGAGGCTGAGGGGAGACCTCATTGCTCTCTGCAACTCCTTGAAAGGAGGTTGTGGAGAGGAAAGAGCTGGGCTCTTCTCCCAAGGGACAGGGGACAGGACGAGAGGGAATGACCTCAAGCTCCACCAGAGGAGGGTCAGGCTCAACATTAGGAAAAAATTCTTCACAGAAAGGGTCATTGGGCAGTGGCAGAGGCTGCTCAGGGAGGGGGTTGAGTCACCTTCCCTGGAGTGATTTAAGGTGCGAGTGGACGAGGTGCTGAGGGACATGGGTTAGTGTTTAATGGGAATGGTCGGACTCGATGATCCGTTGGGTCTCTTCCAACCTGGTGATTCTATGCTTCTATGACTTTGACCCCTCCATCCCTCATCAGTCTCTGGGACACAGAGTTAAGACTACTTTGCGAGTTCACAGATGACTGAACAGGTTCTTAAGGTGGATCCATGATTCCTCTGTGCCACGAGCTGCTTCCATCTGTGTCCCTTTGGGTCCTGGCCCTGCTGCAAAGGCCAGTCGCGGCCAGTGACCTCATCTCGCCGGGGTGGGTGGGTGAAGGGAAGGATTTCACAGCTCTAGGAAAACTTTCAGGGATTCCTCCAGCCATAATGAATATCCTTGACAGGAAATTGCTTTAAATCTGGCTGTGTTTGCAGAGGCAATAACTCTTCTCGGAAAAGGAAGCCGTCTTAATTTCCCCCGTGGTTTGACGACTCGCTGGGAAGGCGTCTTCTGCCTCAGCCATCAATAATGACTTTTTGCCGTGCTCCAAAGTACGCACGGCTGGAGAGCAGAGCTGCGCCCGCTTCTCTCCACAGCACCCAGCCAAAAGACGAGGCCACGGGCAGCACCAGTTTAGCCATTTCAGCCACCAGGCTGATGTCCCAGCACACACACAGAATCGCTAGGTTGGAAAAGACCCACAGGATCATCAAGTACAACCATGAGGCCAGGCTGGATGGGGCTTGGAGCCCCTGATCCAGTGGGAGGTGTCCCTGCCCATGGCAGGGGAGGGACTGGACGGGCTTTGAGGTCCCTTACAACCCAAACCATTCCATGATGCTCAGCAGTGGCCCAGGTGGCCAAGAAGGCCAATGGCATCCTGGCTTGGATCAGAAATGGTGTGACCAGCAGGGCCAGGGAGGTGATTCTCCCTCTGGACTCAGCACTGGTGAGGCTGCTCCTTGAATCCTGTGTTCAGTTGTGGGCCCCTCAGCACAAGAAGGATGTTGAGGCTCTGGAGCAAGTCCAGAGAAGAGCAACGAAGCTGGTGAAGGGGCTGGAGAACAGGCCTGATGAGGAGTGGCTGAGAGAGCTGGGGGTGTTTATCCTGGAGAAGAGGAGGCTGAGAGGAGACCTCATTGCTCTCTACAACTCCCTGAAAGGAGGTTGTGGAGAGGAGGGAACTGGGCTCTTCTCCCAAGGGACAGGGGACAGGATGAGAGGGAATGGCCTCAAGCTCCACCAGGGGAGATTTAGGCTGGAGATTAGGAAGAGGTTTTTCACAGAAAGGGTCATTGGTCAGTGTCAGAAGCTGCCCAGGGAGGTGGTTGATTCACCTTCCCTGGAGGTGTTTAAGGGACGGGTGAATGAGGTCTTGAGGGACATGGTTTAATGTTTGATAGGAATGGTTGGACTCGATGATGCGATGGGTCTCTTCCAACCTGGTTGTTCTATGATTCTATGAATACTGTTTTCCCTTGTCCCATCACCAGCCCTGTTACGCTTACGGCTGGAGCCCTGTCACAGCTCCTGGTGGTGTCGGTGCATGAAGCAGCCCCAGCTGGAACATCTTACCGAGACTTAATAAGGAATGATCAGCCAAAGAACGAGAGAGTTTTCTTGTTTTCTTTTTTTTTTTTGAGCTCTCTGGTGGCAGCAGTCGATAATTGACGCTCAACGCTTTCTCTCTTTCTTCCTCGCTTTCCCATCTCTGTTTCTTCCACGAGTGGCCCTCACGGGAGGCAGCGGAGAAGTTGACATTAAATCAAAGAGCTGCTCTGGTTCCTGGCACAGAGAGCAGCACACAGCAGTCTGGAGGCCTACACAGAGCGAGGAAAATTAATAACATACATATTTATTTTTTGAGTTCTCTCAGCAATTTTTTGTTTAGTTTCGGTTTAGTCCCGATGCCTCAGGAAGCCGGAGGAGCAGCCAAGGTGCTGGTTGCTGGCATCGGGCTCCTTTGGAAAGTCATTTCTGCATCGTGCTTTACTTTTGGTCAATATGAGGAGGGTTTTCTCCGAGTGTAGGGATTCTATTCTGTTTGTGTTCCAAAGGTTTCCAGCTGAAAGAGGGAAGATTGAGATGAGATCTTAGGAAGAAACATTTTGCTGTGAGGCTGAGGAGGCTCTGGAACAGGCTGCCCAGAGCAGGGGTGGCTGCCCCATCCATGGAGGGGTTCAAGGGCAGGTTGGATGGGGCTTGGAGCCCCCGAGCCAGTGGGAGGTGTCCCTGCAGGGTTGGAATTCGATGGGCTTTGAAGTCCC
Organism: Coccyzus lansbergi; assembly: GCA_033558105.1. NCBI lineage: Eukaryota > Metazoa > Chordata > Aves > Cuculiformes > Coccyzidae > Coccyzus > Coccyzus lansbergi. Next base: position 229,072 of record JAUMJK010000430.1, on the reverse strand, counting down.
TTCCCACTCAAGCCAATCCAGATTCTATGCAAGTGTTTCCTTTTGCTGTTTCAGTCAGGTGATCTTGTATAAAGAAAAAAATAGATAAAGAAAGAAAGATAAAGAAATAGAAGGGAATGGTGAGGCATGGGGAGTACCCAATACCCTCTTCCCATATAATATAGAATCATAGAATCACCAGGTTGGTAGAGGCCCATCGGATCATCCAGTCCAACCATTCCTATCAAACACTAACCCATGTGCCTCAGCACCTCATCTACCTGTCCCTTAAACACCTCTAGGGAAGGTGAATCAACCACCTCCCTGGGCAGCCTATTCCAATGCCCAATGACCCTCTGTGTGAAAAACTTCCTCCTAATCTCCAGCCTAAATCTCCCCTGGTGGAGCTTGAGGCCATTCCCTCTCATCCTGTCCCCTGTCCCTTGGCAGAAGAGCCCAGCTCCCTCCTCTCTACAACCTCCTTTCAGGTAGTTGGAGAGAGTAATGAGGTCTCCTCTCAGCCTCCTCTTCTCCAGGATAAACACCCCCAGCTCTCTCAGCTGCTTCTCATAGGGCCTGTTCTCCAGCCCCTTCACCAGCTTCGTGGCTCTTCTCTGGACTCACTCCAGAGCCTCAACATCCTTCTTGTGCTGAGGGGCCCACAACTGAACACAGGATTCAAGGAGCAGCCTCACCAGTGCTGAGTCCAGAGGGAGAATCACCTCCCTGGCCCTGCTGGTCACACCATTTCTGATCCAAGCCAGGATGCCATTGGCCTTCTTGACCACCTGGGCACACTGCTCTCCAACCATTCCTACCAATCTCCACCTCGTCCACTCGCACCTTAAATCCCTCCAGGGAAACATCTTCTCCGTGATTCCATATTTCACTTGCTCCTATCAGGGCACTGATGCTGGTGTCAGGCCCTGAGCCTCCAGCATGACTTCTCTAGGGCTAATCAGGATGCTTACCAGTTCTTAATTTAATAACCTATTAACAAAGTAGTTTATTAAATTCCTATTCACTCTGAAGCAGGTAGTGTATGATTTTCTAAGGTTTTCACCTAGTCTTTAGGTCACATCCCAGCCTGTCTGTGTGCCCAGGCTCACCAGAGCAGCCCTGCCAGCTCTTCTCCTCCTTAATTGGGTGACCGAAATATTTTAAACAGGAGAACAATGCGCGTGTCGATGTGCAGGCTGAATTTTTAGGCAGTTAATCAATTCAGGCTGAAATTCTTCAGGGATCTGCAGACATTTTCGCAAATTCCTGGCAGATGGTTGTGATCCTGAGAGAGATGATGGATAACGTGACCCCCCCTGGTCCCTTCGCTGACTGGCGTCGGGTTTTTTTGTTTGCTGAAATCCGTGGCTCCCGTTTATTCTTGCTCTGCTTGACTCTGCGATGAAGCCCTGTTGCTTCTACAGGGCGTGTTTTTCATTAAATGTCAGAGTTTTCAAACATGTGAGATGCTGTATAAATAGATATTTTAGCCTGGAGGAGAGAAGGCTTTGGGGAGACCTTAGAGCAGTTTCCAGGGGCTCCAGGAAAGCTGGGGAGGGGCTCTGGATCAGAGAGCACAGGGGTAGGACCAGGGGGAACAATTTGAGCTACAAGAGGGGAGATTGAGATGAAATCTTAGGGAGAAATGTTTTATTGTGAGGGTGAGGAGGGCCCTGAAACAGGTTGACTGGAGCAGTGGCGGCTGCTCCATCCCTGGAGGGGTTTCAAGGTTGGATGGGGCTTGGAGTGACCTGATCCAGTAGATGTTCCTGCCCATAGCAGGGGTGAAACTGGATGGACTTTGAGGTCCCTCTCAACCCAAGCCAGTCTGTGATTCTGTGATATTAAGAGGCAGTTAGTCCCTAATTCAGTGACCCCAGGAGGTGCTGGCCATAAACACGGTAGCGCAGAGAGATTCCCAGACCTGGTGGATCTGCTGCCTCACTGCAAGCTCACCGTGAAGGCAGAGGGGGGCACATTCCTCAAAGGAAAGGGAGGGCAAGGGGTTGGATCCCCACTTATTCACCTCTTGAAATTTGGACTGGATTCCGGTAACACACGTGGAGTGAGAATCATAGAATCATAGAACAATGAGGTGGGAAGGGACCCATCGGATCTTCTAGTCCAACCATTCCTATCAAACACTAAACCAAGTCCCTCAAGACCTCATCCACCCGTCCCTTAAACCCCTCCAGGGAAGGTGAATCAACCACCTCCCTGGGCAGCCTGTTCCAATGACCTTTTCTGTGAAAAACTTCCTTCTAATCTCCAGCCTAAATCTTCCCTGGTGGAGCTTGAGGCCATTCCTTCTCGTCCTGTCCCCTGTCCCTTGGGAGAAGAGCCCAGCTCCCTCCTCTCCACAACCTCCTTTCAGGTAGTTGTAGAGAGCAATGAGGTCTCCTCTCAGCCTCCTCTTCTCCAGGATAAACACCCCCAGCTCTCTCAGACGCTCCTCATAGGGCCTGTTCTCCAGACCCTTCACCAGCTTCGTTGCTCTTCTCTGGACTCGCTCCAGAGCCTCAACATCCTTCTTGTGCTGAGGGGCCCACAACTGAACACAGGATTCAAGGAGCGGCCTCCCCAGTGCTGAGTCCAGAGGGAGAATCACCTCCCTGGCCCTGCTGGTCACTCCAGTTCTGCTCCAAGCCAGGATGCCATTGGCCTTCTTGGAGAAGCAGGTTGATTGTGCCCAGGGTGATGTGCAGCTTTCCCAGCACAGCCCTGGGGTGGACTGGGAGACACTCTGCCACCAGCACCGTCTCCTGGCCTGGGCAAAGGGATTTTGAGGCTTTAAGGCAAGTCTCCTGGTCCTGCAGAGCCAGCATTAAAAAACTCTCATTAGGATCCATTGTATTTAAATTAGAGATAATCTTGGGCACAATGTGGAGAGAGGATGCTGGGTGGGACCTGGAGGGAGAAAGCTGCAATTTGGCTGCCATTGTCACTCTGCAGCTCCCTGATTGCCAGCAGCCACACAAATCCCAGTCATTTACTGAGCCAACCTGTAATTTGCACCACGTGCCTGGAGCGGAGTGTCACCAGGCTCCCTGTCACCAGCACCTGTCACAGGGCTGTCAGCTGCGGGAGATGTTGTCAGCTCCAGGAGCCGATGCAGTGATGGGGGAGACGGTGCTGGTCGGATCCTGCTGCTTACCTGCTCCAGAGCTGTGGTCCCGGTTCAGAGCACCACGGGAGCTGTGGCAGGGTGCACGGCCTAGACATTAGGAGGAAGTTTTCCTAGACATTAGGAAGAAATTTTTCACAGAAAGGGTCATTGAGCATTGGAATAGGCTGCCCAGGGAGGTGGTTGAGTCACCTTCGCTGAAGGTGTTTAAGGCACAGGTAGATGAGGTCCTGAGGGACATGGTTTAGTGTTTGATAGGAATGTTTGGACTCGATGATCCGATGGGTCTCTTCCAACCTGGTGATTCTCTGATTCTATGGTGTCTTCTGCATCCCTTATAGAGATGATGTTGGGAGGACCAACATAGGCATTGTGGCTAAATAAATCCATTTTTCTCTGGAAACTGGGCTAAAATTGTCTCCCAAAGACACCGAGAGCTCATCAGTGCAAAGTCTGCAATGTTGGACCTAGCAATTAAATATTCTTTCTTGGAAACATCTGAAGGGAATTTCAAGGCGTCCCTTGGGAAAAGCTGAATTGACAAAGTCTCTCTTGGTGGAGTGTCACGGATGTAGGGACAACCTGTGGACACTGGTGTGTTTTCTTTCTGTTCCCATTTCCTAGGCTAAAGTTCCTCCTCTGATTTGCACATTCCCAAGGTTGCTCTTTTAACATTAGGTATCAAGCTGGACTCATCAGATATTTTTTGACAGGTTTTAAGTCAAATGTGTGCTGAGTGCTCTTCTTCCCTGGCCTGGTAGATGAATATGGTTGGACTCGATGATCCAACGGGTCTCTTCCAACCTGGTGATTCTATGATTTTTCACCATGTGCACCCATGAGGTCCAGTGCAGCACATCAACCACTTTGCTGCTCAGTGTAATCCTAACCTAGCAGCTCAGTTTCCCCTTCCCTGGTGCCACTCAGGGTGATTTGGGGCCTCTCGTGCGTGATTTGAAGCTGAACGTAACGTTGGTGTCCTCCTGGCTTCCCTAGAACCGAGTCGGTGGCTGAGAAGATGCTGACGAACTGGTTTGCCTTTCTCCTCCACAAGTTCCTCAAGGTAAGGAGGGATGGAGCTGAGCCCCCGCTGCTGCTTTGCTGCCTCCCCCAGCACCCACCCCAGGGCGAATCAGGGCTGGGAGCTCTTCAGCCAAGTCAGAAGATGTGAGAATTGGCTTGGAGATGCCTTCACCTGGTTCTGCTGCTCCGCAGGACGTGCTCAGCGCTGCTCAGCCCTCGGGTGTAACTCACGTGTAATGGAGTTTCTGTTGCTTCCCTTGAGCGCTGTTTAGAGCCTCTGCTTGGGAGGTTTTCCACTCTTTGATTTAAATGTCTCTTGGCTTTGGTTTTGCTTGTTTCACCTCTCTGTGCTCTCCAGAACGCTCCAAACTCTCCCCGGCTCGAGCGCTTGCACCTCTTTAAGCCTTGGAGACAATCCTCACTTACATCTCCAAGCCTGAGCTTCCATTTTTTTCAACTTCAAAGCCCCACGGAATCTGCTTCGTGGGAGGGAGCAGTGAAATCAATATACCAAATTCCCTTTTTTACAACCGTGTAGATTCAGTGGAGATTTACCAAGCCAAAGGCAACACACTCATCGAACTACAGAGCTCACGGTTTTGGACGTCCTCTCCAGGAGCTGCCGGGGCTAGAGAGTGGGTTGCACGTGTGCTGAGGATCGAGTCCCTGGGGCTGTGGCTCTGCTGAAACGAATCGTGTGCAAAGTCTGTCTGCAGGCCAGGGTGGGTGGCCCTGGAGGAGATGCACCATCACCTCTGTGTTAGTTTTACTGTCTGTCTCGTTGTGTAGGAATGCGCTGGAGAGCCGCTCTTCATGCTCTACTGTGCCATCAAGCAGCAGATGGAGAAAGGTCCCATTGATGCCATCACGGGAGAAGCCCGTTACTCCCTCAGTGAGGACAAGCTGATCCGGCAGCAAATCGAGTACAAAACTCTGGTGAGTGATGACTGGAGAAGCTGTCGTTGCGTCGCTTCGGTCCTCCCGGCTTGGCTGGGAGCAGTTCTGACCTTTAGGCTGGTGATTAGGACACTGCTGTCAAGCGCTCTGGTTGCCAGTGCAGTAAAGCATCGTGCTGGTAGACCCTTGCCCAAGTCACGTTGTGGCCCCTCAGCACAAGAAGGATGTTGAGGCTCTGGAGTGAGTCCAGAGAAGAGCAATGAAGCTGGTGAAGGGGCTGGAGAACAGGTCTGATGAGGAGCGTCTGAGAGAGCTGGGGGTGTTTATCCTGGAGAAGAGGAGGCTGAGAGGAGACCTCATTGCTCTCTCCAACTACCTGAAGGGAGGTTGTAGAGAGGAGGGAACTGGGCTCTTCTCCCAAGTGACAGGGGACAGGACGAGAGGGAATGGGCTCAAACTCCACCAGGGGAGATTTAGGCTGGAGATTAGGAGGAAGTTTTTCACTGAAATGGTCATTGGGCATTGGAATAGGCTGCCCAGGGAGGTGGTTGATTCCCCTTCCCTGGAGGTGTTTAAGGGACAGGTAGATGAGGTGCTGAGGGACATGGTTTAGTGTTTGATAGGAATGGTTGGACTCGATGATCTGATGGGTCTCTTCCAACCTGGTGTTTCTATGATTCTAAGGCTTTGAAAAGCACGGGTTGAGGGAAGTGTTTTATCTACCTGTGCATTGAGCATTGTTCTCCGTGTAGCAAATGAAAGTGGACACCCTAGGCTGCTACCTTAATAGTTGTTTTAAAGATGTACTAGATGGAAGTAGGGATGCAATGGGGTTTTTTTATAAGAATGTGTTGTGGCAGATGTTGTTCTCCTGGATGCTTGTCTGAAGCCCTTTAGAAGGTCACGTGGTTCTCTTTCCCTTCCAGATCCTAAACTGTGTGAACCCAGACAATGAGAACAGCCCAGAGATCCCCGTGAAGGTGCTCAACTGTGACACCATCACTCAAGTCAAAGAGAAGATCCTCGATGCTGTGTACAAAAATGTCCCCTATTCTCAAAGACCAAGAGCAGTCGACATGGACTTGGGTAGGAGCTTCCCTGCCTGGGGACGATCAGAGGGGGTTTGGATATCAGTGATTCTCAGTGGGTTTTGCAGAGCTTGAAAACTAGAGCTCAACCTCCTGAGAGGAGGTTGTGGAGAGGAGGGAGCTGGGCTCTTCTCCCAAGGGACAGGGGACAGGATGAGAGGGAATGGCCTCAAGCTCCACCTGGGGAGGTTCAGGCTGGACATCAGGAAGAAATTTTTCATGGAAAGGGTCATTGGGCAGTGTCAGAGGCTGCCCAGGGAGGGAGTTGATTCACCTTCCCTGGAGGGGTTTAAGGGACGGGTGGACAAGGTGCTGAGGATCATTGGTTAGAGATTGGTGGGAATGGTTGGACTCGATGAGCTGTGGGTCTCTTCCAACCTGGTGATTCTAGGATTCTATGACTTTAACCCATCCATCCCTCATCAGTCTCTGGGACACAGAGTTAAGGCTGCTTTGTGAGTTCACAGATGGCTGAACAGGTTCTTAAGTTGGATCCATGGTTCTCTTCCAACCTGGTGATTCTGTGATTCTATGATTCTTTGGGATCAGCTAATATTCCATTGATGGTGAAGGCTTCAGGAGTTGTTTACTCTTGCACTCAAAGCCTTTCTCAGATGGGGTTGGGACTGGAGGAGGCGCTGGGAAGGTCCTGTGCTTTGGTTTAACTAAACACTAGAATCCTCTTCGTGGGAATAGAAACCATCTCGTGGTTTTGCCTCTCTGCAGAGTGGCGGCAGGGCCGGATAGCACGCGTGGTCCTGCAGGACGAAGACATCACCACCAAGATCGAAGGAGACTGGAAGCGCTTGAACACCTTGATGCATTATCAGGTAAGGAAGCAGCCCCAGCAGGGAGCTGCCAGGAGAGGAAGAAATGGAATGGTTGGACTCTGTGATCCTATGGGTCCCTTCCAACCTGGTTGTTCCATGATTCTAAGAAAAAAAAGCAAAGCAGAAATTAAATTCCCCAAGTATCGCGTCTGCCAAGACAGACAGGGAGGTCACATTTGGATGATACACCAGAAGGACTCAATGTGCTTATGCATTAGATGGGAAAGCAACCTTGACATGGATCTTGAAGAAAGCAGCAGAGTTGAAAATTGGCTAAATTAGAACCGTCAGCCGTGCTAGTGAGATAGAGGGAAAGTCAGAGAGGGCTGAGCTGCCGCTGCTGGAAACGTCAGGCCAGGGGAGGGATGGTCTGCGGGGCTCAGGCCACTGCGTGGGAGTCTGAGACATCCAGGAGTGAAGCAGGGAGGGAGGAGAAGGCTCTGCGTTCCTTCAAAGCTCAGGAGATCTGGTCCGAAACTCCAAGGCTGCAGCAGCAGCTCATCTCTCCTACTCACTATCTTCCTACATGTCGACTCTAGAGCATCTTGCAAGGAGGAAGTTTTTCACGGAAAGGGTCATTGGGCATTGGAATAGGCTGCCCAGGGAGGGGGTTGATTCCCCTTCCCTGGAGGGGTTTAAGGCGCAGGTAGACAAGGTCCTGAGGGACATGGTTTAGTGTTTGATGGGAATGGTTGGACTCGATGATCCGATGGGTCTCTTCCAACCTGGTTGTTCTGTGATTCTATGAGTGAAGAAGGGAAACAGCAAATACTTTAAACATTGCCACATGGGCTGGTCAAGAGAGTGCTGCAGGGAGATTCAGCATCCCTGATGTAGTTTCCGAAGCCAAGTAACAAGAGTTTTGCTGTTGGATGTCATGTAAAAATGGTTGGACAACGAAGAAGCTGTTCTGCGCATCAGCCAAGGTGAACGAGGTGACCTAGGAGACTGTTACCATCTTTAGTTTTTTCAGCTTCCGTGCTCAGGCTGCCCTGGGTAGGTGTGCGTCTGCTGAAAAGGGCTTCTTGCAACGTGGCACAGATGGAAAATGAGAGGTAAAGCTGGAGCTGAGGGAGGTTTGGTTAAAGAGAAGCCAAGGCTTTTACTCCAAGCCTGTCTGCAGCAGGGGATAACTGCATTAATTGGGACCTGTAACCCACTCCTGTCCATCACTACCTACTCAGGAGTGGTTTAGTATTTAATCTGGCATCTCTCCCTGTTTATACACCATCTCGAGTCCATCAGCGTGACTCACGCTGCGTAGGTTGAACAGGAGCCAGTGTTGACAGGAGCGGCAGAACCAGGGAGCGCAGAACGAACGGCATCAATATGCAAAGTGCAAGGAGAAAAGCGCCTCGAGGGTCAACTTCTCCAAGCAGCCCGAAGGGTTTAAAGACCGATTACTGTAAAATGTCATCAGAGACGTGCGGATGAATTCCATTGTCTCTAAAATCTGTTCTACCTGCCAGTTGCGAGGGATTAACCAACAGGCAGGGAAGCAGCGGGACTTTGTTATGCCTTGATCTTTAAAAGTCATCTTAAGGAAGGCACAAGTGGAATTGCTGTTTGCCTGACGCGTGGTGGGCGAGAGGGGAGGCACTTCTTCCATTTTAGTGCCTGGGGGGAAAACCTGAGCCACAAATTTACTCTTGAAATGAGCAAAATCGCAGAATCATGGAATGGTTTGGGTTGGAAGGTCCCTGGAGGTATTTAAGGGACGGGTGGATGAGGTGCTGAGGGACATGATTTAGTGTTTGATAGGAATGGTTGGACTCGATGACCCGACGGATCTCTTCCAACCTGGTGATTCTATGATTCTATAATTCTATGTTGACACCGTAGCATTTGGTTTCAAACGACCAAAGTACAATCTGTATCTGCATCAACTGATAAAATGTGGTTTTAGAATCATAGAATCATAGAACAACCAGGTTGGAAGAGACCCATCGGATCATCGAGTCCAACCATTCCTATCAAACACTAAACCAAGTCCCTCAGGACCTCATCCACCTGTCCCTTAAACACCTCCAGGGAAGGTGAATCAACCCCCTCCCTGGGCAGCCTATTCCAATGCCCAATGACCCTTTCTGTGAAAAACTTCCTCCTAATCTCTAGCCTAAATCTCCCCTGGTGGAACTTGAGGCCATTCCATCTCGTCCTGTCCCCTGTCCCTTGGGAGAAGAGTCCAACTCCCTCCTCTCTACAACCTCCTCTCAGGGAGTTGGAGAGAGTACTGAGAAGTAATGATTGTAATGTGAAGCTGTCACACACAAAAGCCAGACTTGATTTAAAAAGAAACATTCATCCTTGAATATTCATATTTTTCAAACCGCTTTATAGAATCATATAGAGAAATGTGTGCCTGCTGCTCGTTTCTTCATTTATAAAAATAGATTTATAGGTTAAATAGGTGCAAGTCTTTCTTAAAATCTCTGGAGCTTTTAAACTATGTTGTAAGGGATTGTATTACAGCTGTGCAGGATGGCTTTGGTTTCACGCCTGTTAAACTCCACGGGAGAGTCTCGCTCTGCGTGGTTTTTTACTCAAGAAAAAAAAAAAAAAAAAAAAAGAAACATTGAGTTTAATATCAAATGATTTACGGCGGCTTACGCGGGGTTAACGCAGAGGCAGCCGAGCATGAATACCTGTCAGCCACTGGGAGCCTGGAAAAGCAGAGAGGAGGGGAGACTAGTTTAAATGACAAATTAGAAGGAGAGAGGGAAGATTAGGGTGGAAATTAGACCTTGGTGATGTGGCCCTGGAGCCTTTGTCCTTGTTGCATCCTCCCAGATGCAGCTTTTTTTCTTTCTGGGCTTGGGTTCTTCTGCTGCTCCTGCACCAGCTTCTGGGTTTCTTTCCTTCAAGGTGGTTTGTGCAGCTGGTAGAAGAATTGGAATATTTATAAAGTTGTAAAACAGCTTCGCAGGCGTCTCTGGGGTTTTTATGGGAGGCAGGCAAGAGCCGAGCGAGATGAGAAACGGGCGTGTGTTCCGTCTGACGCCGCTTTGCACGTTTTTCAGCTGACAAGAGCCATTCGGCTTGAAATTTAGAGAGTGAGAGTGCTCTGTGTGTGTGGAATTCTTAATGCCTCTCTCCACAGCAGCCCTGGTGGAGACGGTTCCTAGAGCTCCTGCCTCCACGGGAACACCTCAAGCTGCTGGTGCTCAGCTCTCTCCCAAGTTACACTGAACCGAAGTGGCAGCTAATGACAGCCTCACAAAATAATATCAGTGCTGGTCGTTCCTTCCCTTGACTTCAGAAATTGGATGAAGTGAGGCTTCATTGTGGAGAGGAGGGAACTGGGCCTCATTACTCTCTACAACTACCTGAAAGGAGGTTGTGGAGAGGAGGGAGCTGGGCTCTTCTCCCAAGGGACAGGGGACAGGACGAGAGGGAATGGCCTCAAGCTCCACCAGGGGAGATTTAGGCTAGAGATTAGGAGGAAGTTTTCCACACAGAGGGTCATTGGGCATTGGAATAGGCTGCCCAGGGAGGTGGTTGATTCCCCTTCCCTGGAGGTGTTTAAGGGACGGGTAGACGAGGTGCTGAGGGACATGGTTTAGTGTTTGATAGGAATGGTTGGACTCGATGATCCGATGGGTCTCTTCCAACCTGGTTGTTCTATGATTCTATGAGGCAGGAGTAGAAAAGGGAATAACAGAAGGGTTGGAGGTGTTGTGCTTAGCAATCTCTCACCTTAGTGCTCTGAAACACAAGTGACTATTGTTTCCCCTCTCGCTAACAAGAATAATATCTTGAATTTGCATGAAACCTGCCATTGTTTTTTTCATGCTGAGGGTGGTGAGGCGCTGGCCCTGGTTGCCCAAAGAAGCTGTGGATGCTCCATCCCTGGAACCATTCCAGGGTTGGGTTGGATGGGGCTGAGAATCATAGAATCATAGAATCACCAGGTTGGTAGACACCCACCGGATCATCGAGTCCAACCATTCCTATCAAACACTAACCCGTGTCCCTCAGTGCCTCATCTACCTTGAACCCCTCCAGGGAAGGCGACTCAACCCCCTTGCCTGATCTACTCGAAGGTGCCACTGCAGCAGGGTTGGACTTGGATGATCTTCATGGTCGCTTCCAATCCAAACCACTCCATGATTCTGTGATCTGAATGGAACCCAAAGCCCTGGAGACAGCAGCGAGAACCATGTGCAGGTCACAGACGTCGTACAAACACCCCTTCTGCTGATGGTGTGGGGAGACAGCACAAAATCATCTTTTTTATGTCTTTTTTATGGTCGGATTCAGTGGTCCGGTGGGTCTCTTCCAACCTGATGATTCTATGACAACCCTGTAGCATCCCTGTGCATAGGATAACGAGAGCGGCAAGTTCCTCCCAGGGCTCCTGGCAAGTGCTGGAGGCCTGAGCCCCAAAAGCAATTTCTCCAGTATGAAAAGGCATTTCTTGTGTGTAGCTCCTCTGAATAATTTCTTGGCCGGGCTCCGCAGGCCTGTGAGACGCAGCCGCTGTGCTCTCTGCCCTCTGACCGTGCAGCACCACAACCCACGAGTTCAAAATTAAAAGCCACTCAGGCCCCTTCCCTGGAAACCTGCAGGTTCTTAATTAAAGGAAATAAGTTACAAAACTTCCAGCGACTCCGAGATTTATAGGGAGGATAAAATTAAACATGGCTACTAAAATCTGCTATAACAAAATCTTGTTAGCGCTAATGTTCATTTATAGTTCGACTTCCCAGCTTTTAATTCCTTCTCTGGTGCAGGAGAGGGACCGACGATTTAATACCCTGAAAGATGGCTTCATGACTCACTCGGCTGTAAATCAAACTTTTAAAGTTCATAAAAATTGCTAAAATAAAAAATGGTTTAATAGGAATGTTTTATGGGCCAGAACGTTATTATAGCTGGTTTATTCCCTCTGCATTGTTACTTTAATTGGATCACAACAATTCTTGAGGTTCTCATTTTTATTGGGTAAAATGTAATCTTAAATCAGAACGACCGAAAGCATCTTCTCGGTGGCTTTTGATTTATCTCCCTTTTCCTTCAGCTGTGGAGCTGCTGCCGACCCAGCGCGAAGCTCAACGAGACCAGGATGGTGTTTACCCAAGGGCTAATCCGCTGGGTCTCGCTGATTTTCTCATGCTTTGCCTCCCCAGGTGTCAGATCGCTCTGTCGTGGCTCTGGTTCCCAAGCAGACCTCCTCCTACAACATCCCTGCCTCCGCCAGCATATCCCGGACGTCCATTAGTCGATATGGTGAGAAGCAAGAGTTGAGGGTTTGGGGAGACGATGACTCACGGGGACATTGCTCCTGCTACTCTGTGCTCTGAACCAGCCTGGAGCAAGGCCAGCAGTGTGCCCAGGTGGCCAAGAAGGCCAATGGCATCCTGGCTTGGAGCAGAAATGATGTGACCAGCAGGGCCAGGGAGGTGATTCTCCCTCTGGACTCAGCACTAGTGAGACTGCTCCTTGAATCCTGTGTTCAGTTGTGGGCCCCTCAGCACAAGAAGGATGTTGAGGCTTTGGAGCGAATGCAGAGAAGAGCCACGAAGCTGGTGAAGGGGCTGGAGAACAGGCCCTATGAGGAGCGTCTGAGAGAGCTGGGGGTGTTTCTCCTGGAGAAGAGGAGGCTGAGGGGAGACCTCATTACTCTCTACAACTCCCTGAGAGGAGGTTGTAGAGAGGAGGGAGCTGGGCTCTTCTCCCAAGGGACAGGGGACAGGACAAGAGGGAATGGCCTCAAGCTCCACCAGGGGAGATTTAGGCTGGAGATTAGGAGGAAGTTTTTCACAGAAAGGGTCATTGGGCATTGGAATAGGCTGCCCAGGGAGGGGGTTGATTCCCCTTCCCTGGAGGTGTTTAAGGCACAGGTAGACGAGGTGCTGAGGGACATGGGTTAGTGTTTGATAGGAATGGTTGGACTCGATGATCCGATGGGTCTCTTCCAACCTGGTTGTTCTATGATTCTATGATCTGTGAGCAGAACAGCACAAAGACCAGAGGAGCTGAGAAGAGGGAAAGGGAAATGTGAGGCACTTGAGCAGCATTCAGAAACGTGGGTCTTGGAAAAACCAAGTGAAAGGCTTTCAGCTCAGCGGGATGGATGCTGCAGAGCTCCTGTGGGGCTCCCGCTGCAGGCAAGCAGCTCAGCATCCCTTGATGCAATGAAAAGCTCGATTCCTCCATCTAATCCTTCTCCAAGTGGAGTATCCTGACTTCATAGAATCATAGAATCACCAGGTTGGAAGAGACCCACCGGATCATCGAGTCCAACCATTCCCATCAATCACTAACCCATGTCCCTCAGCACCTCGTCCACCCACAACTTAAACCCCAATGACCCTTTTCCTTCTCTCGTTTATAGCTCTCAGAATAATGTGGGGTTTTTTTCCCCAAACAAGGGTTCTCCCTGTGAGGTGCAGCCTCCTCGAGTGCCCAGCACTTCATGCACTTGAGGTGATGGGAAAAACCGAGGCTGAGCGACACAAGCAGAGTCCTCAGAGCTCGTCAATCTGTGTCAGACGGAAAAGCTTTTGCAAACTCGCAGTATGAACTCTCACTGCTCACGTTGGGATTAATACTTCTAATTGTGCAGATGGAATTTCAATGAGATCCTTATTTACTTCCCCTCTTATATATCAGTACAGAGCTGTGCTTAAAAATAGAATCACTAGATGCTTCCCTGGCTCTGTCCCCCTGTCTGTCTCCTTAATTGTATCAGTTGGAGAACTCATTTATCTAAGCCTTAATCAGGGATGAAAATCTAGCTAGTTTGGTAATGACTTGCGTATTTCCCTTGGCTGATTTATGATTGATCCCCTCAGTCTCGATGAGGAGGGGGAGCCAGGAACTGGAGGCTAAACTTGAGAGAAGGCCTGAGGTTCTGAGAAAACAAAGGGTTTTAACGAGAGGATAAAACCCAGGAAGGTTTGATTGTGTCTTCTCGGCTCCAAGACCCAGGGAGGTGGTTGGTTCACCTTCCCTGGAGGGGTTTAAGGGATGGGTAGATGAGGTCCTGAGGGACATGGTTTAGTGTTTGATAGGAATGGTTGGACTCGATGATGTGATGGGTCTCTTCCAACCTGGTTGTTCTATGATTCTATAAAGGATGTGAACGGAGCAGAAAAGTCCCAAGTCTGAGTGTGAAAACAGAAAGGTTTGAGTCTCAGTATGTGATCAACCTCCTAGGTTGTGCTCTATGTGAGACCAAGAGGGACATGGGTTAGTGTTTGATAGGAACGGTTGGACTCAATGATCCGGTGCGTCTCTTCCAACCTGGTGATTCTATGATATAGGGTCTCTGTTTGGTGAAGACGAACAGGTATCTTTGGCAAACTCCAAGTTTTGCTGATGCCTCAGTAGCATTACATTTCATTATGCCACAAAAAAAGCCAGTGCAGCCTGATCTGGTAGAAGATCTAGACTGATTTAGAATCATAGGAAAAGCAGGTTGGATGAGACCCACTGGATCATCGAGTCCAACCATTCCTATCAAAATGGTTAGGTAGGGTTGGACTCAATGATCTCAAAAGTCTTTTCCAACCTACTGATTCTATGATTCTAAGATGTCCCTGCTCACTCCCAGTGCCTTCCAACCCGAACCATTCTATATTTCTACGAGTTTGGCGTTCGCGAGCAGGGTGGCATCACACAAGGAAATGAGTGTGAAATTGAGTGTGACCAACTTGTCTTCTCGTCTTTCAGACTCCACCTTCCGCTACACCGGCAGCCCCGACAGCCTGCGCTCCCGGGCCCCCATGATCACCCCGGACCTGGAGAGCGGCGTCAAGGTCTGGCACTTGGTCAAAAACCACGACCACGGAGACCAGAAGGAAGGCGACCGGGGCAGTAAGATGGTGTCTGAGATCTACCTGACCAGGCTCTTAGCTACAAAGGTAACTCCCGTGCGCTAAATTCTCTTGGGAAATGCATAGGGAGGTCCATCTCTGCACTTGCCAGGAGTCCCTTACAACCCCTGATGATGCTCAGCTCCTAAATTCTCTTGAGAAATGCACAGTGAGGTCCAGCTCTGCACTTGACAGGAGTCCTGTACAACCCCTGATGATGCTCAGCTCCTAAATTCTCTTGGGAAATGCATAGGGAGGTCCATCTCTGCACTTGACAGGAGTCCTGTACAACCCCTGATGATGCTCAGCTCCTAAATTCTCTTGGGAAATGCATAGGGAGGTCCATCTCTGCACTTGACAGGAGTCCTGTACAACCCCTGATGATGCTCAGCTCCTAAATTCTCTTGGGAAATGCACAGGGAGGTCCAGCTCTGCACTTGACAGGAGTCCTGTACAACCCCTGATGATGCTCAGCTCCTAAATTCTCTTGGGAAATGCATAGGGAGGTCCATCTCTGCACTTGACAGGAGTCCTGTACAACCCCTGATGATGCTCAGCTCCTAAATTCTCTTGGGAAATGTATAGGGAGGTCAATCTCTGCACTTGACAGGAGTCCTGTACAACCCCTGATGATGCTCAGCTCCTAAATTCTCTTGGGAAATGCACAGGGAGGTCCAGCTCTGCACTTGCCAGGAGTCCCGTACAACCCCTGATGATGCTCAGCTCCTAAATTCTCTTGGGAAATGCATAGGGAGGTCAATCTCTGCACTTGACAGGAGTCCTGTACAACCCCTGATGATGCTCAGCTCCTAAATTCTCTTGGGAAATGCATAGAGAGGTCCAGCTCTGCACTTGCCAGGAGTCCTGTACAGCCCCTGATGATGCTGAGCTCCCAGAGGGACCATCCCTCTCAGGCTTTCCTTGGTTCTGGGAGTCGAGTGGCTCCTGGAGCAGCAAATAAACCACACTCCAGATCCCCTCATGCTGTGAGGTGATTGCTGCAACCCTTCATTCTTCTGCACATTAAACCCTCTTCAGTATTAAACCGCAAAGATTTGGAGAGAAGCAGCAGCGCCTGTAAATATTTAACCAGTTTCTTTGGTCGGAGAGAGAGTTTTCCTGCCTTTCGCTGTGTGCTCGTTGCTGTAGATAACACAGATTTGCTTTTGAAAGCAGAATAAATTGTTTAGGGTTAGAAATAAAGAGTAAACGTAGCTGTGAGTAGCTGGAGCATTCCCCCAGGGTCCTCCAGCAGCGCAGTCAGCGTTCGTGCAGACCCCAACCTCATTTAATTCCACTGGGGTCCGTCCCTGGCTGCATTTCACGGGGCTCCGCAGAGCTGGCGACGCCATCTGGCATCCCCTCTGCTCGACTGAGCGTGGTCCCGAGCCTCCCTTCACCTTCTCGCTCGCTGCTCCCGTCAGGGCACGCTGCAGAAATTCGTGGACGACTTGTTCGAGACGCTGTTCAGCACCGTGCACCGCGGCAGCGCCCTCCCCCTGGCCATCAAGTACATGTTCGATTTCTTGGATGAGCAGGCAGATAAGCACGGAATCCACGACACGGATGTGAGGCACACGTGGAAGAGCAATTGGTAAGGCTGGAGGAGGTTGGGGGGAGAAGTGGGGAGGGGGGGACACCTGGGTACCGAGCGATTCTGCGTGTCCTGGGGCAAAACAAAGGTGGGGAAGAGCTTGGGGAAGGCTGGAAACAGCCAATCCCATAGCTCTGAAGCGTGAGTTGTATCACGAAGCCATGTGGAAGAGTAATTGGTAAGCATGGAGCAGGAGGGCTGAATGGGGGGAAGACCTGAGTAATGAGTAATTAACTGTGTCCTGGGGCAAAACAAAGGTGGGGGAGAGCTTGGGGAAGGCTGGAAACAACCAATCCCATAGCTCTGAAGTGTGAGTTGTATCATGAAGCCATGTGGAAGGGTAATTGGTAAGCGTGGAGGAGGAGGAGGAGGAGGAGGGCTGGATGGGGGACAGAACTGAGTAATGAGTAATTAACTATGTCCTGGGGCAAAACAAAGGTGGGGAAGAGCTTGGGGAAGGCTGGAAGCAACCAAGTCCCATAACTCTGAAGCATGAATTGTATCATGAAGCCATGTGGAAGGGCAATTGGTAAGCATGGAGGAGGAGGAGGGCTGGATGGGGGGCAGACCTGAGTAATGAGTAATTAACTGTGTCCTGGAGCAAAACAAAGGTGGGGAAGAGCTTGGGGAAGGCTAGGAGCAACCCATAGCTCCGAAGCATGAGATGAACCATGAAGCTGTGCACATGGCTGCTGTCTCAGTGACCCAAGCAGATGGGACAGGGCTTCATGCAGTGGTTCCTTTAGGGTGGACATTAGGAAACAAATTTTCACAGAAAGGGTCATTGGGCAGTGGAATAGGCTGCCCAGGGAGGTGGTTGATTCCCCTTCCCTGGAGGAGTTTAAGGGACGAGTGGATGAGGTGCTGAGGGACATGGGTTAGAGATTGATGGGAATGGTTGGACTCGATGATGTGGTGGGTCTCTTCCAACCTGTTTGTTCTATGATTCTATGCTGAAACCCCAATGCAGTGTGAATCCTCAAGCCCAGTTGCTATCTCTGAGTCCTCCGCTGGGTTGGGAGCTGGACAGGGCCTTCAGGCTGTAAATCCACACATCTTTGGAAGGGACTGGGTTTGCAGAGCTGGTTTGCTAGCAGGGAGCAGGGTTCCCTGCCCACACAGGCACAGGCTGGGAGGGGAGAGCTCACCTAGTGGCTTCCCCAAAGCTCTGGGCAGAAGCTGGAGCATTTACGTAGAAGTTGAAGCATTCGGGCAGCAGGAGAAGGTGACAAAGTGGGAAAGAGCCAGCCCTGCGTGTGGCCGGCACGGACTGCAGCCCAGTTCAGCCTTCTCCGAACAATAGGAGCTCTCATGTCTCTGCCTCTGCTGTTATTTTAGGATTAAAAGCTCCGTGGGTTGGAAATTTACCTCTGTGAGGATGTAAAGAAAGCATAACAAATGGTCGCTCCCTGAAGACTTTGTATTTTTCCCCCTCCGTGAGTCCCTCGTGGTTTAAAAGGCCTCTAATCATCACGGCTGCAAAAGCTGGGTTCCCCGCTAAGGCTGTGGGAAGCTAAAAACAATTTCTTGAAAGCCTTAGAAGAAGAAGTTATTAGGATAAAAACCTCTAGGATGACAAAAAAGAAAAAAACCATGAGGCTTCTTAAAGCAATAAAAAGGAAAGCACCGAGCAGGAGAATTTGCCAAAAAGGAGGTGATTCTGCCTCTGTACTCAGCACTGGTGAGGCCTCTCCTTGAATCCTGTGTTCAGTTGTGGGCCCCTCAGCACAAGAAGGATGTTGAGGCTCTGGAGCAAGTCCAGAGAAGAGCAACAAAGCTGGTGAAGGGGCTGGAGAACAGGCCCTATGAGGAGCGTCTGAGAGAGCTGGGGGTGTTTATCCTGGAGAAGAGGAGGCTGAGAGGAGACCTCATTGCTCTCTATAACTACCTGAAAGGAGGTTGTAGAGAGGAGGGAGCTGGGCTCTTCTCCCAAGTGACAGGGGACAGGACAAGAGGGAATGGCCTCAAGCTCCACCAGGGGAGATTTAGGCTGGAGTTTAGGAGGAAGTTTTTCACGGAAAGGGTCATTGGGCATTGGAATAGGCTGCCCAGGGAGGTGGTTGATTCACCTTCCCTGGAGGTGTTTAAGGGACAGGTAGATGAGGTCTTGATGGACATGGTTTAGTGTTTGATAGGAATGGTTGGACTAGAAGATCCAATGGGTCCCTTTCAATCTGGTTGTTTTATGATTCTATGATTCTGTGATCAGACACCAGGCTGGCTCTGTCCTTCTGCCCTGGGCGCTCGGGAGAAGGGGGAAAATTTCTTCTCTGAACTCAGCTCTGCTGAGCAGTTTGCTTGGGTTCCCGGGAAGGGAATGTTGGTGGAGAGATGGGAGAAGGTTTGTGCTACTGGAGCACTTGGGGGGCTTGGAAAAGAGAGCTGAGGGGGATGAGGGGTCAGGGGAGGTGGCAGCGCGGAGCTGCTCGCCTGCAGAGCAGCAAGAGTTAAGGCTGCAGCCATCAGTGCAGAGACGGAGAGAGAGAGAGAGAGAGAGCACGCCCGAGACTTGAAAGGTAACAGAAAGCAGCAGCTGGTTTTTTGATCCTGTTATACAGGCAAAGAAAAAAGGAATAATAATTCCCCTTTGATTGCAAAGGCCTCGGGATCTGGGGACAAAGCCTGTGGTGCCTGCTGCAGCGCTTGCAGACGATGGGCTGCGGAGTGGCCGGGCAGCGGCTCATTAGCCCTGCTACCCTGGGCTCCCACACCGTCAAACTGGGCTTACTGGGCTCCTCATATGCTGCTTGCCTGGCACCACCGAGCGCTGCTCAGCTCTGTCCTGGAGCAGACAACCTGCTGCCCTCATCCCCACTGCTTCACCTCATAGAATCATAGAACAACCAGGTTGGAAGAGACCCATCGGATGATCGAGTCCAACCATTCCTATCAAACACTAAACCAAGTCCCTCAGGACCTCATCTACCTGTGCCTTAAACACCTCCAGGGAAGGTGACTCAACCACTTCCCTGGGCAGCCTATTCCAGTGCCCAATGACCCTTTCTGTGAAAAAACTTCCTCCTAATCTCCAGCCTAAATCTCCCCTGGTGGAGCTTGAGGCCGTTCCCTCTTGTCCTGTTCCCTGTCCCTTGGGAGAAGAGCCCAGCTCCCTCCTCTACGCAACCTCCCTTCAGGTAGTTGGAGAGAGTAATGAGGTCTCCTCTCAGCCTCCTCTTCTCCAGGATAAACACCCCCAGCTCAGCCCCCAGAGCGGCTCCAGGGCAGCAGCGTCCAGCCCAAGCATGGAATCATGGAATGGGTTGGGTTGGAAGGGACCTCCAAGCCCATCCAGTCCCACCCCTGTCATGGGCAGGGACACCTCCCACTGGCTCAGGGGCTCCAAGCCCCATCCAACCTGCCCTTGAACCCCTCTAGGGATGGGGCAGCCACCCCTGCTCTGGGTTCTGGGACTTTCTGGGCTGTGAGTGCACACTGGAGGCTCAGTGAGTAGCAGGATCCATTAGAAGCAACCTGGCAGGACTGGGCTGACTGGTATTTGATGGGCCTGGCTCAGCTTCTATTCATATTATTCCTGCTGCCCACCTGGAGGTGTTTAAGGCATGGGTGGATGAGGTCTTGAGGGACTTGGTTTAGTGTTTGATAGGAATGGTTGGACTAGAAGATCCGATGGGTCTCTTCCAACCTGGTTGTTCTATGATTCTGTTCTATGATTTATATTCTGCTTGGGAACGCAGCACGTGTCCTTTTCTAGCCTTTTAATTCACATTGAGTTCTCTTTCTTGTTTTCCCTAAAGCCTCCCTCTCCGATTCTGGGTGAACGTCATCAAAAACCCCCAGTTTGTGTTCGATATCCACAAAGGCAGCATCACGGACGCCTGCCTCTCCGTGGTGGCTCAGACCTTCATGGATTCCTGCTCCACCTCGGAACATCGCCTGGGCAAGGACTCCCCCTCCAACAAGCTGCTGTACGCCAAGGACATTCCCAGCTACAAGAGCTGGGTTGAGAGGTGAGCGGCACCACAGCGAGCGGCAGGGTTGGTCTGGGTGATCCAGTCCTGTGTGACCTTCTGCACCGAGCAGCTTGGCTTTTGGTGGCCAACAAGGCAGCAGGATGGCTCTTCCAGCCAGCTGGTAGCACTGCTGAGCATCAGGCTCTGCCTCAAGCTCTACCAGGGGAGATTTAGGCTGGAGATCAGGAGGAAGTTCTTCACACAGAGGGTCATTGGGCATTGGAATAGGCTGCCCAGGGAGGTGGTTGATTCCCCTTCCCTGGAGGTGTTTAAGGGACGGGTGGACAAGGTGCTGAGGGACATGGTTTAGAGTTTGATAGGAATGGTTGGACTCAATGATCCGATGGGTCTCTTCCAACCTGGTTGCTCTATGAATTCTATGAATCTCTGCTCTTATTTTCTTCTTGTTGTAGCCCAGAATCCCATTTTCCTAGATATAAGCATGAAGGAAAATGATGTCCTTGTCCCTGTAGAGCTTAATCATAGAATCACCAGGTTGGAAGAGACCCACCGGATCATCGAGTCCAACCATTCCTATCAAACACTAACCCATGTCCCTCAGCACTTTGTCCACCTTATCCCTTAAACCCCTCCAGGGAAGGTGACTCAACCCCCTCCCTGGGCAACCTCTGCCACTGCCCAATGACCCTTCCCATGAAAATATTTTTCCTAATATCCAGCCTGACCCTCCCCTGGCGGAGCTTGAGGCCATTCCCTCTCGTCCTGTCCCCTGTCCCTTGGGAGAAGAGCCCAGCTCCCTCCTCTCCACAACCTCCTTTCAGGTAGTTGTAAAGAGCAATGAGGTCTCCTCTCAGCCTCCTCTTCTCCAGGCTAAGCACTCCCAGCTCTCTCAGTCGCTCCTCATAAGACCTTCCCCATGGAAAGCAGCATTTGCAAGGAGAGAAGGGGCAATTTGAGCTCTGTCTTTCTCATGGTTCCCCCTTGGCCCTTCCTCCCTGCAGATATTACGCAGACATCGCCAAGCTCCCTGCCATCAGCGACCAGGACATGAACGCCTACCTGGCTGAGCAGTCGCGCCTGCACTCTGTCGAGTTTAACATGCTGAGCGCCCTCAACGAGATCTACTCCTACGTCAGCAAGTACAGTGAGGAGGTGAGTGTCCACCAGGGAGGTGATGCTGCCCTGCGGTGCGTGTGGCGTGGGAGAGAAACCATGATTGGTGTGGTGGCGGTGGGTTGGGAAGTCATCTCCCTCGCTGCCACCCTGAGCTCCTTCCTCCCCATTGATTCCTTGCTCTTCCCTGGCTTGCACCACTGCTGCCTCACTCTGTTCTGCTCATGCACAAATTGAATCACAGAATCGTAGAATCACCAGGTTGGAAGAGACCCATCGGATCATTGAGTCCAACCATTCCTATCAAACACTAAACCATGTCCCTCAGCACCTCGTCCACCTGTCCCTTAAACCCTTCCAGGGAAGGTGAGTCAACCCCCTCCCTGGGCAGCCTCTGCCACTGCCCGATGACCCTTTCCATGAAAATTTTTTTCCTAATTTCCATCCTGACCCTCCCCTGGTGGAGCTTGAGGCCATTCCCTCTCGTCCTGGTTCAGCTCCTGCCCATGAGTGCTTCCTGGGAGGACCGAGAGCTAAAATCTTGTGGGAGCACCTTCCGTCCCCAGCTTTGGCACACACCCAGTGCAGCTCACTCCCAAGCGCATGGAAAGTTGTTTTGATAGGAATGGTTGGACTCGATGATCCGATGGGTCTCTTCCAACCTGGTTGTTCCATGATTCTATGATTCTATGACCCACTGAAGCTCCCCAGAAACATCCCTCCCCCTTGGGAACAGTGTGGTAGGAATCCCCTGCTGCAGTGATGCAGGCTCTGCTTTGCAAAGACACCCTTGGCAGCCTGAGCTCCTTTCATGAATGCATCACTTGAAACCAAGTTCTGGCCATCTGTTCCACCCCTTCGTTCTGGTGTGCAGAGAACCTAGTTTGCAGTTATGCCCATTCAAAGGAAGGGGCTTGTGGTTTAATTGCATTGTAGAAAATTGTGATACAGAGCTGCAGCTATTCCTTGATTAGGGCTTAAAAATCTCATTACTTCCCTGATAAATCATAGAATTGTAGAATCACCAGGTTGGAAGAGACCCACTGGATCATCAAGTCCAACCATTCCTATCAAACACTAAACCATGTCCCTCAACACCTCATCAACCCACACCTTAAACCCCTCCAGGGAAGGGGACTCAACCACCTCCCTGGGCAGCCTCTGACAGTGACCAATGACCCTTTCTGTGAAAAAATTTTTCCTAATGTCCAGCCTGACCCTCCCCTGGTGGAGCTTGAGGCTATTCCCTCTCATCCTGTCCCCTGTCCCTTGGGAGAAGAGCCCAGCTCCCTCCTCTCCACAACCTCCTCTCAGGTAGTTGGAGAGAGCAATGAGGTCTCCTCTCAGCCTCCTCTTCTCCAGGATAAACACCCCCAGCTCTCTCAGCCACTCCTCTTCTTCTCCAACCCCTTCCCCAGCTTCGTTGCTCTTCTCTGGCCTCGCTCCAGAGACAAGAAATGTGGAGTCCAAGGCAGAAAAGTGTGAACGATCACCAAGCAGTCCCACAAAGCCCTGAGCACGGCTGCTCGTCCTTATTTAAGTTCCTCGCCTCCTCATTTCACGTTGCTCACATCTTGCTCCCCACCCGCTTCTCCCACCCCCTCTCGCACACTAAATTCTCTCTTTATTTTTTTTTGTCTCCCTGTGGCAGCTCATCGGGGCGTTGGAGCAGGATGAGCAGGCACGGAGGCAGCGTCTGGCGTATAAAGTAGAGCAACTCATCGGTGCCATGTCTATCGAGAGCTGAAGAAACGTCGCGGCGCTCACGGGCGGCAAAGGGCAGAGGATTGCACGGACTCTCGGGGAATTCAGAGGGAGAAGAAGCCAGGAAGGCTCTGGACACACGGACAGCAAAAGCTCTTCTGGAGGGAGCAGAGCCCAAGGACTGACTGTGTTGAAACTCATCAAGGATCTGGGTTGAAAAGGCAGGAAGAGAAAAAGACAAAGCATCTCAATCAAAGTCAAGTCGAGATGGATCGTTTTTTCAAGCATATGTGGGAAGAAGGAACCTGGAAAGCCTGGATGTCTCCATGACTGCTGCTTTGCATGAATATTGTTTGATGTATATTAGAAAACAAAACTTTATTTAAAGGGTTTTTTTTTAAAAAAAAAAAGAAAGAAAAAGGAAAAAAAAATGAAATAGAGCAAAAACCACAGAGGCCACAGCGATAATCCTGGTGAAGTTCAGCTCTGAATCCTGTCCTTAAGAGACTCCTGAGGATGCGGCTCAGAGGTCCCACGAACAGACTCTTATGCCAATTGGAAAGTCTGGAAAAGTGAAATTTTCTTCCTTTTGGGATCTTCTAAAACAAAAAAAAAACACCAAACTCCGAGCACAAGTTTGCACCACACCTTTTTCCACGAGCGAAATAGCAGTTTAGCCAGAAAACAGTTGAGTGGCTGAGTAACCCGTAGGCACCAGAAGGAACTTTACCCGAGTCGCGAAAACCATCGGATCGTCTAACCCGTCTTGAAATTCAGCTTTATCCATGTATTTATATAGTGTCAATATATATATATTTTTTTTAAATCCCATTTCCTGTTGAAGGAGGAAAGACCAGATTTGAAAAGCTGTCCCCTTGCCAGCCCAGCCTGGTGGTTCCTGGTGCATTGCTGGTGCCTGCAGGTCCTCTTGGAGCAGAAATGAGGATGAAACCTCCCGGGTTGCGTTTGGGGAAATGGTTTCTTGCAGGAAAACCCACCAACCCCCCAATGTTTACAGCGAGCGATACTTGAAGAGCCAAGACATGGCGAGAGGAGGTAGTGGTTGCGTTTCTGACTGGCAGAGCGGCTCAGCACGGGCGCCCTTGGGGTCTGTGCCGGCATTCACGGCGTCGCCTGAGGTCAGGACTTGTGTTCCCACTGGAGAGGGGAAAGAAATCTTTGCTGCTGTAGGCAAGGGAGAACTTTACCCAGCACTGCAGGGGCTCGTGCTGCTGTCTTGTCTCCGTCTCGTCGTTCTGTTGGGTTCCTCGCTGGCACCGCTTCTTGTGGCCGGCGAGAGGCAAATGTTCGTGAGTGTTGTTTCTTTCAAAGACACCAAAGCTTACGTGTGTCCCTTTGTCGAGTGCCAGGAGGGGAAGGAGCGCTGTAAATAATTTCTCACTGTAATAAATAGAGATCTCGGTGCAGGCTGCAGTGGGGAGGACAGGGGCGATTGGGTCTGAGGAATTTATCCTGGAGAAGAGGAGGCTGAGAGGAGACCTCATTACTCTCTGCAACTACCTGAAAGGAGGTTGTGGAGAGGAGGGAGCTGGGCTCTTCTCCCAAGGGACAGGACAAGAGGGAATGGCCTCAAGCTCCACCAGGGGAGATATAGGCTGGACATTAGGAGGAAGTTTTTCACACAGAGGGTCATTGGGCATTGGAATAGGCTGCCCAGGGAGGGGGTTGATTCCCCTTCCCTGGAGGTGTTTAAGGGACGGGTGGATGAGGTGCTGAGGGACATGGTTTAGTGTTTGATAGGAATGGTTGGACTCGATGATCCAATGGGTCTCTTCCAACCTGCTTGTTCTATGATTCTATGATTCTAAATCCAAGGATTGACTGTGCGAGCTTGGCAGGGGCAGCAAGAAACCTCCCAGGCTGAACTGGGACCTTAGTTTGCAGCCAATGTGTGTCGAAGGAAAAATCCACTCTCATCTCCATCCTTCTCCTCCACCGTTCCTGCCCGGACGAGACCAGGAGGGTCACCACGGGCTCCCTGAGCTTGGAGAGAGCTGCTGGCTCCTGGTCTTGTTGTATGGGAGAAGCATATAGAGGAAAACTCAGGAAACACGTTGGTTTAATTGCCATTAAGTGAAAGCCATGCCAAGTCCACTTGCTTTTTGTAGCCACTTCTGTGAGTTTCTCTGGGCCCTGTTAGTGCTCTGGAAGAAGCTCCTGTGCGGCTCATCCCATTTTAGAGCCAGAAAGTGTGCAAATGCCCAGGTTGACTATCGAGATCTAGTGAGAAAACTGTTGTTGAAGCAGCTGCCATGTTACAGGGTTGGAGTGTCAGGTTTTGGAATCCTCCGGGTCTCATTTTTCACTGGTTTCTGGCACTGGTATGGGCAGCAGTCCAGCTCATGTGAGTGATTCCCCGAGCGATGTTCTAGTTGTGGTCGTCGGTTTGGGTGTTCGCACTCAGCTCACTCACCAAAAGCTTATGGTACTCGGAAACCCAAAGAGAGCACTCCAAGGGATTCTAAACACTTAGACATAGTTGTCCGAGTGGTTATTTCCACAGGATTCACTAAACATGAATACTGCCCAAAGAAGAGACTTGGCTTGTCGCCTCCTGGGTGCTGAGGGAATGTGTTCTTGCCTTCCAGCCCTTGCCAGACCCTCCTGGTCCTCTTTTCTTCCCATCTCTTTGAGCACAGCTGCTTTTAAGCCTGTTTTCCTCCTCCTGCTCTCTCCCTTCTGGCCAGGAACACCCCAGAAGCAAATATATTGTCATTCCCCGTCCCCCTATATCTTCTCAGCAAAGGTGGAGGTCTCCATCTATCTCCATCCCCAAGGGTGGAGGTCTCCCCTATACCTCCATCCCCAAAGGTTGGAGGTCTCCAGCCACCCTCCGGCTTCTCCAGCAATGTGTTTCCTGAGGTGCTGTAGCATCCAGAAAAAATGCTGGTGACCAGTCTCTTTTTCACGTCCTCCGTGTTCCCAATCCAGGGAGGTGACAAACAGGAATTCTCCAGGCTCGAGGTGCTCCCCGTGTGGCTCGAGGGGCCACCAGCCATGCTCTGATGGTTTGCCCCTAGCCAGCTCTCTGCCTCTCCGTGGAGAACAGCCCATAAATTGGGATTATCTGAGAAAGTAAAGATGAGTTGAGAGAGAAAAATCATCGCAGAGCCCAGAGGGATTGGTTTGTGAGTTGCTCTGGGCCCTGTTAGTGCTCTGGAAGAAAATACTGGTGATCAACCTTGTGCAATACGTTCCTGACATTTAGAACAGACTGAGCTTTGTAACTGGAGGGTTCGGATTTGCTGAGACGCAGGGAGATGGCAGAAAGAGAGGCTGAGCAGCAGGGTGGGATTCATCCTGCCCTTTACTGGGAGAGTTCCATTCCCAGGGATCCAGCGTGTCCAAGCTGGCAAAGCACGGGGTCTGTAGTCCATGAATACATCAGAAATGGAGACAACTGAGTTTATTTTCCGTGCTGTGAGAGGGAGATGAGGAGCAGGGGAAAGGGAAAGCAGCAGGAGCACTTTGCAAACTGTTAGACTATTGACTGACCTCCACGGGAATCAGCAGAAACCTCTCTGTATCCATCAGCCAAAAAGGTGTTGGGTGGATGGCGCAGGGAGCAGAACAGTGACTCTTAGAAGAGGTGGCTCTAAGTAACCTGCCAAGTGTCTGCTTGTGGTGGTTGATGTGAATTAGGGAGCTTGGATATGGTATGAAGCAACATATCCCCTTGGGGCAAAGTGCTTGTAATCTATTGCCCTGTTAATATCTGATTTTTTCGGTTTCTCCTTTGGGAAGAAGCCGCCGCAGATCTCAAACTGGCATTTTCTTTGCACTTGCAGCAAACTGGACTCGAGGTTTGGTCAGGAGGGGGGGGCAGTGATTTTGCCTTAGATGAAACGATTTACCTCCACGGGAATCAGCAGAAACCTCTCTGTATCCATCAGCCAAAAAGGTGTTGGGTGGATGGTGAGGGATGCAGCACGATGCCACTTGGAGGTGGCTCTAAGTAACCTGCCAAGTGTCTGCTCATGGTGGTTGACGTGAATTATGGCTCTTTACAGGCAGTTGTAGGGTATGAAGCAACATATCCCCTTGGGGCAAAGTGCTTGTAATCTATTGCCCTGTTAATATCTGATTATTTCGGTTTCTCCTTTGGGAAGAAGAAACCGCAGATCTCAAACTGGCATTTTCTTTGCACTTGCAGCAAACTGGACTGGAGGTTTGGTCGGGAGGGGGCAGTGACTTTGCCTTAGACGAAACCATTTCACGTCCCTCTCGTTGCCTCCTCCCTCCTGCAAGGCCGGGCGGTGTTTTGATTCTCCGGTTCAGTTTAGGTGTATTTCGACATCAAAGCGGGAGACGTCATTTTGCGGAATCTCTCTGCCTAGTGTCGCCGCTTAAATAATTCCATTTCATCTTCTGCTTGTGAGCTATCAAAGCGCCTACTCCGAGGGGGAGCAAGGTGCTAATCAGATGCTTCTCCACTCTGAAAGCCTTGAGTTAAAACCCATCTTCGCGAGTCTGAGTTCCAGGCAAGCTTGTCTCGGCGTCAGCCCCACTGGGGAGCACCCCAACGCTGCAGCTCACCAGAGCACGTGGACATCAAATGCTTTAAAGGGTGAATTTATGTTTAAAGGGAGATGGGAGAGACCAGCGCAGCCCAAGTCCTGGAGGGATCCAGCCTGGACCAGTTCGCAGCTGCGTGAAGACCCACCCCAGGACCCAGTGCTGAGAAACAGAACCACAGCCTCGCTTCTGCCAGCACGTGTCGGGCAGGTTTCTCCGTCAGGAGGCTGGACACGGCCGTGCCGCACGGTGGTGCCTTCGCATGGGGTCTCAGCGGCGTGAAACGGTGAGGAGGGTGAGCGCAGCCGTGCGACGCGGTGGCAACAGAGACCTTCATCACAGCAGTGCCTTCAACACACTGTCTTAAAATCCCAACAAGCCCGTCCCCACCTCACTTCTCGCTCCTGTCTCCAACTGGACGGCACCAAAAGTGTTCATAATGTGGGAAGCAAGTCGGGTGGGCACGTGGAGGACGAAAGCAAAGAGGACTTAAAGCTCTGGAGCTGCGTTCCTGTACACTGCTGGCTTCGAGAGCCTCACTGCAGGTTGTTTTGTTCTGCATGGAAAGAGTCAGAGCACTTATCTTCCCCGACGGGCACAACCTACAACCGAGGTCTTTATTCCAGAAGTCCCAAACAGCCAGCGGGAAGGAGGAGCTGCCCGTGCGGTGTCCCCAGCAAAGGGCAGAGCAGGTCCCAGCACGGTCCCTGTGATGCTCATGCCTCAAACCTGCTCCCTGGCAGCAGCCCAGCCCCGTTCTCACCTGTCCCTGGCTCTTCTCAATCCCATTGCTGGCGCTGTCAGAGCTCACCTGTCGCGGGGACTTTGCTCGCCAAGCTAAATAGAACTAAAATAAACTGACTGGGATGAGCTGGGACATCGGGGAAAGCTCATGAGTGACTGTGCCCTGGAGAGAAGCTCAGAAAGGGATAAATAACTCAACATTGAAGACGCTTTAAGGTGCCACAAAGCTTCAGCCATTTGTACCGTAAACCGCAAGCCAATAACACAGGGAGCTGCCACCTTGTATATAGTTACGTACTCGGTAGAGCTAGGGGAGCAGTCCCATCTGTCTAGTGAATGTGTCTGCAGTGTCCCCCATCACCCCTCCCAAGGCCACCAAACCCAGAGGCTTAGATGCCAAAGGCAAAGTGTTTGGGGTGGCTGCGAGGCCACCCGGCACCTGTGTGTGCGGACAGGCTGCGTTTGGGTTTTTATAATTAGATTTTCAGCGGGGAAAATGGTCAAAGATCCAGCGTGCGCCGCAGAGAAGGTGCAATCCAGGAGCTGCTGAGCTGAGCAACCCTGAACGTGCAGTTTCAATCAGGGCTGGGCCGATGGGGTTTGAAGGGGAACAAAAGGGGAGTCTTCAAACCCATTTTTGTCTCCTGGGAGGCTTTGTTGCTGTGGAAGGTGCCCAGCTCTGGGGTGGTGGTTCTCTTCTGGGCAAGGCACGTGGTGCCTGTTGCCTTCCTGGCTCCTCCACGGTCACTCCAGCAGCAGAAAGCTCGGGGTCTCCGGTACGAACCCACAACGCGGGGTAGGGACCACACTGAGGGGAGGCAAAGGCAGCAGAGCAGCACGGGATGGCAAAGGCCGACTGCTCCCTCGCTGGAGAAGCAGCTCCTCGTCTCTTCTTAGTGTCTGTGCTGCTGTGGGTGCACAGGGAGCAGCTCGAACTTGGCCGAAGGTGTTCACGGTGGTGTCTGTGCTTGTTTCAGATCCCTCTTTGTTCCCCATTCCTCTCCTTTCTCTCTAAAAGCAGAACAGAACACTGAAAATAATATGTTCCTGCAGCATGTGAGAACATGCTCCGAGGACCAAAAGGGTCCATCCGACAGCACGGACAACATCCCAACCCCACCCTGGGCCTCCTGAGGCTCCCAAATCGAACACGAGATCTCCCGTCTGGCCTTTCCTCGGAGACTACAAATACCTCTTATTTCGAATAAGCTTGGAAGTCAATAAGACAGCTTCTCCCTCCAATGTTCCTGTCTCCCAGGAAGGTGAGAGAGGAGCCCATGGGACACAAACGCGCTGATGAGCTCGTTTTGCCTCTTTTTTTTTTTTTTTTTCCACAGCTTCAGAATACGCTGCGGTAAAATCTCCTTCTCCTCTTGTCCCTGTGCTAATGGTGCCGTGGGGGTCATTGCGAGAAGCAACGAGGTGGGGAGGGAACCTACAGGTACTAAAACTTCTGGAGTCCCCAACAACGTCACCGAATGTAGAGGTATCAGCCCCGGAACAGACCCCGATCCCTTCTGCCCCCTCCTTAAATAAATCCATCCCACTTTTAGGGGATTTGTGTATTGGCAGGAACGATTAATTGCTTTGTGTCCGTTCCCATCCCACCCTATCGTTCTCTGGCTCCTCCCCTCCCCATTATACTTGACACACTGGAGTTCTGTATTTTATTTTTTTTAAGATGATTGTCTCAATTTTTTTTTCTTTTTGTTGTTTTTAAAAGTGTTGTGGGAAAAATAAAATGTAAGAAAGTTTAAGTATTTAAAAATGTTCCAAGGGGGGGGGGGAAAAAGGGGAGGGTTTGTTATTATTCTAATATATTATTGTGTACCTATTGTAAATATGAAACACTCCTATTTTGCAAGCCAAGGACTCACTTTGTACTGTTGTTATATATAAATAAAGTTTACTGGTTAAAAAAAAACCCTGAGCAGGTCCTTATTTTCTGATATTTATTGTATGAGCTGCACATTGGGGAGAAGCATTTATTTACTGACTCAAACCAGTGCCAGCAGTGGCCCAGGAGGCCAATAGCATCTTGGCTTGGATCAGAAATGGTGGGACCAGCAGGACCAGGGAGGTTATTCTCCCTCTGGACTCAGCACTGGGGAGACCAAACCTCAAATCCTGTGTTGAGTTGTGGGCCCCTCAGCACAAGAAGGATGTTGAGGCTCTGGAGTGAGTCCAGAGAAGAGCAACAAAGCTGGTGAAGGGGCTGGAGAACAAGTCTTATGAGGAGAGACTGAGAGAGCTGGGGGTGTTTATCCTGGAGAAGAGGAGGCTGAGGGGAGACCTCATTGCTCTCTCCTGCTACCTGCAAGGAGGTTGTAGAGAGGAGGGAGCTGGGCTCTTCTCCCAAGTGACAGGGGACAGCATGAGAGGGAATGGCCTCAAGCTCCACCCGGGGAGGGTCAGGCTGGACATTAGGAAAAAAATTTTCACAGAAAGGGTCATTGGGCATTGGAATAAGCTACCCAGGGAGGTGGTTGATTCACCTTCCCTGGAGGGGTTTAAGGGACAGGTGGATGAGGTGCTGAGGGACATGGGTTAGTGATTGATGGGAATGGTTGGACTTGATGATCCGGTGGGTCTCTTCCAACCTGGTGATTCTATGATTCTATGAAACCTGCAAGAAATGGGTTAGAGTGGTCAGGGATTGCCCTGGACCTCCAGCCTTTGAAAAGCAAACTTGATAGAATTGGAAAGTGGGTTGAGGTTGGAAGGGAGCTCAAAGCCCATCCAGTCCCACCCTCTACCCTGGGCAGGGACACCTCCCACTGGATCAGGGGCTCCAAGCCCCATCCAACCTGCCCTTGAATCACAGAATCATACAGTCATGGAATAATAGAATCGGAATCATGGAATCATCAAATCACAGAATCACCAGGTTGGAAGAGACCCACCGGGTCATCGAGTCCAACCATTCCCATGACTCATTCCACTCCAGTTGAGGGGAAAGGCTGTTTACAAACAAAAGATCTGGATGAGTTCAGTGTGGTTTTTTTTCCCCCCTTCTTGAAATTATCGGTCCTTGAGGTAAAATATGTTTTTGCTTCCATTTCATAAATCCAAGTTAACATTTTCTCAAGCGCCGAGAGGCATCTGCCGCCTGGTGGGAATCGGCGAGCGGCTCCTCCAGCAGCTGCCTGTCAACTTTAATGACCAATCTGGTTGCAATTACAGCAATGAACTTTCTCTAACAGCCCAAAATTACTCTGGATGATGATAAGTGACAGAAAAAATGGAGACCCTTAAGGAGGCATTAAAAAAAAAAAAAAAGAAACAGGGATGGGGAACAGGAGGTCTTGCTGCACATTTTGAGAGGCCTAAATGAGGGACTAAAAAAAGGATAAATGGAGTCAGAAGGGGAAGGCGCCGCACTCAGTGAATCACAGCAGGGAGTTCAGTGTTGCCCCAAGATGTAGTTTTTAGAAAGCCTCTTGCCATCAAGTCCTTTTGGTTTCGTGTAGTGCTACTAGGGTGATGGGAAGCGGCTCCTGTTTGAAGCTCATGCAAATCATAGAATCATAGAACAACCAGGTTGGAAGAGACCCATTGGATCAGCGAGTCCAACCATTCCTATCAAACACTAAACCATGTCCCTCAAGACCTCATCCACCCGTCCCTTAAACACCTCCAGGGAAGGGGAATCAACCCCCTCCCTGGGCAGCCTGTTCCAATGCCCAATGACCCTTTCTGGGAAAAACTTCCTCCTAATCTCCAGCCTAAATCTCCCCTGGTGGAGCTCGAGGTCATTCCCTCTCGTCCTGTCCCTTGGGAGAAGAGCCCAGCTCCCTCCTCTCCACAACCTCCTTTCAGGTAGTTGGAGAGAGTAATGATGGAACAGACCCATCAGATCATCAAGTCTGAGATCATCCATCAGGATCATGATCATTGAGACCATCAATCCAGAGCTGATCCGGCTGCTGCAGAGACACTGGAGGGAGGGAGCAGGATGGCTTCTGCCATGAAGCTTTTCCACTCCATGTGCGACCATTGAGAGGTTATTGACTCCTTCAGCTCAGCAAAGGTGAAAGAAACTCCGGCATGAGCTGCCAGCGCTGACCACGAGGTCATTTGTATTCATCTGCACCTTGTTAACATATTTAATATAGTGAGTATACTCAATTAAAAGCTACATTTCATCTGGCCTGCACTTCATCAGGCTTTATCAGTACTGACAAGGTCAAGTGATGCTTGATAAAGGTTATATAAAATGCAGATGGATTAGATCTTTCTATCGTTTTCTCCTTCCAGTGCAGAAGAGTCACAAAGACACAGAAGTGTTTAGGTGGGGAAAGACCTTTCAGATCATCAAGTCTGACCTCAAACACAGAATCGTAGAATCACCAGGTTGGAAGAGACCCATTGGATCATCAGGTCCAACCATTCCCATCAAACACTAACCCATGTCCCTCAGGACCTCATCTACCCATCCCTTAAACACCTCCAGGGAAGGTGAATCAACCACCTCCCTGTGCAGCTTCTCCCGCTGTCCAATGACCCTTTCTGTGAAAAAAAATCCTGATCCCCACCGCTCTGTAAATAGCAAGAAGGGATCTGGCCATCCCAGCTCTGCCTTTTCAAGCCTGCTTGTCAGGGTGAGCTAATGGAGGTGACACTTTCAATTAACGAATACGATTACGCCGTTAATATTGACCTGTTTAAATTCCAGCATCTTTCCTCCTCCGTGATGCTTCGCTAGAGGCTGACATAAAACTGTATGTGATCAGACAGTTGGCTTAAACTGACAACGAGAACCACAAAAAAAAAAAAAAAAAAAAAAAATCTGTTGTTTTCGTCCCATTAAACACACGTAGGCTTGTTCTATTTCATAGACTCATAGAACAACCAGGTTGGAAGAGACCCATCGGACCATTGAGTCCAACCAATCCCATCAATCACTAACCCATGTCCCTCAGCACCTCATCCACTCGCACCTTAAACACCTGCAGGGAAGGTGAATCAACCACCTCCCTGGGCATTTTCAGTGCCCAATGACCCTTTCTGTGAAAATCTCTTTCCTAATGTTGTGCCTGACCCTCCCCTGGTGGAGCTTGAGGTCATTCCCTCTCATCCTGTCCTTTGGGAGGAGAGTCCAGCTCCCTCCTCTCCACAACATCCTTTCAGGTAGTGGCAGAGAGCAATGAGGTCTCCTCTCAGGCTTCTCTTCTCCATTTCGCAGAATCATAGAACAACCAGGTTGGAAGAGACCCAAAGGATCATTGAGTCCAACCATTCCTATCATTTATCTCATTTGTAATCGAAATTCAGCTCAGTGATGTCTGGACATTCCACAGGTTAATAAACAGGCTAGACAAACCCTCCTCCCCATCCCAAACCGAGATGCTCAGCACCCTTTGCCACTCCTGTTCTGGGGACACGGCTCCCCAGGACAATCTGGAACCTGCCAAGTGTTTCTGTTGCTATTGGAGGGGCTGCTCCATCAATGGGATGATGCATAAATATCATAATTAACATAAATGATGAATGTTGTCTCTGCTCCACTAGAATCATAGAATCACTAGGTTGGAAAAGACCCACTGGATCATCGAGTCCAACCATTCCCATCAATCACTAGATATATAAATATATATATATCAATAATAATATATATAATTATATCAATAGATATATTTGTGCAGACGAGTGTATATAAAATAATTCCCAACTCTTCTAGCACAGCATGGGATGGATGTACAGCATTAACACCACATCCACATGACTATAGTTATACCCCAGGGGTTCGCATTAAAACTTAAAATTACGAATATCGACGCCAAAACAAAGGATTGGTGTCTCGCTCAAAATAATACTTATGAAAATGGAAGCCATTCAGGCTTTATTGTTGCTTCATAATTAACTCCGGCGAAGGAATCCAATTACAAACGTTCGATGCTGCCCGATGGCAAAAACGTCTAAGAAGCGGGGAGGATGGGCAGGCTTGAACAACTCAGGTAAAAATTAACTCCACGGTAATATTTGATAATTAGGGATGTCTCTATCAGCCTGTCTGCGTGTTAATGACTCAGGCTGGTCCTTTCACATTCGATTACTGGAGTTTTATCGCTGCCGTTTCACCCTTATTGCTCCTGGAAACACACTTGGCTCTGGAGCACCAGGTATAGTGGGTGGGGGGGCTCACCCTGGGCAGCCTCTGCTAGGTCTTCACTGCTCTGTCAGTGAAGAAATTGCTCCTTTGGGTAGAAAACTGGTTGACTGGAGGACCCAGAGAGTGGTGGTAAATGGTGTTAAGTCCAGCTGGAGGCCAGTGACAAGTGGGGTTCCCCAGGGCTCAGTGCTGGGTCCAGCCCTATTCAACGTCTTCATCAATGACCTGGATGAGGGCATTGAGGGTACCCTTAGCAAGTTTGCAGATGACACTAAGCTGTGTGCAAGTGTGGATCTGCTGGAGGGTAGGGAGGCTCTGCAAAGGGATCTGAACAGGCTGGATCCATGGGCTGAGGTTTAACACGGCCAAATGCCGCGTCCTGCACTTGGGGCACAACAACCCTATGTAGAGCTACAGGCTGGGAGAAGTCTGGCTGGAAAACTGCCAGGAGGAGAGGGACCTGGGGGTGTTGGTTGTCAGCAACTGAACATGAGGCAGCAGTGTGCCCAGGTGGCCAAGAAGGCCAATGGCATCCTGGCTTGGATCAGAAAAGGTGTGACCAGCAGGGCCAGGGAGGTTACTCTCCCTCTGGACTCAGCACTGGTGAGGCTGCTCCTTGAATCCTGTATTGAGTTGTGGGCCCCTCAGCACAAGAAGGATGTTGAGGCTCTGGAGCAAGTCCAGAGAAGAGCAATGAGGCTGGTGAAGGGGCTGGAGAACAGGCCCTATGAGGAGCGGCTGAGAGAGCTGGGGGTGTTTATCCTGGAGAAGAGGAGGCTGAGAGGAGACCTCATTACTCTCTCCAACTACCTGAAAGGAGGTTGTGGAGAGGAGGGAGCTGGGCTCTTCTCCCAAGTGACAGGGGACAGGACAAGAGGGAATGGCCTCAAGCTCCACCAGGGGAGATTTAGGAGGAAGTTTTTCACACAGAGGGTGATTGGGCATTGGAATAGGCTGCCCAGGGAGGTGGTTGATTCCCCTTCCCTAGAGGTGTTTAAGGGACAGGTGGATGAGGTGCTAAGGGACATGGGTTAGTGCTTGATAGGAATGGTTGGACTCGATGATCTGACAGGTTTCTTCCAACCTGGTTGTTCTATGATTCTAATATCCACTCTCACCCTCCCTGGTGCAACTTGAGGCCATTTCACCTCATCCTATCTCTTGTTTCATGCACCCTCCACGTTAACAAGGCAGAGGGTGGCCTGGGAGATGCTGGGCCGAGGCCATCACTGCCCAGAGCTGGTTATCTCGGCACAGTCGGCATTGGAATTCTGCTCCATTTTCTCTTTTGTTAGCACTCAATTAGCTTGAGCTTTGAGGAGATGATATAAACACTTAAAAGTTCTTTTTTTTTTTTTTTTTTTTTTTTTGCCACGTTCAGCTTCCACAAAGAGAAGCGTTGGGAGGATCTCAAGGGAAGAGTTGCTCTCGCACGAGTTTTTAAGCTTTCTTTTGACATCCATTTGCTTTTTTTGCAGCAGGAACCTGCCGCCTCTCCGAGTTCACCACAAAGGCGCCGCCTCGGGCTCTACAGGAGTTTATAGACCAGGTCATGGACCTCATGCATATTTTATATGAGCTCAAGTAGCATTTTAGCCTGTGACGAGCTGAGGTCACGGAGTCAGTGCCCACCCCAGGAGGGAAGGGGCTCAAGGCTAGGGGCACCCAACAAACATACCAAATAGATCAAGCATCAAAACAACTCAAATCCACTTTGGGAGAGGACTCGGAGGTTTGTTCTGTGTGTGGTCTGGCTTTTTTCACCTGAACAGGTAGGAGCAGGAAGATGGTCTGATGCTTCCAGGATTATTCTATGATTCTATGATTATAAGCTCTTCAGCAGCAACTTGGCAGCAAGTACTGCCCCCAGCCAGCACCTCCTGTTGTGCTAAGGGGTAGGATTTGCCTCTCCCAAGCAGTATTTTTAGAAGATGTCACCCCAGCTGAGCCAAACCACCTTCTGGAGATGCTGTGATTCTCTGTCTAGCACATGAGAGCAGTGTAACTGCCAGAGCAGCAATCTCAGCATATCCTGGCACAGGGAGGTTGTAGGAAAAGCATCATAGAATCACCAGGTTGGAAGAGACCCACCAGATCATCGAGTCCAACCATTCCCATCAATCACTAACCCATGTCCCTCAGGACCTCATCCACCCGTCCCTTAAACACCTCCAGGGAAGGGGAATCAACCACCTCCCTGGGCAGCCTATTCCAATGCCCAATGACCCTTTTTTTGAATATTTCTTCCTGATGTCCAGCCTGACCCTCCCCGGGTGGAGCTTGAGGCCATTCCCTCTCATCCTGTCCCCTGTCCCTTGGGAGAAGAGCCCAGCTCCCTCCTCTCCACAACCTCCTTTCAGGGAGTTGTAGAGAGCAATGAGGTCGTCTCCTCTCAGCCTCCTCACTGGTCTCAGCACCAGCTAATTCTACCAAACACCTTGTTCACACATACACTAATAGATTAATAGATTACTCTCTTCAACTACCTGAAAGGAGGTTGTGGAGAGGAGGGAGCTGGGCTCTTCTCCCAAGGGACAGGGGACAGGACAAGAGGGAATGGCCTCAAACTCCACCAGAGGAGATTTAGGCTGGAGATTAGGAGGAAGTTTGTCATGGAAAGGGTCATTGGAACAGGCTGCCCAGGGAGGTGGTTGATTCACCTTCCCTTGGAGGTGCTTAAGGGACAGGTAGATGAGGTCCTGAGGGACATGGTTTAGTGTTTGATAGGAATGGTTGGACTCGATGATCTGATGGGTCCTTTCCAACCTGGTTGCTCTATGATTCTAACTCCTGCTTGATAAGGAACCCCTAAGAAGGGAGGTTCTGCAGGGAATTCCCTCCTGAGGAGTCACCTCTGAAACAAGACAGGAGTGTAAAACCGGCCAGTGGAGGATTAGCAAGTTAGTAATGGATCTGGGTTGAGTAATCACCTGCTGAGTGATTAGGAATGTGATTTGGGGATTAATAAGGACGCAGCTGATCTGCCTGCTCGGGAAAGTTGTTTGCAGTCACCAGTTTGGCTGCAGTGACCATTACCTTAACACTGTAATTAAATCCACATTTAAGACACCTCATTAAATTAGGCTGTAGAAGTGAATTCTTACAACCCACACCAAGAAAGATATATATATTATATATATATTGAACTCATATATATTGAATATCCATATATATATATATAAGAGTGAGGCTCAGTATTTGGGTTTTTTCTTTCCAAATGGGATTAGAAAGCAACTTTCAACACTCCCCACCCCTGGAGGGGTTCAAGGGCAGCTTGGATGGGGCTTGGAGCCCCTGATCCAGTGGGAGGTGTCCCTGCCCATGGAACTGGATGACAATTCAAAACCTTTCCAACCCAAACCATTGTCTGATTTTACTTCAGCTGCACAATAAGACCTTCAGCAAAAGCATGTGCTGTGGGGTTCCTAAGATGCTCTGAAGTGGATAGAGTTTTCCCACCTCCGCTGAGCCCTGACACGCAGGTGTCCTTCTGGCTTCAAAAGCAGGTTAAACATACAGAAGGATCCCTGACCTGTCTGCAAAGCACTGACCTAGAAGAGAAGGTGTCTTTCAACTGCCTGATTACCTCCCCTGCAGCTCAAAGCTGCAGTTCTCGTCCCCCTCAATTGCTTTTCGCTGCTTGCAGGATGAAAGGTCCCTTTGGCAGAGAGGGTTTGAGAGCCAAGGGAGTGAAAATCCTTCCCTGCTCCCCTCTGCAGAGGTGTGGAGGGGACCCCCAGCCCTGCCAGGACCACCCTTGCACACGTGTGGGGCTCACTCACACGTGCGCACACGCCCTCCGTCTGTTTGCAAAACAATCTTTTTTTAATTTTCTGGTTGGCTTGGCAAATCCCAGCTGCTCCTTCCCCAGAGCTCCCGAGCACATTTGCACAGGTTCCCATTTACATATAGTAGTTTGTTTAGGTGTTTTTTGGTTTTGTTTATGTTTAATTTCCTTCCCACTGCATCTTGCACGAATGAGGCATGTGGAACATTCATAGAATCATAGAACAACCAGGTTGGAAGAGACCCATCGGATCTTCTAGTCCAACCATTCCTATCAAACACTAAACCAAGTCCCTCAAGACCTCATCTACCACCCACCATCAACCACCTCCCTGGGCAGCCTCTGCCAATGTCCAATGACCCTTTCCATGAAAAACTTCCTCCTAATCTCCAGCCTAAATCTCCCCTGGTGGAGCTTGAGGCCATTCCCTCTCGTCCTGTCCCCTGTCCCTTGGGAGAAGAGCCCAACTCCCTCCTCTCTACAACCTCCTTTCAGGGAGTTGGAGAGAGTAACAAGGCCTCCCCCCAGCCTCTTCTTCTCCAGGATAACCCCCCCCAGCTCTCTCAGACGCTCCTCATAGGGCCTGTTCTCCAGCCCTTTCACCAGCCTCGTTCCTCTCCTCTGGACTCACTCCAGAGCCTCAACATCCTTCTTGTGGTGAGGGGCCCACAACTGAACACAGGATTCAAGGAGCAGCCTAGCTTCAATAACAATAGTAATGATGAAGAAGAAAATAAAGAAAATACTATTAATAAGAAAATGATAACAAAATATATAAAAATGTATGAAATTTCATCCCCACCTCACTCCACGATGACTCTGTCACCACAAACGCTGCAGAGTAGGCACAGGGAAGGCTCTGGATGAGCACAGGCACTGGAATCAGGACCACACAGAGCAGAGCTTGGGGCAAAGAGACAAACAAGGTCCTCACTGGATGTTGGGCAGAAAAGAAAGGGAGCTCCTTGTGATCTCTCTTTTATATTGAGTCTGATGTGTGTGGGATGGAATCCTCTGCTGGTGAGGTGAGGATTCACCTCACCTGTACCCCCTGCAGGTGCCACCCTTCATCTTCCCCTTACAGCTCCACCAGCTCGAGGATGACCTTGATTTCGATGGACTCGATGATCCGATGGGTCTCTTCCAACCTGGCGATTCTATGATTCCACGTTTCTATGATTCCACAGGAATAATCATTAGCATTAGCCCTTCCGCACCCCAGTGCCTCCTGTCGTCACTCATGTCTGAAAAACCTGCAGTTAACTGCCAGAAATTGAAGTTATTAGATGAGATTGAGCTGAAGTTAGGAGCTGTTTTAGCTCGGAACACTCCCCCAGTGGCTGAGCCCTGGTTTGTTGGGGCTGCCCCGTGGCGCAGGATTACTCAGAGGGTTTGCTCTCCACTTATTTTCGCTCTAACTCACTGGTTTTACATCCCCCAGGAGCGAGCCAAGGTGCTTGGGTATTAATTGATTCTCACTGCTGAGTGAGGCTCATTAAACAGCAGCATCAGGGTGCGAGCAGAGCCAGTGACGAGCAGGACAAAGGGGCTGGGGCTGAAACTTCTCTCCTTCAGCATCTGTTATCACAATTAAACCCTGTGAAACACAACATCAGCCACCGAGCGCACGGCACATGCACAGAAGAGCCTTATTACATCAATTGGCTCTTCCCAACACCTCCTGCTCAGGGACAGGACTGGGATTTCTCTGCTACCATCACCCTGGAGCTGGGTTAACTCCTGCTGATTAACTCCTGTCGTTTGGGAGAACTCACCACGTCCCCAAGGCCAACACTGGGCGATGCGACAGCTCCGGCTCCAGCTCCTCTGGGGTGTTTGGCAAGGGAGGGCAGCAGGCACAGTAATTAGCATCCTGTGGTGGTTAATATGTTACAGCTGCTGTGAATGGTGTTAATTACAGGGGTAATTTATACACACAGCTGATGGTGGTTGGCTGATGGGACTGGGGTCCTAGGGAGGTTCCAGAGCAGAGAGCTTCATCCCCAGCCCTGGAGGAGCTTGAAACCCAGAGGTAATTTATGCACACGGCTGATGGTGGTTGGTTGATGGGGCTGGGGTCCTAGGGAGGTTCCACGGCTGAAAATTTCATCCCCAGCCCTGGAGGAGCTTGAAACCCAGAGGTAATTTATGCACATGGTTGATGGTGGTTGGTTGATGGGGCTGGGGTCCCAGGGAGGTTCCAGAACAGAGAGCTTCATCCCAGCCCTGGAGGAGCCAAGACCCAGAACAGAGGAAGGAAAGGACACCCCAAGCTCTTAACAGGGCATCGCGACTACCCAGGTCTGTATCTCGTCTGGTTCAGCTTTTCACCGTTTATGCCTTTGATAGGTTTCTGACCCCTGTGCACACAGAAAATGAAAAATAATTCTTCCTCTCCAGTTAAGATGTCAGTGATGAGCTGGAGAAGCTGGAGGAAGGCAGAGCAGAAAAGGTGAGAGGCTGCAGGAGGTGATGCTCCAGCTCCAGGCGGTTTTCCTGCCATCTAGTGGCTTTTCCAGCTCTTTTTTTCTTTAATGTTTATCAGGATGCACAGCTCCAGCAGCTCAGTTCCCAGCTAGGGTAGAAGGGAAGCACTGGATTTCATAGAATCACCAGGTTGGAAGAGACGCACCGGATCATTGAGTCCAACCATTCCTATCAATCACTAACCCATGTCCCTCATCACTGTATCCATCCGTCCCTTAAACCCCTCCAGGGAAGGTGACTCAACCACCAACCTGGGCAGCCTCTGACACTGCCCAGTGACGTTTTCTGTGAAGAATTTTTTCCTAATGTCTAGCCTGACCCTCCCCTGGTGGAGCTTGAGGCCATTCCCTCTCGTCCTGTCCCCTGGGAAGGGAGGGACCAAAGGGGCACGAGGAGAGAGCAGGTTGCACAGGACTAGCACCAGGTGGGAGTGAACTCAGACTTAAGTTTGTAAAGCACTTTTCTATATCTCCTCTGGT
Organism: Coccyzus lansbergi; assembly: GCA_033558105.1. Taxonomy (NCBI): domain Eukaryota; kingdom Metazoa; phylum Chordata; class Aves; order Cuculiformes; family Coccyzidae; genus Coccyzus; species Coccyzus lansbergi. Next base: position 187,823 of record JAUMJK010000430.1, on the reverse strand, counting down.
TCAGCTTTTCACCATTCATGCCTTGGATGGGTTTCTGACCCCTGTGCACACAGAAAATGAAAAACAATCCTTTCTCTCCAGTGTAGATGTCAGTGATGAGCTGGAGAACAAGGGCTCTTGCCTGGCTAATCACCAGAGAGGTCCTGTCTGAGCAAGGGTGCTGATTTGTAGCTCTGTAGCAAGGCAAATGGCAAACAAAAAGAATCCAATCTATATTGAGCAACGAAGCTGGTGAAGGGGCTGGAGAACAGGCCCTTATGAGGAATGGTTGAGAGAGCTGGGGGTGTTTATCCTGGAGAAGAGGAGGCTGAGGGGAGACCTCATTACTCTCTCCTGCTACCTGCAAGGAGGTTGTAGAGAGGAGGGAGCTGGGCTCTTCTCCCAAGGGACAGGGGACAGGACGAGAGGGAATGGCCTCAAGCTCCTCCAGGGGAGATTTAGGCTAGAGATTAGGAGGAAGTTCTTCACACAGAGGGTCATTGGGCATTGGAACAGGCTGCCCAGGGAGGTGGATGATTCCCCTTCCCTGGAGGTGTTTAAGGGACGGGTGGCTGAGGTGCTGAGGGACATGGTTTAGTGTTTGATGGGAATGGTTGGACTTGATGATCCGGTGGGTCTCTTCCAACCTGGTTGTTCTATGATTCTATTCCCTCACCCCAGATGGGGTAGGAGTCCCTCCAGAGCACAGGGTGAGAGCCAGGACTCTGCGAGGACCACTCGCTGCTGCAGAGAAGCTTGTGCAAGGGCTGGAATAATGTGTGTTTGAGCAAGGAGTCAGGGTGTGCAAGCCACGAGCACAGGGATTGTTCATCCCAGCTCCTCTGGGGCAATGGTTGCTCCTCTCCAGTGAGTGACAGGAGCCTCAGATTGAGTTGGAAACAGCCCCAATTCCCTGGAGGGACTGTGCCATAAAGAGAATTCCATTTCCAGCAAGAATCCTATTGCCATGGGAATGGGGGGCAGAGGCTGTGGAAGGCACAACCATCAGAATAAATGTGACTCTCTTCAAGACAGCTGATGATTCAAAGGTCAAAAGAAGTGATTGACGAGGGGAACAGCACATGCTAATATTTCTCCAAGAGGAAAAATAATTGCCTATAATGGGTGTAATATTCAAAAAGAGGTAGCGCACAGGGTGAGTGAAGCCAGTGTTTTAAAGGCACTTAAAGCCTTAAATTTCCCCTTGATAAAAGTTATGTCACTCTCACACAGCGCATCACGCTGACACGTTTTATGGGCAAAGAGTCACGCAAACATACCCAGAGGAGAGCAGAAATGCTGGTGCAAACAGCACCGGAGCAGGACCTAAAGGGACCTAAACAGGCTGTAGCGCTGGGCAGAGTCCAATGGGATGAGGTTTAACACGGCCAAATGCCGCATCCTGCACTTGGGGCACAACAACCCTATGCAGAGCTACAGACTGGGAGAAGTCTGGCTGGAAAACTGCCAGGAGGAGAAGGACCTGGGGGTGTTGGTTGACAGCGACTGACCATGAGGCAGCAGTGTGCCCAGGTGGCCAAGAAGGCCAAGGGCATCCTGGCTTGGATCAGAAATGGTGTGACCAGCAGGGCCAGGGAGGTGATTCTCCCTCTGGACTCAGCACTGGGGAGGCCGCTCCTTGAATCCTGTGTTCAGTTGTGGGCCCCTCAGCACAAGAAGGATGTTGAGGCTCTGGAGAGAGTCCAGAAAAGAGCAACAAAGCTGGTGAAGGGGCTGGAGAACAGGCCCTATGAGGAGCGGTTGAGAGAGCTGGGGGTGTTTATCCTGGAGAAGAGGAGGCTGAGAGGAGACCTCATTGCTCTCTCCAACTCCCTGAAAGGAGGTTGTGGAAAGGAGGGAACTGGGCTCTTCTCCCAAGGGACAGGGGACAGGACAAGAGGGAATGGCCTCAAGCTCCACCAGGGGAGATTTAGGCTGGACAACAAGAGGAAGTTTTTCATAGGCTGCCCAGGGAGTCACCTTCCCTGGAGGTGCTTAAGGGATGGGTAGATGAGGTGCTCAGGGACATGGTTTAATGTTTGATAGGAATGGTTGGACTCGATGATCCGATGGGTCTCTTCCAACCTGGTTGTCCTATGATTCTAGGAGCAGCAGGAGGCTGTGGCTGTGACCACATCCCTGCTCAGGGTTGGCAGCTCCTTCCAGGAGAAGCTCTCCTGCTTCGTGGGTGATGACCATTGCGCCAGTGCCTCTCAAAGACATTTGCTCCTCAGAGGGCTGTGCATGCTGCAGGGTTTTTCTTATCTTATTTTCCCTACAACCAAGAAAAACATCCCGTATTCTCTCTCTCCTCTGCCTTAGCAGCTGGTTTTGATCGTTATTAACAGCATCACACCCTAAGCTTGGACATCTCCAAGGGTGGGACCCTCGGAAATCCTGACATTGCCTTTAGTTCAAGCTCAGCTCTTCTGTGTCAAAGTTCTGGGTTGTGAAATGAGGACCAGAGGCTGCTGCACATCCAGAGTTTAGTTTCCTTCCAGGCAGAAACGGGCACAGGAGGCAGGGCTGAGGGTGCAGGAACGTGATGGAGCACTAAGCACCCTCCCTGGGGCTGAGCAGGGAGTTGGTTCCAGCAGCAGAGATGGAGCATCAGAAACCCTCACGATTTATCAGCCTTTAAACCGGGTGCACAAAAAAAAAAAAAAATATAAAGTCAGGGTAGTAATCAAAGTGATAAACCTCATGCTTTTCTATCACAATGAAATAATTGTTCTCCCTGAGCATCATTATCCCTCTGCTCCTGTGTCACCTACTGGAAATAAAGGCTCTCTTCTCCCATTATAATGAGTTACAGTTTCAATAATTTACAGGGATTTTTTACTGGGCTTTATTTTTTAATATTCATCGTGAGGTTATAAAATTTGTGCCACTCGGCTAAGTGTTACCGGAGCACCAGCAGGAGAGGGAGGAGGCGAGTACAGGTTTGCTGGTGTTATTTTAGTGGGATTTTTCTTATGTTATATGGGAGATAATAATAATAATAATAATAATAATAATAATAATAATTGGAGACAGTTATAACAATCATTATTTCCCCAGCAGATGCGATTGAGGGCAGATTAAGGCACAAGAGACTGACCATGAGCCAGCAGTGTGCCCAGGGGGCCAAGAAGGCCAATGGCATCCTGGCTTGCATCAGAAATGGTGTGACCAGCAGGGCCAGGGAGGTGATTCTCCCTCTGGACTCAGCACTGGTGAGGCCGCTCCTTTAGTCCTGTGTGCAGTTCTGGGCCCCTCAGCACAAGAAGGATGTTGAGGCTCTGGAGAGAGTCCAGAGAAGAGTAACGAAGCTGGTGAAGAGGCTGGAGAACAGGCCCTATGAGGTGCATCTGAGAGAGCTGGAGTTGTTTCTCCTGGAGAAGAGGAGGCTGAGAGGAGACCTCATTGCTCTCTCCTGCTACCTGCAAGGAGGTTGTGGAGAGGAGGGAGCTGGGCTCTTCTCCCAAGGGACAGGGGACAGGACAAGAGGGAATGGCCTCAAGCTCCACCAGGGGAGATTTAGGCTGGAGATCAGGAGGAAGTCTTTCATGGAAAGGGTCATTGGGCATTGGAATAGGCTGCCCAGGGAGGTGGTTGATTCCCCTTCCCTGGAGGTGTTTAAGGGACGGGTAGATGAGGTGCTGAGGCACATGGGTTAGTGTTTGATAGGAATGGTGGGACTGGATGATCCGATGGGTCTCTTCCAACCTGGTTGTTCTATGATTCTATGGTTCTAAGAGGACAATATGGACCAAGCTTGGGGTGGATCTTGGACCAGCATCCAGGTTGTTGGTTTGCCGCATCCACTCCTTATTAGCTGGAGAAGTTTCTGAAGCAGTGTAATCCTTTCATCACTCTTCTAAGTTAAAGAAATTCTATTTTATTCTCTCTTTCTTCTATTGTTTCTTCTTCTATTGATGGATGAGTCTTCCATATATGCCCCTTACACCCCTACACGAAGTTCTGTCTGTCTTCAGGAAAAGGACGTGGAATTTTTGTGCCGTTAATTCTGTAGCATCTTGAGTTATGGAGCTATTTCTGAAAGCTCGCTTCACATATATGAAATGATTCCTTGACAGAACAACATTCAATATTGTCGGAATAATTATTACGCCTGGTTAATACATCAATATAAGCTGTTATCGGGGTTCTTTGACGTACTGGATGATTACATAAATAATTACAAAACGTTCCACCAATGCATCTTAGCGCCAAGTGTTGCTGAGAGCTTAAATACAGACAGAACTCAAAACTGTATTTCATAGAAAGGTTTGAACTGGAAGGGGCTGCTCCCCTGGCTCCAGGGCTCTGGGGGAAGAACCTTTTCCTAATGTCCAACCTAACCAGTGATAGGAATGGTTGGACTCGATGATCCGGTGGGTCTCTTCCAACCTGGTGATTCTGTGATTCCATGATTCTAACCCTTCCCTGCACATCTGTGGTTGGACTTGATGATCCAAAGGGTCCCTTCCAACCTGGTTGTTCTATGATTCTATCTTCCTGCCATTCCCTTGAGTCCTATTGGTCACCAGAGAGAAGAGCTCTGTGCCAGCTCCTCCGCGGAGCTGCAGAGCACTAGGAGGTCTCTGTTCAGTCTCCTGTCCTCCAGACTGAACAGAACCAGGGACTTGTTGACAGCTGACTGACCATGAGCCAGCAGTGTGCCCAGGTGGCCAAGAAGGCCAATGGCATCCTGGCTTGGATCAGAAATGGTGTGACCAGCAGGGCCATGGAGGTGATTCTCCCTCTGGACTCAGCTCTGGTGAGGCCGCTCCTTGAATCCTGTGTTCAGTTGTGGGCCCCTCAGCACAAGAAGGATGTTGAGGCTCTGGAGAGAGTCCAGAGAAGACCTACAAAGCTGGTGAAGGGGCTGGAGAACAGGCCTTATGAGGAGCGTCTGAGAGAGCTGGGGGTGTTTATCCTGGCGAAGAGGAGGCTGAGAGGAGACCTCGTTGCTCTCTACAACGACCTGAGAAGAGGTTGTAGAGAGGAGGGAGCTGGGCTCTTCTCCCAAGGGACAGGGGACAGGACGATAGGGAATGGCCTCAAGCTCCCCCAGGGCAGATTTAGACTGGAGATTAGGAGGAGGTTTTTCACACAGAGGGTCATTGGGCATTGGAATAGGCTGCCCAGGGAGGGGGTTGATTCACCTTCCCTGGATATGTTTAAGGGACGGGTAGATGAGGTCCTGAGTGACATGGGGTTTGACTGTCATTTTCTTTCCTTTGTTTAAGGCAGGGGAGCAGCCCCCTCCCCAGCGCAGCCATCCCAGCCAGCGCTGACCCCCTCTGCCGTTTGGGAGGGAGCATCTGGTGCTGTCGGCTGAGCATCCATCACGACTCAGCACTGCTGTCACCGGGAGACACAGTGGAACGAAAACAAAAGATGTGACAAATTTGTCCTTTTCTCTTCTATAATTAACCAAAATATCTCGTTGCGTAGCAAAGCGCGGCTCCTAATTAACAGGCAGGCGAGAGGCTATTTTTAAACCCAGACCCCCCCAGTAATTATATTTGCGGCGGAGAATGATATTTCAGTCAAACGCGACAGACAGGGAACCAGGCTCCCATGTGAGGCAATTAATATTTCACACCTGCCAAGCAAATCAGCCGCGGGGAGGGGAGGGGACGGTGATGAGAAGGGGACACGGCCGGCGGGGGCCACCGCTTGCATCACCGAAGACTGAAAAATCCTCCACTTGGCTGTGCGATGGCCAAAAGAGCGGAACTTGATGCTGCCGAGGATGGAGAAGAGAATCATAGAATCACCAGGTTGGAAGAGACCCACATGGTTTAGTGTTTGATAGGAATGGTTGGACTCGATGATCCGATGGGTCTCTTCCAACCTGGTTGTTCTATGATTCTTTGAACCGCACCTCTCCTGTGAGTTGTACATATTCGCATGTTCATTTTCCCTGTTACGGAGACAAAAAGCATGTATTTTCCTTCCCACTGTTTTTACTCTTCATGATTAATCTTGCCCATTAATGGATAACCTGTCGGTGTTTAGAGGCATTGGTGCTGGGAGGAGATTTGCAGGCATCTGCTTTTATCAGGAGGGTTTGGAAACGTGACGTTCAATTTGTTCTGCTGGATTAGGCGACAGATTATCCTCTGGATTCTGAAATAATTAAGAAAACCAAAAACCAGAGAGAAAGGTGACAAGGAGGCTGGGCAGAGGGAGGGAAGGCAGCCCTCGACCTGCCCTCTGGGTAGGGAGGATGATCATAGAATCATAGAACAACCAGGTTGGAAGAGACCTATCGGATCATCAAGTCCAACTATTCCTATCAGACACTAAACCATGTCCCTCAGGACCTCATCTACCCATCCCTTAAGCACCTCCAGAGAAGGTGAAGGTGATGAAGCTCAGCAAAGCACCAGAAGAGGCTGTTGAGCAGCAAGTCTGAGCTTGGAGGACATCATAGAATCATAGAACAACCAGGTTGGAAGAGACCCATTGGATCTTCTAGTCCAACCATCCCTATCAAACACTAAACCAAGTCCCTCAAGACCTCATCTACCCGTCCCTTAAACACCTCCAGGGAAGGTGACTCAACCAACTCCCTGGGCAGCCTATTCCAATGACCCTCTGTGTGAAAAACTTCCTCCTAATCTCTAGCCTAAATCTCCCCTGGTGGAGCTTGAGGCCATTCCCTCTTGTCCTGTCCCCTGTCCCTTGGGAGAAGAGCCCAGATCCCTCGTGTCTGATGCCCTGGTAGTCGTTATAATCTTTTGTGTTTAACAAAGAATTGGGAAGGTGATTGTGTGTTCCATAGTTTCCTGGGGAAAGTACTTCAAATGTTGCAGCTCTGGAGGTTTTCCTTCCAAATTACGGAGGAATCTCACTCAGACAGGAGACTTCATTGACCTTGCGTCACCCTCCTAATGAGAAAAGATGATGGTGAGGCTCCAGGGGCAGGGGGGAAAGCAAACGAATCTTCTTTCTTCCATAAAAACAAACCAACAAACCTGTAACAATTAATCTGAAACCTTCTAGGAAAGGTCCCGGGAGAGGGCTCGTGTTTCCAAAGCGCTCTCCGCAGCACTTCTTGTAAGTGATGGAGCCTCAGCCTCCAGGCATCGATCCTGTGCCCTGTGTCACCCGGACGCTTTAGCTAAATGATGCGGCGTCACTTCTCATCACCACTGCTCTCCCTAGGATTACAAATGGGGCTGAGAGGGGGCTGCATCCCAAAAGGGCAGAGGAAAGGCTCTTGGAGGTGGAAGAAAACTCAGTCACTGTAGTATTCCGCATCCTGAGCCTATGGTGCAAACTGCCTCAGTCCTCCGCCTGCCCTCCCCAAAGTCACATTGAGCAGCACTGAAAGCTGCTCCTGAAGAGGAGGCGGCTGAGGGGAGACCTCGTTGCTCTCTCCGACTACCTGAAAGGAGGTTGTGGAGAGGAGGGAGCTGGGCTCTTCTCCAAAGGGACAGGGGACAGGATGAGAGGGAATGGCCTCAAGCTCCACCAGGGGAGGGTCAGGCTGGACATTAGGAAAAAAATATTCACAGAAAGAATCATTGGGCAGTGGAACAGGTTACCCAGGGAGGGGGTTGAGTTGCCTTCCCTGGAGGTGTTTAAGGTGTGGGTGGACGAGGTGCTGAGGGACATGGGTTAGTGATTGATGGGAATGGTTGGACTCCATGATCCAGTGTGTCTCTTCCAACCTGGTGATTCTATTATTCTATGATTCTGTTCCAGTTCTCCTTCTGTGTGGGATAACAGAGGAAAACACAATTCCTTTTAGAATCATAGAATCATAGAACAACCAGGTTGGAAGTGACCTGTCGGATCATCGAGTCCAACCATTCCCATGGAGCAAGGAGCTGGCCACCTCATGACCTTGCTGGTCACCTTTGTGCCTCCACAGGTGCCCTTGCACTGACCATCTCCCCCATTTCTCATTGTTATACATCTCCCAGCTCTGCTCACAGCATCCTCCCTATTCCCCCCTCAATGGATCCCCAGGTTGTCTGTATAAAACGCATCCTCTACCATCTCATAAATAGATTCCTCCCCACCAGGATCATCCCAGCAGATGAGAATATGGGCTTGGGATTGTTGCCACCATTCGGATGCCTTATTTCAGTCGGACCTTATCAATAGCATTATCTGAGACAGGCTGTAATTTGGAACGTAAAATAACACTATAATTTCAAATGCTAGCACCGTCGGATGTTTATATTTTAATGTAAGTGCCCTGTGATAGCCTCCTCCCTCCCAGCAAGAGGCAGGCTGGGGAGATGCCCCTCGCTCCCCTTCCCCGGGAGGTTTAACTGGAGAGCGGCTGATTGCATATGCGCTTTGATTTGCAGCCATCCTGGAAGCTTTTTGTTCTATTATTCACCCTCACTCTGTGTTGTCTGCGCTTATTATGTGCCATCAGAAGGTACCTGAGAGGCTGCAGCCTTCCCAGCCCACTCCTATTGTACAAACACATCAATAAATAAGCGCTGTCTGAATTTAGTGCTCCTAAGGGTGAGCAGAGCCCTGTCATTTTTTTTTTTTTTTCAGGTCATCTGGCACCAAAGTTGAAACAGTTTTGCTGTTGCATCCTTCCCTTCAGGAGACGTGGCTCTTAGATTTCTATCTCATTGTATTTATCGCTCTTAGGCCGAGGATGTGCCTTTAAAATCCAGAAGAAAGGATCTTGGGGCTGTCTGCTGGTGGAGTTTCCAGTGCGGAGGGGCAGCAGGAGTCGGTAATGACTGAGGATGCTCCTGCCTATGTGCTTGAACAAACCTGCCTTTGAAAGATACAAAGGCTCCTGCCTCTGGGACCTCATTTCCCAGGTGGGAAACAGCAGCGCTTTATTATCACCAATTGCCAGGGTGGAGATGAGAGCCCTTTCCAGTCCTTTTCCCCTGGTGCTTTTCAAGACGCCTTTTTTTTTTCCTGCTGCCGCTGATGAGTTTTACATCTCAGCGGATGCTTCGGTAACACCTGGCACTACCCTGATATTTACTCAGAGAACAAGCCAGTCCTTTCTTTCCTAATTACAGTTTGGGTTTCTTTGCGAGAGGTGCCCTCACAGTTTCCAGGCTGGACTTACTTAAATGACATAAATTGCACGTGGAGGGCTGCTCTCCCTGTGAATAAAGGCAACACAGACCTTTTTTACTCCTCTAATCCTGAGCAGTGTTGCTTCACCCATAACCTCTTGTGCCTACAGAGAGCGGCCATTCCCATCTGTGGCTGTGTCGCAGGAGGGATGCTTTAACCTAGGGATGCGGTACCCTAGGGATATAATACCCTGAGGATGCTCTACCTTAGGGATGCGGAACCCTAGGGGTGTAATATCCTGAGGATGCTCTACCTTAGGGATACGGAACCCTAGGGGTGTAATACCCTGAGGATGCTCTACCTTAGGGATGCGGAACCCTAGGGATACGGTACCCTGAGGATGCTCTACCTTAGGGATTCAGAACCCTAGGGATGTAATACCTTGAGGATGCTCTACCTCAGGGATGAGGAACCCTAGGGATGTAATACCTTGAGGATGCTCTACCTTACAGATGTGGTACCCTAGGAATACAGTACCTTGAGGATGTTCTACATGAGGGATGCTCTATCTTAGTGATGTGGTACCCTGAGGATGCTCTACCCTAGGGATGCAATACCCTGAGTATGCTCTACCTTAGGGATGCAGTACCCTAGGGATGCAGTACCTTGAGGATGCTCTACCCTAGGAATGCGGAAACCTAGGGATGCAGTACCCTGAGGAGACTCTACCTTAGGGATGCAGTACCCTAGGAATGCAGTACCTTGAGGATGCTCTACCTGAGGGATACTCTATCTTAGTGACGTGGTACCCTGAGGATGCTCTATCCAAGGCATGTGGTACCCTAGGGATGCTCCACCCTAGGGATGCAGCTGTGGGAGGGAGCAGCCCCTCTGAGAAGCGCTGCTGCTCTGCGTTGCTCCGCACTCTGTTCTCCCCCTCCGAGCTGCTCCACATCCCTTGCGTCCTTGCATCCTCTGCCTGCCAAGCTCCCTGGCTGCTGGCCCTGTCCCAGCGCTCCGCAGAGACGATGCTCAGGCAGGTGCCGCTGGCTCCACATGCACATCACGCCCTGTGGGAACTTGGAATAAATAAGGTAGCATTTCTTTGGAATTAAAGTTTTAATTAAACATTTTGTATATCTCAGGTGCTGCTGCATCAATGAGATATGAGATGGACGCAAAGCCCAAGCGATGAATCTGGTCCATGTGTTCATATGACATCCATAAAGGGGAGAAATAGATTGGGATGGAGAAGCTAATCTTTGCGCTAAATTATGAGACTTATGCTTTAATGATTCTTATTGGTGTTTGCAGTCCTGCTCTTTATTATGGTTAAGGACTTCGGCCAGTTCGGTGATGAGAAGCGGTCAATGAAATCAGCCAAGATAATGAGACTCTGATACAGTTCGAAATTGGTGATGGATAGGGACGGAGATATGACTGGTTGGACTCAGATCCGTTACTAACTTGCTAATCCTCTACTGCCCGGTTTCTCACTCCTGTCTTGTTTCAGAGGTGCCTCCTTAGGAGGGAATTCCCTGCAGAACCTCCCTTCTTAGGGGCTCCTTATCAAGCAGGAATTAATCTATTAGTGTGTGAGCGTGTGAACAAGGTGTTTGGTGGGATTAGCTGGTGCTGAGACCAATGAGGAGGCTGAGGAGAGACCTCATTGCTCTCTGCAAAAACCTGAAAGGAGGTTGTGGAGAGGAGGGAACTGGGCTCTTCTCCCAAGGGACAGGGGACAGGATGAGAGGGAATGGCCTCAAGCTCCACCAGGGGAGGGTCAGGCTTGCACAAGGAAAAGAATTTTCACAGAAAGGGTCATTGGGCAGTGTCAGAGGCTGCCCAGGGAGGGGGTTGAGTCACCTTCCCTGGAGGTGTTTAAGGGATGGGTGGACGAGGTGCTGAGGGACATGGGTTAGTGATTGATGGGAATGGTTGGACTCGATGATCCGATGGGTCTCTTCCAACCTGCTGATTCTATGATTCTATGATTTACTCTTTCTGAGACGTTATCATGGCTTTGCTGCGAGCCAGGCCTCTCACACTGACAAAAGCTCTGCTTGAAAGTGGTTTTCAGCTGGATTTCATTACCTCCACTGGCTTTTCTTGTTCTCCGAGGCAACCGGGTGGCTCCCGAGCCACTAACCCTTTTCCCCACGTTGGGTATCTGCCATGGGCTGGAGCTGCAGAGCGCGTTGACATTGCTGTCTCTGCCTGGGGTCGAGATATCATCTCTTTGGATCACATTCTTTCCGTCGCAAAGCTGGGAGGAATTACTTTCAAAGGCAACAAAGGTTTTTATTTAGCGCTCGTGCAGGGGCGGTTGGAGTGGTTTCCTGCCTTGTGATGTTCCATGCACTGCAGGCCAGTCCCAGGTCATCCCGGCGGCTCTGGCCAAGCATCTTCTGTGCCAGAGTTTCTTTTTCGCATTTAGACCCTCTCAGTCATAGAATCATAGAACAACCAGGTTGGAAGAGACCCATCGGATCATCCAGTCCAACCATTCCTATCAAACACTAAACCAAGTCCCTCAGGACCTCATCTACCTGTGCTTTAAATACCTCCAGGGAAGGTGAATCAACCACCTCCCTGGGCAGCCTATTCCAATGCCCAATGAACCTTTCCATGCAAAACTTCCTCCTAATCTCCAGCCTAAATCTCCCCTGGTGGAGCTTGAGGCCATTCCCTCTTGTCCTGTCCCCTGTCCCTTGGGAGAAGAGCCCAGCTCTCTCCTCTCTACAACCTCCTTTCAGGGAGTTGTAGAGAGTAATGGGGTCTCCTCTCAGCCTCCTCTTCTCCAGGATAAACACCCCCAGCTCTCTCAGACGCTCCTCATAGGGCCTGTTCTCCAGCCCCTTCACCAGCTTCGTGGCTCTTCTCTGGACTCACTCCAGAGCCTCAACATCCTTCTTGTGCTGTGGGGCCCACAACTGAACACAGGATTCAAGGAGCGGCCTCACCAGTGCTGAGTCCAGAGGGAGAATCACCTCCCTGGCCCTGCTGGTCACATCATTTCTGATCCAAGCCAAGATGCCATTGGCCTTCTTGGCCACCTGGGCACACTGCTGGCGCATGGTCAGTCGGCTGTTGACCAACACCCCCAGGTCCCTCTCCTCCTGGCAGTTTTCTAGCCAGACTTCTCCCAGTCTGTAGCTCTGCATAGGGTTGTTGTGCCCCAAGTGCAGGACCCGCCATTTGACTGTGTTAAACCTCATCCCATTGGACTCAGCCCATGGATCCAGCCTGTTTAGGTCCCTTTGCAGAGCCTCCCTACCCTCCAGAAGATCCACACTTCCACACAGCTTAGTGTCATCTGCAAACTTGCTAAGGGTACCCTCAACGCCTTCATCCAGGTCTTTGCAACTCTAAAGCTTCTGCTCTATGTAGGCATCTGGGTTTTCCCCACTCTTGTTTTCCAAGGCAATTCCCTCCGACTCGTTTAACCTCCGGTATCGCCGAGGAAAATATGCATCTGGGGAACAGTTTCATGGAAAAACTCTTAAGTGACTTGATTTACAAGGTAGGCTGCCCCTTAAAACTAGATTAAAGACCTAGTAATACCCTACAAAGCGCTGAACAGACAGAAGGCAGTAAATGAGTGCAGCCTTGATGAGATTTGAAGCAACAATCTTAAAGTTTGAGGCATAAAACTGCCCAGCGACCAATTCATCATGTGCTTGGGGTGGATGAGACCGTGTGTATGCTTCATATTTGCTTTATTATTGGAAGATATTGATTGTGGCGGAATAATCACACTAAGCAATTTGTTTTAATATACCACTGCTATTATCAGGGTGTTGGAGTCGCAACAGCCAGGAATATTACATTTTTTCTTAAGATTTCCAAGAGGTTTTTTAAGTAAAATAGATGATCTGCAGAGCAAAGGTCTGATCTTCTCGGGGTTTTCTCAACTCTCTCTCTGAGGAACATAAATGAAAAAGCAGTGGTTGTGCGAGAGGGTAATAAATAGCAAAGTCTCCTTAAAATGCAGTCGGGAGGATTATGAAGAGGCAAGTTAAAAAAATATACGTATGTGGTCTTTAATTCTGAGAACTGTATTTAAATGAGGCTTAGGGAAAAAAAGAATAGAAACACTTAGATAAATAGAGGAGAGGAAAGGCAGCACTTGGTCATAAATAGAGGTTATTAAAGGTTCTGTGCACTTGGTTTGGAAGTAGCAGAAAGGGTCATTGGACATTGGAATAGGCTGCACAGGGAGGGGGTTGATTCACCTTCCCTGGAGGTGTCTAAGGGACAGGTAGATGAGGTCTTGAGGGACATGGGTTAGTGTTTGATAGGAATGGTTGGACTCAATGATCCGATGGGTCCCTTCCAACCTGATTGTTCTATGATTCTATGATTCTAACCATTCAAGAGTTTAAGTGTTTTAATGTTTCCCAGTCAAATGGCAGCTTTACAGCACTGCTGCCGCCAGGGAGAGGATGGAGCTTGGAGCAACACAGCTAAAACCCCAAAGCTAAAAGGTTTGTGTCTCCATCCTCAGCCTTAGCAACCGCTCCACACCACTTCCCAGGCAAATGAACACTTCCTAGAAGTTACATCCCAGCCACATCCACCACGCTCAGACCTTTGAAGAGCTGCTCCAGGAGCTCCAGCTTGCAGGAGCAGTGAGAGTCCCTGCAAGGAGACGCAACCAGAGCAAGGATGAAGGTGCAAATAAAATGGTATTTTAGTGCAGCCCCTGATCCAGCATGAGGTGTCCCTGCCCATGGCAGGGGGTGGTCTGGATGGGCTTCGAGGTCCCTTCCAACTCAAACCATTCCATGATTCTACCCTGTTTTCCCTGTCAAATCTTCTAAGATGCTGCTGGGACAACATTCCTGTGTTAACAAGAGGCAAGGGATCAACTCCTGACTGGGCTGATCAATAGGAACTCCTGTCCAGGCAGGAGACAAGCTCTCTGCTCTGAGCAAACAGTCCCAGAGGAAAGGCCTGATTGTGATTCATCTAAGAAAAACCAAAGAGCTCAAAATCTGCCTTAATATTATCATCCTTAACACGATTTCCTTAAGAACTTGTCAACTATTTCTTTTATTGTGTTTGGTTTTGCACGTTATTATATTTATGCCTTAACTCTTGGGCCAGGAAATGCTTCCTTTGTCAGCCTGTCAAACCGCATCCGGAGGCTCCTATCAAGGCATCCTTGATGCAAAGGCTGCTCTGGAGAGATTACTGCCCCAGCTTCTACATCAGAGCCTCCCCAAAGCCACCTTTGGAATGGCTGAGAGAGCTGGGGGGGTTAGCCTAGAGAAGAGGAGGCTGAGAGGAGCCCTCATTGCTCTCTACAACTACCTGAGAGGAGGTTGTGGAGAGGAGGGAGCTGGGCTCTTCTCCCAAGGGACAGGGGACAGGATGAGAGGGAATGGCCTCAAGCTCCACCAGGGGAGATTTAGGCTGGAGATTAGGAGGAAGTTTTTGACAGAAAGGGTGATTGGGCACTGGCAGAGGCTGCCCAGGGAGGGGGTTGAGTCGTAGAATCATAGAATCATAGAATCGTAGAACAACCAGGTTGGAAGAGACCCATCGGATCATCGAGTCCAACCATTCCTATCAAACACTAAACCATGTCCCTCAGGACCTCATCTACCCATCCCTTAAACACCTCCAAGGAAGGTGAATCAACCACCTCCCTGGGCAGCCTATTCCAATGCCCAATGACCCTTTCCATGAAAAACTTCCTCCTAATCTCTAGCCTAAATCTCCCCTGGTGGAGCTTGAGACCATTCCCTCTTGTCCTGTCCCCTGTCCCTTGGAAGAAGAGCCCAGCTCCCTCCTCTCCACAACCTCCTTTCAGGTAGTTGGAGAGAGCAATGAGGTCTCCTCTCAGCCTCCTCTTCTCCAGGAGAAACACCCCCAGCTCTCTCTGACGCTCCTCATAAGGCCTGTTCTCCAGCCCCTTCACCAGCTTCGCGGCTCTTCTCTGGACTCACTCCAGAGCCTCAACATCCTTCTTGTGCTGAGGGGCCCACAACTGAACACAGGATTCAAGGAGCGACCTCCCCAGTGCTGAGTCCAGAGGGAGAATCACCTCCCTGGCCCTGCTGGTCACACCATTTCTGATCCAAGCCAGGATGCCATTGGCCTTCTTGGCCACCTGGGCACACTGCTGCCTCATTATGGACAGGTGAGTGCAAGACTTGATTTATTTGATGGGTTTTTTTTGCATAGAAATAGTCCTCTAAGGCTGCACATCCTCCGGGTCGGTGCTGCTGGTGTCTTGGGAGGATGGTGGGAATCCAATTATTTCATCTGTCCAAAATAGCAGCTTTTTTAGAGGTGAGGAAATGACTGCACCAGAACCATTGTGTGCCATCTGCCTGCGAAAATACTTATAGAAAACACGTTTCCTGGCATATAACTTCCCAGCCATATGCCTATTGCATCATTCACAATTCAATTAAATCACCCCTAAACACTTGGATGGGTTCCCGGTCTACGCAAAGGAACCTTCATCACCATCCTGCTTGAAATGTGGACACTTGATCCTGTAAATGTTTAGTTGAAACTGGCCCAGCCCTCGTTAACCTTGTGCGGCTGATACAGGCCGCTCGGAGATGATACAAGTGTGTGATTCTGCTTTTGGTCTTTTCAATTTAACTGGAATTTTTTAGGGCTCTGGAAGGAGGAAATAATTCTACAGGTTGAGTTGCTTCAAGCTGGGGAGCAATGAGAGGAGGTGTTGGCTTCCGCTCATTGGATAAGCAGATGGAAACAATGGAAGAGCCTGGTTGCAGCTGATATTTTGATTATTTGGAAGCTGCTTGGAGGTATCTACGCACACCCTGTCCTCCAGCGGAAGAGCTTGTCCACTTCACGGCATCTCTGAGATGTGGTTGGGAATGGGCTTCAGACAACTAAGCCTGACCTGCTCCTGGTCCTTTGAATCATGGAATCATAGAATCACCAGGTTGGAAGAGACCCATCAGATCATTGAGTCCAACCATTCCCATCAATCACTAACCCATGTCCCTCAGCACTTCGTCCACCCGTCCCTTAAACCCCTCCAGGGAAGGTGGAACAGCTCTCAAACATTCCCATCGAGGCTGCTTCTTGGAGACTCCCTGCCCAGCTCCTCATCCTGCCAAGTGCTGGGATGCAGAACATCTCAGTGACTCAAAGGACTCACCCGAAGCCTCTAGAGCATTTTGAGGTAGGGACCACGCACAGACCCTTTAAACTGGGTGCTGACTTTCTAAGTTCACACTTCTTTTTGCATTTTTTTTTTTTTTTTCAAATTAGGCTTTTTGCTCTGGAGCTCAGAAGCAGAAAAAGAAGGAGCCATGGCCCAGCTGGCTGTTCAGGTGCTTTTAAAGCCCATTTAAAATCCAGTCCTTTTATAACCCTGTGCCTCTAAATATAGATTGGATTCTTTTTGTTTACCATTTGCCTTGCTTCAGAGCTACAAATCAGCATCCTTGCTAAGGCAGGACCTCTCGGGTAATTAGCCAGGCAAGAGCCCTTGTTCTCCAGCTCATCACTGACATCTGCACTGGAGAGAAAGGATTGTTTTTCATTTTCTGTGTGCACAGGGTCAGAAACCCATCCAAGGCATGAATGGTGAAAAGCTGAACCAGAGGAGATATAGAAAAGTGCTTTACAAACTTAAGTCTGAGTTCACTCCCACCTGGTGCTAGTTCTGTGCAACCTGCTCTCGCCTTGTGTCCCTTTGGTCCCTCCCTTCCCAGGGGACAGGACGAGAGGGAATGGCCTCAAGCTCCACCAGGGGAGGGTCAGGCTAGACATTAGGAAAAAATTCTTCACAGAAAACATCACTGGGCAGTGTCAGAGGCTGCCCAGGTTGGTGGTTGAGTCACCTTTGCTGGAGGGGTTTAAGGGACGGATGGATACAGTGATGAGGGACATGGGTTAGTGATTGATAGGAATGGTTGGACTCAATGATCCGGTGCGTCTCTTCCAACCTGGTGATTCTATGAAATCCAGTGCTTCCCTTCTACCCTAGCTGGGAACTGAGCTGCTAGAGCCGTGCATCCTGAGAAATATTAAAGAAAAAAAGAGCTGGAAAAGCCACCGTATGAACGGTGAAAAGCTGAACCAGACTCAACCCCCTCCCTGGGCAGCCGAGGTTGGAGGTTATGTTAGATTTACCCGTTGGCTTAGTGGAGTCGCAGTCCTAAAGCAAGTTCTCCCTGCGTGTAATGGGCATAATTATTAAGGAAAATCTGCATTCCTGACACCAGAAATGTCGCACAAACGCAATCCGACTTCCACTGGAAACCAAACCCACAAGCTTCCCGTGGTCAGAGAATCATAGAACAACCAGGTTGGAAGAGACCCATCGGGTCATCGAGTCCAATCATTCCTATCAAACACTAAACCATGTCCCTCAGGACCTTATCCACCTGTTCCTTAAACACCTCCAGGGAAGGTGACTCAACCCCCTCCCTGGGCAGCCTGTTCCAATGTTCACCTACAGCCCTCAGTACTTAAATCTCAACCCTTACGGGAGTTACCGCACCAAGTCACCCGAAAACAAGCAGATTCCTTGCCAAAGACTTGGGATTTTACATTTCAAGGACAACTCCAAAGGGCACTTCTCAAAGATGCAAATACGTGTTTGATTTAAAAGTTGCAAATATCCCCAAAATCGTTTACCTGTCACCTGTTCACCAATCTGAACTTCACAATCTAGGGCACGATTTGCAAGATCGGTGCCTGGCAGAGCAGCTCAGCCCCTATTTTTAGCCGAGCGCTCTATTTCCAGTCTGATTTTTAAAGGTGGAATAAACCATCCGACACACCCTGATGATTCTGTTAGTTTCATTCATTCAGGAACCCAGAGCAGGGTTGGAAGAGAATAGCAGGAAACCCCAAGGAGGGGCTGGGGGCGCAAGGGGGATCCCCCCAAGGGCTGCATCATCTCGTGCTCCTTTCGCACAAGGAGTTTGCTTTGTTTCTCTCTTTTCCTACACTTTGCTTTATTTTTAGCACCGAAACTTTTTTTTAAAGCACTTCTAAGTTGTTTGCCTTCCCGGCACGAGTGGTCCTGAGGCTTCTCCTCCCCGAGGCAGCTTTCCTGGCTGCTGTTCAGCGTGATGGGGTGTTGGCCCTCTCCAGAAGGGCTCCTCTCTTCCTAGCAGCTGAGACTTTGACATTTCAACTTTTTTTTTTTATTATTATTATTTTTAGTTGCATTATTCAACCCAAATTCTCGCTTTCATAAGGGAAAAAAACCAATCTGTTATTTCAATAGGACCTTTGTCTCCTTCTACGCTTCCCATTCCATCTTTTTGACTATATTTTTCAAGCTGCTTTTTGACTATATTTTTCAAGCACATCAACCTTGTCCTGAGTCATGCGTTGACCTTGTGAGTGTTTTGATAGGAATGGTTGGACTTGATGATCCGATGGGTCTCTTCCAACCTGTTCCTTCTATGATTCTATGATTCTATGTTTGAAAAAGAGAGATGGTTTGGTGGCAGCTGCTGGAGTCACTCGGGTTGTGTCCACGCTTGGGTTTTATACCGTGATGTAGCTCACATTCCGCAGGATATTTTGGTCTCTAACAGAGCTTGTGTGGCTCTGTCGCTCGGTAATAGATCACTGAGCATAATAGAAACCTTTATATAGCTGCTGGAGCACTTTGCTTTGCTGCAGATGTTTCCTTCCAAGAGACTTTTTCCTGTCATAGAATCACAGAACAGTTGGAGTTAGAAGGGACCTTTAAACATCAGCTTGTCCCATTATAAAAAAAAAAATCTACTGGAATTCTGTCCTACTGGAAATGCTCTTTGGGGATTTCTTTACACAGAATAGTTCCCTATCTCTTTTTTTCCCTGCGTTTTAATCCTTTTATTGACTGTAGAAGGGTAATGGGGACATCCACCAAAAAAAATCCTCCGTCGACCAAATGCTTCATCATTTTGATAGGAATGGTTGGACTGGATGATCTGGTGGGTCTCTCCCAACCTGGTTGTTCTGTGATTCTATGATTCTATGATCATCATCCTTTCCGTCTCTGCTTTCCTGGCCACTTCACCCTTGATTTCCTGCTCCTTTAGCTCCTTTTCCTGCATCATTTAACTGTGAAAGAAAAAGGAAGAGTTCAGGCTTAACTAGGCTTTAGTTTCCCAAATGACCAAATTAAAACTGATAATTGTGGAGATGTTTCTGCCTCCGAAGGCCCCACTAGGCTGTGTTCACTCAGCCCTGGTTGCTGCCTGCACAGAGCATCCTCTTGTCCCTCAGATT
The DNA here is from genome assembly GCA_033558105.1 of Coccyzus lansbergi. Taxonomy (NCBI): domain Eukaryota; kingdom Metazoa; phylum Chordata; class Aves; order Cuculiformes; family Coccyzidae; genus Coccyzus; species Coccyzus lansbergi. The sequence continues at coordinate 168,605 of JAUMJK010000430.1, read as the reverse complement.
CCAAATTCAGGCTGTGTTGCAGCCACTGGAGAGCCACAACCAACCATTTCTGACCAGTTGGACTAGAAGATCCAATGGGTCCCTTCCAACCTGGTTGTTCTATGATTCTATGATTCTATGATTTCCACATCGTCAAGTTCAGGCTGGTAATAAAACTGGAGTCGGTATTTCTATACAGTTCTTAATGTTCCTATAACGCGTTATTAATGGAAATGAGCCGCAGGATGTTATTTATTACTCTCAAGTCCTCCTTCTCCTCCAGGTTTCACGCAGGAGTGTTTGGCAAAGGGTTTTCCTCTCCCCCAGACCTTCTCTGAACCGTTTCATCCTCTCTCTCTGTTTGACCGGAGTCAATTTAGTGAAGCTAATGGAGTCGCTTCTCTTCAGGTCAGCGATGATTTCACCTCCTTGAACTCCTTGTTTAATTTGCTGAGAAAAATGTCAGGTTCTGAAGCCAGTTCTCGGAGTTTTCCCCCCTCTCTCCACAGCCCTGCCCCAAGCGCAGCTGTGGGACCGTGCGTGCGGCAGCTGGACCTGAGGTTCCTCCACGTCTCCGCTCCCATCCGCCTGTGTTTACTTTGCTTAGAGGGAAGTTTGGCAGCAGCCTCCGCTCTAACCCTCCCTTCCAGCTGGAGCACGTCGCATCCCTGCCTCCTCTTTAATGGGAAAGCAAGCAGCTCGCAGGAAAGAGTTAAGCCCAACAAGGCTTTGGGATCCTTCGCTGAGGAGAGGGCTGCGCTTGGGTTTGTTTTGAAGCGCTGGCAGGAAAGTGGGGAGGAGAAAATTACCTAAGTGATAGTGAGGTTGCCACGAGCTGTATAAAACAGTGAAACCGAGTGGGAGAAACTCCACCTCATCGTCCCGAACCATAAGCACAACCCCTGAAGAGAAACCCACCCCACAAGCCAGTGATCTCAAAGGCTGGAGCTGAAAGCAGGCGGCACCAGCTCAGAGCTGCTGCGGGATTGGAAAGCTCGTCCGGTTTTGGTGGGAGCCACCAGCAGGAATAGTGCTTTCCTTGGGAAGCTTGGAGAGAATGGAGTGGAGGCAGATTTTCTGCGTCGCCTTCTGCCTGGTGGAGTTGTCTGGTGAGTATTGACCTCAGCAAAAAGCAGGGTCGGAGGCAGAGAGGAGCAGCAGGGCAAGGGGCAGCTTCTAACTCGTGCAGCAGCAGCCCTGGGGGGGAAGCATCTTCATGGATGTGCAGTGGGGATTGCACCTTAACCTTAACCCTAACCCTAACCCTAACCCTAATCCTAATCCTAACCCTAACCCTAACCCTAACCCCAAACCTAGTTTGGCATCCAGAACCCTGCGGTGAGGCTTCCTAGCCCAGGGTTACCTCAGCCATCCCAACCAACACATTCCCAGCCGTGTCCTGCACGTGGAAAGTGCTGCCGGTTGGAAAAAAGGAGCAGTCAAGGTGTTATTACAGGTAGCACCAGGTTATCAACACAGCCCTCACGGAGTTGTGGGGCAGAGCAGCCGCACTCTGAGCTGTTTCATAGGCTGCTTGGGTGTAAATTCACCTTACTTCTGGGTTTTTTTTTGTGGTAGGAACGAAACCGTTTCTGAAAATCGCATGACTCTCCATAAATATTAAAGCCTCCTATTCCAGGGCTTCAAATATTCATACGGCACCAAAAAAAAAAAAAAAAAGTGAATAATACTGCGGAGGTTTTCTTTTTAAAGGGTTATAATTTAGGGAAATATTACCAGGCTTGTCGCAAACCCAACAGCCATAAAATAATAATAAAAAAAAAAGGAATAATAATAAAAAGAGGAATAATAAAAAAAAAGTGAAGCAGCACTCTGTGTGCTGGGACAGAGGCCAGGAACCTCCGGGTGTCTCCGAATGTAATTTTGACTTATTCGCATGGATGTGAGCGCCTGGATCTAGTGAGAGAAGCTGCTGGATCGTGTCCTGCTTCACGCTTGCTCCTTTCATGTTCGCTTCGCTGCCAGGTTATTGCTCACCCGAGCTCTGCCGTGCCTGACCCTCCAAGTCAATGATGATATTACAGGAAGGAATAAAAGCCAATTTTTAGTGAGCAGAAATAATTTTTTTCACAGAGAGGGTCATTGGGCATTGGAATAAGCTACCCAAGGAGGTGGTTGAGTCACCTTCCCTGGAGGTGTTTAAGGGACGGGTAGATGAGGTGCTGAGGGACACGGTTTAGTGTTTGATAGGAATGGTTGGACTCGATGATCCGATGGGTCTCTTCCAACCTGGTTGTTTTATAATTCTATGATTCTATGAAAATACAGGATCTGGGGGTTCAATGCTGTGAAATGTCATGGATTTTGCTGGCACAGCCTGCACTTTGTGGTCTTTGGGATATTATGAGGCTTTATTAGTGCCCGAAAGGAACTGGACAGGGGTTAGTGCTGCTCGAGGTAGGTTCTGTGCAAGCAGAGAACATCTAGGGAGCTTCCTATGGTTGGACTCGATGATCCGATGGGTCTCTTCCAACCTGGATGTTCTATGATTCTATGATTCTGATTCGTCCTGGGGTTCTGCACACCCTTCACCTCTTTACGGGGGAAACGCCTTCCCTGGAGGTGTTTAAGGCACAGGTAGACAAGGTCCTGAGGGACATGGTTTAGTGTTTGATAGGAATGGTTGGACTCGATGATCTGATGGGTCTTTTCCAACCTGGTGCTTCTATAATTCTATGATTCTGTGATTCTATGATTCTGTGATTCTCTGATTCTATGATTCAAGTGAATGAAATGAATGTTTCGATTGTGCAGCAACAAATGGAAATCCCCATTCTGGGAGTTTTCTGCTTAGTTTTTTTCTACTGGTAGCACTGCCCAGCGAGGGTTGGTCAACATCCACCTGCCTCCTGGACAGGTGCAGCTAAACCCACACGTTTTGGGGGTTTTATACCTGTAAAATGCACCACGCGGGGTTGGGTTTAGGTCTTCTCCAAGTGCCACATGTGGATGTGGTGTGGGGAGGATGGAGGTCGGGTACTGGTTAATTGCTGTCTGACTCCAGAGTGAGGAGAAGCCTCGTCCAGCCTCACAGGGAGGGAATCATCCACAAAACACTCGTTCTGGGCTTTGCCTGGTCCTTGGGAACCACTGAGCTGCAACGAGCATGGGAGAGGTTTGTGCCCACCCCTGGTCCCAAGTGTGGGCTGATGCTCAGGGGCTGTTCTGCACACACAGCGCACGATGCTCTGAGGAAAACTGGGGATTGATAAACCACGTGGAAAACTGTCCTGTGTTGGTCTCCAAACTGACACGGCGAAGGGTGTAGATCTTCTATTTGTACCTAATCCAGTCACTTTCTCTTCTTTTCATCTTTAATTTTTTTTTTCTTTATTATTTGTCTCTGACGAGCTGGATTTTAAAACAACCCTTTAGTCATTTTAAGTTATTCTCTCCATTCCTTGGGTGAGACAGAAATGCTCTGAGAATCAGGGAAGGAGGAAGAGGTGTAGAACTCAGTGCCACTTGAGTTTGATGTCCTTTAGGGGCAAGATAGAAAAGCTCTGGAAATCAGGGAAGGAAAAAGAGGTGTAAAACTCAATGTCACTTATATTTAATGTCCTTTAGAGGGCTGTGCATGGTGACTGCTCGAGCCAGGAGGATCCTGGGGCCCTGGGAAGGTGCTGGTGTCCCAAGCAGCAACTCACCAGGGCAGCACTTTGGTGACAGAGAGTTTCCAAGCTCAAGGAAAGCCTTGACGGAGCAACTCAGGGGTTGGCAGAGTGATTTTCCAGGCTCAGCGGGTGTGCCAGAAGGCAGCAAAGCACGGCAGGTGGGCTGGCATCACCGTAGCACCGGTGCCAGCAGCTGCAGGGTAGGAGGGTGAAGAAACCAGGGGAAGCAGGGAGCCCCGAAGCTGCCTCCAGCACAGGTTTCCCGCAGCAGCTCCTCCGAGGGCTCCAGCCTGCCTTACTCATGCCTTCCCAAGTTTTCCTACTCTCAGCCATGTGGCAGGAATTCAAGCGGGTGGAGCCCTCTTCCCTCTGGAAATATCTGATAAAAAAAAAAAAAGAAAAAAATCCCTTCCTTCCCCCAGAAAGGGTCATTGGGCATTGGAATAGTCTGCCCAGGGAGGTGGTTGATTCACCTTCCCTGGAGGTGTTTAAGGCACAGGTAGATGAGGTCCTGAGGGACATGGTTTAATGTTTGATAGGAATGGTTGGACTCGATGATCTGATGGGTCTCTTCCAACCTGGTTGTTCTATGATACTATGATTCTATGATCATAAAGTCTTAGAATTGTTAAGGTTGGAAAAGGACTCTAAGCTTGTCCAGTCCACCCATCAGCCCAACCTCACCATCCCTACTAAACTGCGTCCTGCAGTGCCACCTCCACGTGGTTTTTAAACCCCTCCAGGAATGAAAACTCCCCTACTGCCCTGGGCAGCCTCTTCCCAAGTTTCATCAGTCTTTCGGAAAATGAATTTTTCCTAATATCCCATCTAAGCCTCTCTATAACTTGAGGCAATTTCCTCTCATCCCATCACTTGTTCTATGGGAGAAGAGACCAGCACCCACCTCACTACAACCTCCTTTTAGGTTGTTGTAGAGAGCAATGAGGTCTCCCCTCAGCCTCCTCTTCTCCAGGCTAAACAATTCCTGTTCCAGTATCAGCTGAGGAGGCGCAGTCGCTGCCTGGGAATCCCCCGTGGTTTGCACCTACCTCCTGGTGAGGATGGAGAATCCTTACATGCAGAGTAGGGCATGAATTCTGGAGACTTTTCCTCTGTTTTCTGAGTCTTGTTGCTTTCTGTGCTCCTGGTTTAGAGTTCAGGGATGAGCATTGCATCAACTACTTTAACATTTATATTGTTGCTTTTTTTTTTTTTTTTAAATTTAATTTGAGCTGTGATGCTTCCTAAACCCAGTTATTAATATAATTTCTTCACTCCGAGGGTGAGGAGGTCCTGGAACAGGTTGCCCAGAGCAGGGGTGGTTGCCCCATCCCTGGAGGGGTTCGAGGGCAGGTTGGATGGGGCTGGGAGCCCCTGATCCAGTGGGAGGTGGATGGGGTGGGACTGGATGGACTTTGAGGTCCCTTCCAACCCAAACTGCTCCATCCAGCTCACATCTGGATCATGATTTATCTCCCGAGTCCTCAGGTTTCAAACCCCCGAGCCACGTTTTCGATAAAGCTGCCTGCGTGTGCTGCAATAAGGAGAAGGAGAAGAAATAGTATGTGACAAGTCTCCCTGCACTGAGCTGCAATTCATGATGTTCGGTGGTGAAAAGGCTTTGATTACAAATACCTCTGGTGCTTTACGAGCATCTGGAATAGTTCAAAGTGCTTGGGTGGCTGTGGCACTCGGGGAGGTCATGTCCAGGCTCCACATTGTTCTGGTGATGTAAAGTTTCCTGCTCGCGTCCATGCGAACACGAAGCTGTGGGTCAAGCGCGGATTTAATGTTGCGCTACTTGTGATTCTGGGCAGGCAGTCATGCCTCCTGCTTTTGATTTGCTCAAATTCATCAGAAAATACATGGTGACTTAACCAGTTGGAACTGAATTGTCTGGGAGAGAAGAAACTTTTCCCTTAAATAAAAGTGGTGCCAGGACTTAAATCCCAGATCCAGACACCTGCAGCGAGGCCTCGCCAGGGCCCCTCTGTTCCCACCCCCGGAGCAGCTGCAGCCACGATGGGATGGGATGGGATGGGATGGGAATGGGGATTGGATGGGATGAAATGGGATGGGATGGGATGGAATGGGGGTGGGATGGGATGGGATGAAATGGGATGGGACAGGTCAGGATGGTACAGGATGAGATGGTACAGGATGGGATAGAATGGAATGGGATGGGGATGCGATGGGATGAAATGGGACAGGTCAAGATGGTACCAGATAGGATGGGATGGGATGGGATGGGATGAGACAGGTCAGGATGGTACCGGATGGGATGGAATGGGATGAAATGGGATGAAATGGGACTGGTCAAGATGGTACTGGATGGGATGGGATGGGATGGGATGGGATGGGATGGGATGGGATGGGATGGGAAGGGACGGGACGGGACAGGTCAGGATGGTACCGGATGGGATGGAATGGGATGAAATGGGACTGGTCAAGATGGTACTGGATGGGATGGGATGGGATGGGATGGGAAGGGACGGGACAGGTCAGGATGGTACCGGATGGGATGGAATGGGATGAAATGGGACTGGTCAAGATAGTACTGGATGGGATGGGATGGGATGGGATGGGAAGGGACGGGACAGGTCAGGATGGTACTGGATGGGATGGAATGGGATGAAATGGGATGAAATGGGACAGGTCAAGATGGTACTGGATGGGATGGGATGGGATGGGATGAGATGGGATGGGATGAAATGGGACAGGTCAGTATGGTACCAGATGGGATGGGATTAGACAGGATGGGATGATACAGGACGGAACGGGGTGGGATGGGATCATAGAATCACAGAATCATAGAACAACCAGGTTGGAAGAGACCCACCGGATCATTGAGTCCAACTATTCCTATCAAAATGGATGTGATGGGATGAAGTAGGACAGGTTCGGATGGTACTGGATGGGATGGGATGGGATGGGCTGGGATTAGAGACGATGAGGCAGCTATGGGATGGGACGATGCAGAATGAGGTGATACAGGATGGAATGGGGTGGGAAAGGAAGGGGTGGGATGCCCTCCCGCCTCAGCACCCTGCAGTCCAACCACCCATCACAGAATCATTCGGTTGGAAATGACCCACTGGCTCATCAAGTCAAACCATTCCTATCAAACATTAACCATCAGCTGAAGGAACAGCCAAGTAGCTCCGCCTGTGACGACCCATCGCCAAAAAGAACCGCGGTGGTCTCCGTCTTTGCTTCTCGTAAATCGTCCAGGTTCTCTGGACCTGATCCAGCAAAGCACAAACATCCCAGTGCAGAAAAACTCCTGCCAGGACAATACGGGGGGTGCCCGATATGGCAGTGGATAAATACACGGTTAACTGGCAGTGGGTGGCTGATCCACCAGGCAGCTGAGGAGGATCTGTCAGTGCTTCTTCCATCCTGAAGGGTTGTTTGGAAGGATGAAGTCATTTTTCTTGGAGCTCAGGCTCCCCTGGGCAGAAATACAACTGAAGCAACGTATTTTATATGATTCTTTCTCTTTAGCATCTGGATAAGAATCTTGAACAGCAACAGCCCTGGAGTGGAGACAGAAGCTGTTTGTTCAAAGTTTGTTCGAAGAGCTTAAGGATAGAAAAAGGTTAAGAAATGGGGAAAAAAATGTGTTTAACTGATCACAGAAGGAAAGGCTGGAAGTGTCATCTTTGTAACATACCAGGAAGCAATATATAAACTTTAAGTTAGAACAGCAAACCGTCCTCCAACCTTTCTGTTTTACCTCCAAAGATGTTTTCGCTCATGAGTCAGAGCTGAGCCCAAGCCAATGGGAATGTGTCTGTTTACTTTGAGCTCGTGCCTGCGACTGCAAATCCAACTCATTTTTCCTGAGGCGCTCGAGAAAGAGCTCATCCAAGGCTTGCGTCTTTCCTCCAAGGATTACAGCCCCAAACTACTCCGAAATCCAGTTTTGTGCAGAGTGTGGCGCTTGCCTGATGAGCCCAAGGGTGGGGCAGGAGGAGGGCAGCAACCAGCCTGTCCTCCCCCAGCACCAACCCCCAAAATCTGGGGCTCCCGCAGCCAAAATGCTCCATTTCTGAGCTCTTCTCCCATATCAATTGTGCCACTTTGGGGCAAGAATAAAGCGAATTTGTGAAAGTATCTACCACCTCCTTGCCCATAGGGACCCTTTGGGGTGGGCAGGGACCCCCTAATGCCTTTCTGTGCTTCCAGGTAAAGCTGCTGGGACCTCAACAATCAGCTCTGTGCTGGTGGCCACGGACATGGCAACCGAAGCCACCAGCAGCGCAGCAACCACCGGAGAGCCCATGGCCCCCAGCAGTGCCCAGACCACACCACAGACGTCCGGTAAGCGCCTCCCATCCCATCCCTGGTAGCACTTGCAGGGAAAATCAGATTTATTCAGTGTTTGCCCTAAGAGACCACTTCAGGGGTTGCATTCTCAAAAAAGAACCTTGAATGGTTGGACTAGAAGATCCAATGGGTCCCTTCCAACCTAGTTTTTCTATGATTCTATGATTCTATGGTAGGGTGGGAAGCTTTAATCCTGCTGAAAAAAAATCACACCTAGGCAATAGAATTTAATAGAATTGAATTTAACGGTGATGGGTGCAGGACAAGCAGCCAAGACCCATCTGTTTCAAACCAAGCAAGAGATGCTGGGACAAAATGTTCATTAATCTTTTATCTCCACAAACCTCCTCTTCGCCCAAAGTTGCTCCCCTGTGAGAGGTCTCTCAACCTTTTTGAGAAGAGGCCAAAGCTCCAAAGGGCTTTGAAGCAGGGATCCTTACCCAGAGGTGCGGAGCCTTTTCGCTTATGCTGTTTGAAATCCGTGCAACTTGGTGAAGGTGGAAGATGAGGATGATGAACGGGGAAGGTGAGGATGAAGAAAGGGGGAAGATGAGGATGATGAAGGGGGAATCATAGAATCATAGAACAGCCAGGTTGGAAGAGACCAATCGGATCTTCTAGTCCAACCATTCCTATCAAACATTAAACCAAGTCCCTCAAGACCTCATCCACCTGTGCCTTAAACACCTCCAGGGCAGGTGAATCAACCACCTCCCTGGGCAGCCTATTCCAATGCCCAATGACCCTCTGTGTGAAAAACTTCCTCCTAATCTCTAGCCTAAATCTCCCCTGGTGGGGCTTGAGGTCATTCCCTCTTGGGAAGGTGAGGATGATGAAGGGGGAAGGTGAGGATGATGCAGGGGAGGTCTGGCCATGGTGTCCTTGCCCAGGGCATTAGCCCATTTGTAAACAGATTCCGGAGCGCGTGGAACAATTAGGTGACTGAATCAAGGCTAATGTGCATTTCTGATACGACCAATAACACGTTCCGGTGGGACTGCCTATGACAAATCGATATTGTACTTCAGTCATCGCGATGCCACGCGCTGATTTTAAAGAAATTAAGCTTTTGCGTGTATGCTTTTCCTTGCATTTCTTCAAACCCGAAGCTGCGGCCACGTTCCCGGCAGCCAGTCCCACCTTGCCAGGGCTCGGCGACGAGTCGGTGAGCTCACAGACCAGCCAAGACCCCACGCTGAGGCCAGGTACCCCCTCGGAGCCCAACACCACGACTCAAGGGGTGTCCACAAGTGAGAGCCCAGTGACACAACCCAACGCGACAGCACAAACCCCAAGTTCCACAGTGGCTCTGACAAGTATTCCTACCACCTTGGGGCATCATCCTATCTCAGCTACCACCATGACGCTGGACAAGAGCAGAGACACCCCCAAGGTGAGGCGGCAGCTCAGCACCATGGGACCACAGGGAGGCTGGACTGGCCTCCCAAATCCCAGACAGTTCACTGATAGCAGTTCTGTGGCTTTTTTTTTTCCCTTCCAGTCCATCACATGCCACAATGTCAAGGAAGTAAACGACACCGGAGCCATCTGCTTGCACCTCAACGAGTCCCACACTTGCGTGAGTTGTGTTCCCAAGGAGAGGGCTGCAAACCAACAACCGTGGGCAGGTTCCTGGTGTGTCACCCACTGTCCCTGAGGGGTCAGTTTGGGGTAGGAGCTCACGTTGGGAGGCACAGGGATATCTTGAGCTGGGGGTGTTTAGCCTAGAGAAGAGGAGGCTGAGAGGAGACCTCATTGCTCTCTACAACTACCTGAAAGGAGGTTGTGGAGAGGAGGGAACTGGGCTCTTCTCCCAAGGGACAGGATGAGAGGGAATGGCCTCAAGCTCCACCAGAGGAGATTTAGGTTAGAGATTAGGAGGAAGATTTTCATGGAAAGGGTCATTGGGCATTGGAACAGGCTGCCCAGGGAGGTGGTTGATTCACCTTCCCTGGAGGTGTTTAAGGGATGGGTGGACGAGGTGTTGAGGGACATGGTTTAGTGTACGATGGGAATGGTTGGACTTGATGATCCGATGGGTCTCTTCCAACCTGGTGATTCTATGATTCTATGAAACTCCTCTGGGAGTGAGGGATTCTGACCAGAGATGCCATCTAGTGGGCACCAACACAGGGTTTCTATGTTTTATCATAAAATCATAGAATCATAGAACAACCAGTTGGAAGAGACCCACTGGATCATCAAGTCCAACCCTAACATACATGACATACCTGCATATGCATAAACATGTGCGTATCGAACATATCGAATATCATATCTATTTGTTCCTGTTCGTAACCCCCATTCCATGCCAACCCCCACTGCTTCCAACTGCGTTTTTCTGGAGCTCCCCCCCCCCCCCCCCCCCAGCAGACCCTCCCCATGCCTCCACCTCACCCTGTGGGGAAAAATCAGCTCAGGCTCAGCAGCCACCAGCCCTGGGAACCTGATAAGAGCGTCTAAGAGGAGAGCAGATAGGAGGCACTGTGCTGCCTCTCTCTTTCCTGCTGGCCCTTCGCAGAGCAAATGAGCAATACGCTGGCACCCAGCGCCGCTTAATTGCAAAGGGAAATTCTGACACTCCGATGAGTTCTTTCCACAGCAGAGAAAAGGAAAACACACGCTTGGGGCTCTTGTTCCATCTTGGCCTTTGGCGTCCCAAGCCAAGCTCTATAGAAACAGCTGAAAATGATTTGTTTGTTATTCTCCCGTGGATAAGTTCCTGCATTTTTGTTCGCTAAGAGGCTGATGCGATGCGAGCACAAGAGTGAGGCAGTTCTAAAGGGAGGAGAGGTCAGCACCGAGCTGCTTGGCTCTGCAAGAGGCTGCAAGGAGAGAGGGTTTTCTCCACTTTTGCAGCCCCAGGGTGATGGGGATATCCTGGGCTGGGGGATCTCTGTGTTAGGGCAGTGGGCACAGCTCAGATGCTGCGTGAAGAGAGGATTATGTCCCTCTACTGTGGTGTCTACCCCATCCCCAGAGGGGTTCAAGGGCAGGTTGGATGGGGCTTGGAGCCCCTGATCCAGTGGGAGGTGTCCCTGCTCGTGTCAAGGGTGGGACTTGATGGGCTTTGAGGTGCCTTCTGACCCAAACTGTTCATAGAACCATAGAACAACCAGGTTGGAAGAGACCCATCGGATCATCAAGTCCAACCATTCCTATCAAACACTAAACCATGTCCCTCAGCACCTCGGCCACCCGTCCCTTAAACACCTCCAAGGAAGGTGAATCAACCACCTCCCTGGGCAGCTTGTTCCAATGCCCAATGACCCTTTCCATGAAAAACCTCCTCCTAATCTCCAGCCTAAACCTCCCCTGGTGGAGCTTGAGGCCATTCCCTCTCGTCCTGTCCCCTGTCCCTTGGGAGAAGAGCCCAGCTCCCTCCTCTCTACAACCTCCTTTCAGGGAGTTGTAGAGAGTAATGAGGTCTTCTCTCAGCCTCCTCTTCTCCAGGATAAACAACCCCAGCTCTCTCAGACGCTTCTCATAGGGCCTGTTCTCCAGCCCCTTCACCAGCTTCGTTGCTTTTCTCTGGACTCTCTCCAGAGCCTCAACATCCTTCTTGTGGAGAGGGGCCCAGAACTGAACACAGGATTCAAGGAGCGAGTTCCATGATTCTGTGATGTTCCCAGCTGGGAGGATGTTAGGGAAGCTGACAATGCCTTTTAGCCAACGTGGGCTCTGCCTCCAGGCCTGTCTGTGGCTGAAAATAGACCCAAGGAGAAAGCCTGTCCTTCCCAATAGAGAAATTAAACCATGGAAGGGAAAGACTGCAGCTCCTCACTCCTCTTCCTCTTCCACCCAAGAGTCTGCTCAGCTCTAAAATGTGAGAAATTAGTTGTTTTTTTTTTGTTTTTCGTTTTTTTTTTTTTTTTTTCCTAGTCTTTGATCAGCAACCTAGCAAAAACACTGAAGACATTTCCTAAACAGGAAGGTTCAATGCCTCTTTGTTATTTCCCTCCTTTCCCAGCCCCTGCCTGGGACTCTGAAACAATAGGGCTCTTCAGGCAGCTGCTTCAGTCCAAAAATGGGTGAGACTTGCTGCGCAATCCACATCCTAAATTTGATTTTGCTTAAATGCAAGAGGTGCTCGTGGTATCTTTGTTTAATTTATCACAGAATCATAGAGTCAGCAGGTTGGAAGAGACCCACCAGATCATTGAGTCCAACAATTCCCATCAAACACTAACCCATGTCCCTTATTTATTCTCATTAAGAAACAAGTTTCTCCGTTTTCTAGGTGTTGATTAGGGGACAGGACAAGAGGGAATGGCCTCAAGCTCCACCAGGGGAGATTTAGGCTGGAGATTAGGAGGAAGTTTTTCACACAGAGGGTCATTGGGCATTGGAATAGGCTGCCCAGGGAGGGGGTTGATTCACCTTCCCTGGAGGTGTTTAAAGGACGAGTAGATGAGGTGCTGAGGGACATGGGTTAGTGTTTGATAGGAATGGTTGGACTCTATGATCTGATGGGTCTCTTCCAACCTAGTGATTCTATGATTCTATGATTTTGGGGCTCAAAGCAGCAGCAGAGAGGGAGGTGAAGGTCTGACCCCCCCAGTTCGGGGTCATTTGTCACTTGTGGTTGCTTCTGCTGAGCTTTGCACAGCACAGATAACCTCAAAACACAAAGGGGGAACACACACCAGCACCAACTGGGATAGGAATGAAGAGGTTGGGATGGTCCAATATTTTTTTTCTTTGGAATATTTGCAGAAACGTTTTTTAGAGAGGAAAGGGTCAGACTTGTGGAGCGCAATATGTGAGGAGAGCGCCCACCGCCTCCCCTCCCCCTGCAAGATCCAACTCGCCAAATCAGAGGTGGATCGGGACTGTATGCTCCTCATCCTCGTCGGCGAGAAAGGTCAGTTGAGCTCATTCCTTTGATTGTCATTGATGCCGCTGGATAACCATCTTGACGTGGGCAGTGGGAGACGGGAGAAGCTGTGGGACACAAGCCTGGGAGGAGACTTCTTCACTTTTCCTGGAGGGGTTTAAGGGATGGGTAGATGAGGTGCTGAGGGACACGGGTTAGTGTTTGATAGGAATGGTTGGACTCGATGATCCGATGGGTCTCTTCCAACCTGGTGATTCTATGATTCTCTCTGCACCTACTGCTCTTCTGGGATCTTACTAGATCCACATCATCGTGATGTTGCCTCGAGAGCCCCAGAGGAAGCTCTTCAATGCTGGCAGCAGCTGCAGCCTGACCCTCTAAGTAATGTGCTTCTTCTGTTTTAAACCTTCCAGATCCTGCTCCAGATGTGCTCCAGGAGTCTCACTGGGAAAAGGTAAATTCCTTGAGCAGATCCAGCTGGAAAAAATGGTCAGAGAAAGGAAATCCAAGGCTGGGGCAGAGGGCTGAGGTCTCCATCCCAGAGGCATTTGTTGAGTGCGGGTAGGTGAGGTGGCCGGTCCTCTCAGCCTCCAGATGTTGGGGCCGGAGCATCCTGGTCCAAGGTGTCCACAGAAGATGTGAGGCTGGAAATGAGACCAAGAGGATGAGACCTTAGGAAGAAATTAAGAAGAAAGGTTTTGCTGTGAGGTGGGGGGGAGGCCCTGGAACAGGTTGCCCAGAGCAGGGGTGGCTGCCCCATCCCTGGAGGGGTTCAGGCTGGATGGGGCTTGGAGCCCCTGATCCCATGACAGGGGTGGAACTGGATGATCTTTAGGGTCCAGGACAAGAGGGAATGGCCTCAAGCTCCACCAGGGGAGATTTAGGCTAGAGATTAGGAGGAGTTTTTTCACGGAAAGGGTCATTGGGCATTGGAATAGGCTGCCCAGGGAGGTGGTTGAGTCACCTTCCCTGGAAGTGTTTAAGGGACGGGTGGATGAGGTCTTGAGGGACTTGGTTTAGTGTTTGATAGGAATGGTTGGACTAGAAGATCCGATGGGTCTCTTCCAACCTGGTTGTTCTACGATTCTATGATTCTATGTGAATGTTCCTAGATCAAGCACAGAGCTCAGCTTTGTTTAGGTGAAGTTTAACAAGGAGGTGAAGAGCAGCATTGTTTGAGGTCCCTCTTCAGTGTTTTTTTCGGTTTTTTTTTTTTTTTTTTTTCCAGTTTGGAATAAAATCCCTCAAACCGGGACGCGTGAGGAGCCACCAGGACTTCTCTCAGAAGACCCTGATCGCCTTGGTCACAACTGGGCTCTTGCTGGCGTTCCTGGGCTTGGCTGGATACTTCCTGATGAAGCGTCGGAGCTGGAGCCCTGCGGGAGAGAGGCTGGTTAGTGCTTATCAATGGCAGGACAGCCCGTAGAGAGGAGATCGGAGCACTCAGGGGGGTCCCACGTTCATGAGGGTCCCAAGGTCATTGTGACCGAGGGCTGGGTCAGCATGGACAGGGAGGCCAGACCATAGCAGGCGAAGAGAAACCTCTCTTGCCTTCTAAAATTAACTCTTACCTGATTGCTCCTGTGGGAAAACCAGCCCTTTCTCACTCATACCTCCAAGTCTAATGCTTAGTTCTGCTCAACAGTAAGAGCTCAGCCAGCAAGACCCCTCTCGAGGTCTTGTCTTCCTCCCGAGACACTGAAACCTTATGAATTTGTCATTAAACATGACACATGAACCTTCCGTTCAGTGCATTTATCTGTCTGTCTCGTCCTGCTGCTGTAATAAAGACTGTTTCTCCCCTCACTTAACAAGTGATAGTAATAAAATATGTCAAGAAAGAAAGAGAAAGAATTTTCCTATTTCCATTTTCCCCTTTCCCTCAGGCCGAGCACTGAGGACCCTGCCCTGCCAATGACTTCCAGGGACCTGAGTCCTCTGTAAGAATCTTAGAATCATAGAACAACCAGGTTGGAAGAGACCCATCGGATCATCAAATCCAACCATTCCTATCAAACACTAAACCATGTCCCTCAGCACCTCATCCACCTGTGCCTTAAACACCTCCAGGGAAGGGGAATCAACCCCCTCCCTGGGCAGCCTGTTCCAATGCCCAATGACCCTCTGTGTGAAAAACTTCCTCCTAATCTCTAGCCTAAATCTCCCCTGGTGGAGCTTGAGGCCATTCTCTCTTGTCCTGTCCCCTGTCCCTTGGGAGAAGAGCCCAGCTCCCTCCTCTCTACAACCTCCTTTCAGGGAGTTGGAGAGAGCAATGAGGTCTCCCCTCAGCCTCCTCTCGCTGGAGCGCAGCCCTGTCCTTCTGCTAGCACCTTGCTGAGAGCCTTTACAGGCTGAAAGCAAGAAGAAATGGGAAAGAAAAAGAAGCAATTTCCATAGCTTTCATTCCAGGGTGATTCTTTCTTGGCCAGAGTAGAAAGCAGTGGTGGTTCGTCACGGTGCAGCTTCGCAGCCCCAAGGCAGAGCTGGCTGGCTCAAAAACCTGCTTGTGAGAAAACAACTGAACCCAACGGCTTCTCTTTTCAGGTCCAGGAGGGAAAAAAAAAAAAACCAAAAAACAAAAACCAAAAAAACAACAAGGGCAGTTCCTGGCTGGTTTTCTTTCCTCGCTTCGCAGCCGCAAGGTTCAGGCCCTCTGTTCCCCTCCTCTGCGGTGGGAGCAGGTTCCCATGCCTGGAGTTGTTTGTCCCTCCTGTCCAGGAAGTGTGGGCGACCGGCCAAGCCGCTGCCGGCAATCCCAGCCGGTTGCTGTCAGCCCTTTCCCTTCCCTAACTCTGCCTGTGTTATTTATGTACCTGTTTAGGCCGAAGACCCCTATTACGTGGATAACGGCAGCCAGGGAAACACCATGTTGATGATGCCCCAGCAGGAGCCAGTCGAGCTGCAGGAGAAGCCAAACCTCAACGGCGGCAGCACCCAAGAGAACGGCACCGGCCAAGCGTCCTCCCAGAACGGCCACTCGGCCAGGCAGCACAGCCCTGCCGACACCCAAATGTGAACCAGGCAGAGAAGAGCATCCTCGGCACCGACCAAGAGGGGAGCAGAGGAATGGTTGGACTCAATGATCCGATGGGTCTCTTCCAACCTCCTTGTTCTATGATTCTATGATTCTATGATTCTATGATTCTATGATTCATCTATGATTCTAGAACGGGGAGGGCGAGAGTTTCCCATGGACGGTTAGGCAATTTTTTAGACCTTTTTCTTTATTATCATTTTTGTGAAGGACTTCAAAAATCAGCCTAAAGCACACAGAGCTCCAGAGCTCCTCAAGACCTGCTTCTCTGCCTCCTCTGACTTGACCACACAAGACCCTTTCTCCCAGCTGGTCTCTGCTTTTGTTGTTAGAAGAACATAATGAGAAAAGCAAGTGCCCTTAGCCCCAAACAGCTTTGAAGCAGAGACAGACGGAAGCTACAGAAGCTTTGAGCCAGACTCCAAACAGCCACAAGGTTTGGTGGCAGCGCATTAGGCTGATTGAAATAGTTAAATTGGGATTTCAGTGACAAAACCCTCTCAGGTTTCAGATAATTTTGCTTAACAGAGTTGTTTTTCGTCTCACCTTTATGCTCAAGTGCAGGATTTCTTCCTCTTTCAAGGACGTCAGGCATTTAATCCCCTTTCTTGTGCTTTAGGTCTCCTTTAGTGTTTTCTACTCCAGCAGGATTTGCTGAAGATCCGTGTAAAACTTTCCACGTGGGATTGAAGGCTGAAATGTGAACAGACCTCAGACTCGTTTGGTTTTCAGTCCTACCTGAACACAGGTAGTTGGGTTGGAGTAAAAGCCTTCCCTGGTCCCTTCCCAGCAGGGACTGGTAATGGTGCTGGACAAGTCAGAGCCAGCGATCGGCACCCAAGGGAGGTGGAGAACATCCCATAGGGTTGTGGATGGTGAAGGTGTTGGACAAGGCAGAGCCAACAATTGGCACCCGAGGGAGGTGGAGAACATCCGATAGGGCTGTGGATGGCTCTGCAGGTGAGTCCCACCTCAGGGCTGCTGCCTCGGGTAGGACTTTGGCAATAAAAGATGCCCAAAGGCTCCCAGGGAGACGAGTGCTAGACACGAACCTGGCTCTGCTACAGATGTTCCCTGCTCCGCACCAGCAAAACCATAAAACCAAGTATTTTCACTCTGGTAAGTGAAAACCAGCAATAAATCCCAGCAGCAGGAGCAAGTCCTACCTAGCTCTGATCCTGCTCCCAAGGCGAGTGGTGCTGCGAGCAGCATCGTTGAGGCTGAGCTACGGCAGACCCAGCGACCAGAGGCAGGTTTGAGCTCAGTCCTGAGCGAGTGCAGCTCGGATTTAGGGACCCAAAGGAGGTGTCGGTGGTACCACAGCAGGACAGGCTGCAGTTCAGACCACAAGCCCTGCTGGCACCAGCAGCAAACGCCACATCCAAACTGAGGACAGAATCATGGAATCATTCATGTCAGAAAAGACCTGGAAGAGCTTCCAGTCCAACCATCAACACAAATGTGCCTACTACACCGTGTCCCGAAGTGAAACAGCCCTTGAAGCTGCTCTACCCACTCAACAGTGAATTTATTTCAACTTTTTCTCAGTGCTGAACACCTGAGGAGGAGGCACTGGTTTTTAGTACAGTGCTTAAAGGAACGAGAGCGACATCCGACATCATCCGGGGCTGTTTCTTGAGTGCAAGAGTCATTTTGACACCATTTAAACTGTCTCGGGCTTCGTTTGTTTGTTTATTGAGTTGCTTCTCACTGTAAATAACCCCAGTTGAAAAAAATAGGAGTATTAAAAATCAGTTTCTCACTGTGTCCTTGGAAGAAGAGCGTGTTTATCCCAGTGGGTCGTGGGGCTCTGGCCGCAGCTCCTGCCAGCGTGATAAAAGGACAACGCCTCACCCAGAGGTTGCTTCCCAGCAATGACGAAAGGCTGGGGCTGGCTCCGCACGCATTTTCCCTGCCTTTCAACAAACACGTTGGCAGGACAAGGCTTATTAACCCTCCTTTGTTTGATTTGCTGGCGTTTAAGATGCTCCTTCTTGGATAAATTCCCTTTAAGAGGGAATGGACTCCAGGGGAGATTTAGGCAGTGTGCCCAGGTGGCCAAGAAGGCCAATGGCATCCTGGCTTGGATCAGAAATGGTGTGACCAGCAGGGCCAGGGAGGTTCTTCTCCCTCTGGACTCAGCACTGGGGAGGTCGCTCCTTGAATCCTGTGTTCAGTTGTGGGCCCCTCAGCACAAGAAGGATGTTGAGGCTCTGGAGCAAGTCCAGAGAAGAACAACGAGGCTGGTGAAGGGGCTGGAGAACAGACCTTATGAGGAGCGTCTGAGAGAGCTGGGGGTGTTTAACCTGGAGAAGAGGAGGCTGAGAGGAGACCTCATTACTCTCTCCAACTCCCTGAAAGGAGGTTGTGGAGAGGAGGGAGCTGGGCTCTTCTCCCAAGGGACAGGGGACAGGACAAGAGGGAATGGCCTCAAGCTCCACCAGGGAAGGTTTAGGCTGGAGATTAGGAGGAGTTTTTTCACACAGAGGGTCATTGGGCATTGGAATAGGCTGCCCAGGGAGGTGGTTGATTCACCTTCCCTGGAGCTGTTTAAGGGACGGGTAGACAAGGTGCTGAGGGACATGGTTTAGTGTTTGATAGGAATGGTTGGACTCGATGATCCGATGGGTCTCTCCCAACCTGGTTATTCTATGATTCTATGAAGATGAAGGTTTACTCTCTCTGCACTGTGCAACGAGCAGCTTTGGTTCCTGCCTCAAAGGACTCACAGGGTGATTCTCAACAGTCCTTTCCTGCCTGTTTTTCTGGAGATGTTTCAGCTGCACTGAAAGCAGGAGGTTTCAGGGATGGTATCTTTACCAACCCAGCCTCCTCCTCTCTGGGATGCTCGACCCTTCCTGATGTTTGTTTCCTGGGCTCGTAGGCAAAGGCACAGCAGGTACTGAATATCATAGAATCATAGAATCACCAGGTTGGAAGAGACCTGCTGGATCATCAAGTCCAACCATTCCCATCAATCACTAACCCATGTCCCTCAGCACCTCATCCACCAGTCCCTTAAACCCCTTCAGGGAAGCTCTCCCAAGGGCTCGATTTGCACCGTGGGGTAGGAGAGGGAGCTGAGATTGACTTTTTTTTTAATTTGATCTTGGCAAGTGTTTATCTAATCAGCGCTAGTGGCTGTATCAGAAGCAGGAGATCTAATCAAACATCAAGTGTGTTTTTCACAGCTCAAGGTCCGTCCTACGGCCAAGCGGAGACAATGAAGTTCCAGCCAACTGCTTTGACCGAACAAAAGCTTTCCCTTAAAACGTCCGGATTGAGGGAAATGCCGAAAGCGGCAGTGGCTGAGCAGGGCCGGTGCGGAGCCAGCGGAAAAGGCTGCACTTCCACCTCAGGAAGTTTTTTGCCTGTGTGTAAACACAGACCGGCTCAGCCGAAAAGGTTACTATTATTATTCTTTCCTTATCAAGCCCCTCGCATTCCTTCCTCGCCGGCCTCTTCTTCTGGGCAGCCTCCTCCTCCTCCTCCTCTCACCATCCTGTGCTGCCTGCAGGCTCACGGCTGCCCTTAGACCCCTTCGAGGAGCTAAATCGATCCCAAATTCCAACAGCCGCCTGCTTGCCCATCATAGAATCACCAGGTTGGAAGAGACCCACTGGATCATCGAGTCCAACCATTCCCATCAAAATCTAACCCATGTCCAACAACATGGTTCAAGGCGGATGTAGCTTCTCTGACCTGGTTCAGGATCTCACCTTCACCCACCCAAGCAGCCCCTGAACCCCTCTGTGCATTGAAACTTTTTTCAGAAATGAAGGAACAACCAGGAATTGCTGCTTGTGAGAGGGATGTGCACTGCTGAAAGCAATCACAGCTAAAGAGTTTTAATTAAGTCCTAATTTATGTCTCCTGTGGAACTCCCCTCCCTTTCACAATTAAAAAAAAAAAACCACCAAGAAAAGCCCTCCCAGGTGTAAAAAATCCTGCCCTGCAGTTCCACAATCCCTCCACAGCCAAGAACCACATCTCAGGTAAGAGAAAAGTCACTCCTTTTGCTGTTTGCTGGTTGATCATTTCTTTTTATATTGATTTAGCACCAGGAAGAGCTGCCCAAATGCCAGTAGGGTCAGTTTTCCACTGGTTCAGGGGCTCCCAGCCCTATCCAACCTGCCCTTGAACCCCTCCAGGGATGGAGCAGCTACCCCTGCTCTGGGCAACCTGTTCCAGAGCCTCCTCATCCTCACAGCAAAACATTTCTCCCCAAGATCTCATCTCAGTCTCTCCTCTTTCGGCTTCAAATCGTTCCTCCTCCTCCTCTCCCCACCCTCCCTGATCCAGAGCCCTTCCCCAGCTTTCCTGGAGCCTCTTTCAGTCCTGGAAGCTGCTCTAAGGTCTCCCTGGAGCCTTCTCTTCTCCAGCCTGGCCCTTGATTCTCATCCACAGGCTCTTGCTCATCACCCAAGTTCTATTGCATGTAGCACTGCTGCCACCTGCTGGCTGTGCCCTGCTACAACATTTAATACATTGCTCCAAAGTGCCTGCCTGGAAGCATCATCTGAGTCCTGCTCCACCACAATCTCCTCCTGCACCCCAGGGGCTGGCAACGCAGCCAAGAGGTGAACAGATTTACTTCTTTCTTAATTTAATAGAATCATAGAATCACCAGGTTGGAAGAGACCCAATGGATCATCGAGTCCAAGCATTCCCATCAATCACTAACCCATGTCCCTCAGCACCTCGTCCACCCGTCCCTAAAACCCCTCCAGGGAAGGTGACTCAACCACCTCCCTGGGCAGCTTCTCCCACTGCCCAATCATCCTTTCTGTGAAGAATTTCTTTCCTAATGTCCAGCCTGACCATCCCCTCGTGGAACTTGAGGCCATTCCCTCTCGTCCTGTCCCTTGGGAGAAGAGCCCAGCTCCCTCCTCTCCACAGCCTCCTTTCAGGTAGTTGTAGAGAGTAATGAGGTCTCCTCTCAGCCTCCTCTTCTCCAGGAGAAACACCCCCAGCTCTCTCAGCCACTCCTCATAGGGTCTGTTCTCCAGCCCCTTACCCAGCCTTGTTGCTCTTCTCTGGACTCTCTCCAGAGCCTCAACATCCTTCTTGTGCTGAGGGGCTCACAACTGAACACAGGATTCAAGGAGCGGCCTCACCAGTGCTGAGTACAGAGTATTTACGATTATTTGCATCACAGACCCTTCCCAGGTGTCTTAATTCGGCGTCTTTTTAATCTTAGCCTTCAGATCCATTTAATTTGCTGGTGTTTTGATTTGTAGCAACAGACGGAAATGAGATTATCTCTCCCCAGAGATAAACCGTCAAAGGCAAACGCTGACGAATTAGGATCTAAAAAAAAACCAAAAACATTTTCATGTGCTGGTGTTGGAAACCCTGAGATGGAGCTAGGGATGAACATCATAGAATCATAGAACAACCAGGTTGGAAGAGACCCATCGGATCATCGAGTCGTGTGATCCAGGACCTGGGGCTCCAACACAACATGCTTGGATCTTGGGGGGGGGATGCACAGAGCTGGAATCTTCACAGGGGGCAAAGAAAGTGTCCTAAGTGCTGTAAGACTCTGTTTTTCCTTTTTTAATCTTAAAAAAAACCAGATATGACAAGAACAGGGGAGGCTGGGATGCATTTTCTAGGGAAGAGGGTTGGTTCGGAGGGGATGGATGTGGAGTCAGATTTCATTCACTTAAGATCCCATTGAAAATCCCTGTTTTCCTTCTGGAGAATAAAAACTTTGAGCAGGTTTTCTAATGAAACATAATTTTGTTGTGGGGAAAAAATAAATCATTCCAGTTTCTCTCTCTAACTATAGAAAAAGGGCTGAAAACAGTCATGTCTCTCCTTGTCCTGCAGATACAGATGTCCCAAGGGTCACTACCTAGGAAATATCTTTCTGAGTCACATATATATTCTTTATTCATATATATTCTTTATTCATATATATTCTTTATTCATATATATTTTTTATTCATATATATTTTACGCAGTCGTCGAATGATTTGAGTCAGAAGGGACCTCGAATCCCACCCAGTTCCACTGCATCAAGCGCCTTTCTCCACCAACTCCTGGTTATTTATTTGCTATTTCTGCTTCTTGTAATTTTTTTATTTATTTTTTTTTTTATGATTTTAATCTTCATGTTTGCATCTTCCCTTATCTCCCCCCCTTGCCCCAGAGGTTTCTTGCCGCTTTGGCAAGACGCTAACGTGTTTAGGAATGATAAGGCGTCTAATTAATAGTTTAATTAGCCGTACAAGGTCTTAATAGCTTATTAAAGGAAATACATTCAGAAAATTCTTTTTTTTTTTTTCCTTTTGGTACAATATAATTCACCAGCAAGACGATAACGTAGTTTCGCATTCTGACTTTTAGTGAGGGAAGCGGGGCCGGATCCTCGATTTCACGGGGGATTTTTCATCGCTAAAACTATTATTTTTTTTTTTTTCTCTTGTCGTTTAAAAACAATTTAACAGATTAACAAGAGCAATCGTGGAGGAAAAAGCATCACAGGAAGGAACCTGGGAGTGGAATTAAGGTAAACTCTTCCCTACTTCTGGCTATAAACAAGGCTTGGGGAAGGTAAACTTGCTCTTTACATGGTCTTTACATGCTCTTACTTGCTTTTTACATGCTCTTACATGGTCTTACATGCTCTTACATGGTCTTACATGCTCTTTCTTGCTCTTTACATGCTCTTACATGGACTTTACATGCTCTTACATGGACTTTACATGCTCTTTACATGCTCTTTCTTGCTCTTTACATGCTCTTTCTTGCTCTTACATGCTCTTTCTTGCTCTTTACATGCTCTTACCTGCTATTACATGGTCTTTACATGCTCTTTACATGCTCTTTCTTGCTCTTTACATGCTCTTACCTGCTCTTACATGGTCTTTCATGCTCTTTCTTGCTCTTTACATGCTCTTTCTTGCTCTTTACATGCTCTTACCTGCTCTTACATGGTCTTTACATGCTCTTTCTTGCTCTTACATGCTCTTACCTGCTCTTTCTTGCTCTTTACATGCTCTTACCTGCTCTTGCATGGTCTTTACATGCTCTTTCTTGCTCTTTACATGCTCTTACTTGCTCTTTACATGCTCTTACCTGCTCTTTCTTGCTCTTTACATGCTATTACCTGCTCTTACATGGTCTTTACATGCTCTTTCTTGCTCTTTACATGCTCTTACCTGCTCTTTCTTGCTCTTTGCATGCTCTTACCTGCTCTTTCTTGGTCTTTACATGCTCTTTCTTGGTCTTTACATGCTCTTTACATGCTCTTACTTGCTCTTTACATGCTCTTACCTGCTCTTTCATGGTCTTTACATGCTCTTTCTTGTTCTTTACATGCTCTTTCTTGCTCTTTACATGGTCTTTACATGCTCTTTCTTGCTCTTTACATGCTCTTTCTTGCTCTTTACATGCTCTTTCTTGCTCTTTACATGCTCTTACCTGCTCTTTACATGCTCTTACCTGCTCTTTACATGGTCTTACCTGCTCTTTCATGGTCTTTACATGCTCTTTCTTGTTCTTTACATGCTCTTTCTTGCTCTTTACATGCTCTTACCTGCTCTTACATGGTCTTTACCTGCTCTTACATGGTCTTTACATGCTCTTTCTTGCTCTTTACATGCTCTTTCTTGCTCTTTACATGCTCTTTACATCCTCTTACTTGCTCTTTACATGCTCTTACATGGTTTAGTGTTTGATAGGAACGTTTGGACTCCATGATCCGATGGGTCTCTTCCAACCTGCTTGTTCTATGATTCTACGATTCTAAGATTCTTTCAGAGGCTCAGGCTGAACTGTCAAGTCGTGCTCTGAGCTGGGGCTGCTCAGCCCCTCCTCTTACACCAGAATCGGTTAAAAGTGATTATTTCGATCGGAAAGCATCCCCAGCTGGCAAACTCCAGCAGAGCCAGGGCTGCTCGCAAAGCCTCCGGATCCCCTTGGCAGTTAAATCCTGCTCGGCAGGCGGCGAGCGGAGGGAACTCAAGCCGAGCTGCACTGCTGTGTTTTTCCTCTGACCCGCACAAAGATTTCTTTCTAAATTTATCGCCGCGTTCATCGCCAGTCCCACTTAGTGGCAGATTACCAGGCTGGCCAGGCAGGGCCCATTCGAATGAGGGCAGGGGAGCCGGAAAAATAACGCGCGAGGGATGACGCAGTCGGCGAGGCCAAGGTCTGGGGAGATGCCAGGGGCAGGTGCAGCCTCAGCTCAGCTCCCACCGGCCTCTCTGCTCCAGATTGTCCTTCCCCAGAGCCCAGGGAGGCTGCCAGCGGTGGGAGCACCTGGGGCTGAGGAGCTTTGCTGGGCTCTGGAGGCCCCAGCGCTGGCACCACTGGGGAATTTCCACTGGGCTGCCGGAAGGAGCTGGGTCGCAAAGGCAAAAAAAGCAGCATTGGGCTGCAGTGGTGCAGGCTGGAGAGAGTGGCTGTGCAAGCATCCCCGTGCAAGCAGCACTGGGCAAGCATCCCCTGGGCAGCATCCCCTGTTCAAGCAGCCCTCGTGCAAGCATCCCTGTTCAAGCATCCTTTGGGCAGCATCTTCCCTCTTGCAAGCATCCCTTGTGCAAGCATCCCCCATGCAGCATCCCTGTGCAAGCATCCCTTATGCAAGCATCCCCTCTTCAAGCATACTCCCTCGTGCAAGTATCCCTCATGCAAGCATCCCCTGTGCAAGCATCCCCTGGGCAGCATCCCTCATGCAAGCATCCCTGTTCAAGCATCCCTGGGCAGTATCCCCTGTTCAAGTAGCCCTCGTGCAAGCATCCCTGTTCAAACATCCCCTGGGCAGCATCCTCCCTCGTGCAAGCATCCTCCCTTGTGCAAGCATCCCCCGTGCAGCATCCCTGTGCAAGTATCCCTCATGCAAGCATCCCCTGGGCAGCATCCCCTCTTCAAGCATACTCTCTCGTGCAAGTATCCCTCATGCAAGCATCCCTGTTCGAGCATCCCTTGTGCAAGCATCCCCTGTTCAAGCATCCCCTGGGCAGCATCCCCTGTTCAAGCATCCTCCCTCGTGCAAGCATCCCTGTGCAAGCATCCCTGTTCAAGCATTCCCTGTGCAAGCATCGCGTGGGCAGCATCCCTTGTACAAGCATCCCTTGTGCAAGCATCCCCTGTTCAAGCATCCCCTGGGCAGCATCCCCTGTTCAAGCATACTCCCTCGTGCAAGTATCCCTCGTGCAAGTATCCCTCATGCAAGCATCCCTGTTCAAGCATCCCCTGTGCAAGCATCCCTGTGCAAGCATCCCCTGTGCAAGCATCCCCTGGGCAGCATCCCCTGTTCAAGCAACCCCCATGAAAGCATCCCTCGTGCAAGCATCCCTGTGTAAGCATCCCTGTTCAAGCATCCCTGGGCAGCATCCCCTGTTCAAGCATCCCTTGTGCAAGCATCCCCCGTTCAGGCATCCCCTGTGCAGCATCCCTATGCACCATCCCTGTTCAAGCATCCCTGTGCAAGCATCCCCTGGGCAGCGTCCCTCGTGCAAGCATCCCTCGTGCAAGCATCCCTGTTCAAGCATCCTCCCTCATGCAAGCAGCCCCCGTGCAAGCATCCCTGCGCAAGCATCCCCTGGGCAGCATCCCAGGCATCACCTTCTCTCTACTTTTCTATTTCGGGATAATTGCTCCGTGTAGCATCGTAACTTCCCCGCGATGGCTTCTTGCTCCTTTCCTGCCTCCCATAGAATAAACGAGGCAGTTTCTGTTTGTCGACGGCTTTAATAGCAAAGTGGCTGAGACAAAGTTTGCTCAATAAACTTGCCTTTCCCCTTGGGCAGCTTTAGCTGAGATAAACGGGCTTTAAAGTCCCGGTTTAGCGTGGGACTAGGGCTGTTTGATCATCGATCGTTGTTAGTTAATTGCTATTTGGTTAAATATTTAGTTTGGATTTTTTTTTCCTGCTCTTTTCTTATAAAAAAATAATAAATAAAGGTGTGTTTAGCAATGTGGTAAAAGGCTTTCCAGAAGGCTTTTTAAAGATATTTTGCAGTAGAGGGGCTGGAGAACAGGCCTTATGAGGAATGACTGAGAGAGCTGAAGGGGTTTAGCCTAGAGAAGAGGAGGCTGAGGGAAGACCTCATTGCTCTCTCCAACTACCTGAAAGGAGGTTGTAGAGAGGAGGGAGTTGGGCTCTTCTCCCAAGGGACAGGGGACAGGATGAGAGGGAATGGCCTCAAGCTCCACCAGGGGAGATTTAGGCTAGAGATTAGGAGGAAGTTTTTCACACAGAGGGTCATTGGGCATTGGAATAGGCTGCCCAGGGAGGTGGTTGATTCCCTTTCCCTGGAGGTGTTTAAGGGATGGGTAGATGAGGTCCTGAGGAACATGGTTTAGTGTTTGATTGGAATGGTTGGACTCAGTGATCTGATGGGTCTCTTCCAACCTGGTTGTTCTATGATTCTATGATTCTATGACCTCTGCTAGTAGAATTGTGTATAACTCAACGTCCCAACTCCTGCAAGGAGAGAGGCTTTGAGCCTCTCCCCACTTCTTCTGTGGAGTCTGTGCCTGTTGACTATTTTCTGCGAGCAGTAATCATCCTGCTCCTACTCAGTTTAGTGATGGTAACACAGGCTCCTCCTTGGAGGGGACATAAACTCAACTTATCACTTGATTTCTCACCTTCTGTCCTGCTGTAGGTGCATTACCAGCCCTTCAGCCTTGACTGTTCTGCTCTGAAGCCATCAAAGAAGTGAGAAGAGGAGGAAACAAATCGCATTAAAAGTGAGTCTGGATCTAAAGGCTTCATGTATCTCTCGGATCTCTCTGATTTTGATTTGACTTTGTAGCTCATCTACCGATAATTCAATGTACGAACACTTGTAAAAAGCACTGTAAAGGCTTGTAAAACCTTCCTAATGATTTAGGTTTCAGAACATTTGAGGGCCTGTTCGTCTTTTGAGGAGTAACAGTTGTTCTGATCCAGTAGATGGACGTCACCTCCTGGAGAGTGGTAATTGTGAAATCCCACAAGAGAGACCAAAGGGGCTGATGCGCTTAGAACTGTGACACGGTTTGGGTTGAAAGGAACCTTTAAAGGTTCTAGTCCAACCCCCAAAATTGTTCTCTCCTTTCACGGAACCAGCTCCTCTTTCCATATGAGAAAATCCCCTGTAAGCAAAGGGCCAGCGCAGACGACTTTCTTTCTCTTGAACGCAACGAAGCTCAGAGCTGTTGTATGCAAAATACTTCATGAAAATGGAAAGCGAGGGACCTCACGCTGTGGCAAAATGCACTTAGTGGGAGGCTGCTTCCAGCTGTTCCTGTACTCTCTCTTTTTAAGAGGCAAAATTAGATGTGGCCTGTGAGCAATGACGCTCTTCTCCCTCTCTCCCTGGAGCTGGAGTGGAGCTGGAGTGAGGGTTTCTGTCCCATCCACCCCAACACACCTTCCTCCTGTTGCCAAGGAGCTGATTGTATTTCTTCAAACCAGGACTGTGCCTGGACTGCTCCGGCATCCCTGCTCTTCTGCTGCCTGCTCCCCACCTCCCGCTTGGCCTCCACCAGGAGAGCACTGGGATCGGTGCAGTCGCTGTCTCCCTTTCATAGAACCATAGAACAACCAGGTTGGAAGAGACCCATCGGATCATCCAGTCCAACCATTCCTATCAAACACTAAACCAAGTCCCTCAGCACCTCATCTACCCGTGTCTTAAACACCTCCAGGGAAGGGGAATCAACCACCTCCCTGGGCAGCCTATTCCAATGCCCAATGACCCTTTCTGGGAAAAACTTCCTCCTAATCTCCAGCCTAAATCTCCCCTGTCGGAGCTTGAGGCCATTCCCTCTTGTCCTGTCCCTTGGGAGAAGAGCCCAGCTCCCTCCTCTCCACAACCTCCTTTCAGGGAGTTGTAGAGAGTAATGAGGTCTCCTCTCAGCCTCCTCTTCTCCAGGCTAAACACCCCCAGCTCTCTCAGCCGCTCCTGATAAGGGCCTGTTCTCCAGCCCCTTCACCAGCTTCATGGCTCTTCTCTGGACTCACTCCAGAGCCTCAACATCCTTCTTGTGCTGAGGGGCCCACAACTGAACACAGGATTTGAAGAGCGGCTTCACCAGTGCAGAGTACAGATTGAAGCCTAAACTTTATTTGCATGGAAAACCAAATCCCACGGGAGAGCAGGAGTTTTCCGCTGTGGGAGGTTCGGCCAGAGGCAGGTGAGATTTCAGAGGGGATTCCTGCAGTTTGAGGAGATGGGATGGAGAATCCCAGCAGTGGGACTGTTGTCACCTGGGCTCTGACGAGCAAGGTGTTACTGCCACAGGGTGTTACTGCCACAGGGTGACAGGCACCTCTGCAAGATAACTGGGGTTGCCATGGTTACAGATGGAGAACAGGGCTACGGGTTAACTCAGGCCAGCGGCGCATCGAGCACAACATCCCACATCGCTCTGCACACACCTGAGTCAGTCAGAGCTTGAGGGGTGACCACCACAACCCCCGTGTCCCCACCTAGTCCTGAGTTTGTGGGATAGGTTGCCCAGGGAGGGGGTTGAGTCACCTTCCCTGGAGGGGTTTAAGGGACAAGTGGACGAGGTGCTGAGGGACATGGGTTAGTGATTGGTGGGAATGGTTGGACTCGATGATCCTATGGGACTTCTCCAACCTGGTTGTTCTATGAAACTTCCCAAAGAGAAACCAGGGATGGAATTTGGGGTTGGGGTGAATCAGCCTCCTGTGAGACTCTGGCAGAAGGAGCCCATCTCAGCCCCCTCGCCTGTTATTTATTACTCATTGGAGGACCCTGAGTTTCCAGGCTCTGATTTTTTGTGAGTTTATGATCTGAATATTTAATCCCTCCAGCATGTGGCTGCATCTTAGAAGCAAAGCAGTTCTCTCCAGCAGGAGCAGGAGGCTGGAGCAGACACAGGCTCGGAAGGACCAGCCAGTGATGCAGCCCTGAGCATTCCCAGAACCTGATCATAGAATCATAGAATCATAGAACAACCAGGTTGGAAGAGACCCATCGGATCATCAAGTCCAATCATTCCTATCAAACACTAACCCATGTCCCTCAGGACCTCATCCACCCGTCCCTTCAACACCTCCAGGGAAGGGGAATCAACCCCCTCCCTGGGCAGCCTCTGCCACTGCCCAGTGACCCTTTCTATGAACATTTTCGAAAGGTGCTTTATATATATAAATATATAGCATGATGGGATTGGTTTGGGTTGGAAGGGACCTCAAAGCCCATTTAATTCCACCTCTGCCCTGGGCAGGGACACCTCCTATAGGATCAGGGGCTCCAAGCCTCATCCTTCCTGAGATTTCATCTAATTCTCCCTTCCTCCAGCTTAAATACATGTTCTTCACCTTAATCACAGAATCACCAGGTTGGAAGAGACCCATCGGATCATCGAGTCCAACCATTCCTATCAAACACCAAACCATGTCCCTCAGGACCTCATCCACCCGTCCCCCAAGCCCCTCCAGGGAAGGTGACTCAACCCTCTCCCTGGGCAGCTTGTTCCAGTGCCCAATGACCCTTTCCGTGAAAAACTTCCCCCCAATCTCCAGCCTAAATCTCCAATCTCCAGCCTAAAATATTAATATATTTTTATTGCCTTGTTTTGGGAGTAGGAATAGCGCTAGAAGCTGCTTAAAAGCTTAAAATGATTCCTTCCGTCCCTTCAGTGCTGGCCCAGGGCTGCTCTGAGCTCTCCGTCCCCTTTAAAGGAGTCAAGGACACGGTCGTGCCCGAGCGGGGAAGGAGCTGGTTTGTGTGGTTTTGTTTTGCTTTTTTTTTTTTTTTTAAAGGGAAAAGAGTTGGCAGGAACACGAGCGAAGCTGGAAGTATTTTCATCTGTTTTGTTTTGTAATGTTTAATGTTTTGTTTTCTACTTTACGCGTTATACAAAGGTCTCCCAGGCTGGAAAAGAGTGGGATTAACCGACTGATTAGAATTGGCCAAGTAAGAAAAGAAAAGAAAAAAATAAAAAAAACCAAAATCAACCCCCAAACCTCTTGAAAAACGACAATATTGGACTCGATGATCCGATGGGTCTCTTCCAACCTGGTTGTTCTATGATTCTACGATTCTGTGATAATTGAGATTTGTTTGCAAAATAATTCCAGGCTGGGAAGAGGAATCAATTTGTGCATAAAAATACTTTGTGAGCTTACATTTTAGTTTGTTATTTGCTTGGATTTCTGAACTTAGGGGTGGGTTTCAAATGATGACGGCTATGGAAGGGCAAAAGAAGTGTCCTAAGTTCTCCTAGAATGATGGGATGGGCTGGGTTGGAATGAGCTCGAAGCTCATTCGGTTCCATGACATGGGCAGGGACACCTCCCACGGGATCGGGGGCTCCAAGCTCCATCCAACCTGGTCTTGAACATCTCCAGGGATGGGGCAGCCACCCCTGCTCTGGATAATCTGTTTCAGGGCCTCACCGTGCTCATCGTGAAGGAATTCATAGAATCATAGAATCACCAGGCTGGAAGAGACCCATCGGATCATCGAGTCCAACCATTCCCATCAAACACTAATTGCTTGCTGTATGTAAAAAGACTGAAGGGCCCTAAAGTGTTAATATTTAATTGTCTGGATACTACTTAGATTAGGAAGATGGAACATATTAAGAATTGAACTGGAAATGAAAGGAAAAAAAAATGTGTTTATTCCTGATTAAAGTTATTCTAAATTAATCTTTGTTTGACTCTGAGACAACAGAGATCTTTGCAAAAAGCTGTGTAAGAGAAGTAAATAGAAGGAAATAATACATAATGGAAGTACTCCAGCTAAACCAATGTGCTGAAGTACATTTTATTCATCATAAACCTTTTCTCAAAGGTACTTAAAACTACAGCACATCAGGTTCTAAATGAGACTCGGGAATACGCAAACCGAGAGCCACAAAAGCAGACACATAATTCCTCCTTAGGCCTAGTCTAAACCTGCCCCTCTCCACTTTACCCCCCATCGCCCCTCATCCTATCGCTCCAAGACTTGGTAAACGGTCCCAATGAAGGTTTCTTGTAGCTCCCACCAAGGAATCCCTCCTGGCATCCAATTCAAACCCCTCTCCGAGCACTCTGGCTGTGGTGCTCGCTCGGCGTGCGTCTGGCAGCTGCCGTGGGTGCTGTGCCGGGGTGGGAAGGGGGAGCCTGAAGCAACAGGGATGAATCACAGCACATTTCCCAACCGCTTGGTGTGGTTAGAAAAGCAGGGGCTGGTAGATAGGGGCAAGATGCACC
The DNA here is from genome assembly GCA_033558105.1 of Coccyzus lansbergi. Lineage (NCBI taxonomy): Eukaryota > Metazoa > Chordata > Aves > Cuculiformes > Coccyzidae > Coccyzus > Coccyzus lansbergi. Next base: position 137,610 of record JAUMJK010000430.1, on the reverse strand, counting down.
CTCCCAGCCGCAGGTGATGCTCACAAGCACCTTGCCTTGTGTGCATCCTGCATCCCTGCGCGCATCCTGCATCGCTGCATGCATAGAATCATAGAGCAACCAGGTTGGAAGAGACCCATCAGATCTTCTAGTCCAACCATTCCTATCAAACGCTAAACCAAGTCCCTCAAGACCTCATCCACCTGTGCCTTAAACACCTCCAGGGAAGGGGAATCAACCCCCTCCCTGGGCAGCCTATTCCAATGCCCTTTCTGTGAAAAACCTCCTCCTAATCTCCAGCCTAAATCTCCCCTGGTGGAGCTTGAGGCCATTCCCTCTTGTCCTGTCCCCTGTCCCTTGGGAGAAGAGCCCAGCTCCCTCCTCTCTACAACCTCCTTTTAGGGAGTTGTAGGGAGTAATGAGGTCTCCTCTCAGCCTCCTCTTCTCTAGGCTTTGTCACATTAGGGTGGGTGAAACTTAAGGGGAGATTTTTCTCAGCCCCAGAGAATCACAGAATCATAGAACCACCAGGTTAGAAGAGACCCACTGGATCACCAAGTCCAACCATTCCCATCAATCACTAACCCATGTCCCTCAGTATCTCATCCACCCGTCCCTTAAACCCCTCCAGGGAAGGTGACTCAACCCCCTCCCTGCACAGCCTGTTCCAGTGCCCAGTGACTCTTTCCATGAATTTTTGTCCTAACTGGGAGGTGACAGCAGGACTGACAACCCAGCACAGGCAAAACCACCAGCACCACCTCAGCTGGGACACAGGAGACTGGAGCTGGAAGCCTGTATTCTTCGGAGAGCAAAGCAGGGAGGTACTAGATCCCTGCTTTTGATCCTAGTTGAGTCCTAACCTTCCCTGCAAGTTGCTTTTGCTTTCTCTAAATCATCCGAATGGGCTCAGTTGGAGAATTTCAACAGAATTTGTGCTGCTACCCGTGTACCTGCAGGAGTGTTGTTCCTGTTGGGTAAAGCCAGGATGCTGAAGAAGCATTTGATGAATTTTCTCTCTGCTTTCCCACCCCCGCGAGGCTTGCACAGCGACCAAAATCCTCCTCGAGCAGCAGGGCCCTTGTGCTCGTCCACAGCGACTGGAACGAGAAGAAAAGCATTAGCATGAACTCTAGGCTCCTGACGAAAGAAAATGAGGTTCAAATAGCTGAAGCGATTCATTTTCTCGTTAAATATTGAAATTGGTAATTAATATACATCCTTCAGTGGAGGGAAGTAGCCATTTTTTGAGAGTTTACAGGCTTAATGGGAGTAATAAGCCGTGATCATTTGGAAGGCAGAGCTTGCAATCTGTTTATTTCCTAACTAAACAGTTTCTAATTCTGCTTTATCAGTGAATTACAGAAAGGTTTGGATTGGAAGGGACTTAAAAACCCAACCTGGGCCGGGGGGTCTGCACCCTCGCAGGGAAATATTTCTTATGATCTCACCTCAAGCTCATAGAATCATAGAACAACCAGGATGGAAGAGACCCATCGGATCATCGAGTCCAACCATTCCTATCAATCACTAACCCATGTCCCTCAGGACCTCATCTACCTGTCCCTCAAATACCTCCAGGGAAGGGGAATCAACCACCTCCCTGGGCAGCCTATTCCAATGCCCATTGACCCTTTCCGTGAAAAACTTCCTCTTAATCTCCAGCCTAAATCTCCCCTGGTGGAGCTTGAGGCCATTCCCTCTCATCCTGTCCCCTGTCCCTTGGGAGAAAAGCCCAGCTCCCTCCTCTCCACAACCTCCTCTCAGGGAGTTATAGAGAGCAAGGAGGTCTCCCCTCAGCCTCCTCTTCTCCAGGATAAACACCCCCAGCTCTCTCAGCCCCTCCTCATAGGGCCTGTTCTCCAGCCCCTTCACCAGCTTTGTTGCTCTTCTCTGGACTCGCTCCAGAGCCTCAACATCCTTCTTGTGCTGAGGGGCCCAGAACTGAACACAGGATTCAAGGAGCTGCCTCACCAGTGCAGAGTACAGAGGGAGAATCACCTCCCTGGCCCTGCTGGTCACACCATTTCTGATCCAAGCCAGGATGCCCTTGGCCTTCTTGGCCACCTGGGCACACTGCTGGCTCATGGTCAGTCAGCTGTCGACCAACACCCCCAGGTCCCTCTCCTCCTGGCAGTTTTCCAGCCAGACTTCTCCCAGTCTGTAGCTCTGCTCTCCCAGTCTGTATGTCTCCTCTTTCAGCATAAAATTGTGCCCTCCTCATCCTATCTTATCCTATTATGGTTGGAGATGATCCGGTGGGTCTCTTCCAACCTGGTGATTCTAGGATTCCAGGATTCTAGGATTCTATCTCTCTACTCTCTGATCAAGAACTATCATGTCCTATTATGGTTGGAGATGATCCGGTGGGTCTCTTCCAACCTGGATATTCTATGATTCTATAATTCCAGGACTCTAGGATTCTATCTCTCTACTCCCTGATCAAGACCTATCATGTCCTATTATGGTTGGAGATGATCCAGTGTGTCTCTTCCAACCTGGTTATTCTATGATTCTATGATTCTATCTCTGTGCTCCCTGATCAAGAGCCTTAGCTCTCTGCACGAACGTCGTCCGGGGTTTAACTCGATCACCAGCAAAGTACCTGAGACGCCGTTTTCCAGCGGTTTCATCTGGTTTTGCTGACTGGGGGAGCTCCCAGGGCTGGAGGTGGCCGAGCTGAGCCTGTGCCGATGAGCTGGAGCCAGCAGGCGAAGGGCAGCGAGGCGGCCGCTGCCGTCACTCCCGTCGCTCCCATCGCTCCGGTCGCTGGAGGACGGCGTGTTCCCAGCGTTATGCAATAACCAGCGGCGCGTTAACCCCCCCTCGCCCCAGCCCCAGCTCCCACGGTGGCCACCGAGCCCCCCGATCCCAGCCCCTGCGTCTCGTGTGGGAAGCAGGGAACCTCGACGAAGCCGGAGCGTGTGGCTGTAATTAGGATTAATCTATTTTTAGGCAGCCTTCTTGCGCCTGTCCGCGCTCCAGCTGAGATGGTTTAATTCTAGCTCGACTCTTTCTGCAGCTGCACCCACGGTTGATTAAAAAAAAAAATAAAATAAAAAAATCTTTTAATCCTTGAATTTATTGGTTTTCCAGCTTTGCTTTCATGGTTTTTAGAAAAAAAAAAACAAACCCAAACCTAACCCTTTTTTCCCCTTCAAGGAAAATCCACTACTAAATTAATACAGAGGCTGCTGTATATATTTAAAAAAAAAAAAAAAACAAAACAGTTGTACAACTTTTACTATAATTATTATTCATTTTACTATGTGGTTTGGAAAGCCAGTCACAGAGCAGGAACGTGGACAAACAGCACGGAAGGAAAAAGAAAATCGCCTTTTCCAAGCTCTATTGAGGAAAACCAACGGAGGGAGAGGGATATTTCATACGCAGCATCAGGATGAGGTGTCGCAGGCATCGCTGAGGAGCGTTGACTGATTTTTTTTTTTTTTTTAAGTGCTCACGTGTTCAACCTTTTGTCGTGGATTTCTAAAGGGAACTTCAAGTAAGATTAGCAGTTGGGAAAACACCGCCGAGCACAGTTGGATGGAGATCAATGGATTCCTCCGTCCCGCTTCCCGCCTACCCCCAGCCCGGGAATGTTTGGCTTTTGCAAATATTCCTGCTCCGTGGAATAGGGACCAGTGGGACAGGGGGAAGGAGCTGGGACCTCAAGGGTAGGGGGACGGTACCTGGAGCAGCAAGGATGGTTGATGCTTTCCTTCCCCTGGGCTCAGCGTTGAGGGTGGTCCAGTGGCTGGGAAGATGCTCCCTTTCAACTCTCTCCCTGAAAAATCCAGCGATCGGCCCATAGAATCATAGAATCACAGAATCACCAGGTTGGAAGAGACCCGTCGGCTCATCGAGTCCAACCATAACTCCCAGGAGCAGCTCTGCCGCCCACACGCAGGGGCAGAGCGGATTTTTCCCTCGACACCCTCCTGTCCCCGTGCGTTTCGGTGACTCATAAAGCCCCGAAGCGCTGAGCAGGGAGAAGGGCTATTTCTGGGCTCCCCCTGCAATCCCTGCTCCCTCCCAGCGCTGCCAGCGCACCTCAGCCGTGCCCAGCACCCCCCTCCCAGCTTCTATTCTTAGCAGCCGAGAGCTGAAATAATTACTTTTCGTCTCAGCGCTGTTGACTCCCTAGATTGGGAACCAAGCGAAAGCTGCAGCCCAGGGAGCCCCTGCTCCCACTCCCACCATGGGCTGAGGAGCTGCCCCGGCGACCTCCGAGCATTTATTCCATCACCAAGTCGAGTGGGAACGTTGGAAGGCAGCACAACTCTCGGGTGAGGGTAAGGGATACCTTGAACCCTGCTTGGAAGCTACTCCTGCCTTAATGCAGTGTCACCTCTTTGGAAGGGATCACAGCCCTTCCAGCTGGGATTTTTTTTCTTCAGCTTAGGTGAATTCCAGGGCTCCACCTCTCCAAAGGCTGAGCCAGGTTTCCATTCCAGCTCTGGCTTCCCTGCCTGGGCCAGGTTTGCATGAAGAATGCGAGTGTGTTATGCAAATGGAAGCACCTAGAGCTGATCAATCCCAAACAGTCTGTTGGGAACCGACCTCCGGCTCCGCAGCCCTTTGATCTCACCACCACCTATTCCATCCCATCCCCAAAAATCCCCACCCCAAGCTCTGTGCACATCCAAGAAGGTGCAGGGGATCAACTTTAGAGCTGTTTCATGAGGGGTTTTACATGAGGGGTTTTGTTATTTATCCTCCTGCGAGTCGGGACCCCAGTGAGAATAGAAGCGCTGGGTTGGGAAAGAATAGGTGATGCTGAAAATACAACAGAAGCTGTTTCTCCACCATTCGCTAATGAAAATCATCTGGAAAGTGATAAAGCTTTCAGAAAAAAAATTTAAATCCAAGTGTTTTGTTTGCCGCTGTAACTATCCGGTGGCCACAGCGGAATAAAACCTGCTGGTGGTACCTGGTAGAACATCCCTACACAGGCTGTGTTAGCAAATAATTCCATTTTAGAATTGAAAATCTGCCTTTTCCTAGGAATCTGTGCAGCCCGGTGGCTGCCAGGAGAGCACTGTCAGACCACAGACTGTCTGCTGATGCCTATATTGATGTGAAAAGGAAGACTTCTAGGTCTTCTTTTTCTTCTAGGTCTGCTTTTCTTTGGAAAAATGAAAGAAAGTGCCTGCTTGGAATAATTTCCTGCCCCTTTCCTCCCAAAGCCACACTGTTCCGATAATTCCCACTGCAGATAATGGTTCCCTCTCACTGAGGTGGCCTTCTGGCCAATAATGATTTTAATTAAGCAAGAAGCGCAACCCAAGTAAAACCTGGGAGCAGGGAACTACTCGATCAGCTTTGACCCTGATTCCAGGAACAATGTGGGTTAAATTATTTCACCTTCTGCCTCCTCATATGCAAAATTCTATCGATTTTATATAAGCAAACAATAAAACTTAACAGCTTCCCTATGGAAGAATTAAATCTACTCCTTTATTTGCAGCCAATATCAGAGAGTTAAGTAAGATCTTTATTTAAGGATGATTTTTCTAGCACAACCTGCAGAAGAAAATGGTTGGACTCGATGATCCAATGGGTCTCTTCCAACCTGGTTGTTCTATGATTCTATGAAAAGAACACTTTACAAATGAAGCAGGAGAGGGATGGGGGAACTGGCCCTGCCAAGCAGGTTGCTCCGTTTTGCTGCTGTTCCTCGAACGGAGCCGGCTGGGAATTCTGTGCTGAAACAGCTTCTGGTTGGAAAACCTCCTTGCGCTGAGGCTGTGAGGAAGAGGCAGCACTGAAAAAGTATCTCAAGAATGGACTATTTTGCATTTTAAAGCGGCTCCCAGGGCTTTTTGGTTGTTAAACAGAAGAACACTGGTGCTAAGCGTTAACTTTTCCACTCTGCTCGTGCCCTCGTGCCCTCACTCCTTCCGTTTGCCACCTCCTGGAGGTGATGAGCATCCATTTACACGGATACGGGGGTCAGGGGGTCATAGATTTGCAGCTGCATGGACTCGCTACGGCTCGGGAAGGAATTTGTTTGGCATTGTCGGGGCCTTTCGGCTTATTTGATCCCAGCCTTGTCGTTAGAACGGGACTGTGCCCCGATTTTAACCATCGCAGCTTCCTGCAGTTGGAGGAAGGTGTGGCCGATGGCATTTAAACCGCAGCCCGAGCCAAGGCTTCGCCAGCAGGAAGCGTGGGCAGCACCACCAGGGAGTCGGTCGGCACAAAAAAGACCAAGGACCTTCCTCCGGGGACGGCTGAGGTTATTGTATCACCCACAATAGCAATAATGTGCATGAGGGTTGGGGTTTTGTAACATGGGGTGTTCAGCCTGGAGAAGGGGAGGCTGAGAGGAGACCTCATTGCTCTCTCCAACTACCTGAAAGGAGGTTGTGGAGAGGAGGGAGCTGGGCTCTTCTCCCAAGGGACAGGACGAGAGGGAATGGCCTCAAGCTCCACCAGGGGAGGGTCAGGATGGACATTAGGAAAAAAATTTCCCAGAAAGGGTCATTGGGCAGTGGCAGAGGGTGCCCAGGGAGGGGGTTGACTCACCTTCCCTGGAAGGGTTTAAGGTGCAGGTGGATGAAGTGCTGAGGGACATGGGTTAGTGATTGACGGGAATGGTTGGACTTGATGACCCAGTGGGTCTTTTCCAACCTAGTGTTTCTATAATTCTATGACTGGGGTTTGTATGTTATTGCTATTAAAGTTGCTATTAGAACTGGTTTTATTTAAATCAACCCCATAAGCTCCCCCAGCGCAGCTATAATCAGCCACCAGGTCAACCCTCACTTCAGCAAGAATACTTACGCTTCCATTTCACGGTGAGACCGATCCCCCCTGCCTCCAACCACGGCCGTGGATTATTTCCATTTATCAAGCTTGCCTTCTAACCCAAGGCTTTGTTACCTCAGAGTCAGGTCTTACAAAACCAAAGTTCTGCCTCCTACTTTTAAAGAGTTCAGAGAAATAAGAAAGGTGGCCAAAAATGCCATTAAAAACTGACAGGCACAGGAAAGCATTTCTGCCATGGAATCATGGTCTATATCTCCACACTTCAGCGCACAGAAAATGCTAAATCCTGACAGACAGCGTGAGAAGATGACTTTATTTTTTTGGGGCCTCATCGTTCAGTTCTGAGTGCTGACACTTTCCACTGTGCCTTGTTTTCTGAGATGGAGGGTTTCCCCGGGCAGCGCAGCTTGGAATCTTCTCAGGAGCCCGAGTGCCACCAAGAAGGAAATACTTACAGGCAGGGAAAGGGAGAAATGCTCCACAGCTGATGATTTTCAAATGAAAGCAAAGCACAAAATAAATGCTGTCTTTCCCCTTGAAAGCAAGCAAAGATATGTAATTATAAAATATACAATTTCAAATAAATCAAAGCTCCATTTTACTTTCTTAATAAGCTCACAGTCGTTTTGGGCTAAAAGCACCAGTCAATGGTCCCGTTCCCGAGTGTTTTAGAAACATGGAGTGGGTTGGGTTGGAAGGGACATCAAAATCCATCCAGTTCTACCTCTGCCACAGGGAGAAACACCTGCCACTGGATCAAGGTGCTCAAAGACTCATCTGATACCTCCAGGAATGGAGCAACCACCCCTTGGTGCTGAGGAGCATGGGTTAGTGTTTGATAGGAATCATAGAATCATAGAACAACCAGGTTGGAAGGGACCCATCGGATCTTCTAGTCCAACCATTCCTAGCAAACACTAAACCAAGTCCCTCAAGACCTCATCCACCCGTCCCCTAAACACCTCCAGGGAAAGGGAATCAACCACCTCCCTGGGCAGCCTATTCCAATGCCCAATGAACCTTTCCATGAAAAACTTCCTCCTAATCTCTAGCCTAAATCTCCCCTGGTGGAGCTTGAGGCCATTCCCTCTTGTCCCGTCCCCTGTCCCTTGGGAGAAGAGCCCAGCTCCCTCCTCTCCACAACCTCCCTTCAGGTAGTTGTAGAGAGTAATGAGGTCTCCTCTCAGCCTCCTCTTCTCCAGGCTAAACAGCCCCAGCTCTCTCAGTCGCTCCTCATAGGTTCTGTTCTCCAGCCCCTTCACCAGGAAGGGATGGACTTGATGATCCAGTGGGTCTCTTCCAACCTGGTTGTTCTATGATTCTGCGATTCTCTGGACAACCTCGCTCCAGCGCTGTAGCAACCACATGCAAAGCTTTGCCAGGTCTCGCGGGTCAAGCGAGACGGCCTCTGTCCCACCGGCACGATGCAGCTGCGCTGGAAACCACTCACACAGCAAAGGGAAGAACGGGGAACGTGGCAAACCCGCTCTAACCCTGCACACGGGAGCTGCTGAGAGAACTGAGGGGTAACTGAAACCAGCACAGCTTCTCAGCACGTCAAGCGCTGGCCTACTTTAGCGAGCGGTGCTGCTGCTGCCGGGTGACTCATTTAAGTAGCCGGAGCGTTCTTACAACCTTACTGTCATTAACTGAAGTAGTTAATGCTTGCAGCTCTGCCCAGAGCGTGTATGGAAGGTTTCAAGTCCCAGGGGTTTGGTTGCATAAGAAACCACGTCTTGTGGCATTTTGTTGATCGAGCACTACTGCTGGTCACACGGAGGTTTGAGTTCTCCTTGCATCAGCAGCCCCGTTACAGTTTTTTTGTACTGGTCTTGGACTGGTCAACAGGGATTGCAAGGACAGGACGAGGGGGAACGGTTTGAAGCTGAAAGAGGAGAGATTGAGATGAAATCTTAGGGAAAAGTGTTTAGCTGTGAGGGTGAGGAGGCCCTGGAACATGCTGCCCAGAGCAGTGGTGGCTGCTCCATCCCTTGAGGGATTCAAGGTCAGGTTGGATGAGGCTTGGAGCCCCTGATCCACTGGGAGGTGTCCCTGCCCATGGGAACTGGATGGAGGTCCCTTCCAACTCAAACCATTCTGTGTTACTATGATTCCCAAGAGCCCTCCCCTTCGCCCCGAGCCTGCGCTGCTCTCCCACGTCCCTGCCTCACAGAATCTTTTCTTGCAGAATCGTATCTGAGAAACCAGGAGCTTGCGCTTCTCCTCATTTGTGTCTGTGCGTAACAGGTGTCATTTTCAGTGTAGTACAGACAAATCCCAAAATAGCTCAGGCTCTTCAGACACTGCAAAGAGAAAAAAAAAAAAAAAATAGTGGTTATTTCAGCTTTGGTTGTAGAGAAAAAAACCCAAAGCTCACAGCCGGCTCTGAAGTCTGGAATTAAAATGGCAGCTGTGGCTTTGCAGTAGTGATCTCCCTCTTGATTCTGGTTTTCAAATGGACTGCTTGCTCTTTTGTATGTGCAGACTGAGCATGAACTCCCTCAATCGGGGCCGGCTTTCCATACGCTTCCCTTTGATGCCAGGATGCTGTACCTACCACCGATCCTCCTCTACGCTTGTCGGGTTTGAGGCCGCGAGACAGAAGAGCATCGCTCCCCTGCGTGGTGCCCAGGGGGACAGAGAGCACGGAGCTTACGCCAGGGAGGCTCTGGGGACAAGGAGAGTGCGGTCACTCTGCTTGCCTGCCCGACTGAAACACAGAGCTGCGTTTAAGCGGCTGCAGACTTTGTTTAACAGAGATGATTGGATTCTGGCGATTCCAGGAAGGCAGCTATTAGTTCTCCTGCCTACGTTAAGCATTTTGAATCTGCGCGTGTGATAACACTTATTAATGCTGTTTGGATCAAGACGAGCCTAGAGCTCGGAAAAAATTCTTCACAGAAAGGGTCACTGGGCACTGGCACAGGCTGCCCAGGGAGGGGGTTGACTCGCCTTCCCTGGAGGGGTTTAAGGTGCAGGTGGACGAGGTGCTGAGGGACATGGGTTAGAGATTGGTGGGAATGGTTGGACTCGATGCTCTGGTGGGTCTCTTCCAACCTGGTGATTCTATGATTTGCAGCCCTGTCTATACTTTATCTTACCTGATGCATCTGCCCCATGGCTGAACCTCACTCAGATCAGCGTCTTGCGGCCAGCACAGCAGGGGCTGGTGGGGCCAGCAGTAGCCTCGTGGTTTTATGCCCAACAGACCTGTGTTTCTGCACAGGATCAGTTCCTTTTCAGTCATCTTGTGCTTCAGGGTAAGTGCCTGCTGAGTATTTGCAAGACGCAGGCCTGAAATATCTGACTTTAGGAAGTCAAGCAGCAGTTCCTGTCACCGAAACAGTTAACAAGAAAGCACTAACTCTCGACTAGAACATGTGTGTGAGTGTGTGTGTGTGTGTGTTTTTGTTTTTTAGAGCCAAGAAGATTTGCTTTGGTTTTTTTTTAAAGCACAAACCACCACAAAGTTGGCTGTGGTTTCGGCTGCGCTCGTTCGAGATTTGTATTGCCGACTACCAATCCTAAAAGAGTTAACCTAGCAAGCATGACTCAGAAGCAGAGAAGGAGATGCGAGGCTGAAAGCTTCAGAGGAAGCGCAGAAAGAGAGGTGGGGAACATAATAATTACCAAAAAAAAAAAAAAAAAAGGTGCAGAGTCCAGGAGTGCCGTTCCCCTCGGTCTGCCTGGCCCTGGCACCGCTGGCACGGGCTCCCTGGAAAGCTGCAGTTCCGCTCTTATAACACAGGGAGCAGGCTGGAGAATTTAGAGCTGCGTCACAGAGCTCAGGGAGAGAGCGAGAGAGCCAGCTCCGTCGATAGGTCTACCAGCAACAGCCCTGCTGCTGCAGCAAGAGGGAGAGAGGCAGCCAGAGAGGCAGAGAGGGCTCCGGAGAGAGAAGTGACACCAACATCAGGGACTGGGCTCCTGCCACCATCCGGAGTCATTTGAAGATTGTACTCGGGCTCGGTTGGCGTAGGAGGCTTCGCCCATTGACGATGCTGGAGACCCGGCACGCTTAATCCCGCGGGGAGGGAGAGTGGGCAGACACCGAAAGGGTTAACGGAAAGGAAAATTCTGGAACCTTCTATTCTGCGGCGCTCCACAGCGAGCGGAGGGCTGAGGACTGCGCAGATGGTGCACGGGCAGAGCTCTTCGGTCCAGTTCGTCTTTCCCACGTACGTACCCTCTGCTCAGGATGGGGCTCGGGCTGCAGCTACGTATTTTATTTGCTTGCAGGGCACCCCTTTCCCCCGGCGTCCCTAAGCTCCGATCCCCCAGTGCCTGTCTTATTATTTGGGCTGGGGACAATTGCTCTGTTCTGCGTCAGAGCTGTTTTCTCAATGGAACGAGAGCACAGGTTGTACGAATGTCAGTCCTGCCGGCATTGCTGTGCTGCAGAGGAGGGTAGGAGTCGTGGGGGAGAGATGACAACTTTGCAGGCTGCTGTTTTGGGGGGGTTGTTTGGGCTTTTGCTCCCCCCCACCACCTCCCCATCTCTGGGAGGGCTGGCATGTCGGCGAGGGCTCGGTGGAAGGGTTAACGGGCGCCGCTGCGTTTCAGAGCTCGGAGCTTTGTGACTGCGTAGTTCGCAAAGTGGGAAACGGTGACGCAGTGATCATTGCAGGGCACGTCGGCCAGTTTTTTAAAAAGCACTGGGGGGACAGGTAGCCGGTGCCTGCCAGCCGCTTCCACCCCAGCTGAAAGGGGTTAAGGATGAGTCGAGACGGGAAGCTAGCATTTAGGGATTAAATGTCATCATTTTGGCGTTGGGAAGTTGTTTACCTTGCTCTCTCCGTGTCTCCATGTTGGCAGCCTTCCAGCTCACATGTGATAGTCTTCCCTGTACTGCTGCATCATTAACTAAGTGGCAGAGCCGGCTCCCCATTGGCCGGGGAGGGCTCTGAGCCCAGGGCCGCCCGGCGATTGGCGGAGGGAAGGATGGCAGGTGAAAAGCCCTCTCGGATTGGCCCAGCCTTGGGTGTCAAATCTCAACGTTGATTTCACTTGCTTCAAAGTGCCGGCGGCAGCTCTCCACCGGCTCCCTGCTCGCTCCCTGTTCGTTCCCCATCCAGCCCCTCGGCCGCTCCGACCCCCTGGGTGCCCCTGGCATGGAGCACGAGGCAGGGGCGCGGCGGTTAACCCCAGAGCCGTGGGCGCCGCCGAGGTTTCGCTTCGTCGTGCAGTTGCGAGGATGACGTGTCAGCGTTGCAAACCACAGGGACGGGGAAACCACGAGGGGTTGGGGCTTTTCTCCTCGGTGTTTGCTTTCCTCCTGCTCCCTTATAAGGCGGTTCAGCGTTCGCAAGAGCGGCAACTGCTCAGGGCAGGGACTGTACCTGGAAATTCTGTCGTGGGAATCGCTAAAGAAGTGAAAAAACACTCTTGCCCAAACTCAGCGTTTGTTTGCATAAGGGTGAGCTTGCCACGAGCTCAGTAGCGTCAAGGAGAGCTGAAGGGAGCCCGAAGAGACGGGTCTGAAAGGGTTTGAAAAAGAAAGAGCAGCGTTAGAAACCAGCGATTGCAAAAGGCTTGGGAGGGACGAGGTAAGGATGGACGGGAGACTGAGGGTAGAGAGCAGCTCCAGAGAGAGGATGAGCAAATAAAGGGGAGAACACTTTCCTCTCTTAACCATTTACTATACTATTTTTTCACCTCTCTTCTTAAAGCGACCAGCAATGAAGATGGCAGCTCTGCCTGGAAGTGCTGAGGACACAACCAGCTTTGAGCTTGGTCCTTCTGGCCGAGGAAGCCTCCCGATTATGCAGTCGAGTGGTAACTTTGCTTTCTCATACGGCAGGGAACATTATTCCATAGCCTTTCATCACGCTGAGGTTTAAAAAAGTTTAAGGATAGGGTAGCAGAGGCATTTAATCTGTATTACTCACTCGCTGACATCTCGGGCGTCAGGTCCGGTTGTTTAGCAACAACCGCTGGGTTCAGAACCGGCTCAGACATACGGCACCCGCCGCCTCCATCGCTTTGGCTCCTCTGAACGACAGCCTGAGACAGAGAGGGAGAGAGAAGGGCTGGATTTACACACGTCCACCCACCCCGGCCGCATTTTGGTTACAAAGGCCATCGGCGCTGCGGCTTTCTCCCCGATTCCATCCCTTTGCGCAGTGCCGTAGAGGGGAGGATGCCTTTCCCATCGGCAGTGCGGTGGTACCAACAGGGAGGGAAGGAAGCAAACACGCAGTAGGTGCCACTCCCCACTTTTTTCCCCCCTTCTTTCCATCCCCACCTTTGTTGCCTCCCCTCCTCCCTTTCTGCCAGATTCCATGGGGAATTTCAGACTCTCACTGCAGTCGTCACAACCCCTCCTGACTCACTGAGCCTTCGCTGGCTGGAGCTGGCTCCCTCGGAGCATCCTTGCCTCCTGCAGCGCCAGTTCCGCAGAGCAGGGGAACAACAGGAATAGCAGCAGCAACGGTGGTCGGTCCCTGCAGCAAGAAGGACAGGAATAAATACACATTAGGAACAGCATGAGGCAGCCACGGAGGGAATTCTGTACACCCAGGACCACGAACGATGCTTGGGTGCATGGAAGACGGGTGGGTTCAGTCTGTTTTACCGAGTGCTGTCTGAACGGAGAATCCTTTGCGGATTTCCCCTGCTAAATCGTGGGGCGGAGGACCCCGATAATTCGCGAAGCCAACGCTTCTCAATGGCATTTCTCATCCCTTCGAGACAGGGTGCGACCAGCACCCATTCTGCTTGCTCGGGCGTATGCGTATTTTTTTAAGTCTCTGCGCTGAGCGCAGGGATGTATTTGGTTTTATTCCTTGTGCTACCGACGGTTTAATTGCATCTAAATGCAGGAAGGGTAAGGAGGCAGAGTTATTTCAATGTGAAACTCCAGCTGTAAATCTCATTACTCAGGAATTGAGGTTACTGTCAGCAGGTAAATCTGTGGGACAGGCAAGAATCAAGGCTAAGAAGGGGACGCGACATATTTCTGTAGGACGGCAGCGATTTTGCGCATGGGGCTGGGATCGTTCCTGCGTGTTCCCTGCACAGGGCTAAGTGCTCCACAATGGGTTTGTGCCTATTGCCACAAAAGGCTAGAGATTAGGAGGAAGTTTTTCACAGAAAGGGTCATTGGGCATTGGAATAGGCTGCCCAGGGAGGGGGTTGAGTCACCTTCCCTGGAGGTGTTTAAGGGATGGGCGGATGAGGTCTTGAGGGACTTGGTTTAGTGTTTGATAGGAATGGTTGGACTAGAAGATCCGATGGGTCTCTTCCAACCTGGCTGTTCTATGATTCTATGAAAAGGAAGGGGAAAGCTGTGATTTCTTCCTCCCTCTGACACTTGTGTGTGCGTGACACTGTGGGAGCTGATTCATTTCTCTGTGTTTCGGTTTGGTAAAGCCGGGTTTATTAAATCTCTCGGCCTTAGTGCGGCATTTTGACGCAGCGCTCGTTAATACCGGCGCTGGGGCCGTGGGCAAAACACACGCCATTTTCTCGGGCGTTGAGAGCGTCCGAGGGGCTGCAGAATTTGGTAAAGGAAGTCAAGGGCTACGAATACTCACAGACAGAAACGTAGAAACGTCTTGCTGTTGTCTGCTCTGGAAGGGAGGCTCTCTGACTGACGAGACAGCCATGATCTCTTCCTGCACTTGTTTTGCCGATGGTCATGTTACATCTGTGACGCAGTCCGATTTTGCTGTTGGTTCCTGGCTGTGCTGTACGGAGCTGAGCTGAGGAGGACACAAGCTTGAATATGGTTAGAAAGATTCACTGAATATCGATATTAGAGTTCAGAACCGTACCTGAAGAGGCAGGGGTAGCAGCATTCCCCCTCTTTGTTTTGCCACCTCCAAACGGAGAAGGAATGGGAACGAAGACGACAGCACCTCTGGCCATTTTGTTACTCGCAGAGTAGACTCAGCCTGCAGCGCTGCTGCTGCTGCTGTTAATTTCCATGTCTTACAAATATAGCGTTGGGCTCTCTGTCAGGAGCTTTACCGATGCTGTGAGCAGCTTAAAGTCGACAAGCAAACGTTTTTTTGGTTTTTTTCCATCTTATTAGGGAAAATTCATTAAGATGTCCCAATGTCAAGGATTCTACCCTCGCTCCTCTTTATAAATCACTTCCAGACCTACTCAGAAAATGCACTGCTGTCATGTATTTTTGCTAAAAACTGTTTATGGTGTTTTCTTGCGATTTAATATGGATGTGACAGGGGGAAAAGGGCAAGATTTACATTGTTTAAGTATCTGTCTCGCTGATTCTAACGGACAGAGATGCAGGCAAGAGACACGTGTTGCCCATTTCCTCTATATATCTGTATAGAGATTTACATAGTCCAGAGTCTGGGTTGCAAAGATACCCTTGTTATGGAATAAGAAGGGATTATTCCATCTTCACCCAGCCCAAAGTTTTGGTGCAAAGGCAGCAGCAGCAACGGCCAAGGCAGGAATCGCACAAAATGGTTCCGACAGCGCTCGGAGATGCCAGTGCCGTTTATACTGGCACAGCTCCGAGAGAGGTACCGTGAACCGCCTGCTGCAAGGTCATTCCCCTGACTCATTGTCAGCCACGAGTTAGTTCAGGAACTCCCGAGCCACATTTCTAGCAACCGTGGCACCGCACGAGTCCTGCACCTGGAGGCGAGGCTGGAAATTTAACGCTACTGTGTCGTGTAAATCCCCCAAAGCCTGCATCTCCAGAGCTTTTTAATATCAACACAGGTAATTTGTTTCTCGAGCCAACTACAAGAACTTTGCACTGGTTCCCTCGCCCCCCCCTTTCCCCTAAGACCTCCTTAGGACTGCTAGGAATCAGGAGTGCTGTGTATTTAAGGTTTAGGCATCAACTTACGCTGTGTTCCAGGCGAAGAAACCCCAAGGAGTCAGCACGTATTTGCATTTCTGTTCCTGTAGTCTTTATCAGGTGGACTCTGCAGGCTGCTCCGAGCTCACCGGTGTCTGTCGAGCTCCTGTTGTCTCTCGTGTGCTTTCAGTGTCAGGTACCTCTGCTCAGCAGCTGTCTTGTCCTCTCCCAGGTCATCACTTTCCTCTCCCACGTTCCTACTTGTCGGTGTCGTCTGTATTTTCAGTTGACTCGGGACAACATCAGCCATGGGTATGTTAGAGGTGGCTCCTCTCAGCTTCACAAGCAGCATTGCAGTGGTTAACGCCTCAAGGGGCTTGAGCAAAAATAACTCATTTTGTCCCCAAGGGCAAAGTTCAATTTGGGGACACGTTATTTGCCTCCTTTCAAACAGAGAGGGACACGGGGGCCGGTGCAGGCTGAGCACAGACGCGAGAGATCCTTCCTGTTAGCCTAACTACCCATTTTTCTACCCAACCACCACATTTTGATACTTGCCTCTGGGTTTTGATAGCCAAGCCTCCAGCCCCGGGGAGTATCCAGCCCCGACCGAGCTCAAACTCAGCCTGCAGCGTCACTATTCTCTAGTTTTCAAAGGGAAAAGAACGTGGCTGCTAATCCTGATGCCAGTGACGACTCTTCGCCTACAGGGAGGCATATGTGATAGCTTGTCTGCTAAAAACTGAGCCAACACAGTGTGATTCAGACCTTCAGCTTTCCAAGGAAGAGAGCTATTTCTGAGTTAAGCGCATCTCTTCAGCTCCCCACACAAACACTCTTTTATCCAATACAAAACGGTGCACGGTCGGTGTCGTCCACACAGAATTCAAACATTTCTTAAATACCGAGACTGGCTCAGACACACAGGAAAGGTTCAGTGACGAACAAAATGATGGAAATCTTGGTAACAGCTACAAACTGCAGCTACAAACGGCTACTGGCTGCGAGTACCTTAGTATTCCCTAAAGGTCCCCACGGGATGGGGAGAGAGGTGGACTGTTCAGCCCCACATTTGGAGGCAGCATAATATTTATGGTTGGACTCGATGATCCAGTGGGTCTTTTCCAACCTGGTGATTCTGTGATACCAAATAACAGTTCACATGCTCAGGGGAGTCAGGAGTTTAGGA
The DNA here is from genome assembly GCA_033558105.1 of Coccyzus lansbergi. Lineage (NCBI taxonomy): Eukaryota > Metazoa > Chordata > Aves > Cuculiformes > Coccyzidae > Coccyzus > Coccyzus lansbergi. The sequence continues at coordinate 120,889 of JAUMJK010000430.1, read as the reverse complement.
AATGCTTTTCTCTACCTTCTTTACCGAGTTCTTCTACTCCAGAAGAATGTTCAGGCACGACTGGGTACAGAAAGCAGGTTTTTAATGCCCAGTTTGAGGACAGGTTATACTTCAGTGAGCATCTGGCAGTATTTGTTTCCTTATGGTCTTCACTGGCACAGGGAATTCTTTTGTCTCTTGAACAACACAAAGAAATCAGGAGTTCCCTTGACACTGCCTGAAGGAGCTGGAACAGCAACACTCGGGGAACGCCACGTTCCTCTCCTGACTTTAGAAATCACAACCCTGATCTCCCTGTGACCGTGTTCAAGACCTGCAATCGATACTTGATATTCTAAGACGATTCTTAGGCAGAGAATTTAGGAGCAGAAAAATGACTCTGCTGGGTTCAGCTACTTTGGTCATTTTTTTTGGTAGTTAATTTTGTATTCAATGAGTTTTCATTGCTGCACCTCCCTGCTGCTCAACACTTTTCCTCTCCTGTGTGAGTCCACCCAGTCTCACTTCATCGTACCTTGTGAAATTTGGAACCCTTCATAGGATCCTGTGGCTCAGTCGGTCCCATGCCCTCCAAACAGGCTGGGTTTGGCGTCAGAACTCTCATGAAAGCAAAGTGGGGAGGAAAACTCTCACCCCGGGCAAGGCAAAGCAATTTCAGATGAGTAGAGGGGATTAAAAACTGTAGCCCTGCTACCTAAGCACTCCTAGGATGGTCACCATGCGTAAATCGCTCCCTTCGATTCAGAAGAGCTTTGGGGCAAACAGGAGCAAACGGCAAATAATTATTAGATTTTGCTTAACAGTCTGAAACAAAGCTCTGTGACTAAAAAAAAAACAGGTCTTGCGAATAAATCCTAATAATTTTAGTTATGAGCCATCTCCAAGTTTCTCCGGAAGAGCTGCAATCTGCAAATTAAAGGTCTCTTGTGCTATTTTAGCCTCCACTGTCAGACCCAAGCACCACAGAAAATGTGGATCCATAGGGCAGACCCATAAAATGAAGGCTGGCAGGGCCTATCGCATCACCCGGTGTCAGGGGCAGGGTTGGTGGGGAACGATCTTGCCCTCAGAAGGAGGTTTGCTGCATCCCAACCACTTGTTTGCCAACGCTGACTGCCCGAGCACGACTCAGCGTTGTTTAGGAGAATCCTGGCTGGCACCAGAACCATGCTGGGAATGAGCTCTGTCTCACTGGGAGCAGCACAAGTTACCCACACACGTGAGCCCCCACACATAGAGACAAGGCCGGGATGCTCCTCTCGGGCCTCACAAGCCCAATCCCAGCTGCTGCACACTACCTATCACCTGCCCTGCTCCAAAGGATCTGGAGAAGCTGCTCCTCCTGCTGATAAATGAACAAAAATCCTGGCCTCCCTCTACCTGTGAAGGCCTGGACCATTTTAACAACCCGGTTAGAATGAGAGGCAGTTTTTTTGACAGCTGAGCACCCGTAAGTGCCTGCTAGTGCTCTGACAGGTTTCCTGGAATAGGAATTCATATTGGTGATGTAGATGTCGAGCAGGCCTGGCTGTCATGTTGCTCAAAGAGAACAATAATAATAAATAAATGGGACAAAAAGCTTTATCCCTGCAGGACACCGCAGACCAGTGTTTGGGAAGGGAGGGCAGACAGAAAAGGGCTTAAAAGCCACACTACTTGGCTTTTAACTTCACTATTTATATTGCAATTGTAGGACTAAAGGAATAGCCTACGTTTAACTCAGGAACAGGCTCTGGAATTTTGACTGTGGTCCTAAGCAAGGTAAAAAGAAATCCCCTTTAGGTTTTAAACTCTTGCAGGAAGTTCATGGTTTTCCTGCCCTCAGTAACACTAGCACAGAACTATAGAACCATGGAACCTCAAAGCTCATCCAGTTCCAATCCCCTGCCCTGGGCAGGGACACCTCCCATGGGATCAGGGGCTCCCAGCCCCATCCAACCTGCCCTTGAACCCCTTCAGGGATGGGGCAGCCACCCCTGCTCTGGGCAACCTGGGCCAGGGCCTCCCCATCCACATCATGAGGAATTTCTTCCTAATGGCTAATCTAAATCCTTTCCCTTCCAGGTTAAAGCCTTTCCCCCTCATCCTATATCTCCATGCCCTTGTAAAAAGTCATTCCCCAGCTCTCTTGGAGTCCCTTTCAGTACTGGAAGTTGCTATAAGTTCTCCTCACAGCCTTGTTTTCTCCAGGCTGAATAGGATGGAATAGGCTGCCCAAGGAGGTGGTTGATTCACCTTCCCTGGAGGGGTTTAAGGGACGGGTAGATGAGGTCCTGAGGGACATGGTTTAACGTTTGATAGGAATGGTTGGACTTGATAATCCGATGGGTCTCTTCCAAGCTGGTTGTTCTATGATTCTATTCTAACATCACCTCTCTCAGCCTGGCCTCGTAGCAGATGTGCTCCAGCCCTCAGATCATCTCCTTGGTCTCCTCTGGACCCATTCTAAAATGACTATATCTTTGTCACACTGAGGAAACTAGAACTGGACACAGGACTCCTAGTGCGGTTTCACAAGAGTGGTGTAAAGGAGCAGAATGCCCTCCCTCACCCTGCTGGCCACGCTTCTTTTAATGCAGCCCAGGATGCAGTTGGCTTTCTCAGCTTTGGGCACACACTGTGGGCTCGACAGCAAAGAAATAGCATCCCTCGAGCCATCTCCCAGCCACAAGCATCAGCAAAGCATCCTCCTCCTTGCCCTTCCCCAGCCTCGGTCAGTGCTGCTGCTGACACAAAGCGCCTCACGCCCACAACCGGCTCGGACGGCAAGTTAGGGCACATTTGTCCGTCCCCAACCCACGCAACGCCACGGCCTAACAGAGCCGCACAACAAGCAGATGGAGTTTCACGCTCCCCCCCACAGGCTGAGAAAGCTTTCTGGAAACCTTAAAAGTTCCTTCGTTTCGGTTCCCCTGGCAGGTCACCACTTGCGCTGTCACACCCCTCTGGCCCGCACCTGGCCCTGCTCTGACTCATTCCTGCACTCCGAGGATCCATCAAACTCAGCATGTAAAATAGGAATTTTTTTTTCCAGTGGACACACAGGATCTGATGATCCAGGAGCTTCGCTCCAGGATTTGAAAATGGAAGAAGAAACGTATGATGCAGAGATCTGTTTTGCTTACTGTGGGAGCTGCAGAAGGGCCTTAATACAGAACTTGCAGCTTGTGAAAAAACCAGGTCTGTGATATCCAGGCTTGCCTTGTTCCTGCAGACTGGATTAAAGGTCTTAGCTGAGGGAGGAAGTTCCCTGTCATGAGAGAGGAAGGGATTTTTCTTCCCTCTTTGCCTTTATCTTGTGTAGAAGGCACAGGAAGGACATGGATTTCTTGGAGCAAGTCCAGAGGAGGCCACAGAGATGATCTGAGGGCTGAAGCATCTCCCTCCCAAGGACAGGCTGAGAGAGTTGGGATTGTTCAGCCTGGAGAAGAGAAGGCTCCAAAGAGACCTTATAGCAGCTTCCAGGGCTAAAAGGGGCTCCAGGAAAGCTGGAAAGGGGCTCTGGATGAAGGAAGGAAGTGATAAGGTGATGGGAAATGGTTTTCAGCTGCAAGAGGGGAGACTGAGATGAGATCTTGGGGAGAAATGTTTTGCTGTGAGGGTGGGGAGGCCCTGGCCCAGGTTGCCCAGAGCAGGGGTGGCTGCCCCATCCCTGGAGGGGTTCAAGGGCAGGTTGGATGGTGCTTGGAGCCCCTGATCCAGTGGGAGGTGTCCCTGCCCAGGGCAGGGGTGGAACTGGATGGACTTTGAAGTCTCTTCCAACCCAAACCATTCTATGATTCCACACTCCTCTGAAGGAAGCTACAGGGCAGCATTGCTACTCTAAAAAAAATGTATGAAACAGGTGAGAGAAACAAAGTCAGCTCTAGATGACAGCACCTGCTGCTCTCCATACACACAGAGTGTGTCCATACATACACAGCAAAGACTCAAGCTCTGGTTTAGGTTTCTCTATGTACCACAGCACCTCGAGCTGCTCTCTTTTTCCTCCTCCCCTCCACACACTGCCTGTCCCAGCTTGCTGTTAGGCTTGGGAAGAACAGCACAGACATCCCAGCTGTATCCTGCAGTCTGGCAGGAAGGACTGACACCTCCTGGCGGTTCAGAGGGAGCTCGTGAAGGCAACAGGACCAGCTTCAGGTGGCCTGGAGGAGCTGCAGCAGCACCTTAGTGATGCTGAAGGGAAACCTGGGGTTACGAAACTCTCAATAATCATTTCTGGCAAGGTCAGCCTCCTTTAGAGACGGCAGTCGGAGGGGTTTCAGGCTCTAAGTCCCATACCTCTAGCAAAGCTCTCACTTTCAGCAGCAAAAACATAAGTGGCTTTTCCACTGACTGTCTTTAAAAACCCTAATAAATGTTTCTCTTCACTGCTAAGGTCCATGCTTACCACTGAGACAAGAGAAAAAAACAAAGTGACCCTCCCTTTATGCCTGTTTCTGAACGATGCTGTTGTAGTACCATCTCTGTGCTGCACTGACCTCTTGGCAGCAGAACTCACGGTCCAGCTTTTCAGTAGTAAATCTCACGCTGATAATGCAGGGAGCCTCATAAATAACTGTGCCAGCGAGACAGACACTGGGGAGGGAACCTGCTTTCCACTTGTCTTTCACCCTGTTGCCCCAGATAATGGATTTAGAAACTACAGTAAATATCCAGACGCAGTAATCTGGTACAGTTCTTTCCCCTTCCTCCAGACCTGGTTCTTGGAAGGACATGCTCTTTTATTCCGAGCTTTTCCTCTCCTGCCTGTGGGTGGGTGCATTAGGATGCAGGCACAGAAGCAGGTTCTGGGATCTGGTTACCAGACTAATGCAAGGAGTTGAAAAAAAACAGGACGTCAATAAGCAGAGCTCCCAACATCACTTTTGCTGCACTTACTCCATTCCAATCATGGAACGGTTTGGGTCAAAAGGGACCTCAAAGCCCATCCAGTTCCCATGGGCAGGGACACCTCCCACTGGATCAGGGGCTCCAAGCCCCATCCAACCTGCCCTTGAACCCTTCCAGGGCTGGGGCAGCCACCCCTGCTCTGGGCAACCTGGGTCAGGGCCTCCCCATCCTCACAGGAAAACATTCTTCCCAATACCTCATCTAAATCACTCTTCTTTCAGATTAAATCATCACCTCCTGCACCTGCACAGGTCAGACACCGCAACCAGGTTGCCTTAGAATGAGAGTTACAGCTTGCTTCTGTCTGCAGGGGCATGAAAAAGCATTCCTGTACAACACAACCTCCCCCTCCTCATCTCACCAGCATCACACTCTGCACCACAAAGTCATCAGACGTGGTCTCTGCTCGCTGGTACGAGCTTCAGTATATTCCACCCGAGAACTACAGGCACGAAGCGGTGGGTTTCTTCACCACACATTTCATGTCTCCCTCATCAGCCTCAACTCTTCATAAGATGCCAAAAAGACATGCATTAATAAAACAACTGACCCAACAGCAGCTGTCTTACCTTCTAATACAATTAAATAACTGACTTTTTCTCTAGGTACGGTGGAGATGAAGGATTTTCTCTCTCAGCCTGCAGCCGCGCACGAGACCTGTCTTCCTCTGGAAGCTGGTTTCACATGGTGGCTTAGATTTTCCCACTTTGTATCTAGCACCATTTGAAATCAGTGTTCTAGGAGCAAGAATTACAGCGTGGGAGCTGATCAAGCAGCCGCTAACCTCACCGCCAGCCTCTGCTCCTTAACCCAGCCCTTTTCCCAAGGGTTATTTTTCTGCCAGTTATCCACTTTGTGACACCACCTGATTTCTAGACATTTCTACAAGCACTGGATCCACCCTCTCAAGCTAGGGCCACCACAGGAACAGCCTCCTCCAAATGTATTTCTACCTAATAAACAATGGATGCTGAGTTAAAGTTGTCCAGAGTAAAGTAATCCGAAAGCTGCATGAAAATCAACATAAAACTTCCCCAGGCAGAGCACCTTTTCTTTATTATACAATAGGTAGGACCTTAAGATTTAATTTACTTAGAGCAAATGTATTTCCAGACTGTGCTCAAGGACTCTGTCATCATAGAACCATCATTCTGTAGGTCCCAGAGACTTAACACACAGAAATTCCCTCCAACAACTTGATCCTCGCAATTAATCCCACAAGTGCCTTCAGCAGTTATTGAAGGTGTCACACACACCTCCTAGAACTGCAAGTTTGTTGCTGGTAACTTCTCGTGATTTTCCAGATAAACTTTATTACGCTTGCACCCAAAGCAGTAAGATGAAGCTCAACTATTTTTGCTGACCTCCCTCTTTGTCCACTGTGTCATTATACACCAAAAAGACGCTCGCTGTGCAGATGAAGCATTCAATCAGACCACTGAACAGTCATCTTTAGCTGTCACCACCGAGAGGATCCTTCTCTGAGCCAGGAGTATGTCTCTTACACAGGCTGACCGATTTCTCTTGGTGTTCAGAGTCTCAGTTTTTGTCTAGCACCATTTGAAATCGGTTATGATGTAGGGGGAAAAGCAACAGTAATGGAAACCTTCCTTCCCCCGCCCCCCAAAGTCCTTACAAACAAACACCACCAAAAGCACGGCCTCGCCTCACAAACACGGACGGTTATTGCTCTTCTCTTCTCTCACCTGAATTACACCCACAGGGGAACGTCCCGCACAGCAGGAGGACACTCAGCACCACGTTCAACTGGGAGAGGTGCTTCCAGAGAGAGCGAAGCATCTCTTCCAACACCTAACTCAGATCCTCAACTCCAACCAGCCAGGGGCCACGTGACAGGCCAGTCACCCAACCTTCCGACCAGCTATACTCCACATGCTTCGTTTGCCTGAACCTGTTATTGACTCAACTATTTTTTTTCTCTCTCCTTTTAAATAAAATCGTGTGCTGCTTGGTATTGGACTCTGTCTCAGGTAGACAGATGGCATCGATCCCTGCCAGACAATGCTGCAAGTCTCTTCATTTCAGCCCCCAGATCTGTTTTCACCACCCTGTAGGCTCATAGTGAGCATTTACGGTGATTTTAGGTGTAACACTGAGGAGTCTACAAACCACAGACACCTCACAAAACATTAAAGTAGGTAACAGCACTCACACTGTTGCTCCCAAGGCAAGAACTTTGCTCATTTTACCGGTAGATGGCACCAGCCTTTTCTTACACACAGTCAAGTTCATGTGTTCATGACTCTTTAATTACCAGTTCCAAAGTCTAAACGGAAATTATTCACACAAGACTGAGATTTTAGTAGAAAATAGAGTAGAACTCATGACAATCATAGAATAGTTTGGGTTGGAACGGACCTCAAAGGTCATCCAGTTCCAACCCCACTCCCAGCAGACCAGGCTGCTCAAGGGTCTGACCAACATGGCCTTGAACATCTCAAGGGAGAGGTCACAGAGGACCAGGGTGTCCTCCTCGACCCAGCATTCAAGGTGTGGCCTCACCACTGCTACACAGAGGAGCACAATCACTTCCCACAAGTACATTCCTACACTACCGTTCAGCAATTCTGCACACCAACTACAAACTTTGGTCTCAGTCACCACCAACCGCAAGTTCGGTACATGCAAAATCACCTTCATGGGCAAAGAGCCGACCGCCACACGACGAATGAAGACAAACACTGACTGCTAAATAATTTAACGTTTTTATTTGTAGTATTACAAATCGTCGCTAGTCTTTACATGCACAAAAAAAAAAAGTAAAAATAGGCCATTTTTTACAGATATTTCAGTTTAGCATTAAGTGCATTTCAGCATAGAGATCATTGATGATGCTGTGCGGAGTCACACCAGCCAGTGACCAACACACCCACTGCCAAAATATTTACAAACAATTCTTAAACACGGTTCGAGACAACACGTCATCTGTGTAGCCAAACCCCCTTTTTAATAACCAGAGATCATTATGAACAGGGACTACGTAACTGCTGTGATTGTCCTCAAACTCCTATAACGGCTCAATTAGTTCTAAATTAATCAGACGGTGTGATCCCAGCAGCAGAGAGAGCTGCCCACCTGCCACAGACAAGAACAGTTTAAACGCTGCCTCTGCCGCCTGAAGCTGTTCTGGGAAAAGCGTTTCTTACAAGCTGCTGTGTGTTGATAAACTCAGAGATTCATAAAGCCAAAACCTGCCCTAATGAAGCTTTGGGTTTCAATTAGAAACAGCAAGTATACGTTTAATGTAACAGCTGTGGATGCACATCTGACTCTCAATTCCTGGCAAATTCCATGCTGGGAGCTCCTGGACTAAAACACTTGCTGAAAACAAGCACCCTCCTAAGGAGAGGCCACAGCTCCTGCTATCACACACCCATTCCTGACCAAACTCCACTGGTTTGATCTTCCTTCAGCATGCAAAGAGGAGGGAATTCAGACAGGGAAAGGCTTCCGTTTCTCAACAGATCTCTGATGCTAAACGCAGCGCTGCGGAGCTGTGTTTAGTATCACAGTCTGTATACAGGGATTTGAAACGCTCTGTGTGGGACGAGTGAGTTCCAAGAGGGAAAAAAAGCAAGGAAGCTAGAGCCACACAGCACCTTTTCTACCCTGAACATCAACAAAAGTCACCTCTCAAACTGATATCAAGGCCTAGTATGAATTAAGTGTCCTAAGGAATGTGTGCAGTGCTCCTGAAAGGAAATGGCAATCACTGATTCCTCAGTAGTTCCTTTAATTAGGCACCTGCTGTCATCAGGCCAATGAATTCAACACCAGGAGATGCTTTTGCTATAGAAACCTTCATTTTCTATTCCAAAAGACCCACTCTAGTCTTTCTGGAACTATATCAAAGAGCCATATATATATTCATGGCCTTTTTCCTTCATAAAGCCAATGGAAAAAGCTATAAAACTCTCATTTAAAGGCACATTTTAATTCATTAAATAAACAGAAACCAGCTTTGGCAAACAAAGAGGTAATGCATACAAGAGCTAAATGGTCAGAGTTTCAAAAAGACACAGACAGCACCAATCTCTTACAGAAATTAAACACATCAGAATCTAAGAGACAACACAATCATTTACGCTGCCTTAGCTGCAGAACTAAGGCCAGGACAGTCTTCCATAAGGAAAGCGGCAGCACTGAAGGAAGCAGGAGGCAGCAGGTGGGACTGCGACAGAGACACATCCCAGTGCTCCCAGTGACACAGACTACAGGACTGTGCCCTTAGGATCAGTTTGCACACGCACACAAGACAATATGAGTGGCCCACAGGGAAAAAGCAGACAAGACATTCTTTTTACCCTATGAATGAGCTCCTACTCAAGAGTCAATCAGTAGTACGAGACGTGGGACAAGAAGCCCACCTAAGGAAATTCAACACAAGTGCAATTCATTGTCCGTTTCTGCCAGGTATGTTTGAAAACAACCTCCCACCCCCCCAAAAAACTGGCCATTCATGCTTTACAGATCTTATATTCGGCTGTACAGGGAGTGCTGTCACGTTTCCTACAAACAGAAAAACAAGGCAAATCAGAGATTTTTGCATTGCAATCGCTTTTACAATTATTCTGAAAGCGCATCCTTAGCTTCATCTTTAAACCAGCAGGTAAAGGTGTGAAACTAAGCTATTACTTCACCTCTTCTTAGCAAGCAACCGCTAGGCTGAGGAGATTGATTGCTTCATGGTTGGACTCAATGATCTGGTGGGTCTCTACCAACCTGGTTATTCTATGATTCTATAATTCTATGATTCATTGTGTCCATAAGGCGGCTAAGAGCAACCCATAGAGTAGAAGAGCATTTGATCCAAATGGATCATTCCAAGGAATGAACAGCCCATGCCCGAATCTTACCAAGAACTGGAAACAGTTGTTAGAGGACCCCCAGCAAATTTGGAGACTACACCGGGAGCACCTCTTACGACTTCTTTTAAATACAGTCTATTGTTTAGCTCATTTTATAGCCCAAAACTGAAAATTGGTTTGTGAGAATTTCGATTTTGTAGGGCGCTAGCAGCAAATTTACAGTTCTTAAAATAAATTCATCATTATAACCATATATACGTGTATTTTCAAGTACTTGAATAACAAATGCTTGCTTCACTGAAAAAAACAAAACCAAACTAAGCCTCTGTGCTCCCTCTCCGAGTTCTGGGTACCACAAGAACAACTCGGGGGTGAACAGTGTGTACACATATCAGATCCCTGATCCCTCCTACCATTGGCACAATAAGATTGGACATAAGAACTCTTGATTCCTTTCTTTCCTCCCTCCATAAAGAAGCCCAGCTAACCCACAGCCCTAATCTTATCTCAGTTAGAAACTTCTTACTTAAGAGGTAAGGATGATAGGAATGGTTGGACTCGATGATTGGGTCTCTTCCAACCTGGTTGTTCTATGATTCTGTAATATTCCTTAATCCCTAAGTTATTTGGGAAGAAACTCCATGCTTAGTTTTCATATGTGCTGTCTCAAGCTTATCAAAAACACTGAGAAGCCACTCGTTCTTCAAAAGTGAGTAAAATAATCAAGGCTACGGATATGAAAAGGCCTTTGACTTCACCTTCTGAGTCAGTGCAATGGAGAAAAGTGACACAAGTACCAGTTTACAAGAGTGTTCGCACTGCAAATTCTACCTGTTAAGGTAGCAATGAAATAATACTAATAATGAACAGTCACACAGTCCTGTCCTCACTCTGCTCCCTTTTAACAAGGTTTGAACAATCAGGTTTTTGACAGAGCTAGTCTACACAAGCACAGAACTCATCACAATCACCATGAAATGTGTCTGACCTCTGGGCTAGGCACTAGTTTAAACCACAGGAAAGGAAAGCAATTCTGAACAAGCAACTGGTTTTAGACTCTTTTTAGGGCTACAGAACACTGAATCTGAAAGATCACTTCTATAAACAGGTTTTAAAGGACCTTGTTTGTACCTTATTTTACTTCTAGAAGGCTGAAAAAAATAAAAATCAGACAAATCTGTAATTCTGAGACAGGCAATCTGGTTTTCTCTACAGGGGCACAACCTTCACAATTCTAGCAGCTCCGTAACACAGCAAAGGTCATTCCAGCTCCAACCTTCTAGTTATAGGGAATTAAACTATTTGCCAACAGAAGTAACACCACTGGAGTCCACTTCACTAGGTACACGGCTTCTATCTGACAGAAACATGTGTTGCTTTCTCTTTAAGGACAACCTAAAACCGGTGTGAAAGTCACCACTTAGGACACTAAAAGATAATTCTTCATGCTTGCAATAGGCTGCCCAGGGAGGTGGTTGACATGGGTTAGTGTTTGATAGGAATGGTTGGACTCGATGATCCGATGGGTCTCTTCCAACCTGGTGATTCTATGATTCTATACACCCTGTTCTCCCAAAATGAATCATGGAATGGGTTGGAAGGAAAGCCCATCCAGTTCCAATCCCCTGGAATCAACCCCCCCACTGGATCAGGGGGCTCAACGACCCATCTAAACCGGCCTTAAACCCCTCCAGGGAAGGGGCATCAACAGCTTCCCTGGGCAGCCTGTGCCACTGTGCACTGAATGAGTGGTTATTGCCATCTTCTATGATTCTATGACCTTTTCTATAGGAAACCGCAATCACACCTATCTGGACTCCACACTTCTCCAGAAATTCAGACTAAACCATAATATAGAGACACTTAAGCTTCATAGCAAAAGCCCAAATTAAGCGTAAAGCGGATACCTTTTAAAGATTCAATTAATTCATTCCTGCAGTTTCTTCCATCTCAGTTGGTACATTAGTTTTTAAAACACTTGTTTCCTTGCAACTCTCATCAACTGTGTACGAGCTGAACAGCAAAAGGGGAAAAAGGGCTAATTGAATGTCCTAGAAAACTGGCAGATTAAACACACAAAAAGAGAGGGCAATAAAAGACTTTGGCTGGAATTTGGAGACTACAGCCCAGCAAGTACGAGGCACTGGAAGCACGATAGCTCACAAAGGCTCAGCTACAACAGGAATCCAGAAAAATAAACAGGGAGATCTAGGTCTTAATAAAAGGAGATTAGATCAGAGGATTTAAGAAAAGGGTTTAATAAATGTTCAGAGAGAGGAAGCTTAAGGAAAACACTGGGCGCAATGAGCCCCTTAAATGTTGTAGAATTCTCATGAATACAACATCCTTTAATTTTTGATGATGTTGCTTTAGATCCTTCCTGCTTTCTACCCCTGGAGAAGCCTCTCTGCCAGCGACGGCGGAAAGTGCTGCCCTGATACTACGAACTCCCACTTCTCTGGACCACCCAGACTGCAGGTTATCCAAACGATGGATGAAAAGCGATTACTCAAAAGCACAACACTCAGCAGCACAGCTCCACAGCCACTCTGCTCCTCGTAACGATACCCGACTGCCCACGCAGAAGGTACTGAGGCTGAAACCTCCCTGGATACAATCTACCTTCAGGGCTCTCCCAAGCAGCACTTCACATACTTCCTTACAAATAGAAGCCACAGGAATATTTCCTCTGGTTTACTTTATCTATCCCTTCCTTTGCTTCACATATCCCAGGTGCCTTTTAACAAAATCTTTTGGGAGTTTATGTCACTTTTGACGAGATGTTTATCAAAATATTCTACCTGTGCTGCCTAACTACTCTGAATTTTCAGGATTGTGCGTGTTAAAAACCGTTTCTCCAACAAGACAAGCTTTTTTCCAGAAGAAAAACCCAAGACATTACTGCAAGAAGCAAAGCACAAAGAGGAATTTCAATCTCCTGTCACCTCTCCATGAAGAGGCCCACGTATTGTTCTGAAGATAAAGTTCAGAAGGCCCTGTAAGTCTCATGAAGAACGGAACACCGATACTGCTCATGCATCTAATATTTCACAGTTGATTTTGCAAGTCTTTAACCCAGGGACAACAATCATTGCTGCTGCTGGAGGAAAGTGGATCCACCCATCAAGCTTTCCAGTAGCAAAGCGAGTTGCTTTTTCAAACAGCGCAGGAGCACCAGGGCAAATTTGTTTTCAGCTTTTCCTTGTGGCTAAGCCCACATTATTTGATCCAAGGTGCTTCTGTTCCCAAACACAAAGCACAGTCCTTCTCCTGTTCTCCTCCACTCCCTTTGGTACATTGTACATGGAAAAGAAGCTCCTTAGGTCACCTCCAGGGTTTCCAGCTCATGTAAATCACTCTGGCTTTCAAAGTTGGTGAGACCCAGGGATGCCAGAGAGTATCCATGCAGGAAAATAACGCAAGCCCACACCAACCAACACTATCGCTTGTTCTAAGGGGTAAACTGACATATCTGAGAGCAGATGCAAGCAGGACTTCCCTCAGCAAGTGTACTTCTGCTAAATAAAGGCTTAAGAACAGGGGTTTTCCTTCCTTGAAATTTAGTGCAAGTGTTAATTAGCAGCTTATCTGAATAGCAGACGCAAAACCGAAGTCAAATACATTGTTAGGCGCTTCAGCTTCCCATCAGCGGCTGTGACAGGCTCACACAATCGCCAGGCATTTGAATAAGAGAGGGCAGATAAAGCTTAGGACGCACACACTCCAGCACTGCTGCGGCAATAATAAAAAAAAAAAAAGATTTACTCACCCATTTTGCGAAAAGAACTTCTTGTAGGCCCAGAAGGCTGCCAGGAACACCACGACTGCCACAATCACTTTAGCAAGAATTAAAACAAAACAAAAAAAGTCTTAAGAGTGATAAAGATCATCTCCAGGTCACAGAAAAGCCTCAGAAATTTTCAGCTGGAATAGCACTGTCTTCACCCACAGCCCTGTACAACTCACCCTCTAAATCTTTAAAAATGAGAGTGGCTTATTTCACAAATACGCATTTGATGCTTCACTCAAGACTCTGAGGTAGTTCAGAGCCAGAACAGTGAAGAGTTTATAAAGTAATCAAGTTGTAGCCTCTGAAATCTGATGTTTCACATACAGGAAAAAAAAAAAAAAAGCACCCCACATTTCACATGAAATTAATCTACAGTTCCTAACTATTCTTAACTCTTGAGCTATGCAGCTTTAGGAGCATATAAAATCATGTTCTGTTACTGCAGTCACAGGTGGTGGCCAGAATCATCAATTCCATATGAAAACAGACAATCCCCATCAATATTTTGTTCAGGTTTTAGAAGACACTTACCACAAATGATGACTGTAATATAAGTACCTGAAAACAGAGTGAATTGGTATCAGAACACGTGCTTCCCATTTGTAAAACCACAAAGTTATTTTAAACAGATCAAGCACCGCTGTTAATATCATCCAGTTTATATCACAACACTCATTTAAATTAAAATATTCCTATTTCTAAGTTGTTTTCATAAAATCCTCCTTTTCTTATGTCGAAATAAAGAAGGAAGCCAGCATTAAATGGCTTCTCCTGAATACAAATGAACATTCCCAAGGAGTAAAGCATCTGTTACACATGTTCTTCTTCTAGAGGGAAGAAGTTCATACTTCCTTGCAGTTCATACTTACTTAACCGGCAAGTTGGCACTTCAGGGTTCCACTGATTTTCTCCAACATATTGGATACGAGCTTCGCCGTGTAACGTGTAGCCCGGATAACATTCAATCGTAATAAAATCCCCGACAGAGTACGAAGGCTTCTGTCCATCAATTACTCTACCGTGACTTATGTCTGGAGTGGAACCAGAACCCACAGGCCCACCTGGAAAGAGGGGTAGAAAAAGAGAAATGAAGTCCAAGTACAGAGGTGGCGCATGAAGGAGACTGAAAAAGCTGCCACCAAAACATCCCTGGCTTTATGTAAATAGTAGAAGTTTATTCAATCCTTAAGGGAGTTTATATGCAAGTGAATCCTGCTTCCTAGAGGCTGCAGCTCCTCCTGCTGATGGACGTGCTTCAGAGACATGAACAGACATGAACATCTGTTTCCTTAGGACAAATTGTCTTAAAGTAATGACAAGCTCTGCTTGTAACAAGGGATATCATGGTGCTGAGGGAGGTAAGAATCAAGTCTGCAACCATCAAAGGGAAAATCTTCCTGAAAACGCTCCCAGAACAGATGTTTCATACTGGTTTTTGAACTTCCCCAGTTTAAATAAACACAACTAAGACTAAACAAAAGACTCCAGTCATGTCAAAGCTTCCCTTCATGGCTGACGCTCCACTCTGTGACACTCACAACTCTGCTAACGCCACCTCTGGCTTCTCTGACGTTACTACATCAGGCGTTTGGAACTTCCAACTCTGCCCTTGGTGTTGTCAGCTATGAGTTTTACTCACATTCACAGTTTTGAAGAGAACTCCATGTGTTCTGTCCTTCACAAGTTACTGTCATCTCCGCTGTGCCATCCGGAAAATGACAGGAATCATCACACTTGAGGTCAACAGATTCTCCTTTTTCGTACATAGCTTTTGCTGAAATCACTACTCCATGTGTGATCTTTGGGGCACCACACTGTTCTTTGGTAACTAAGACATGAATTTAAAAGTTAAGTTTAATGATAATAAACTATATATTTCATAACTCATTAACTCGCTCTACAAATGCACATCCCCTTTGTATGAGAAACACAGATGAGCATATCTGAATAGCTGAAATTCACCACTATTTTAAGTGTAAATGTTTCCTTTGGAAGACTAAGAACAAAGATCACTGCAGGTAATATCATCTTATAATCAGATCATCATCAGAAGTTGGATTCTGATTTAAAGACTTACTTCTTACACAGGTTGGTTTTTCAGGAGACCACGCGCTATCCTCTCCACAGACGATGACATCCGATCCAGTCATGAAATAGCCTGGATCACACTCAAAGATGACGGAGTCCCGATAGCTGTAGGAAGGGCCAAAGCCACTTTTTTTCTTCCCATTTTCAATTCTCGGGTCATCACATTTGACCACTGTTAACAGGTGTAAAGAAAAACAATGCAAACATTTGTTAACAGGACCTGTACAACAGACACAGCATCCTTGTACCAACTGGCAGCTTCCTTATCGAATTCCTCAAAGTCTTCTGGAGGGGGTTCATTAAAGGGTTATTTCTCTTTGAGGTGAAGAAGGTCTCTGCTTGTTACTTCTACCAACAGCACGTTCACACATATATATTTAACATTTTAAATTTTAGTCATATTATGTGTCATAATCAATGTCCACAATGCAGCTGATCAGGTCCCCAATGCTCCTGTATTAATTGCAGCACCAGAGAACTTGTTTCTTTTTTAATATAGTGAAGTCTATTCCCTCCCTTACCCTTCAAAAAAAGGGATAGATACAGAAATTTTGGAATAACATCAGCTAGAATCATAGAAGAGTTTGGATTGGAAGGGACCTTAAAGATCATAGAATCATAGAATCACCAGGTTGGAAGAGACCCATTGGATCATCGAATCCAACCATTCCTATCAAACACTAACACATGTCGCTCAGCACCTCATCCACCTGTCCCTTAAACATCTCCAGGGAAGGTGAATCAACCACCTCCCTGGGCAGCCTATTCCAATACCCAATGACCCTCTGTGTGAAAAACTTCCTCCTAATCTCCAGCCTAAATCTCCCCTGGTGGAGCTTGAGGCCATTCCCTCTTGTCCTGTCCCCTGTCCCTTGGGAGAAGAGCCCAGCTCCCTCCTCTCCACAACCTCCTTTCAGGGAGTTGGAGAGAGTAATGAGGTCTCCCCTCAGCCTCCTGAAGTATGAAACTTCATTATCTAGTTCCAAACCCGCTGACACCTCCCACGGGATCAGGGGCTCCAAGCCCCATCCAACCTGCCCTTGAACCCCTCCAGGGATGGGGCAGCCACCACTGCTCTGGGCAACCTGCTCCAGGGCCTGCCCACCCTCATAATAAAGAAATATATTAAAAATTCCAACCTTTACACTGCGGCGGTGGCCCACTCCAAACTCCGTTTAGCTGTTCATCATATGTACAGGAAATGGTAGGTGAGCCTATCAGCGAGAAGGCGTCTGTGCCCTTGGGTACGTTATTGCACGAGTAGGTTACGGACGTTTCATATTCATAACTATCCAACTCCGTGTAGTGCCCGTTGGCTATGCTGGGAGGGGGTTCACAGGGGATTCCTAGAAATAAAGCCACACAAATCAGCTGACAGGATTTCGATGTTACTTCTTTTTTCATCTCAGAAATCGCGAGCCTCGATTTCCAAGTATTTCCATTGTAAAATCTGATATTGAGCTATTTCCAAGACAAGCTACCGAATATAAACTTACTTTCACAGAGGGGAAGATCTCCATCCCAGCCAACACCTTTATTTTTAATCACGCAGGAAATTTTATCAGCTCCACGCAATCTGAACCTAGACAGGTGAAATTTAAGAGGTGAAACGTCAGAAGTCTCTCCTCAATCTAAGAAGCAGCTAGAAAATTTATGTTTATACAGCTCTTCTACGTGATTGTGGGGACACAGCACACCAAGTAGTTGTTGTAACAAGAATGAGATCTCAATTTTGGTTTTATTTGGCTAATCCACTCACCTTGGAAAACAAAACAAGTGAGACTGCTAAAATAACAAATGAAATTCTCACCATGTTAAGAATTACACCCTCTAACATTAATGCCCTAAAGTTGTTAATACCAAAAAAGAAGCTGCTAAGCAGGAATAAAAAACCTTGCAAGGGTTACTGCTTTTGACTTAATTTGCTATATAGAGACAGATGAGCCACTATATAATATAAAAATGAAGGGTGATACATATATAAACATATTCCCTCTTTCACAGGAGCATAAAGGTGACACTCTAGTTTTCACTCTGCAGAATCTCATTAAAAAGCTCAAGCTTTGCTTGATGCAAACAGCCTGTCAAACCAGGGATCTAATCCAAATTTAAATGTAATTTAATTTGCTCCAGGCAGAATTAGGGAGACAATTCAAGTCAGAACTGGACGGAACCTGCACAAAACGGGTTTGGTTCAAATCTGGCCTAAACAGAAAAAAATAAGAGAGGATTCATTCACTTCATAGAAATACTTACCCTCCATAACAAGAAAAAGTAGCTTGCGAACCAAATGTGAGATCTGTCACATTAATAGAACCATGTTGTAATTCCCCTGGATGCTTACATTTTCTCTCTAGGGGGAGAAAGAAAGGGAAAAAAAAAAGAAAAATCTACATTCTTGTAGTTACAAAGACTTTTTTCCAGCATATACTGCTCTTATAGACAGAAACATTTTTCAAGCTTTGTTTACAATATCAAAACACACAGATTCTCAGGTGAGAAACAATTGAAAGTTAAATACCAAAGGGAAAAACCAAAAGAACTGAGGCAGATGTTACCAGTACAGAACTGCTCGAGGGGTGACCACTGCAAGTCTTCACCACAATGCCGGGATGATGGTTTTCCAGGGATTCTCATGTACCCAGGCCGGCAGACGTAGGTCACCGTGGTGCCCACAGGAAAGCTCTTCATTGTGTTGAAGGCCTCCTCGAGCTCCGCGTAGAACAGTCGCTCTGGAGGCAAACACGCGTCTGCCGGAGTAAAAGGAAAGAAAAAGCAACACACAACCTCATCAGCGAGACACAAGCTGAGGCATAACAGCAGGAAAATCCCACGGGCTTTACGGAATCATCATTAAATCAGAGAGGTGACTCTTCGAAGAGCCAGAGCTATCTTTAGATCATAGACTCATAGAACAACCAGGTTGGAAGAGACCCACCAGATCATCGAGTCCAACCATTCCTATCAAACACTAAACCATGTCCCTCAGGATCTCATCCACCCGTGCCTTAAACACTTCTTTGCACTGAGTTTCAATTCTTTATATTTTCATCACTCACTGTCCAGCTCTGCACTAGTACATGTTACTCATTTGTTTTCTCGAGTTCTTGTTTACTATTCCACCCAGACAACGCATTTCCTTCCAGCCAGGACCTTTTGTCCATGTGCCTTATTCTTGTAGTTCAAACGCCTCATTTAACCCACTCTACCCCCACCAGCAGTAATTTTTTTCCTGTATTCTTTGCCATTTTATCTAGAACTCAGTTTATACCCCCTGCTCTTATTACCTTCTGTGTTTCCAACATCTGGAAAACACATCTGTCACCTGCCTAGCGGAATCAAGGGTCTGTGTAGCCAGGATTTCCTACTGGAGTACATTTCAATTCTGCTGCAGGGGAAACCACAGAGCCAACCCCACCCATATTCCCTTTCCCAAAGCAAAAAGCCAGGCAGACCCCAGAAGGGAGTTTCCAACCCCAGGGAGAGAGACAGACCCTGAGGCACTGGGAGGGGAGGTTAATGCTGGGGGTGGAAAACTCCTCCAGGGCAGAGAATCCAGCTCAACACCTGCAGGAGCAGAGATGTTCCTGGTCACAGAATAACGGAACGGGTTGGGTCGGAAGGGACCTCAAAGCCCATCCAGTTCCACCCTCCTGCCATGGGCAGGGACACCTCCCACTGGATCAGGAGCTCAATCCAACCCATTCTGCGCAAGACAAGGTGGAGATTAATTTCCTTTCCAGTCGATTCATGGGATTGTCTAGAGACTCACCAAGCCACAAATGAACCCTGAATTCAGGGTCACGACCACAGAATCACAGAATCACCAGGTTGGAAAAGACCCTCCAGGATCACTGAGTCCAACCATTCCCATCAATCACTAACCTATGTCCCTCAGCACCTCGTCCACCTCTCTTTAAACATTTCCAGGGAAGGGGACTCAACCGTTCCAGTGCCCAACGACTCTTGCTGTGAAAAAGTTTTTCCTAATGTTCAGCCTAAACTTCCCCTGGCGGAGCTTGAGGCCATTTTCTCTTGCCCTGTCCTTTCCTCTCCTTCCACCACTCATTTGTGGGACTAGAGCTTATAGATAACAACTGAACCAACCAGTCCCCAGCAGCACCAAACCCTGTTTCTGCCATGCAACTGTTCCCTTGCCTTTTCACCCAAAACCCTCATTTCTTTAACGCAGCCATTCTCCCCCCCCTTTTACCCCCAAACTCCCATTTCGCATCCATTTCCTCCCCTTTTAACCAAATCTCCCCCATTCTGAAAGGCATCCATTGTCTCCCCTTTTCACCCCAAACATCCCGCTCTCGTAACGCACCCACTCTCTCTCCTTTTCACCCCAAACCCCGCATTTCTCTAACAGACCCATCCTCTCCCCTTCTCGCCCTCAAGGGCCCCCGAAGCCACGTTCCTCTCCCTCCCAGAAGGCCGGGGTCCCGCTGGGGGTCAAGGAAGGGGATGATAAGCCCTGTCCCCGCTCCCAAGGGTGATGGGGGTGCTGCTCACCTTGTGCCCCTCCGAGCCAGGCCAGCAGGACAAGGAGAAGGAGGAGGAGAAGGCGCACAGGCCCCATCGCGGCGAGCGGGACGCGTGCGCGGGGCGAGGCTGCCCCAGCGCCGCCATTAAAGAGGGAGGAAGCCATTACCGGAAGTAGGTGTGGCTATAGGGGGAAGCGGCCAATGAGAGGAGGTAGCGGAGGCAAAGGGGAGGGGCAAAGATGAGGGGGCGGGGCCAACGCGGGGCGAGGTTACGCTTTGTTGCTATGAGGGCGTGGCCAAAGCTCTAGGGGCAGTGTCCATAGAGGGGCCTGAGGGAGGGAGGCACTAGCCCAGGTTGCCCAGAGCAGGGGTGGCTGCCCCATCCCTGGAGGGATTCAAGGGCAGGTTGGATGGGGCTTGGAGCCCCTGATCCAGTGGGAGGTGTCCCTGCCTGTCCCTGCCCTGACTGGGCTTTGAGGTCCCTGCCAGCCAAAACCATTGTTTGATTCTCTAGCTCTCTGTTTGCACAGCTTTGAACCCTAACAAAGGATAATTAACAATGAAGGGAGCTTTTTACCAGCCCAGGATAAACAGCAGGGGTGCTTCCCCTTTGGAAAGACAAACCATGTGTGTTGCTGAGTAATCCCACATTAAAAACAAATAAAAAACCTTCAAAAGTATCAGAATTGTATCAGAAATGGTGTGACCAGCAGGTCCAGGGAGGTTCTTCTCCCTCTGAACTCAGTACTGGTGAGGCTGCTCCTTTAATGCTATGTTCAGTTGTGGGCCCCTCAGCACAAGAAGGACGTTGAGGCTCTGGAGCAAGTCCAGAGAAGAGCCACAAAGCTGGTGAAAGGGCTGGAGAAGAAGAGGAGCATCTGAGAGAGCTGGGGGTGTTTATCCTGGAGAAGAGGAGGCTGAGGGGAGACCTCATTGCTCTCTACAACTCCCTGAAAGGAGGTTGTAGAGAGGAGGGAGCTGGGCTCTTCTCCCAAGGGACAGCGGACAGGACAAGAGGGAATGGCCTCAAGCTCCACCAGGGGAGATTTAGGCTGGAGATTAGGAGGAGGTTTTTCACACAGAGGGTCATTGGTCATTGGAATAGGCTGCCCAGGTTGGTGGTTGATTCACCTTCCCTGGAGGTGTTTAAGGGATGGGTGGATGAGGTCCTGAGGGACATGGTTTAGTGTTTGATAGGAGTGGTTGGACTCAATGATCCGATGGGTCTCTTCCAACCTGGTTGTTCTATGATTCTATGATTCTATAAAAAGGAGAGACAAACCCCAAAACAAGTACCTTTCTGCATTCAGTTTTTATTAGGTGAAGCATTTGTAGAGGAAAACTAGAACTGAGCATTTCTGGAAGGACATACAGAGGCAATATGAGTGCAGTTGTTATGAAAATAATAACTGGTTTACAAACTGCGACTTCCACGCATGCGCAGGAAGGTTTTTCATGGT
Source organism: Coccyzus lansbergi (assembly GCA_033558105.1). Classification (NCBI taxonomy): domain Eukaryota; kingdom Metazoa; phylum Chordata; class Aves; order Cuculiformes; family Coccyzidae; genus Coccyzus; species Coccyzus lansbergi. The sequence goes on along the minus strand of JAUMJK010000430.1, from coordinate 99,342 downwards.
TCTTGCTTATTGCAGGCTTCACAAGCAGAGAAAGGAAATGTTCTTATCAGGCAGCAGCAGTAGACAGAAATCCCTCTGAATCATCTTCACTGTGTGCAGTTTCAACTTAGTTATATCCTTGCAGCAATTTAATTAATAGGAGCAGGAGTATTAACATTGATTCTACAGTAAAATCATAGAATCATAGAATAACCAGGTTGGAAGAGACCCATCGGATCATCGAGTCCAACCATTCGGTATTTCAGTCAGCGACGATTCCACACAACCTGCAGCTGCTCCTTGTGCAGAGAACACATCCAACGCCTGGTTAGTAGCAGCAGGGATGCTCAGCCTTGGAAAAAAAAGATGACAAACTGGTGTTAAAGTTAGACTTTTCCTGTTTTCATAGTGATGTCTAGCGCTTACTTCATAACTCACAGGGTAGAAAGGAATTCCTGGGAAATGCATTGTTTCAAAGGGACAGGAAAGGATCTAAAACCAGCCTTTACAATAAAAATAATAAAAGAACTGCTGTTTCCAGATGCTGTTTCACAGGCAAAGCTGATTTTGTTCAGAGCACTGCTAACAGTGAAAGTTCATCATAATCTGCAGCAGATGCAGCCTAGAAGGTAGATTCACCTCCAAGTAAAAATGACTTTGCAAAGCCCCAAAGGTCCAGTCCAGTGCCCTTTTCTGACACTGTTAAGTTTGTTTTTAGAGAGCAAACTCTCCCATAATCCTTACAAACCTAAAGGAGCTTTATGTCAGAAGCAAGGCACAGTCAGGAAGTCCCATGAGCATCACCACGTTTGATTATTGCAAAGGGAACACAATGTCAGGAAGAGAATGAGGATGTTTAAAAACCTCCATATGGTTAAAACAGTCCAAAAAGAAAGCATCTTACCACAGATTGAGGGGAAAATATTTTCTACTTGAATAACTATATTAGTACAACTCAAGCTTGCAGCTATAGCTGATATTTTATGTTGAGGAACACAAATCCATACCTTCTGTGGGAGACATGAGCATTTTGGTTCATTTTCTGGGTTCAGAGGGGTTTGGTAACTGCAGTTTTCGTATGTCTCATAATAGCTAAGTGAAAAAAGAAGAAACCGGTGAACTGTGTTGGTTTGTAAAAGAACCCTTGGGTTGATTTCCTCTAAGGAACAGGGTCTCGAAATAAAATAGCATAATCACACCATGGATTCCAAGTTGCTGTGAGTTGGTCAGTTTGCAAGCGTGAGCTGAAGGTACAAAATCATTAGACAAGACCGGGATGCACTCAGGCAAATATTTTCAAGTGTATAAAGTGGGACTCCACAACAAAGGTACTTGAATGAACATCCAAGAGACCGTCTTACCCTTCCTTCTGCTTGGAAATAACTTTCCAGACAACGCCTGCCCCCAGGAGGAGCAGAGCTCCCGCAGCCACCACTCCTAGGGGAGAAGAGCGGGTGTTATGCTCACTGTGTACTTTAAAGCATAAAAGACATAATGGGAGAAACCTTCAGAGTGAGCAGAGGGAAATGGAGCTGCTGCAGCTAAAGAATTGGCCTCAAAACTCTCCGAGGTGCTTACCTAAGCTCACTGACCCAGACCCATGCGATGCTGAAGGGAAGAGAAAAAGACAAATCAGCAAACTGTTCTAACAAAACAGGGTGTTTTGCAGCTGTAGTGAATCACTCTCTCCATAAAACCATAGAGGAGTTCTTAAAAACCACACCACTATGTATTTTTTTAAGAAATACAGACAGACATTTACACATGTAAAACGCATTTGCCTGTTTCTGCGTGATCTTTGCTTCGTTTATTCCTCTCACCCAGTTTACAGGCTGGTACAGGGGGGTCCCAGCTGAAGTCCTCTTGGCACTGAATCTGATCGATGCCTTCCAGTGTGTAACCATCATCACACTCAAGAGTGACATTCGCTCCAGGGTGATAAGTGTTTCCACTTATGCCTTTCTTAACACCTTGAATTTCTGGGAATACACATCTCATCTCTGAAATTCGAAGTAAGAAAAAGAGATGCTTAGTGAGAAGAATCACAAAATAGTTGAACTACAGCCATGGGTTAATTAAGACGTGGTTCTTGAATTCTTTCTGAAGGAATCCAGGAATTAATTCGTATTCCAGAGGGCAACTCCTTTTTTTGCGGTGCAGAGGAGGGACAGTGTCTCACTCCCACATGTGAATATTTGTGCAGATCTGCTACTCCAGACTGATACTGGACATGGAAAGCCCTGTGTAGAGGGGGAACTTCAGGAGAAACCTGCCAGAGAAAGAGATGGTTCTGATACTGGGCTACAAAATCCCCTGGAGAAGAAAGATGTAAGAGGGAAGAATGTGGTGGAAGCTTTAGAACCGATTGTTGTAACCCACTTCCAGTCAATACAAGTCCCTTGCCCTTCAAAGATGTCACCAGCCATTTTATTCATCAATAATTCATTTACTAATTAGTCCTGCCATCTAAGCTATTTATACCACTGGTTTCAATGAAGTGAGTTACTGGCTTCAATTTAAGTGTCTAATCACCTTTGACAGGCCAAGCCCAAGAGTTCTAGAGAAAGTTCTCCGTGGAGACCAAAACCATAACATCAACGCGTAACTTCTCACACATAATAGTTACTAAGGCCACGAGAATGTGGAGCAGCAGGAAGAATTTTCCTGTGAAACAGCTCCTGTTAACCAGGCTCTGACTTATTTGCATGAGCATCGGGTAAGTTATTTCCTCTCATTGTTATCCAACCGCTTTCAGCTCTTGAGTCAGCGAGGTGGGTGCAGCTCCACCGAGGAAGTGAACGTCCAGTTTTCCACGCAGCAGCATTCGCACTAGGAATCTTGTGACATTTGTGACGTGGCCTTTATTCGAGCTTGACCTTCACCGTGAGCTGCGCACAAGTGCCAAGTCACAAATGCAGAGTATTTTCCATGAAGGGACTAGTCCAGCTCACATATATTTTACGGACCTTCCACCAGAGGCAGTTTGATTGATTTATTCACTTCCTTTCTTTCCTGTTATAGTGATAACTGGGGGGCGTGAGGCACAAAAAGAGAAGGAAAGGGAGGGGAGAAAGTTTCCACTCTTCTACTAAAAGTAAAATGGTTTTAATGAAGGGAAGTTACTGTACAACTCATTCATAGCAACAAGAGCAGAGATGGGAAACGCGGCAGTTTCAAGAGCTCCTGGTTCTGCCCCCATGAATTCCAAAAAGCATGAGAAAACCCAGCACTGACCTTCACACCTAGGAGGAGGCTGGCTCCAGGTCCCTGACCCCGTGCAGTTGATGAAAGCCTCCCCAACGAGTGAATAACCAGGATTGCAGCTGTAAGATACAGATGCTCCATAGGAAAAAGTGTGGGAGACGTTGCCTCTGAGCTTCCCGTTGGTGATGTTTGGAGGAGGAGAACACTTCACAGCTAGAAAATCAGGGAGAGACAAGCGACAGTGTTGACATGAGGATCCTAATGGTCTGACAGGGAATAGATGAGATATCATACCAGCACAGCCTTGATTGTTCTCTTTCCATATCTTCACCTAGGCTTAAAAACTCATTTTTTTTATTCCTGTAACTCCATCAGGCTTTGGAAATGGGTATAAACATCATCTTGTTCTTATCACTCATTCTGTAGTGAAGGGGACTCTGATTTAGTCCTCACACAAACCTTTCATAGAATCATAGAACAACCAGGTTGGAAGGGACCCATCGGATCTTCTAGTCCAACCATTCCTATCAAACACTAAACCAAGTCCCTCAAGACCTCATCCACCCGTCCCTTAAACACCTCCAGGGAAAGGGAATCAACCCCCTCCCTGGGCAGCCTATTCCAATGCCCAGTGACCCTCTGTGTGAAAAACTTCCTCCTAATCTCCAGCCTAAATCTCCCCCGGCGGAGCTTGAGGCCATTCCCTCTTGTCCTCTTTCCCTAAGACAAGTCATGTTAAATGTCCTTCCCTCACTCTCTGCACCAAACCCACACCTTGACAGATGGGAGGAGGGTGGCTCCAGGCTCCAGACTGTGTGCAAGAAATGGATGCTGTCCCAATGAGAGAGAAGCCGGCTTCACAGATGTAGCTCACAGATGTTCCAGGAGGGAAAAACGCTTTTGCTGAGCCATCGTGAGACCCGTGGGTGATAACTGCAGGCTTGGCACAGCGCAGCAGTGCTAAAAAGAGAAAAGTGCAGATCAAACCAGAGCTTCTACAGGCAAGAGGGGAAGTTTCTGACCACCTGTGGGTGGCTGCACGCTCACTCTCACGGAACGGAATCCAACAGAGCTGCCCAGCCCTCTGCACTCCCTTCATAGAATCATAGAATCATAGAACAACCAGGTTGGAAGAGACCCATCGGATCTTCGAGTCCAACCATGACTTCACCCCAGGTCTTCTATAAAGCACATGGCATCACATGTATTTCTTCTGACTCAGGTGCTTTTCTGTTCTATGGTCAGGGAATGGAGCATCCCGGGTGCCCTCCAGTTGGCACTGGGATATGGAGGTCTTTTAGGACATGAGCAGTGTTGCATTCAATCATAATGATGTCTCATAATGATCTGGTGCTTTTCCATTCCCAACTGTGGACAGCGAGGGTGTAGAAAACTCACTAGGCTGTGAAACTTGGAAACTTGGGAGCATTTGACCACAGGGACTGAGGTTCAAGGTCATTCTTGGCCACACGGACCTTGTTCTTGGCCACCGGGACCTCATTCTTTCTTTAGTGGTGGAGTTTATTGAAGCAAAATCTCGTTGCAGCAAACCCTTAGCCAAATATCACTCATTTCATGCATTTAGAACGTTGAGAAGATGCAGTGGAAAGAACACAGACGCACCTTCACACCGAGGAGGGGGATGACTCCAGGCTCCAGATGTTGTACAGCGAAGAGATTTATTCCCCGTGAGGGAAAAGCCTTGTTTGCAGCGGTAGCTCACAAGTGCTCCCACATCAAACGTGCCTAAGAAGTGACTGTCGTGTTCCCCATTAGCAACGCGTGGAGGGGGGGGACACTTCAATTCTGAACGAGGAGAGGGAGAAGGTGATGTTAGATTGTAAAAGAGAGAGTAAAAGAAGTGCGATTAAACCTCTTCACTGCAAAAAGCAGGACAGGGTTGGGAGGAGGCGCTAGCATTTAGTAAATCTGGCTTCTTTTCATAATAAGCCTACCTGGTTTCATTGAGGTATCGGGATGATGATGATAGGGTTCTGCCAGTCCATCTAGATGCAGCGTTAAGAGTTTAAAATACACATTTGGTTCAGCAAATACAAGGCACAGATTTACCTTCATTTTCCATCATCCTGCCTTTGTATTTCCTGCAAAAATTTCACTCCTCTCCAACAGTCAGTGTCATAGAATCATAGAATCCTGGAGTGCTTTGGGTTGGAAGGGTCCTCAAAGCCCATCCAGTTCCACCCATGGGCAGGGATACCTCCCACTGGATCCGATTGCTTAAAGCTGTGAAGCTACCAAAGTTCTCACTTTCAGGGAATGAAAAGGACAATGATTATGGGTTGCAACAAGCAGAGGGAATGGCCTCAAGCTCCACCAGGGGAGATTTAGGCTAGAGATTAGGAGAAAGTTTTTCACGGAAAGGGTCATTGGGCATTGGAATAGGCTGCCCAGGGAGGTGGTTGAGTCACCTTCCCTGGAGGGGTTTAAGGCACAGGTAGATAAGGTCCTTAGGGACATGGTTTAGTGTTTGACAGGAATGGTTGGACTCGATGATCCGATGGGTCTCATCCAACCTGGTTGTTCTATGAGTCTATGAGGGAGAAAGGTACAGCTCATACTTACAGCCTTCCTCGAAACCTGACTTATCCCCTGTGCGAGAAGAGAGGAGTAAATAAAAGGGACAATTTCTGGATTCTCCTTAAAGTAGTTGGAGTAAACAGGAGAAATGAAGCCAACTTTGGGTCCAGTGAGTGGATGGGAGCAGCCAGGGAGGAATCTCCGGCGCTGAGAAGACAGAGCGCTGACACTTACCCTTCTCGCAGACGGGCACGGGTGGATCCCAGGTTTTATTGGCTCGACACTGGGACGTGCGATGGCCTCGCAAGGTGAAACCTTCGTGGCACTGAAAGCTAACGGTGTATTTGTACGTGTAGCGAGATTTAAGAGCAGATACTCTCCCATTCCGGATCTGTGGGGCTGGACATACCACCTCTGGAAAAGAAATTCATTATCTCAAAGAGGGAGCCATGGGGATTCTGTAATAGATGTGTGTATAAAGCCTGTTCTTACAATGTCACTGCTCGGAGCAATCTCACTTGGAGCCTCACAGGAGAATAATTTCAGGAATTGAAGGCTTTTTAGTTCCTTTAGGTACCCTAGCTTTACCCCATTATTGTGGATATAAACAGTTTTGTGCCTGTTAAGCAGAATAATGCAAATATAGTCCAATAAATGAAATGAAACGGAAATCCATAAGGGCTGTTAGTGATTCTCATAACTGCTTTTCCTGCATAACTGCAATTCCATCTCGAGAAAAAACTAACTGTGATGATCAAGCCCTGCAAAACAGCATTTGGAAGATCCCCTTCAGTTTTACTCAATATCCCACTCTTCTACTGCAAGACGCCTTTCTTCCTCGATTTATTATTTATGTTTGTGAAACAAAAGGGATAAATTCCTGCGGGCATCTCACAGCTCCTCATCCTACGTGGCTCTAAAAGATCAAAAGCCAGTTTTAGAGGAAACCAACCCAGCAAGCAAAACAAAACAATCCTGGAGGGACATTATACTTAAAACATCTTGTTCCTTGAGACCTTATATATTTTAAGGAAATGCCACTTTTCCATTTTAAGGACTTCATTTGGCAATCCTGGGCCAGGTCAGGTCATGATCTACTTACTCTGACAGATGGGAAGAAGCCCACTCCAGGCGAGGTCTGCTCCGAACAGCTCGCACCGCCTGTAACGCTCTCCAACCAGTCGGTGCCTGAAGTCACACAGAAGGAAAGACCAGTCGGTACCAGGGAATTCAGCTTGTGTTCTGCACTAACACTGCCCCAGGAGTTCCCTTCTGCAGCCTTCTGATTCTGGCTGCTGTTCCTGTTGCTGGACACATGGGAATGAGGGACAACAAGTTCCTTCTTCCCAGATCCAGAAGGAATAGCAGTGATCGCAAGTTACTCTGGGTTAGACTGGACAGGTGCTAAGTTAGGGTTCAAACCCAAGCGGTTTCCAAACTGCTGGAGCCTCCTCACAGCACAGGCTCACGTGCCCACTCGGCTCCTGCTGGGTGACATCTGAGAAGGCAAAACTGAACCTGAAGTTTGCAAAATAACATACTGGGCACAGGCAAGGAGGGAGGAGAGATGCTTTCCCCTTTCCCCACCAAGCAACTATGGCACAACTGGAACCAAACTGGCTTGCTCTGGGAGGACAGACCTTGCAGAGGAGTGGGCTCAGAGCCTTTGCTCTCAGTTGTCCACTACTGAGCTCAGAAACAGAGGCAGTGTGGGACTCACCCTTCCTCGCACGTGTAGTTCACAGTTGACCCGAAACGGAGATCTGTCAGAACAACAACTCTGCCATTCTTTGGTCTTTCTGGGTATTTACATCGCTTCCCTGGGAAAGAACAAGGCTGAGTTTAAACTCCTCTCTTGCAGTTTTTTTAAGGTGCTATGAGAAGGCATCTCAAGGATCTGTCCACATTCAGACACCAATAAAGACCTGATTTGTAAAAAGCCAATTAGCTGCCCAAACGATGTGACTAGTGAAGCCATGTAAGAACCATTCTTGTAAAGAATCGCTTTAAGAAACCCACAAACGTAGCTTAGACGGTTTCCACCAAAGAACATCAAACAGATTGAGCTATTCACTTTTACAGAACGCTAGCGCTTCAGACCACGTGTGGTTTCTGAGGCATGTCAGAGTTGGGGGCACTCTGGAGTGTCTCGTGTATCCCAGTCGGCACTTGTACCGCACAGTGTCCCCAGCAGCAAACTCCGTCAGGTTCTGGTACTCCTCAGATAGCTCAGCGAAGGTTAAGTTTGGTGGTAAACCACAGCCACCTGCCAGGAGAGAAAGTTGTGGAGGTTTAGGGAATGTGTGGTTGCCCCATCCCTGGAGGTATTCAAGGTCAGGTTGGATGGGCCCTCGGGCAACCTGAGCTAGTAGGACACGTCCCTGCTCATCACAGGAGGGTTGGAACTAGATCTTTAAGGTCCCTCCCAACCCAAACTGTTCTATGATTCTATGATATCAACTACTCAAGGTTGTTTTAACACATAGATTAAGTATTCATAGATAAAAGCTTTCAATCCAAGGTGAAAACGAACAGGAAGGGCTGCAGGATTCATAAGTTTTGAAAGAGTAAGAGAAAGGAGAAGTCCTACAGGATTTCAGCAGCAGAAATTCCCAGTATGTTTTTAAATCCCACCTTGGATCCAGAGTGTATCTGCACACTGAGGAAGAGGGAGGCTCCAGTTTCCAGAGTCTGTGCAGTAAATGGATTCCTCTCCCAGGAGGTTGTAGCCAGGGTCACAGCTGTAATTTACAACCATCCCAGGAGTGAAAACTTCCAGGTCTGGGCTGCTGTGATTTCCATTGTCAATACTGGGAGGCAGAGGACATTGCAGCACTAGAGAGGACAAAAATAAAATGAAAAAAAGGGCACGGACAGGGTGGCGGGCAGGTTGCAAGCACAAAGTCATCAAGGTGAAGACACGCTTGAACCTATGGGAGCACCAGGACCTCAGTGTGACCAGTCTGGTGTTCCCACACTGCACATCCGCACTCCACTCATCCCACAAGGCTGCGCTGCCTCCACACAGCATGTTGAGCCATGGAGTGCAGCAATATGAACTCTCAGATATGAGAACATCCAACAATGTCTCCTGGTAGGAAACTGTGGGCTTTAGCAATGCCACCGGGTTATTCTAAAGCCCCAGGTGCAGCGTGCCACACTCACCTGGCTGGCAGGTGGGGAGAGCGGGTGCCCAGTGGCCGTCGGGCTGGCACTTGGCCTGCCGGCTGCCCCCCAGCACGTAGCCCGGCAGGCACTGGAAGGTGACATTGGCCCCCGGGCGGTACTCAGCGCTCTGGCCTTCAGCCACAGCCCCGTTGGGGATGTCAGGGCTTGTGCAGGTGATCACTGGAAGGGAAAAGCAGCAGAGCGTGGGCTGTGCTGCCAGAGCTGGGGTTCCTCCTGTGGCTTTATGGGGTCAGAATTGAGAGAAAGCCACACGATCGTGTTGGTCTCCAGCTCACCTTTGCAGCGCGGGTAAGGGATGCTCCAGGTGCCATTTGTTGTACAGGACAGAGTTGTTTTTCCAAGCAGAGAGTAGCCAGGGTCACAGCTGTAATTCACGGACTCTCCAGGCATGAACTCATCCACATCCTCACCATCATGTTGGCCATGGTCAATCACTGGTGGGGAGGGACACGGCCGCCCTACAGGGAAGGAAATCTCTGTGAACATGATGGGCTTTGATGTTTCCTGTTAGGTTTTAAGGTGTGGGTGGACGAGGTGCTGAGGGACATGGGTTAGTCCCTCTGTACTCAGCACTGATGAGGCCGCTCCTTGAATCCTGTGCCCAGTTCTGGGCCCCTCAGCACAAGAAGGATGTTGAGGCTCTGGAGCAAGTCCAGAGGAGAGCAACGAGGCTGGGGAAGGGGCTGGAGAACAGGCCTTATGAGGAGTGTCTGAGAGAGCTGGGGGTGTTTATCCTGGAGAAGAGGAGGCTGAGGGGAGATCTCATTACTCTCTACAACTCCCTGAAAGGACGTTGTAGAGAGGAGGGAGCTGGGCTCTTCTCCCAAGGGACAGGGGACAGGACAAGAGGGAATGCCCTCAAGCTCCACCAGGGGAGATTTAGGCTGGAGATTAGGAGGAAGTTTTTCACAGAAAGGGTCATTGGGCGTTGGAATAGGCTGCCCAGGGAGGTGGTTGATTCACCTGCCCTGAAGGTGTTTAAGGGACGGGTGGATGAGGTCTTGAGGGACATGGTTTAGTGTTTGATAGGAATGGTTGGACTAGAAGATCTGATGGATCCCTTCCAACCTGGTTGTTCTATGATTCTATGAGAATGGTTGGACTCAATGATCCAGTGGGTCTCATCCAACCTGGTTATTCTATGATTCTCTGATTCTCTGATCAGGGCTCCTGCAGCAGGGGCAGTGCAGGCACTAAGAGGTCCCAGCTCTGCATCTTCCCAAGCTGCTCCTGGCTTGTGAGCAGCCCCGTCCCTGCCTGTCCCAGCCCTGCTGGTGGGACAGACCCCGCGCACCGCAGAGCTGTTACCCCCACAGCGCGGTGGCCGCCCGCTCCACACGCCGTGCTCCCCATCCGAGGTGGTGCAGAAGATGGAGGCCTCTCCAGCCAGCGGGTGGCCAGGGTCGCAGGTGTAGGTGACCACATCCGCGTAGGAGAAGGTGTCCCTCAGGTGCCCGCTGTGTCTGCCATGGGGGATGTCTGGAGGAGGGTGGCAGGTGATACCTGTGGGCATGGACACAGTGGCTTTGACCACCAGCACTTGGGCTCTGCAAGACACACACGCTTCCCAGGAAGGGAACCGGTGGGGATGAGCCCATCTCGGGGGTGATGCTGTCTGTCTTTGCCCTCGAAGATCTTTCCCCAGGAAAAAGACAGGGCAAAGACAGACAGCATCACCCCCGAGATGGGGAAAGATCTGAAGCTGGGGAAAAGATCTTCCTGGGGAAAGATCTGAAGCCCTTTGTGCTGAGTTTGGTTTCTCCTCAGTCTCTGCCCAGCTCCCACCACGCCGTACTCACTCTGGCAGATGGGAACATCACCGCTCCACCTTACACGCGTCCCAGAGCTCGAAATCACACAGTGCCGCTGGGATGCTCCAACCAGCCTGTGCCTGGAGTCAAACAATTCAATCTTGGTGCTGCAGGACGGTCTCTGGAGGTCGCACCTCCCACCGCATCCAGGCATTGCCAGAGCTGCCCTCTCCCACTGTCATTCCAAAGCTCTGATCCAGAGAACCTCTAGGATCTCCCCGAGGTCACCTCTGCCAGCACACACAGGGCATCCCCAGAGCCTTGGGCAGCTGCCATGCCCTCTCCTCTTCCTTCTGACCTCTAGACAAGCCCATCTGAACAACTGCTGGTTTAAGCCAAAGCTTCCAAAATATCTGTTTCTCCTTTCCCCCTCACGTGCTCCATGCACCCAGACCCAGGAGGTTTTGCCCTCTGAATGGCTCTTCAGCATTTATAAATAAATCCCCTTCTCCCATTTCTGTTCCATTTGGACTAGAAATTAGACTGGAAACACACCAGTGTGAAGACAGGAATTGCTTTAGTGCCCAAACTGCTTTAAATCTCCTGAAGGATTCTGAGTTCTTCCTGATCATTTAGATGATTTAGGGTCATTAGGCACTGGCAGAGACTGCCCAGATAGGGGGTTGAGTCACCTTCCCTGGAGGGGTTTAAGGGACGGGTGGACAAGGTGCTGAGGGATTGATGGGAATGGTTGGACTTGATGATCCGGTGGGTCTCATCCAACCTGGTGGTTCTATGATTCTATGATTTCTCATTTCTCCCAGAACCCAAGAACTCCAGTTCCTCCCCAGCACCCCCTCGTGCACGCAGTGCTGGGCTGCTCTGAGCTCTTGCACACAAGAAGCCACATGCTGCCTACAGCTCGCAGGAGAGCAGAAGCATCGCTGTTTCCATCTCAGAGGGGTGCAGCAGCCTGGCTGGGACTCACCCTTCATCGCAGGTGTAATTCACTGTTGACCCGAAGAAGAGATCCGTTGTGATGATAACTCTGCCATTCTCCGGTTCTCCTGGATGATCACATTTCCTCCCTGGGTAGAACAAGAGCTGGTTTTAAGCCTCTTTAGCTCAATGCCATAGCAAAAGGGAGACTCCCCCAGAGGAGAGAACTGAAAGGGAGAAACCCCAGCGCTCCAGTCCTCACACTGCACTTCAAACAAACCAGAAGCATCTGCAAAAACCTACGTTTGCAAAATTCCCGGGCTTCAGACCACGTTTGGTTTTCCAGACACGTAAGAGTTGGTGACATCTGTGGGTGTTTCATGTATCCAGGCCGACAGGTGAACCTTACAGTTTTCCCGATAGGAAACATCGTCTGATTTCTATACTCCTTGTTTAGCTCAGCAAAGAGTAACGGGGTCGGTGCCTCACAGCCAGCTGAGAGACAAAAGGGGTGTGAGAAACACGATCTGGTTGTGAAATGCAGCTAAAGAGAAACACGGGCAGCAGTGGGTGCTGTGACCAGCCCTAGGGTATTAATAGCTCTTCTCTATATTCTGATATTTGTCTATGTAATTAACACTTGCTTAGCATGTAAGGGTAGTTGCACCCATTAGAATGGAATGGAATGGAACGGAACGGAATGGAACAGAACAGAACAGAACCACCAGGTTGGAAAACACCCACCGGATCATCGAGTCCAACCAATCCCATCAATCACTAACCCATGTCCCTCAGCACCTCATCCATCCGTCCCTTAAACCCCTCCAGGGAACCTCCCTCAACCCCCTCCCTGCACAGCCTGTTCCAGTGCCCAGTGACCCTTTCCATGAAAATTTTTTTCCTGTTGTTCAGCCTGAACCTCCCCTGGAGCAGCTTGAGGCCATTCCCTCAGCACAGGAGGGATGCTCAGCAGCCATGGGTGCACAGGAGCCACAGCAGCAGCCGGTCCCACCTGCACAGCGAGGGTAGGGGAGGCTCCAGTTGCCCCAGGTTGAGCACCACACGGAGGGGTCTCCCAGGAGGAAGAAGCCGGGCTGGCAGCGGTAGCGCACGGATGAGCCGCTGGTGAAGTTTGCTCCAGGCTCTGCGTTGTGTGTGGCGTTGGCGATGACGGGAGGTGGGGGACACGGCAGCGCTGGCAGGAGCAGAGAAGAGGGTGTCAGTGATTCTGCCTGTTGTAAGGGCACAGGTAACACAGCAAAACACCATCACCCCTCAAGTGATGCGAGAGAGCTCAGGGCCCCTCCAGCTCAAGGGCAGCCCTAAACATCCTCTTCATTACCGAGAGAGTGGTTTGAGGGGCATGGTTTAGTGTTTGATGGGAATGGTTGGACTCGATGATCCAGTAGGTCTCTTCCAACCTGGTGATTCTATGATTCTATAAACATGGGAACAAGCTGCCCAGGGCAGTGAGGGAGTCTCCTTCCCTAGAAGGGTTCAAAAACCTCATGGCTGTGGCGCTTCAGGACATGGTTTAGCAGTCACGGTGCGATTGGGCTGATGGTTGAGGATCAGCTTCAAGGTCTTTTCACGATTCTATGATCCCAAAGCCCCAGGTGCTGCACTCACCTGGCTGGCAGGTGGGGAGAGCGGGTGCCCAGCGGCCATCGGGCTGGCACTTGGCCTGCCGGCTGCCCCCCAGCACGTAGCCCGGCAGGCACTGGAAGGTGACGTTGGCCCCCGGGCGGTACTCAGCGCTCTGGCCTTCAGCCACAGCTCCATTGGGGATGTCGGGGCTTGTGCAGGTGATCACTGGAAGGGAAAAGCAGCAGAGCGTGGGCTGTGCTGCCAGAGCTGGGGTTCCTCCTGTGGCTTTGTGGGGTCAGAATTGAGAGAAAGCCACGTGATCATGTTGGTCTCCCTTTTCACTCTGGGTAAAGCATCTCCAGCTCACCTTCGCAGCGAGGGTAAGGGATGCTCCAGGTTCCAGTTGTCAGACACAAAACTGTTGTTTTCCCAGTTAGGACGTACCCCGGGTCGCAGTGGTACTTCACCGACATTCCAGGGATGAATGCTTTTACGTCCTTGGTCTCCTGCTTCCCATTTTTGATATTCGGAGGGGAAGGACACTGCAGCACTAGAAAAACAGTCATCACTGGTGAAGAGCAGGTACCACGAGCACCCAATAGGCAGTCTTTTGCCTCCTTGCTTTCCTATTGTTTGATGGGAATGGTTGGACTCAAAGATCCGATGGGTCCCTTCCAACCTGGTTGTTCTATGATACTATGATTCTATTAACTTATCCCAAACAGCTAGAGGTGTCGATGTTTGAATCATGTTTCCATCCTACCCTCCCTCATCTTCCTGCCTCCAGCTTTTTATGATTTCCTAGCATCAGAGATCATAATTTCTCACTCTTCAGGCCTTTATAGCGGTTTGTTCCCATCTGGGGACCTAGCAGCTTGCCCTGGTCTTCTCCTGGCTGTGAACAGATCAGACACCAGCCTGGCTCTCTCTGTTTCTGGATTCATTTAGAGGAGGTGAAGGCCCTACAAGGGTCTCAACAGGGACTATGGAGGACAGATATTTGCATATTTGTCCTTTCCAGTCCTGGAGAGCAGCCCTTAGGGTCCCTTTACCTCCAAGGTGAGGCAGTTGCACTCCCCCAGTGCTCTCACACAGTGCTTCAGAAGAAATCCACCACCTCTCTCCACCTCATCCATACTTACTCTCTTCACAGACGGGAACAGGAGGGTCCCATCTGCCCCCAAACTGGCACTGAGACTCCTGAGAGCCCTTCAAGGCGTAACCAAAATCGCATTCGAAGACAACGGTGTCTGCAGGTCTGTACTTCATTTCCAGCCCAGTTGTTCTTCCATTCTTGATCTCTGGTCTCTTGCAGCCGATTGCTGAAAGTGGAGAGCAGGAGGCAGCAGTCGGGACGTGCAGCCCATCCTGAGCATGGAGGAACACTCACCAGGGACAGGATGTGTTGCTGCACCTCATCATCACTGTCACGGCCACATCAACATTATTGACCCTTATTCTTACATAAAATATCATTATTCAACTGTGCTTGAGAGTCTCTCCTTGTTAGGGTACATCTACAGAGAGGCAGGTGATGCTCCTGGGACCTTTGGCCATTGGAGATATGGTCTACAGCGACTAAACCAAGAGCCCAGAAGGAAGAAAGGGCCCAGAGGGAGATGAAAGGAGGAGGGAGAGAGAGGAGGGAGCTGGCCTCTTCTCCCAAGGAACAGGGGACAGGACAAGAGGGAATGGCCTCAAGCTCCACCAGGGGAGATTTAGGCTGGAGATTAGGAGGAAGTTTTTCACACAGAGGGTCATTGGGCATTGGAATAGGCTGCCCAGGGAGGTGGTTGATTCCCCTTCCCTGGAGGTGTTTAAGGGATGGGTAGAGGAGGTCCTGAGGGACAAGGTTTAGTGTTTGATAGGAATGGTTGGACTCGATGATCCGATGGGTCCCTTCCAACCTGGTTGTTCTATGATTCTATGAAAGAAGCCAGAAAAACACACCTTCACATCTGGGCTGCGGCCGGCTCCACGTTCCCCTGGGGGTGCAGCTGATGGAGCCGTTCCCGATGAGGGAGTATCCGTCCAGGCAGGTGTACCGCACGGCTGAGCCTGGCAGGTGGATGTCTGTGGCTTGGCTGCTGTGCTTCCCATTGGCAATGCCTGGAGGGGGCGGACACTGCACCTCTGCGAAGGAGAAGGAAAAGCAGGTGAGTAATATAGAAAACCATTCCCCTCAACCTATCCCTGTCCTCCCTGATCACACCCTCCTCCTCTCCTCAGCTTCCCTGGAGCCCTTTTCAGTGCTGTAAGCTGCTCTAAGGTCTCCTTGGAGCCTTCTCTTCTCCAAGCTGAACAACCCCAACTCTCTCAGCCTATCCTCATATGCGAGGTGTTCCAGCCCTCGGATCATCTCTATGGCCCTATGAAGATGATCACAATGTAACCTAGCCTTCAGAAACCAATGGAGGAAGATAATTAGGTCCATCATCTCCTTTGAATAATGAATCTGCTATATTTCTGGTTCTGGGCCCCTCAGCACAAGAAGGATGTTGAGGCTCTGGAGTGAGTCCAGAGAAGAGCAACGAAGCTGGGGAAGGGGCTGGAGAAGAAGAGGAGCGGCTGAGAGAGCTGGGGGTGTTTATCCTGGAGAAGAGGAGGCTGAGGGGAGACCTCATCGCTCTCTACAACTACCTGAAAGGAAGCATCCCACCTACCCAGGGTGACTAACACAGAGAGCAGACCATAAAGAAACCCATAAAGCTTTAAAAAGGTGGAAATTCAGCCAAGCCTGATGCTTTAGTTTCATAGAATCATAGAAACATAGAACAATCAGGTTAGAAGAGACCCATTGGATCATCGAGTCCAACCATTCCTATCAAACACTAAACCATGTCCCTCAGGACCTCATCTACCCGTCCCTTAAACCCCTCCAGGGAAGGGGAATCAACCACCTCCCTGGGCAGCCTATTCCAATGCCCAATGACCCTTTCTGGGAAAAACTTCCTCCTAATCTCCAGCCTAAATCTCCCCTGGTGGAGCTTGAGGCCATTCCCTCTCGTCCTGTCCCCTGTCCCTTGGGAGAAGAGCCCAGCTCCCTCCTCTCCACAACCTCCTTTCAGGTAGTTGGAGAGAGTAATGAGGTCTCCTCTCAGCCTCCTCTTCTCTAGGCTAAAGCACTTCAGGCTAAGGTTTTCTTCAGCACTTGCAAGACCTACTTCTACAGAACTCCAGCGCTGCAGACCAGGTCCCATTCCTGAGGCACGTGATGGTCGGTGACATTCCCGGCTGCTGGACGTAGCCAGGCTGGCAGATGTATTCCACTGTGCTCCCCACGGGAAAGACATTCTGGTTGCTGTACGGCTCCTTCAGCTCAGCAAACACCAGGTGGGTGGGAGCATTGCATCCATCTACCAAGGAAGAAAAACCATCCCCGTTGTCAAAGGAGTAAAGAAAAGGCAGATTTAGGAGATGGAGGGGAAGGTTAACACTCAGAGAAGTGTGTGAACACTTGCCTTGCTCGCAGAACGGCACAGGGGGCTCCCAGGTGTCATTCTGCTGGCACTGGACCACTCTGTGCCCGCGGAGAACGTAGCCTGGCTCACACTCAAAGGCGACGGTGTCGTTGTGTGCGTAGGCAGAGCTAGGAGGAGACACTATTCTCCCATTCTGGATCTGTGGGGCAGGACATCCTGCATCTGGAAGAGAAGCACAGGTCCTTAAATAGGTGCTTGCACCCTGTGTGGAGCTGTGAGAAGCCACAATCCCTTTTAAGACACAAATGTGTAAGAAATCTCCCCGTCGATGCTAAACTGCCTCCATCCAGCCACGTTGAATGCTGAGGGCGAGACCCAAGCTGCGAGGTGGGGCTGAGGATGCCGGAGGCAGTGGGGTGGTGTTTCTCCTCCCCTCTGCCACGGCTGTAGAACCAGCCCTGCAAATGAACATGAGCCAGCAGTGTGCCCAGGTGGCCAAGAAGGCCAATGGCATCTTGGCTTGGAGCAGAAATGGTGTGACCAGCAGGGCCAGGGAGGTGATTCTCCCTCTGGACTCAGCACTGGTGAGGCCGCTCCTTGAATCCTGTGTTCAGTTGTGGGCCCCTCAGCACAAGAAGGATGTTGAGGCTCTGGAGCGAGTCCAGAGAAGAGAAACGAAGCTGGTGAAGGGGCTGGAGAACAGGCCTGATGAGGAGTGGCTGAGAGAGCTGGGAGTGTTCAGCCTAGAGAAGAAGAGGCTGAGAGGAGACCTCATTGCTCTCTCCAACTACCTGAAAGGAGGTTGTAGAGAGGAGGGAGCTGGGCTCTTCTCCCAAGGGACAGGGGACAGGACAAGAGGGAATGGCCTCAAGCTCCACCAGGGAAGATTTAGGCTAGAGATTAGGAGGAAGTTTTTCACACAGAGGGTCATTGGGCATTGGGATAGGCTGCCCAGGTTGGTGGTTGATTCACCTTCCCTGGAGGTGTTTAAGGCACAGGTAGACAAGGTCCTGAGGGACATGGGTTAGTGTTTGATAGGAATGGTTGGACTCAATGTTCCGATGGGTCTCTTCCAACCTGGTTGTTCTATGATTCTATGAAATCCTGCCCTGGCATTCACTCAGGTGAGAAGCTCAATCACCCAGGGGTATCCCGATCCTTCCAAACCAGCTCCAGCAGGGCTGGGAGAGCTGCACTAGAGATTTTGCAGGAGCACACCCAGTCCTACCTCCACAGCGCGGCAGGGGGCCGCTCCACACGCCGTTCATCCCATCGTGGGTGGTGCAGTGGATGGAGGGTTCCCCGTGGAGCGGGTACCCGGGGTTGCAGGTGTACGTGACGGAGGTGCCGAAGAGGAACTCATCCAGCATCCTGCCTGTGTGCTTCCCGTTGGGAATGTCCGGAGGCGGCTCGCAAGGGATACCTGCAGGGGTGCAGAACGAGGTTTCCGCATCAACAGCAATTCTTTAAGTCCCTGTGTTTGTGGGGCAAACACAGAGCACAGGAGTTCCCTATGGAACGTTTGGCAGCCTCTCACGGGAAATATTTACAAACACCCCAGAGCTGTAAGCTACTTACGCTGACAAATGGGGAGGTCACTGCTCCATGCAACACGTCCACCAGAGATCTCGCAGCGTCTGCTGGATTGTCCAATCAGCCTGTGCCTGGTGTTAAAAGGATTGAACGTTCACCCCAAGGCGTTTTGGACTGCATGACCTGCGAAGGTCCCTTCCAACCCAAAGCTTTCTAGGTCAGTTGGAGTCGCTGCCTCCTCCTAATCCTCTTGGGTGCTGTGATTAGCCCTGAAGGAGAAGTTTCTTTCCTGCCTCTACCTGACCCATTTCACACGATATATATAAAACAGCGAACGCCTCATGTTATACGGGTACAGAACTCCATCCAGCAGCTTTTGTACAGAATCCATTGATGGGGAGTGAATGAACAGGAGTTAAAAAGAGAGACTTACCTAGTCCTTCTCTCCTTGCTGTATGGTTGGACTCCATGATCTCAAAGGTCTTTTCCAACCAACCAACTCAGATTCTATGATTCAAGCAGTGGCCAAAGCCAGGACTTACCCTTCCTCACAGACGTAGTGCACGGTCGACCCGAAGAGGAGATCTGTTAGGGAAATAATTTTCCCATTCACAGGTTCACCGGGGTGACCACACTGTTTTCCTGGGAGGAGGAAAAAAAAAAACAAACTCATTTTAGGCTTCTGTTTCTCTCTGCCACGGTACAACAGACGCAAACATTACTCTAGAAACCTGCCCACATTCCCAGTCACCCCCAAACGGGGTTTAAATAGTTCCATGGCTTTACTAGTCACATTCGTTTGAAACACCAGAACAAGGTCAAGGTTTTTTGCAGGATGGACAGAACCTAGCACCTATTCCTTCTTGCCCAACGGACACCGAAGCAAGGAGCTATTCACTTTTACAGAACTCTAGTGCTTCTGACCACACTCCGCTCGGAAGGCACGTTACAGTAGGTGACACCCCTGGCACTTCAGCGTATCCAGGTCGGCAAACATATCGCGCTGTCTTCCCAATAGAAAAATCGATCTCATTTCTATGCTCCTCTCTTAGCTCAGCAAAGTGTAACCTTGGAGGAGCAGCACAACCACCTATTGAGAAAGAAAACAGGCGTGAAAATAATCATAGAATCATAGAACAACCAGGTTGGAAGAGACTCATTGGATCATCAAGTCCAACCATTCCTATTAAACACTAAACCATGTCCCTCAGGACCTCATCTACCCGTCCCTTAAACACCTCCAGGGAAGGTGACTCAACCACCTCCCTGGGCAGCCTATTCCAATGCCCAATGACCCTCTGTGTGAAAAACTTCCTCCTAATCTCCAGCCTAAATCTCCCCTGGCAGAGCTTGAGGCTCCAATCAGGTGGGACAGGCATGTGAGAACAATGCTATGAGGAAAGGTGTTTGGTTATCCTTGTAAAATTGTTTAATTTTGGTAATACAGCCATTATTAAACAAACACATCTTTTCCCAAAGGATTCCAGAGGATCAGGTTCTTATCCCCATGTTATATTTTCCACTCATGGGGTTCAAACCTGCTTTTTTAGGGGATATAATAGCAGTGTGCCCCGAGGCAGCTAGGTCAGGATTCACCTGGAAGCTGAAGGTTCCGTTGGGATGCCAGGTTACCGTGGAGTTTGTCACAGACGGGAGCGGGAGGATGCCAGCTGCCATCCTCCTGGCAGACGATCCGAGCGCTGCCTCGCAGGCTGGACCCATCCTGACACCGAAACGTCACTGCCTGCCCCGGCACGGAGAGAAGCCCTTGTCCATCCACTCGTTTCCCATTTGCTACGTCGGGATTTAAGCAGACGGTCACTGGGAACGATGATGTGCCCAAGCGAGGTGCAAAAAGGAGTTGGAACAAAGCAAAACAAAAAGCCAGCAGGATGTTAATATCACAGCAACGAAACCTACATGGAATCTACCTTAACCTCCCCAGCCCCACCTTCCCAACAGAAGGGTTACATGAGCCAGCAGTGTGCCCAGGTGGCCAAGAAGGCCAAGGGCATCCTGGCTTGGATCAGAAATGGTGTGACCAGCAGGGCCAGGGAGGTTTTTCTCCCTCTGGACTCAGCACTGGTGAGGCTGCTCCTTGAATCCTGCGTTCAGTTGTGGGCCCCTCAGCACAAGAAGGATGTTGAGGCTCTTGAGTGAGTCCAGAGAAGAGCCACGAAGCTGGTGAAGGGGCTGGAGAACAGGTCCTATGAGGAGCGTCTGAGAGAGCTGGGGGTGTTTATCCTGGAGAAGAGGAGGCTGAGGGGAGACCTCATTGCTCTCTGCAACTACCTGAAAGGAGGTTGTGGAGAGGAGGGAGCTGGGCTCTTCTCCCAAGGGACAGGGGACAGGACAAGAGGGAATGGCCTCAAGCTCCACCAGGGGAGATTTAGGCTAGAGATTAGGAGGAAGTTTTTCACACAGAGGGTCATTGGGCATTGGAATAGGCTGCCCAGGGAAGTGGTTGATTCACCTTCCCTGGAGGTGTTTAAGGGACAGGTGGATGAGGTCCTGAGGGACATGGGTTAGTATTTAATAGGAGTGGTTGGACTCGATGATCCGATGGGTCTCTTCCAACCTGGTTGTTCTATGATTCTATTCTATGAAATGAATTTTATAGAATCATGGAATCACCAGGTTGGAAAAGACCCATTGGATCATCGAGTCCAACCATCTAGACCACCCAACATGGAACTGAGCTGCTCTGAGGATTTGGTTCAACAGTTCAGGTCTCCTCCACGCTCAGATCCCCTCTCTGAGCTCTCCCCCAAGGGGATAGACCACGGACGCACCTGCGCAGCGAGGGCTGGGCTGGCTCCAGTTCCCAGACGCTCTGCAAAACACGACGGAGCTGCCAACCAGGTAGTAGCCGGGATCGCAGGTGTACGTGACCGACATTCCCATGGTGAAAAATCCTTTGCCTTGGCCGTTGTGATGTCCGTTGTGGATCCTTGGAGGCATGGGGCACGGTTGGACTGCAAGAGGGAGATGGAAAGTCTGGCTGAGCGAGAGAACAGTGTGCAGGGGGATGGGAGTCAGCGTGGTGCTGCGTGGATGGGTTAAAGCCCATGGCAGGAACGGCTCTGCCTGCACACACGGAGCTCCCGCACTCACCCCTGTGGCAGATGAGCACTGGTGGGTCCCAGGCCCCTCCTGGCTGGCACTGAGTTGTGTAGGTGCCCTCTGGGGCGTAACCAGCATCACAGTCAAAGTGAAGGATCTCTCCAGCTTTGTAGGTGCCCAGCAAGTCATGGACCTTCCCGTTCCGCACCTTGGGTGTCGTACATCCAATGGCTGCAGGAAACACGCGTCCTTTAAGCTTCAGTGCCTGGAGCAGATCCTGCAGGCACAGCCCCCTCCCTTCTCAGCCCTGTCTGTGCGGATCCTCCAGGCCATTCCGCACCTTTTAGGCCATGCAGCCTCCACCTACCTTGGCAGCGAGGCAGGGGTCTGCTCCACTCGCCGGTCTCCGTGCAGGAGATGGAGATGTTCCCCACGCGCTCGTAGCCATCCTTGCAGCCGTAGTACACAATCGCTCCCCGGGAAAACTTATCCAGGGACTGGCCGCTGTGTAGCCCGTTGGCAATGCTTGGTGGCCGAGGACATGTCACCTCTGCAGAGGGAGGGAAAAAGCCCGTGAGGGGAGAGGTGATGTCCAAGAGACAGCTCAGCTCAAACCACCTGCACATCAGACATGGGGAAAAGCGAAGCAGGAGGGCAGACGGCTCACACTCCAGGTGCTGCCAGGTCTTGCCCCATCCCCATGCCTGGTCCCCAGGACCGTCCCCAGCCGGCTCCCCATGGACATGCTGCCACCAGGGCACCGCGGGGAGGTGCTGGCTCTGGAGACTCCTCTGCACTTGGTCTCACATTAAGTGATGTGCCAGTTCCTGGACATACACTGCGGGGTCATCACCTCCCTGCCCTGGCACAAGAATCATAGAATCATAGAACAACCAGGTTGGAAGAGACCCATTGGATCATCGAGTCCAACCATTCCTATCAAACAAGAGGCACAGCGTGTGCTGCTACAGTTATACTGAGCTCTGGATTCACAGATGTAACCTCATTCTTTACATATTTATACAGATGTAAGCTCATTTATGGCTGCTCCAGCCCTGGAGGTGTTCAAGGCCAGGCTGGATGGGGCTCTGGCTAACCTGATCCAATGGGAAGTGTCCCTGTCTATGACATTGGGACTGGATGGGCTCTAAGGTCCTTTTCAATGCAAACCATTCCATGATCTTGTGACATTATACAAGTTTCTACTTCACGCAGGGGAATTTAATCCTCCACTGAAGGGCCCAGTGATATTGGCCAGGGTCTCCCCTGCTCTCAGAGCCCCTCTCTGAGCTCTCCCCTAAGGGGATGGACCACGGACACACCTGCACAGCGAGGGCTGGGCTGGCTCCAGCTCCCAGACGCTCTGCAAAATGCGACAGCCCTGCCAACCAGGTAGTAGCCGGGATCGCAGGTGTACGTTACAGACATTCCCATGGTAAATGATGCTTCTCCCTTCCCGCTGTGATGCCCATTGGAGATCTCTGGAGGTCTGGGGCACGGTTGGACTGCAAGAGGGAGAAGAGAAGTCTGGCTGAGCGAGAGAACAGTGTGCAAGAATCATAGAATCATAGAACAACCAGGTTGGAAGGGACCCATCAGATCTTCTAGTCCAACTATTCCTATCAAACACTAAACCAAGTCCCTCAAGACCTCGTCCACCCGTGCCTTAAACACCTCCAGGGAAGGGGAATCAACCACCTCCCTGGGCAGCCTATTCCAATGCCCAATGACCCTCTGTGTGAAAAACTTCCTCCTAATCTCCAGCCTAAACCTCCCCTGGTGGAGCTTGAGGCCATTCCCTCTTGTCCTGTCCCCTGTCCCTTGGGAGAAGAGGCAAGGGGATGGGAATTGGTGTGATGAAAGGGTTAAAGCCCATGGCAGGAACGGCTCTGCCTGCACACACGGAGCCCCCACACTCACCCCTGTGGCAGATGAGCACTGGTGGATCCCAAGACCCTCCTGGCTGGCACAGAGCCTCATCACTGTCCTCTGGGGCGTAACCGGCATCACAGTCAAAGTGAAGGGTCTCTCCAGCTTTGTAGCTGCTCAGTGGATCATGGACCTTCCCATTCCGCACCTTGGGTGTTGCACATCCAATGGCTGCAGGAAACACACATCCTTTAAGCTTCAGTGCCTGGAACAGATCCTGCAGGCACAGCCCCCTCCCTTCTCAGCCCTGTCTGTGCAGACCCTCCAAGGCATCCCTCATCTTTTCTGCCGTGCAGCATCCACCCACCTTGGCAGCGAGGCAGGGGTCTGCTCCACACGCCGGTCTCCGTGCAGGAGATGGAGATATTCCCCACACGCTCATAGCCATCCTTGCAGCCATAGTACACAATCACTCCCGGGGAAAACTTATCCAGGGAGTGCCCGTTATGCAGCCCATTGGCGATGTTTGGTGGCTGAGGACACGTCACCTCTGCAGTGGGAAAAGAAATTGCCCTGTGAGTCACCTGGTTGCTGTTTTCTGTGCTCCCAGGACCGTTTGGATAATGTCAAGGTGACGTCCTGCATTCTACTCTGTCTTCGTTCCATTTCATAGAATCATAGAATCATAGAACAACCAGGTTGGAAGAGACTCATCAGATCATCGAGTCCAACCATTCCTATCAAACACTAACCCATGTCCCTCAGGACCTCATCCACCTGTGCCTTAAACACCTCCAGGGAAGGTGAATCAACCACCTCCCTGGGCAGCCTATTCCAATGCCCAATGACCCTCTGTGTGAAAAACTTCCTCCTAATCTCTAGCTTAAATCTCCCCTGGTGGAGCTTGAGGCCATTCCCTCTTGTCCTGTCCCCTGTCCCTTGGGAGAAGAGGCCAGCTCCTTCCTCTCTACAACCTCCTTTCAGGTAGTTGCTGGGCAAAAGCTTTAGTTAATGAGAGGTAGAGCAGTGCAGGTAGAGGAAATCACCACTACTGAGGACAGTCCCGAATGGAGAACTCACATGGATATTTGGCACATGGATATATGGAAGTAGGAAGAGCAGTGAGAAGTGATTGCTTCCCATTTTGGGAGGAAGAAGAAAAAAAACATGGGAGGAAGAAGAAGGTCCCACACTGACCAGAAATGAGCCACAAAAATCCCTCTGAGGCAGAAGATCTTGCCAATCCCAAAGCTCTGCAAGCAGCTCAGCCCCAGGGTTAACTCCTTCCCACGCCTCTCAGAGCCCAGGATAGGAGAGGCTGCAGCAGACCTTTCTCTTGAGCCATTTCTGTCTCCCCAAGAGCCAAGCTGGCAGCACTTTGGTTTGAGAGAAGGGCAGAAGCATCCCAGATTTGCTTTCCCACCAAATTTGAGAGGACACGAGGGAGCTTTGCCCCGTGGCTCTCACTGCTCGCCCCACACGCTGAGACACTTGCCCTTTTTGCACACCGGCAGAGGTGGGCTCCACCTGGAGTCAGCTTGGCACTTGCTCATGGGGGAGCCGTGCAAGGTGTAGCCTGTGTTGCAGACGAAGCTTACTGTCTCCCCATCTCTGTAGAAACGACGACCAGCGGATGCTGTCTTCCCATTCTGGACACGTGGGAACGGGCAGTGGGCGGCTGGAAAAGGGAGAGAAATAAGATGTTGTTTACCTTCCCTGGAGGTGTTTAAGGGACGGGTGGACGAGGCGCTGAGGGACAGGGGTTAGTGATTGATGGGAATGGTTGGACTGGATGATCCGGCGGGTCTCTTCCAACCTGGTTGTTCTATGATTCTAGGATTCTGTGATCTTTCTTTGTGATGCTCAGGGTCTGGTGTGCTGAGGACCAGCACAGGGCTATCTGCCTCCACAGGGGAAAGCAAAAGGGTCCGAGAGGAGAACAGTGATGAGGAAGAGGAGGGTCATGAGGAGAAAGGCCCGGAGGTGCAGACCTACCGGTCGTCCTTACCTTGAGCACCCGGTGCCACAGCTAGGAGCAAAGTGGAGCTGCCCAGGAGACGGAGGGCGAAGGTGAGCACCATGCTCTGGCCCCCAGCGCAGACTGCGGCTCCTGGGGGGCTGCGAGAAGATATCAGCACCCCAGTTCCCCCCTTAGGTGGAAGGAGGAGCAGCTGTGGGGCTTCCCGGGGCCACAGGACAGGAACCTTGGGCTCCCTGGCAGAAGGCAGGCAAAGCCTCAGAACCAAGAAGGCTGCAGGACTTTTTTTTGGCTGCCCACTGGTATCCAGGAAAGAGGCGTGAGCGCAGCTATAGAGATGCCATTGGCCAGACTGTGCCTTTTGTGAAGAGCATCCTCGGTCAGGGGAAGTGGTCCTGGCTCTGCCCCAAGCCCCCAGGAGGTGATGGAAACCCTTCTCATGAACGAGCTGAAGGCACATGGCTCACCTGCCCGCTTACAGGAAGGGCAGAGCAGGGCATTCCCCTCTCCCACACACATGGGAACAGATAGGGACACGTCTGTCCCTTGGGGACACCACCCTGCAGATGAGGGTCTGAGTTCTCCCGATCCCACCCTGGCTGCTCGAGGATCCATCCATGCCCGCGTCATCCCTCGCCACTGGCTGGAGGATAAAAATCCACTTTTTGATGTTAGAGCTGCTGCAGCAACCTCCAGCTCCCAACCTCACATAGTGCTTACCGAGCAGAAAACAAGCAGCAAGACTCGAATGGTTGGACTAGAAGATCCGATGGGTCCCTTCCAACCTGGTTGTTCTATGATTCTATGATTCTACGACTTGATAGGAATGGTTGGACTCAATGATCCGATGGGTCTTTTCCAGCCTGGTGATTCTATGATTCTAAGACACATACTGCTCAAGTCTTTTTTATTCCTTTTATTGACAGAGAGCTTCTAGTATTTACACATTCAACACGTCGACTTCAAACCTGCACCTGATCGATTACACTTGGATCATAAACTCAGCTACGAACACAGTAGAGAAGTGCTTTTCAACAGTCAATCTTGGTGATTTGCACCCGTAAATGATGTCACAGCATTCACGGTTCCTTCCATTTGGTTGCAGGGAGATCATTTCAAGTTCATCCCCGAATCAGCTGTTAAACTGTTTGGAAAAACCACTCTGGACTAAGCAGTAGGAAAAATTCTGGTGGGATTAAAATAACAGACCCAAGCTTCGAGGCTTTATATTTGTTTGGTTCATCTGGTCACCCACTCGGCTTACGGTAAGAGTCACACAAAATAACCAACAACTTGCAGGTGCTTGTTCTGCAAGACCAGCTTCCGAGAACAGCATCTCGTGGCGCCCGAGGAGGACAGGGCTCTGCTGGGAAGCGAGAACTTAGTGGCTCTGTTTGCAACAAGAGCAACGTGCACATGGAAATGGCTATTTGTGATCTTCCCTCTAATTAGGTGCATGTTCCTGTTAATGAGAAAGCACTGGGGAACAGGCAGAAACAAAAAGCATGTAGTAGACACATTTTGAATATTTCCTGTTCCCTGTGCATCACGAGAAGCTCACAGATGGGTGATTAACCTCTACGCAAGACAAAACCCTGAGCCTCAAAATCTTGCTGTACCAGCAGCTAAAAGTCCTGGTGTCTCCAGCTGGATTCGTGCAACAGCTGAATACACACTCAAATCCTTATAAACAGGATTCCTAGGAAGTCTTCATATCTTTACTTCATTGTACGAGACGCTACAAATATTTTTATCTTATTAAATAACCATTTAGCGAGGCTGAGTTAAAATCAGGGAAGGATACAGCCACTGCAATGTGAGCTTTCTATCAGCCAGAGAAATCAAGGGGACTTTTACCTGCATCTTTGGTTTAGACAAGGTGAGGGAGGTCCCATCACCTCAGCTGTCCCTGAGGCATAACCAAAGCTCTATTGCTTCGCTTGCCTCTACCCACCTCGCAAACCATCCTCAAAACAACAGTCCAGGAGGTCAGTTTAGAAAATAAAGTGCAGGCTGATCCAGCAGGAGGTGTCCCTGCCCATCACAGGAGGGTTGGAATTAGATGATCGTTATGATTCCTTCCAACCCAAACCATTCTATGAAAAGACATGGGGTTTATGTCCCCATGGAAGAGTGAATCAAGGCTTTGGCTTGCTGTGCACCTCTGCCGACTCGGGGTGCATCAGAGCCACCCACCAGCCCTGCCACAAGCAAAGCGAGAGGCCAAACCCTGTTTTTTCCTCCCTCGGGGTTTGGGGTGCACAGCACCGCCTGAAAAACCCTTCTAAGTGCAAATTCAGACAGCGATTTCCCTGCCCTCAGAGTCACCCCAGGCAGGTGACGAATGCGCAGAAAGTGAAAAGGTTCACGTGCAGCAACTTTCTCATGTTTGGTGGCATCTGCCGAGACACCTGCAAGTCTCACATTCAGCTCAGACCCCACCTGCCTGAGGACATGCTCTGCTGCCCCAGGTACCCACCCAGCTGGGTTCCTCCTGGGGCTTTCACCCCACTGAAAGCTTCACCGCTTCGAGAGAAGCACTGAGTCACTGCAGAGACAGGAAGGGTGTTCCTGCAAAACCTCAATGAGATACAAAGATAGTGCCAAGGCTGAGACCTTCAGCTGAAGTTTGAAGCTAACGTCAGTGCACAGGAAGAGTCAGAATTGCAACTCATTGTATTAAGGCATTTAAATGTTTTTTCCCTCTGGTAAAGTCACAGATCTGTAAGGAATGCTGCTGGCACAGAGGGTCAGACTTGCCTTGAAGTCACATCTGCAACGGTGCTTTTATAGAAACACCTCCAATGCTTTCAGTACCCAAAGATACTACTTGATTTATGCATCTTATTTGTATCAAACTTATTTTTTTCAAGTAACCATCACTCACGTGAAGACATTCACCATGACTCTCCTCAGCAGCAGCAGCACTTTTCACCTCAGGACACTCAAACCCATGAACTCTGATTGGGACAGGGCACAACAGGACCTCAGTGAGGCCGAAGGTGCTTCCAGTGCATCATCTTTTTAAGTTGGCTCTATAGCAGTGCAAAAGTCTTTGAGCTGCTGTGTCCAGCGCAGCTGCTGCAGGCAAAAGTGCAAGGATAGGAATTTGATAGGAATGGCTGGACTGGATGATCCGGTGAGTCTCTTCCAACCTGGTTGTTCTATGATTCTATGAGTGCTTTGTCCATGGTTGGTTGGTTGCTACTTCAAGGCCAGTTTCACAAGAGGGAAAAGCAGAGCATTGGGATCGTTCCAGTCAAGTCCAACATGTCAACTGGAGTTCAATGGTCCTGGAGGAGTCGCTCGGCCTCCTCCCAGTGCCTCCCCAGTGTGCCTGTTCCCTAGAGGTTCATAACCAGCATCGTCAGGAGGAGGGGGAAGATTCCTACAGGAGATAAATACGAAGCTTCAGTCCTCACTCCAAACAAAGATAGGCAGGAGTGTGGTACGTGGGCTCAGGAATATGAGTTACTTACCAACAGTGACCATGTTTGCTCCACCTGCAAAGGAAGTGAGTCAAAACATGAAAGAAGCTCACGTTGCCAGCTCATGTTGAGCTTCTCATCCACTGTTACCCCCAGGCCCTTCTCACATGGCTGCTCTCCTTCATCCCCTAGGCTCATGACATTTTCCCAAGCCCACTTCTCCAGCCTGTGGATGCCATCCCATCCCTCAGGAGCGTCAACCTCACTACTCAGCTTGGTGTTGTCTGCAAACCAGCCGAGGATGCACTCGATCTCACTGCTTATCATCGATGATGACAAAAAGCAGTACTGGCCCCTTGCTCTTCCAGCCCTAAGTTTGAGCTGAAGCTACTTCAGGAAGCATCGCAGGCTTACTCCTTAAAGAATTACGTGATTTGACGATTCACAGAGGAAAGAAAAAACAGGAATTTTGAAGACAGAGAGGAGGCAGCAAGACAGACACAGGAGATATTCACCTCTGCATTCAGGAGCAGGCTTGCTCCAGACTCCCCAGGACTGATCTCCTGCAATGCACTGCAGAAAGGCTGCTCCGGCAAGGGTGAAACCATCCTTACATTTATAAGCTACAGTAGAGCCCTGGAGAAAGCGTTTGGCCTTTGTCCCATTGTGAATCCCGTTGTCAATCATGGGGGGCTCCTCACAGAGCATGACAGGGGACGGTCCCACAGGAGGAACATCACCTTTGCATTCCGGGGGAGGATTGCTCCACACTCCTTGGTATTGATGATCGACTTCACAGCGAAGAGAGGCTGCTCCAGCAAGGGTGAAGCCGTCCTTGCATTTATAAACTACCACGGAGCCTTGGAGAAATTTTGTGCCCTTCGTGCCGTTGTGCATCCCGCTGTCAATCGTGGGGGGCTCTTCACAGAGAACGTCAGGGAGCTGCCCTACGGGAGGAACGTCAGAAAGAGCATCTGAGTCCTGCTGATTGAGAAGAGGTGTGTGGGGAGAAGAGGGTACAGCCAAACGCCGTGCACCTAGCAGCAACGGAAAATAGCCTGAGCTTCCTCGCTTGGTATCAGACCTCAGTGATTGGAATATGGCACCAAGTGCCTCATCAGGCTACAAGGAGGGGTTCAGCCCTCGTAGCTTCACATCACACTACATACTGAATCATAGAATCATAGAACAACCAGGTTGGAAAAGACCCATTGGATCGAGTCCAACCATTCCCATCGAACACTAACCCATGTCCCTCAGCACCTCATCCACCCATCCCTTAAACACCTCCAGGGAAGGGGAATCAACCCCCTCCCTGGGCAGCCTATTCCAAAGCCCAATGACCATCTGTGTGAAAAACTTCCTCCTAATCTCTAGCCTAAATCTCCCCTGGCAGAGCTTGAGGCCATTCCCTCTTGTCCTGTCCCCTGCCCCTTGGGAGAAGAGCCCAGTTCCCTCCTCTCTACAACCTCCTTTTGGGTAGTTGTAGATAGTAATGAGGTCTGACCTCATAACACCCAATTTCAGCATCAAACCAAACCGAGCACTCAAAATCCCAACACCCAAAGTTCACCCAATCAGTCTAAAGATTATCCTCATCTTTCCCTTGTGACTGGATAAACATTCCTCTTGTGACTGTTTCCTATGATTTTTGCCCTTCCCTCACTCCTTCCACTTTGAATCATAGAATCATAGGATCACCAGGTTGGACGAGACCCACCAGATCATCGAGTCCAACTGTTTCCATCAATCACTAACCCATGTCCCTTAGCATCTCATCCACCCACACCTTAAACCCCCCAAGGAAGGTGACTCAACTTCCTCCCTGGGCAGCCTCTGCCACTGCCCAATCACCCTTTCTGTGAAGAATTTTTTCTTTATGTCAAGCCTGAACCTCCCCTGGTGGAGCTTGAGGTCATTCCCTCTTGTCCTGTCGCCTGTCCCTTGGGAGAAGAGCCCAGCTCCCTCCTCCCCACAACTTCCCTTCAGGTAGTTGAAGAGAGTATCAGGTAGTTGTAGAGAGCATTTCTGAATTGTACGAGGATCCTGCACCTAAAGCCTCACAGCAAGAGTTAGCACTGAAATCGTGAGTTGTACAGTTGATTGAATGAAGAAGTGCAAGGAAGAGCAGCCCAAACCCACCACCAGCACAATCGCAATTATTATCTTAACAGCTCTGCAGAGAGTTCTTCCCTCTTACTTTCACAGTAGGGAAATGCCGTGTCCCACGCGACTCCATTTCCTGACGCCACACACTTGGCAGAAGACGACCTCTTTAATTCATACCTAAAGAAAGAGAAGTTTAGTACTTCCCCAAAGACAACGCAGAAAAGGTTCTTCCCCCACCTCCCCCTGCAGGCAGATGTTTAACCAGAAGCTGCCCCTGCTGGGAAATGGGATCTGGCCACGTCAAAGCCACTAAGTGAGGGGACTAGGAAGTGCTGAACTGAGGCAGTTCACTGCCTCACCAAGCACATGTGTGTTGCCACAGGTTCATCTCAATGAAGACATACTATATAGTTTCACTGGAGACCTGAACTGGGAAACCAGGGAGGGAGCCGGGGTGGATGTCACTGCCTGCGATCCCAGTTTTCTGACCTCCAAGTCGGTCCCCTTGGAAGCAGCGATCCACTCACCCAGGACGACAGGTGAATGTCACTACGGTCCCAAAAAGGAAATTATCCGCAATCACATCCCCGTTCTCTATCGTGGGAGGAGGGCATTCCTGTCCTAGAGGAAAAGAAACAGCACGGGAATCGCTCCAAACCCAGAGATGAGCATGACCCAAATTTCAGAGGAAGAAACAGAATCATAGAACAGTTTGGGTCAGAGAAGACCTTAAGCCCCATCCAGTCCCACCCCCGCCACGGGCACCTCCCACTGGATCAGGAGTTCTAAGCCCCATCCAACCTGCCTTGAGACCCCTCCAGGGATGGGGCAGCCACCCCTGCTCTGGTCAACCTGTTCCAGGGCCTCCCCACCCTCACAAAAAAACATTTCTGCCCAAGATCTCATCTCAGTCTCCCTTCTTTCAGCTGAAAACCAGTTCACTCGTGCAGTCAAGACAGGAGAGGAACAGAGCGATACTCACGTATACAGAAGTCTGGGTCTGCAGACCAAGTTGCATCAGTCAGACAAGTGACAACGGAGGATTTCCCACTTGCTGCAGTAAAACCCGGTTTACACAAATATCTCAGCCGAGTTCCAGCAGGGGAGTTGCTGCCCACAGCCATTTCAGCCTCAGCGAAAGGGAAGGCTGGGGCAGGACCACAGTAGACTAACAAAGGAGACAACAGCAACATCAGCTACAGAGAAGAATCCAAAGGGTCTGCAGTAACGAGTGTTCTGGAGCACTCAACATTTTAAACTGACCTCTAGGGATACAGTTTGCATCCAACCCACTGAGTTAGCATCCAACCCACTGAGTTTGCATCCAACCCACTGAGCAAACAGCATCATGTATCCCAGTTCGCTTAAACCACAGCAAAGACAGAGGTTAGGCTGCATCTCAGCATCAAAGCTGCTCCTTCACTGAGCACCAACCCAACCGGCAGGACCAGCTGAGCTCAGAGGAGCCAAACACCCCCAACAGGTCTGGAAGCTGGTGAAGGCTGTTGGGTGTGGTGGGCAGCTCTGTCTCTCCTTTCAGTGCACTTGTGGGTCATTTGCAGTTCACAAATAAACAGCTGCCACACAGCAGAGCCAAACCATGCTCTGCAAGGGAATGGCTACAATGCAGAAAATTCAGCAGCTGACCTGCTCGACAGCTCTTAGACCTAATTAGGTGCCATCACGACAAATAAATGGGTTTGTACCTGGGTCACATGTTGGCAGAGGTGGCTTCCAGGTACTGTCTGCTTCACAAGTAACCACACTCACTCCCTTCATTAAATAACCAGGCTTACACGCAAAGGTCACTGTATCTTTATAGGTGTGCACAGTGTCAAAGCCAGAGAGCC
The DNA here is from genome assembly GCA_033558105.1 of Coccyzus lansbergi. NCBI lineage: Eukaryota > Metazoa > Chordata > Aves > Cuculiformes > Coccyzidae > Coccyzus > Coccyzus lansbergi. Next base: position 66,903 of record JAUMJK010000430.1, on the reverse strand, counting down.
TGATGCCATTTTTCACTTCTGGATCTTGACATCTGACAGCTGGAAGTGGAGATAAGACAATAAGAACATATATTACAGGAAGGAAAAGTCCCGCAGTCACATCACATGCATCTGCTGTCCTTTCTCTCCAAGAGAGGCAGATCCCCAGTGGGTGCAATTACTGTGAACAGAGACATCATTAAGAAACTGCATGCGTGAAAGCTTCATTTTCCATTTGCATGAGGCCCTGGGCATGGGAAGGGAGAGGAAGGCTTTCTGTGGGCTGAAGAATCCATTGAACCAAGCCCTGCCTCTGCCCACAACTTGGGAGATCATTCCATTAAGTTTTCTGGGAATCCTTTTAGACTCAAGTCAACCTCCTCGAGTCTGACAGCCCATCAGGAAAGTACAGACGGGGAGAGGGATGAAGAAAAGTCAAAAGATTAAAGAGATAAAGAAAATATTTACTTTTGCATTCAGGACCTGGACCGCTCCACACTCCCTCCAGGTTATCATCTGTCGTGCAGTGAATGGTGGCATCTCCAATAAGAGAAAAGCCTTTGTTACAGGTGTACGTTACGGCCATGCCGTACACAAAGTCTCTGTTGCTGTTGAAGAGCTGCCCATTCTCGATCGCGGGAGGCGGCGAACAGGGAATAACTGCCGAGGAAAACAACAGTAAGAACATTTCCATGGAATATGAAACTAGCTACTCAAAAAGAAGCCCATACAAAAAAAAAAAAAAGACAACCCAACTATATAAAATAATAAAAGCCAAAGACAAAATAGGGAAGCAGCTATAGAACAATTGCCTCCACCTAAAAATCATAGGAATCATAGGACAACCAGGTTGGAAGAGACCCATCGGATCATCAAGTCCAACCATTCCTATCAAAGGAATATAAATATAATAAATAAAAAGGCTTGAATGAGTCTTTAAATCCTGAATGCTTTCCAGAGGGAGTTTAGATGTAGAGATGGTGAAATGGCAAACCAGCACCTATAGTTCAAGAGGAGACACTAGGGAAGAGGCCTTCTGGAGGCAATAAACATGGTCTCACCAAGCAGTACGGGACCCTCATCTACTGGTGATGGCATTTCCTTCCTTCGTTATGCTAACAAGGCCAGGAGACCTATTAGGGCAGCAAACCACCTCAGCTATCAGCAGCTGATAGTCAGGCCCATCTCACAGGATGCTTAAAAACCCCCAAACAGCACCAAGAGAGCTCTTAGAATTAATTTCCCCTTTGAAAACTGAGATTTTGGACACAACTGAAGGCATCCCAGCACAGCCCTTGATACACAATTCGGCAACAACTGCCTGACAGAAAACACAACCCGAGTGCTGCAGCATCCGCACCAGTGGGACAGACACTGCGTGCCTGGGCTGGGAAATACCAACCAACAGCCTCAGGAGCTGCTGCCAACACCCACAGATCCTCCCATGGCTTTAAATTCCATTCCCACCTCCAGTAAGAATGCTTGTTTGGGGGAGAGGAAAGGAGTAAATTTCTTGAAAGGCTGATGTAATTTGCTTTAGGAGCCAAGAAGAGATCATCCACCTGCCGTTCCCCAACTACCAGATATAACAGCTTTGAGGAGGAGATGTACGTGAAAACTTTAAGATCTTACTGGTGCAGTACGGAGTGTTATCCCAAAAAACTTCATTGTCTCTAACTACACATTGCGCAGACGGTGTCCCAACTAAGCGGTACCTAAGAGAAGAAAAGGTTGAATCAATTTGAAAACAAGATTAAAAAGCCCTTGGGGAATTCAGGAAGTTGTACGGTTTGTAACTCTGTGCGCTGGAGGAGCTGAACTGCCGCGGAGAAACCGCTTACCCTCCCATAAACCATTAGTTTCTCAATCATAGAATCACTAGGTTGGAAGAGACCCACCGGATCATCGAGTTCAACCATTCCCATCAAACACTAACCCATGTCCCTCAGCACCTCGTCCACCTGTGCCTTAAACCCCTCCAGGGAAGGTGACTCAAGCAGATCCCTGGGCAGCCTCTGCCAGTGCCCAGTGACCCTTTCTGGGAAAATATATTTCCTAATGTCCAGCCTGAATCTCCAATACCTGAAGAATTCTGTCTCTGAGCAACCTGACCCAGCGGGAGGTGTCCCTACGCACAGCAGGGAGGCTGGAACTGGATGGGCTTTGAGGTCCCTTCCTACCCAAGCCATCCCATGTTTCTATGAAACTTATAGGATGCAGTTAGAGGAAACTGAGCAGTTGCAGTGGGTGGATACAAGCTCACAGGAGCATGAGCAAGACGGTGTCCCCACCGCAAGGCCATTCAGCCCCATATCGTGCAGCAGATCCAAACAAAAACTTCTTTTCTGAGCAGAGTGAGATGTCACTGATGCCCCTTAAATGTTCTCTTTCCCCACCATCTGGCTCCCAGGACATCACAGCCCTCCTTTCCTCAGACCCTTTAGCTAAGACGTGGAAGCTGGACCCACGGCAAACAGCCAGTGCTGGATTACTAATAAATGCCACCAGGCAAGGAACAAAGTCCTTTTGCAAAGCAGCCATAAAGCAACCTGCAGAGACCACGTTCTCTTACCCAGAAGGGTGGTCTGTTTTCATAGGATGGTAGAATCATTAAGGACAAAACCTCCCAACTCATCCCATTGAGCCATCAGTCCCATCCCGCTGTGCCCACTAAACCATGTCCCCAGAAGCCACATCTACACCGGTTTTGAACCCTCCCAGGGATGGCAACTCCTCCACTACCCTGGGCAGCCTCTGCCAGGGCTTCACCACTCTTTCAGTAAAGAAATTGCTCCTAATATCCAATCTAAAACTCCCCCGGCACAGCTTGAGGTCATTTCCTTTCATCCTATCAGCTCAAGCACAGGCAGGAATCATCCTGACCCCTCCAGCTGCCTGCTCCGAGCCCTCTCGCTGTGCCCGTGCTTGCCAAGGGCAACAGCCCCAAGACACTAAAAGCCTCTGAGGCTCTGAGCCTCCACGCTGCTGCCTCCCAGGGGCCTGGGCCAACGCTTACCCAACGTTACAGGTGTAGGTTATCGTTGCCCCTAACAGGAGATTGGTCGTGTAGTCAAATCTACCGTTTTCAATCTCCGGTGGAGCACAGGACTTCCCTGGAAGGATAAGGGATCAGAATTATCTTTATTTTATAGCGTAACAGCAGCGAAGGTGCGGCTCTGCGTCACTAGCTGTCCCTTTATCAGGCACCTCACTTCCCTCATGAGCAAGCATCAGAAAAGATATAAGATCCACGCTCGCTGTCTTCTAATAAGCTAAGAGTTAAACCACAAAGAATAAGCACAAATAAAGCTCAAGGCAAATAAAAAAATTGAAGGCTTATGCACTAACTGAGATAGGAAACTGATAAAGAGCCCAGTGGGCTCCAGGCAAAGGTCTTAATCCATAGGGAAAGGCAACAGCACAGAAAAGCTGGAGATGGGGAAGGACCTGCTGACTGCCCTTGGGAACAGGGACGTAACATGGGGACAACCAGCTCCCCCAGCCTTTCCCACACCGTTCCTTGGTCCTGTGTTTGAGCATTTACGCTCTGTCACCAGATGGTGAAGTAATTAATGAGGGCAGAGATCACCTCTAGAGGATTAACATTTCCAAGCAGAAAGGGCAACCCCAGGCAGGGTGAGCGTGTGCTCTCAACTGTACTAAAACCTGAGGAATGTCCTTCTCGACCCTTCCGCACCACGCGCAGGGTTTGGGGTGCACTAGGGGATGGGATGGGGGGAACCCACCGATGCAGAAGTCGAGGTCTGCTGACCATTCGGAGTTGGAGAGGCAGGTGACCACAGGGGACTTGCCCACCACTGGCCTGTACCCCGGGCGGCAGCGATATCTCAGCGTGGCCCCCTCGGCATAGGACTCCGCCAGGGGCAGGGGGGGCTCCGCAAAGGTAAACCTCGGTGGCTGCTGGCAGGCACCTGCGGGCAGGGTGGGGAATGAGAGAGAGGAGGGGGTCATGGAGACAGCAGCAAAGGGGGAGGCGATGGCAAATGGGGGGTGACAGCAATGGTGAAGGTGATGGAGAAGCAGTGAAGGGGGATGCTGGTGATGGCAATGAGGGGGGCAATGCCGGCGATGGGAGGTGATGGCGATGAGGAGGGGTTGATGGCGATGAGGAGGGGAGGAATGAGAGTGATGGGGGGAATGATAGTAATGAGGGGGGATCGTACTGATGAGGGGGGATGACAATGATGACGGCGAAATTATAGTGATAGAGGGGAGGAATGAAAGCAGTGAGGGGGTAATGGTAGAGAAGGAGAAAGGCGATAAGAGGGGGCAATGATAAAGAAGGAGGGAAGCAATGATAGGGATGGGGTAATGATAGTGATACAGGAGAAAATGATAGCAATATGGGAGGGAATGATAGTGATACGAGGGGGATGATAGTGATATGGGGGTATAACGGCTATGGGGGGGATGATAGCGATGCGGAGGGAAGGTAACGATGAGGGGGATGAAAATGATGAGGGGGGAATGATAGTGATGGAAGGGAGGAATGAAAGCAATGGAGGGGAGGAATGAAAGCAGTGAGGGGGCAATGATAGAGATTGAGGAGGGCGATAAAAGAGGAGGGGGCAATGATAGAGAAGGAGAAGGGTGATAAGAGGGGGCAATGACAGAGAAGGAGGGAAGCAATGATAGCAATGGGAGGCAATACAGTAATACAGGGGAGAATGATAGCAATATGAGAGGGAATGATAGAGATACGAGGGGAAATGATAGTGATATGGGGGATAATGGCTATGGGGGGGACGATAGCGATGGGGGGATGATAATGATATAGGGGAATGATAGTGATGGAGGGGAGGAATGAAAGCAGTGAGGGGGCAATGATAGAGAAGGAGAAGGGTAATAAGAGGGGGCAATGATGGAGAAGGAGGGAGGTAATGATAGCAATGGGAGGCAATGCAGTAATACAGGGGGAATGATAGCAATATGAGAGGGAATGATAGAGATACGAGGGGAGATGATAGTGATATGGGGGATAATGGCTATGGGGGGAATGATAGCGATGGGGGGTGAGGATGCAAGTGCTGGAAGGAGGGTGATAGTGGCAGAGGGGGTGATAGAGATAGGGGGAGATGCTAGCGATGAAGGGGGTTGATGGTGAGGGGTTGGTGCCCTCAGCCCTTCCCGTCTCCCCGCTCACCCCAGGCTCGGGGCAGCCCCAGCAGCAGCGCACACAGCCCGAGCCTCAGGAGGGGCCATGGCGGCTCCATGGCCGCCGCCGCCTTCCCCGTTCTCTGCCGCCGCCGCTCCTCAGGGACTCGTGCCTCAAACCCGGCGGCTCAGCCCTTTCCGGGTCGGGCGGGGCCTGGGCGGTCCCTGCTGCCTCCTCACAACCATTTATTTTCTCTTCTTGGTGCTTTGATCCGCCCCCCTTGAGGCTCCTCCTGTTACCGGCCCTCTAGGAGTGCCTGAGAGGAGGTTGTGGAGAGGAGGGAGCTGGGCTTCTCTCCCAAGGGACAGGACAAGAGGGAATGGCCTCAAGCTCCACCAGGGGAGGCTCAGGCTGGACATTAGGATAAAATTCTTCACAAAAAGGGTCACTGGGCACTGGCAGAGGCTGCCCAGGGAGGGAGTTCAGTCACCTTCCCTGGAGGGGTTGAAGGGATGGGTGGACGAGGTGCTGAGGGACATGGTCTAGATTCTATGTACTTGATAGGAATGACTTGGTGATCCAGTGAGTCTTTTCCATCCTGGTAATTAATCATAGAATCATAGAACAACCATGTTGGAAGAGACCCATCGGATCTTCTAGTCCAACCATTCCTATCAAACACTAAACCATGTCCCTCAGGACCTCATCTACCCGTCCCTTAAACACCTCCAGGGAAGGTGAATCAACCACCTCCCTGGGCAGCCTATTCCAATGCCCAATGACCCTTTCTGGGAAAAACCTCCTCCTAATCTCTAGCCTAAATCTCCCCTGGTGGAGATTGAGGCCATTCCCTCTTGTCCTGTCCCCTGTGGAATTCTATGATTCAGGGCCAAGTTGGATGGGTTTTGATCTCCCTTCCAACCCAAACCATCTGTACACCTGCTGAAGGAGCTGGGTGGCAGCAGAGTGTCTGAGGAGAAACCTCAATACCCTTCTGACCCAGCTCTCTCCCCAGGCCTTTTACCAGCACACAACCCCTCAGCACTGTCAGTGCTCCCACCCTGTCCAGTGGCACAGAAAGGGTTTGCCCGAGAGAATCATAGGATCATAGAATCACCAGGTTGGAAGAGACCCACTGGATCATCGAGTCCAACCATTCCCACCAATTTCTAATCCATGTCCCTCAGCACCTTGTCCACCTGCACCTTAAACCCCTCCAAGGAAGTGAGTCAACCCCCTCCCTGGGCAGCCTCTGCCAGTGCCTAATGAGAGAGGTGAGTAACCCAGCACACAACCTGTGTGATTCACCCTGAGCGACACTGCAAACACACAGGAGGGGCAGCTTTGCCCCAGGTTGCTTGGTTTTGGTCCACTTCATAGCCCTGTGCTTGTGGTCCTTATCTCAAGAGCGGCCTCAACCCCTCCAGGCTCACCCTTGGAGAGCACTCGTACACTAAATCTGGCAGGAATGCACAAAGAGGGCGTGAACGATGATTTTTTTTTTCCTTGTGGAAAGGAATCTTTACTGAATTTTTAAAGCCTTGCTTGAAGAACTGAAAAAACCCCATATTTTTCATAGCCCAGATTGGCTGTGTTGCCTCCAAGGTCTATCTTTTACCAACCCATATATTGTTACTTGCCATTATAGTATTAATTTCTGCCTGCAATGATAAATCACTTTACCCAAACGTGTAAAAGAAATCCATTTATTACAAAACAAACCAAAGAAAAAGTAAGCACGGAACCAACAGGGAGCAGAATTTGGAAGATGTTTGATTTTCCTGCTCCTTTACAATGGAATTTGGGATTGTGAGGTCAGACACTTCAGGTTCTTTTATGTCACTTAGACCTTGGTCCCTGACACTGTCAGGACTTAGTGTAGTGACTCTCCCTTCTCCCCCACCCAGATTTGTGCCGCTCAGGCTGCTACGGCTGTTGACATTTCTCCTGCCAGAGGGAGATGAGCAGTTCGTTAGGGTGAGATGCTTTGAGGCAACGACCTTTGCAGCCTCTGGTTTGCAGCACCCAAAGGATGGTCCCAGGGCTGGCACAGATGTGTGTGGATGGGTGATGCGCAGAGAGGGCAGACGTGGCAGCCAGGGCTGTGGGGAGTGACGAGATGAGCCAAGGACCCCTCCCCAGCCAGGGGACAAACGAGACAGTCCCCCCTGTCACTGTGCACAAGGGACAAGTGCAACCGGTCAGAGCAGAGAGGACAGACAGGACCCTGCGGGCTGCAGAGAGAGAGACAAGGATGAGCCCCGACGGGTTCATCGACTCAGAAAACCATAGACTTATTTGAATGGTAGAGGACTCACCCCTGGTCCTGCTGGCACAGCCGCTCCATGGATGCTGCGGGATGGTGCTCACGCTGGCCAAGGTGGGTGAGCAGCCACTTCTTACAGACGGGACAGACGTGGGGGTTGCTGTGGAGAAGCACCAGTGAGGAGCTGCACTGAGGCTCACTAAGGAGAGAATAGCCTTATTTCCTCCTTGAAAACTTCCTCCTAATCTCTAGCCTAAATCTCCCCTGGCGGAGCTTGAGGCCATTGCCTCCTGTCCTGTCCCCTGTCCCTTGGGAGAAGAGCCCAGCTGCCTGCTCTCTACAACCTCATTTCAGGTAGTTGTAGAGAGTAAATTTAATAAATACAGATCTATTCTAATCTGAAATGATTTTTATTCAATCCCATCACAGCATCAGAGTGTCTTGAAGTGGAAAACAGACCTTTTGTGGTCCATGGGCTGCTCTGCCTTGCTCCACTCTGGATCGGCTTCTCCTGGGCCCTCGTCCCTCTGCTCATCTGCAGCTTTCGCGGAAGAGCTGAAAACAGAGAGAGAGACAACAGCCTGATCTCACCTGAATACATTCCATGAGAATTCCACTTTTTTTTTTCTAAATAGCATTTAAATTCTCCTGCTAAAACTGCACCTAAAGGAATTCAAACTCCAAACCCTCTCTATCCACGCAGAGATGCGTTCTCCCCCACAAGAAGCACCGTGTTCCCCCTGTTTAGTTTCACGTGGACCCATGCAAGGGGAGCAGGAGCAAGTGCCCACAATACCTGGTGCCTGCAGGGCTCCAGCTCTCCCTGCTGCCTATGCTGGGGACCGAGAAGGTGCGTGGTGTGCCGGGCTGGGTGCGTAGCCAGTCCTCGCAGGTGGCACAGCCACGGAGCGTGGGCTTGGCACGGGGAGCCAGGGCCGCGTGCAGCCTCTCTTCGCAGGTGGGACACACGTGGCAACTCGTTGTGTGGCTGGGGATGAGAAAGATGGGGGAAATCCCTCTGGTGAGCCCTGAGAGCAGTCAGCAAACACCAAACCCTCCTGTCAAGCAGCTGTGGGCTCTTTGGCGAGCGGTGTGTTCATTGCCTGGAGAGGAGGAGGCTGAGGGGAGACCTTGTTGCTCTCTCCAGCTACCAGAAAGGAGGTTGTGGAGAGGAGGGAGCTGGGCTCTCCTCCCAAGGGACAGGATGAGAGGGAATGGCCTCAAGCTCCACCAGGGGAGGTTCAGGCTCAACATAAGGAAACCATTCTTCACAGAAAGGGTCATTGGGCACTGGAACTGCCCAGGGAGGTGGTTGACTCGCCTTCCCTGGAGGTGTTTAAGGGACGGGTGGACGAGGTGCTGAGGGACATGGTTTAGAGATTGGTGGGAATGGTTGGACTCCATGATCCGGTGGGTCTCTTCCAACCTGGTGATTCTATGATTCTGATTCTATGATTCTACGAAAGGAGCTGGCAGTTTAGATTGAGGAACTGCATAAAGCTGTGCGGTGCGGTCAGGCACAGCAAGATTTGTAGCTAGAAATAATAATACTGATGAGATCTCTGGGTGTAGTTTGGAAGAGCAGCACAAGCTTTAGGGCAAACAAACAAGAAAACTCACCAAAAATAGGAATCCCATGGCATGGGCTGCATTGTGTCATCTGTTCTCTTTGGGTGCCTTGGTGGATCCCTTCCCTTTGTCTTGTGGTTTTTTACATGCATGTTATAAGAGCTGAAGAGACAGAAAAGAGAAGTTTTAGAGACTAAAAAGCAACTTAGCAACATGGAAAGATGGCACTAACTGTGCAAATATGTACTGAAGGGAATTACTGTCACTCAGAGCTTAAAAGGAAATGCCTGGTTATGAGTTATGAGCGGCAGCTTAGGCTCACTTACTGTTTTTTATTGTCTTTCCATCTCATGATGATCCCAGCTAGGATTCCAAGGACTACTGGGGGAACTAACAAACAAAGGAGCAAAGTAGTTTAAATCATAAAGAGCAAATCATAGAATCATCGCGTGGTTTGGGTTGGAAGGGACCTCTGAGGTCACCCAGTTCCGCTCCCCTGTCACGGTGTGTGGTATTTAATTTAAGTGAAATGCTGCAGTTTGATAAGAGACTGGCAGCAAAACTCCCTCCCTGCCTGTAGCCACCCAGAGCATCCCTCTCAGAACAAATCACACCCCTTCTTGTGTCTCTGAGTGCAGCACAGAAACCACTGCTAAGTGTGGCCCCATTCTGAGCTTCTCAAGGTCCTGATCCTTCTACAGACAGCACTTGTTTTATCAGTATTTTAAACGTTCACTCTGTACCTGATCTCTTTTGCAATAAGGCTGTTTCAAGGTTGACTGATCTCTCCCAGTGCCTGCCAAGGCCTTGCAAAGCAGCTTTATCAATTAAAGAGGGATGGAATTTTTTTTGGTTGGCTTCTTGCAGTGGCTCCTTTGGCTTTCACTTCACCCCCAGCAGATGTAATGTTTTATACTGAGACACAGATAATCCATCCAGCTGCTTGCTGCGTTATCCCACAGCAGATAACCCCCCAAATCCTGACTGGAAACACGCAGTATGAATAAATCAATCCCACTGACTCCAGGTATTTAACAGCAAATAATAGTTTTGTGTTAGGAAAGTGCATTTCCACTTTTAAACTACTTACCGATGCAGCAAGGGATGAGGATACCGGCTAGAGAAGAAAATAGTGAAATCAGTGTTAAAAAAAACCAAAGCCAACGATGCTGACAGCAGAACAAGGATGTTCCTTGATCTACACCCTTAAAACAATATTATTCAAACCCAGAAAACCATAACACTGCTGAGAAGACAAACAGTGGTGAAACACTGAAATTACGGAATTGTAGGAATGAAAATGACCCTGAGGCGGAAAGCCTCTCCTGATCTCTTACCAAGCCAGTAAGGATTCTCTGCCATCCACTCCTGTGAGGGTTCGGTGTGGTTTGTCACTGCCACAGGGCTGATTAGCACTAGGGAGAAAAAATAAAGGAAAATCAGTCCAATTCTATTTTATGTAATTCCACGTTTATACATAGTAGAAAGAACACTTCAGTGAGGAATAAATCATAGAATCATAGAACAACCAGGTTGGAAGGGACCCATCGGATCTTCTAGTCCAACCATTCCTATCAAACACTAAACCATGTCCCTCAGCACCTCATCCACCCGTCCCTTGACCACCTCCAGGGAAGGTGAATCAATCACCTCCCTGGGCAGCCTATTCCAATGCCCAATGACCCTCTGTGTGAAAAACTTCCTCCTAATCTCCAGCCTAAATCTCCTCTGGCGGAGCTTGAGGCCATTCCTTCTTGTCCTGTCCCCTGTCCCTTGGGAGAAGAGCCCAGCTCCCTCCTCTCTACAACCTCCCTTCAGGTAGTTGTAGAGAGTAATGTGGTCTCCTCTCAGCCTCCTCTTCTCCAGGATAAACACCCCCAGCTCTCTCAGCAGCTCCTCATAGGTTCTGTTCTCCAGCCCCTTCACCAGCCTCGTCGCTCTTCTCTGGACTATGTAGCATGGACATGTCCCTACGCTCACAGGAGAACATTTCTTCCCAGGCTCTCATCTCAATCTCCCCTCTTTCAGCTTCAAATCATTCCCTTCATCCTCTCCCTGCCCTGCCTGACCTAGAGCCCCTCCCCAGCTTTCCTGCAGCCCCATTCAGTGCTGGAAGGATGCTTAAAGTCTCCCTGTAGTCTTCTCTAGGCTAAAAGAATCATAGAATCATAGAACAACCAGGTTGGAAGAGACCCATCAGATCATCGAGTCCACACAAGGACTTCCTGGTGACATTACAAGCCTTAAAGGCAGAGAGCAGTGTGCTGTCCCACTAGGGTGTGTTACCTGGGTGCTGCTGGACATCAGATATAAATCCATTCTGAGGTTTAGTCCCTCAGCTTTGCAGTTACCAATACACTTCACGTATTGTTTCTTAAAACTCGGGCTATTCCTCTTGAAGGGAAAAGTATAAACAGGCCGTATGAGGAGCGGCTGAGAGAGCTGGGGTTGTTTAGCCTGGAGAAGAGGAGGCTGAGAGGAGACCTCATTACTCTCTACAACTACCTGAAAGGAGGTTGTGGAGAGGAGGGAGCTGGGCTCTTCTCCCAAGGGACAGGGGACAGGACAAGAGGGAATGGCCTCAAGCTCCACCAGGGGAGATTTAGGCTGGAGATTAGGAGGAAGTTTTTCACACAGAGGGTCATTGGGCATTGGAATAGGCTGCCCAGGGAGGTGGTTGATTCACCTTCCCTGGAGGTGTTTAAGGGACGGGTGGATGAGGTGCTGAGGGACATGGTTTGATAGGAATGGTTGGACTTGATGATCCGATGGGTCTCTTCCAACCTGGTTGTTCTATGATTCTATGACTGTGCTCACATCATTCTTAAGCAGAGCAAAGCTGATGCTGCTCCCCTGGAAACAAACCCTGCGCGAACGTCTGTCCAGAGCAGGGTCCGTCTCTTTGCAAAAGGAGAGAACTGGGACTAACTAACCGCGCAGTAAAAATACCTAGCAACACTCACCCCTGCATTCGGGAGGAGACCCACTCCAGGCGCCATCGATGCTGTTCTCCGTGGTACAGCGAAGAGTTTCGTTCCCCACAAGCTGGAGCCCAGGGTCACACGTGTACGTCACGACAGAGTCGTACGCAAACTCCCCTGTGCCATTGCCGTCGTGCTTCCCATATGGAATAGAGGGAGGCTGAGGACAAGAAAGAGCTGGGGGACAATAAGGGAAGAGGTCAAGAGGTGACCCCAGGGATGTTCTTCTCCATGATGTAAAAAGAGGAAAACACCAGGGCCGCTTGCACAATCCTGTCAAACTCTGGACAAATAAGAAAGAATTTCTTCATAATGAGAGTGGCGAAGCCCTGGAACAGGTTGCCCGGGAAGTAGTGGCTGCCCCATCCCTGGAGAGGTTCAAGGGCAGGTTGGATGAGGCTTGGAGCCCCTGATCCAGTGGGAGGTATCCCTGCACATGGCAGGGTTCGAACTGGATGGGCTTTGAGGACCCTTTCAACCCAAACTCTTCTCTGATTCTATGACACTTACGCTGACACAGTGGAGATTTAGTCCAGGCAACTCCACCTGCCATTATGGAACAGAAGATGAGAGGTGATGCTCCCTTTAACCTGTACCTACAGGGGACAAACGCACATCAACACGTCAGTTTGCTCTCACCAACCATAAACACATCATCCCAGAGCAGTGCCATGGACTTGAGAAGCAGAGACCCTTGTCCTGGCTCACACAGGACTGACTCTGCCCAGGGAACTGGGGTGCAGCAGGCATCTGGCTTCACACTCACCCACGGTCGCAAACCACATTCCCTGTCGCACCAAACAAATGATCATTTGCGACGACTTTGCCGTGTTCTGGATTTACTGGAATGCCACAAGGTTTCCCTAAAAAAAACCAACAAAAAACCAACATAAAATCATAAAATAACCAGGTTGGAAGAGACCCGCTGGATCATTGAGTCCAACCATCACCCTTAGGATTCTACAAGGATGGGGAAAGAACCACAGACCTACTTTTTATGCCAGTGTGGCAATGAAAGCTGAAAGAGGGGAGATTGAGATGAGATCTTAAGGAGAAATGATTTGTCATGAGGATAAGGAGGTCCTGAGCGAGGTTGCCCAGAGCAGAGGTGGCTGCCCCATCCTTGGAAGGGTTCAGGGCCAGGCTGGATGAGGTTTGGAGCCCCTGATCCAGTGGGAGGTGTCCCTGCCCATGGCAGGGGTGGGACTGGATGGGCTTGGAGGTCCCTTCCAACCCAACCCATTCCATGATTCTATGATATTTCACGTTAAATGCCATTAAAAACCCCACAATCCTAAAATACAGATGTGGCCCTCGGAACACAGCGCTGTGGATGCAGCTGTAGGAAGACAATAGAGAAAATGAAACACCACAGAGACACTCACTCTGACACAGCTCAGGAACTTCTGACCACGTTAGATTGTCCAGACAGGTGCTGGTGGGGAGCTGCTCTGTGCTGTTCTCATAGCCCGGGCGACAATTATACTTCACCGTGACACCAACAGGATAGAAATTCTGCGTTTCATCTTCTTGTGAGATCCTAGCAAAGTGCACCCGCGGGGGGCTGGAACAGCTACCTGGCAACGAGGAAGACAACCAAAGAACACAGTTATACAGAAAAAAAAGGAGGAAGTTTTTTACAGAAAGGGTCATTGGGCATTGGAATAGGCTACCCAGGGAGGTGGTTGAGTCACCTTCCCTGGAGGTGTTTAAGGGACGGGTGGATGAGGTCTTGAGGGACTTGGTTTAGTGTTTGATAGGAATGGTTGGACTAGAAGATCCGATGGGTCCCTTCCAACCTGGTTGTCCTACGATTCTATGATTCTATGAAAAATAACAATATTTAGCATTCAGCTATGTTTAAATACAAATCCAAGTGATCTTGAAGGAGGCTTCCTAATTATTATTCCAAATATTTTTAAGAAGGCGATTGGTAATTTGTGTAATTCAGAAACCTCCCTAGGTGATAATTTAATGGGGGGGAAAAGGGGTAAAATTGCCCTCCCTGCAGTGGGGAAGTGCTGCCAGTTCTTACTGTGGAGGATTGCAAATCTCCGGTGCCAGCCCTTCCCACTTGGTTACCGCTGGTGGCAGCAGCCAGCTGTGCCAGGCTGTGCCCCTCGAGCTCTACCTCTCTCTTCCTTGCTTCCCACACATCCAGTTTTATTAACACCCAGGGCTCCATCTAAAAAAGAACATTTTTCCTCTTAGGGTTCAGGAGGCCCTGGAACAGGTTGCCCAGAGCAGTGGTGGCTGCCCCATCCCTGGAGGGGTTCAAGGCCAGGTTGGATGGGGCTTGGAGCCCTGAATCCTGTAGGAGGTGTCCTTAGATGATCTTTAAGATCCCTTCCAACTCAAACCACTTGATGATTCTACAGTGCCAATGGTGCAGAGTCAGAAACAAGGGGCAGCAAGAAGTTCACTAACAAGTGACTTTGCTGGCTGTGTCACTTCGGTTGAGGAAACCCTTGAAAGGGTGATTGCTAAAGCAGTGAATGTTTTCACAAGCAGCCGGCATCACTAAGCAACCCGCCTCAGAGCCAGAGAAATACTCACGGCCACAGAACTCCTGCAGGTTGGACCACTGCGAGTTGGTGAGGCACTGGATGGTATCCGACAGCCGAGGGCGTTTGACATACCCCGGCAGGCAGCTGTACCTCACCATGGTGCCCACACTGAAGCTTCCCTGATGCTTAGCGTCTTCTGGAGGCTCCGCGTGGTTGATGCTTGGTAATGGCCCACAGTCACCTGGAGGAAAACAAACCTGGAGTTAGCGTGGCTTCTGCTGCACAGATGCACAGTGTGTGCTGAGAAGAGCAATGGAGCTGGGGAAGGGGCTGGAGAAGAAGAGGAGCGGCTGAGAGAGCTGGGGGTGTTTAGCCTGGAGAAGGGGAGGCTGAGAGGAGACCTCATTACTCTCTACAACTCCCTGAAAAGAGAGTGGAGAGGAGGGAGCTGGGCTCTTCTCCCAAGGGACAGGACGAGAGGGAATGGCCTCAAGCTCCACCAGGGGAGGGTCAGGCTCAACATTAGGAAAAAATTCTTCACAGAAAGGGTCATTGGGCATTGGAATAGGATGCCCAGGGAGGGGCTTGACTTGTCTTCCCTGGAGGGGTTTAAGGTGTGGGTGGACGAGGTGCTGAGGGACATGGGTTAGTGTTTAATGGGAATGGTTGGACACACAGAGCACACACATATACACACATGTGGAGCACACACACCTGCATGGAGCACACACCCACAGAGCACACACACACACAGAGACACTCAACCAGAGTGTGTGCACACCTACATGGAGCACAGACACATAGAGCACACATGGAGTGCACACACACGGACACACACCCAGAGTGCACACACGCCTGCATGAAGCAGACACACATGGAGCACATGCATGCAGACAGAGCACACATAGAAACATAGAATCATAGAACAACCAGGTTGGAAGGGACCCATCGGATCATCGAGTCCAACCATTCCTATCAAACACTAAACCATGTCCCTCAGCACCTCATCCACCTGTGCCTTAAACCCCTCCAGGGAAGGTGACTCAACCACCTCCCTGGGCAGCCTATTCCAATGCCCAATGACCCTTTCCATGAAAAACTTCCTCCTAATCTCCAGCCTAAATCTCCCCTGGTGGAGCTTGAGGCCATTCCCTCTTGCCCTGTCCTCTGTCCCTTGGGAGAAGAGACCAGCTCCCTCCCCTCCACAACCTCCTTTCAGGTAGTTGTAGAGAGTAATGAGGTCTCCTCTCAGCCTCCTCTTCTCCAGGCTAAACACCCCCAGCTCTCTCAGACGCTCCTCATCAGGCCTGTTCTCCAGCCCCTTCACCAGCTTTGTTGCTCTTCTCTGGACTCTCTCCAGAGCCTCAACATCCTTCTTGTGCTGAGGGGCCCACAACTGAACACAGTAGATGGAGTGCAGGTTCACACCCAGGGCACACACACACACACACACCTGCATGGAGCACACTTGGAGCTCATGCACACCTGCATGGAGCACACACACACACAGACACACACCCAGAGTGCACACACGCCTGCATGAAGCAGACACACATGGAGCACATGCACACAGACAGAGCACACCTGGAGCTCATGCACACCTGCATGGAGCACACACACACATAGACACACTCTTGCATGGATCACACATGGAGCTCACGCGCACAGAGCACACACATTGCACACACAGAGCACACAGACAGACAGACAGAGCCCCCCAAGGGTCCCGGGTCTCACCCCACGCCTTGGGCAGGAGCAGCAGCAGCAGCAGCAGCTCAGACAGCAGGGAGCGGCGGTGCCTGCTCCACATGGGTGCTGAGCTGGGAATTGATCCTGGGAGCCGGGAATTGAGCCTGGGAGCCGGGAATTGAGCCTGGAAGCCGAGAACCGAGCCGGGAATTGAGCCTGGGAACCGGGAACCGAGCTGGGAATCGACCCTGGGAGTCGGTAATTGAGCTGGGAGCTGACAACCGAGCCTGGGAATCTGGGAACCGAGCTGGGAATTAAAGCCTGGGAGCCGGGAGCCGAGCTGGGAACCGAGCCTGAGAGTCGGGAATTGATCCTGGGAGCCGGGAACGGAGCTTGGGAGCCGGGAGCCGAGCTGGGAGGCAGGAACCGAGCTGGGAATCCACCCTGGGAGTCGGTAATTGAGCTGGGAGCTGACAACCGAGCCTGGGAATCTGGGAACCGAGCTGGGAACTGAGCCTGAGAGCCGGTAATTGAGCCTGGGAGCCGGGAATCGAACCTCGGAGCCGGGAACCGAGCCGGGAACAGAGCCTGGGAGCCGGGAATTGAGCCTGGGAGCCGGGAATGGAGCCGGTAACGGAGCCTGGGAGCCGGGAATTTAGCCTGGGAGCCGGTAACGGAGCCTGGGAGCTGGGAATCGAGCCGAGAACCGAGGCTGAGAGTCGAGAATTGAGCCTGGGAGCCGGGACTTGAGCCTGGGAGCGGAGCCGGGAGCGGTAGGGGAAGCGCTCGGGGAGGCTGAGCCGCTCCCCACAGCCCCTCCCCGCGGGGTTTCCCCATCCCAGGCTTATCTGGAAGGGGGAGTGTGGGTAGCGGCTCCTCCAGGCACCTTAGGCAGGCGGAGGGGCTCCCCGGGGCTCCCTCCAGGCGCCTCCTCTGCAGCCTCCAGGAGAGACGCTCCTCACCTCAAAGGAAAATGAATCACAGAACCATAGAACAACCAGGTTGGAAGAGACCCATCGGATCATCGAGTCCAACCATTCCTATCAAACACTAACCTATGTCCCTCAGGACCTCGTCCACCCGTCCCTTAAACACCTCCAGGGAAGGGGAATCAACCACCTCCCTGGGCAGCCTATTCCAATGCTCAATGACCCTTTCTGGGAAAAACTTCCTCCTAATCTCCAGCCTAAATCTCCCCTGGTGGAGCTTGAGGCCATTCCCTCTTGTCCTGTCCCCTGTCCCTTGGGAGAAGAGCCCAGTTCCCTCCTCTCCACAACCTCCTTTCAGGTAGTTATAGAGAGCAATGAGGTCTCCTCTCAGCCTCCTCTTCTCTAGGCTAAACCCCCCCAGCTCTCTCAGCTATTCCTCATAGGGCCTGTTCTCCAGCCCCTTCACCAGCTTCATTGCTCTTCTCTGGACTCACTCCAGAGCCTCAACATCCTTCTTGTGCTGAGGGGCCCACAACTGAACACAGGATTCAAGGAGCAGCCTCACCAGTGCTGAGTCCAGAGGGAGAATCACCTCCCTGGCCCTGCTGGTCACACCATTTCTGATATAAGGCAGGATGCCACTGGCCTTCTTGGCCACCTGGGCACACTGCTGGCTCATGGTCAGTCATGAAAATCACCCCAAAAAGGGAACTCCTGGGTCTTGCCAGCTCTGGCTGTGAGCTCTGCAGCAACCCCAAAGCTGGGAGGGGGAGAGAAGGTCCCATTTGTCCCCCAGCACCAGGGCAGGAGTGAGAGCTGCATCTTCATGAGAGAAGAGGAGGTTCCGAGACCTTCTAGCGACCTGCCAGCAGCAGCCTGCCTGGTACCAGGACCTTCATGCCTCCCTCCTCGCCTTTGCCATCTGGGGAACAGTCATGTTTCCAGCAAAAGAACCAACTGCTGCAGTTCATAGACTCATAGAATCACCAGGTTGGAAGAGACCCACCGGCTCATCGAGTCCAACTAAGCCCCAGGTTGGGAGAGACCCCCTGGATCATCAAGTCCAACTAAGCCCCAGGTTGGGAGAGACCCACCGGATCATCAAGCCCAACCAACCCCTTGAACCAGGCTGCTGTCCTACCTGAGGCCACGCAGGAGACACCTGTACCTGCCGAGATCATCAGGCTCAGGCCAGCCCCACCCCTCTGCCCCCCACTCCTGCTCTGTTTTGCTCCAGTAACCGACTGAGCACTGAAGGGTCCCCAGCAGGAGCCGGCCCTGCAGCTGAGCCCTGCGATAGCAGCTCTGCGCCTGCTCGGCTGCTTTATCTCACCCTGACATCCCTTCCCCACACGGCAGAAATCAGGCCACGCAGATGGAAACGGCACAAGTGGGAGCACATGCAGAGGGGAGTCCGGCCTGTGCTGCTCTATGCACCTTCACTGCCAGGTTCAGCCTAGAATAATGAGGCTTCCATTAAAACCAGCCAAAAAAAAGCATGGGCTGAGCTGCTGGAATTGCTCTTGGCTTTCCACAGAAATCTACCCATGGCTCCCTGTCTGCTGTCACCCGCTCCCACCAACCCCACGCAGGGCAGCAGCCTCGTACGTCACCCACAGCTCCCAAAGCCTCTTTAGGACTGAGCCCAGAGCTCGGGCTCAGGGCTGCAGAGCTCGGGGCTGGCACAGCTACGTGGGATTAAGGCACCTGCACATCACTTCCAACCAACCAGCTTGCTTTTAACACTTACTGGAAAGCACTCACCCTCCCAAGCATTGCTACATGCTGGGCAGTGTCCAATGGGATGAGGTTTAACACGGCCAAATGCCACGTCCTGCACTTGGGGCACAACAACCCTATGCAGAGCTACAGACTGGGAGAAGTCTGGCTGGAAAACTGCCAGGAGGAGAGGGACCTGGGGGTGTTGGTCGACAGCTGACTGACCATGAGCCAGCAGTGTGCCCAGGTGGCCAAGAAGGCCAAGGGCATCCTGGCTTGGATCAGAAACAGTGTGACCAGCAGGGCCAGGGAGGTTCTTCTCCCTCTGGACTCAGCACTGGTGAGGCTGCTCCTTGAATCCTGTGTTCAGTTGTGGGCCCCGCAGCACAAGAAGGATGTTGAGGCTCTGGAGAAAGTCCAGAGAAAAGCAACGAAGCTGGTGAAGGGGCTGGAGAACAGGCCTTATGAGGAGCGTCTGAGAGAGCTGGGGGTGTTTATCCTGGAGAACAGGAGGCTGAGAGGAGACCACATTGCTCTCTCCAACTACCTGAAAGGAGGTTGTAGAGAGGAGGGAGCTGGGCTCTTCTCCCAAGGGACAGGGGACAGGACAAGAGGGAATGGCCTCAAGCTCCTCCAGGGAAGATTTAGGCTAGAGATTAGGAGGAAGTTTTTCACACAGAGGGTCATTGGGCACTGGAACAGGCTGCCCAGGGAGGTGGTTGATTTACCTTCCCTGGAGGTGTTTAAGGGACAGGTAGATGAGGTCCTGAGGGACTTGGTTTGGTGTTTGATAGGAATGGTTGGACTCGATGATCCGATGGGTCTCTTCCAACCTGGTTGTTCTATGATTCTATGATTCTATATATGGGTTTAGTTCTTTCCCTCTTTCCCTTTTTCCCTCCTCCCTTCCTTCCCTTCTTTTTTTTAACCCAATAACCTTGCACAGGAGCCTATTTAGAAAAATAAATAAGAGTGAACACTGATAAAGAACTAATTGAACAGCAAATCCGACCTTTACCAAGATATCTCTAAAAGCTGAAAAGAGCACAAAAGATCCAGCAGGCAGCTGAATTCCCAGGCTGCCCTTTATAAGCAGTTACCGTTTATTACTAAACGTAAATAAAAACCCAGCGAGGCATCTAAACAGAAGGCATCTAGTGACTGGATAGGACAAAGATGGGAAGGCGACAACATAAACCTGATATTTCCAGCTCTCTCTTGCAGGGTGACAGCTCAGGAGGCACGTTTAGTGGTTCCTTCTCCGCATCTGGATGTAGGGGACGTGCTGGCAGCCTGCGGCATCGTAGAGCTTCCTCCCTCCGCTTGGAAGGTATAGGAGATGTATAGATACACGGACTGCTCCTGCTTTTTATCTTCCATGTCGTCTGAGCAGAAATACAAACTGAAGAACTCGTGTCTGAGACATAAAAGAAAAGGCGTTCGGTGAAGGAAGTTCTTAAAGCACTGAAAGTGTCAAAATCAACATTGGATTTAGGGTGTGAAGTGGTGTAATTTCCTAAAATATGAGCTTGCAATTTCACAAGGAAGGACGGTCAGCGGTTTGCTTCCAGCACAGCCCTGCTGGCATCTTGCCTGGGTGCATCTCACAAAGCTGTGTGCATGACACAAAGCTGTGTGGAAGTGTGGATCTGCTGGAGGGTAGGGAGGCTCTGCAAAGGGACCTAAACAGGCTGGATCCATGGGCTGAGTCCAATGGGATGAGGTTTAACACGGCCAAATGCCAGGTCCTGCACTTGGGGCACAACAACCCTATGCAGAGCTACAGACTGGGAGAAGCCTGTCTGGAAAACTGTCAGGAGGAGAGGGAGTTGGGGGTGTTGGCCGACAACCGACTGACCATGAGCCAGCAGTGTGCCCAGGTGGCCAAGAAGGCCAATGGCATCCTGGCTTGGATCAGAAATGGTGTGACCAGCAGGGCCAGGGAGGTTATTCTCCCTCTGGACTCTGCACTGGTGAGGCTGCTCCTTGAATCCTGTGTTCAGTTGTGGGCCCCTCAGCACAAGAAGGATGTTGAGGCTCTGGAGCGAGTCCAGAGAAGAGCGATGAGGCTGGTGAAGGGGTTGGAGAACAGGCCCTATGAGGAGCGTCTGAGAGAGCTGGGGGTGTTTATCCTGAAGAAGAGGAGGCTGAGAGGAGACCTTATTGCTCTCTCCTGCTACCTGAGAGGAGGTTGTAGAGAGGAGGGAGCTGGGCTCTTCTGCCAAGGGACAGGGGACAGGACAAGAGGGAATGGCCTCAAGCTCCACCAGGGGAGATTTAGGCTGGACATTAGGAGGAAGTTTTTCACGGAAAGGGTCATTGGGCATTGGAATAGGCTGCCCAGGGAGGTGGTTGATTCACCTTCCCTGGAGATGTTTAAGGCACAGGTGGATGAGGTCCTGAGGGACTTGGTTTAGCGTTTGATAGGAATGGTTGGACTCGATGATCCGATGGGTCTCTTCCAACCTGGTTGTTCTATGATTCTATGATCTCCAAGCCCAGAGTGCTCCAGCCAGGAACTCCCGGTGAGCGGAGGGAGCAGCCAAGCCCAGCAGAGCTGCTTCTGCAGCTCTGGGTATTTACAGCGATTGTTGTGGCAGCAGGAGAGCGTTGCTAGCCAGGAGGGAAGTGGAAACACCGAGTCAGGCTGGTTGTGATGTAACCGAGCTCCACCAGAAATTCTGCAGAAGGTCTGAGGAGGTTGGGAGAAGCTGAGGCTTCCCAGCCCCTGGCTGCAAAGAGGGTGGTCAGGGCTGCAGGGAGTGGTTGGAGGAGGAAAACTCAGATGGGAGGAGGAGCTGTGGGAGTTAGCCAACTCTTGCATACGGAATTTTCAATCATTTTCTTGGAACATTAAAAGCATATCACAATTTCAAAAATACATTTTGTACACGTGCATGAGACAGACCTGATCGAGCTTATAGAATCACAGAACAACAGGGTTGGAAGAGACCCACCGGATCATCGAGTCCGACCATAATTATTCCTTGTTTTGAAACAAAGCTTGAGAGTCTTAACAAGTACGACAAGGGGCAATAGGGAGGGGTAGATTTAGATTAGACATGAGGAAGAATTTCTTCATGATGAGGGTGAGGAGGTCCTGGAAGAGGTTTCCCAGGGGAGCTGTGGCTGCCCCATCCCTGGAGGGGTTGAAGGGGAGGTTGGATGGGGCTTGGAGCCCCTGATCCCATGGGAGGTGGATTGCGACAGGATGGGCTTTGAGGTCCCTCTCAACCCAGATCATTCTATGATTCTATGACCCAAGAGATGTGACTCAGGGCTCAGCAGGACCTTGACACCAGAGAAATGCTTTTCATCTGCTTTTCAATTGGGTCGCAAGCCCCTCCAGTGGGCGTTTCATCTTTATTACTTACAATTACGTTCTTGTGGCTCCCACCTAGACACCATTTCCAGCACAGCCGACGCTTTAAGGGTAAAATAATCCTTTGCAGCGGATCGGGAATCGATTGTAGCAGCACTTCTGCCACATCCAGCTTCTTCTGGCTGCCCAGGACCTTGCTGGGGTGGAACAAGGAGTGTTAGTGCATCGCCTCTTGCTCCCAGAACAAGGGCAGAGACCTCAGTGTTCTCAAGACTTTGTGCTACAGAGTCATCTCTTGCTTTTCATTATGAAAAAAAAGATTATATTTAATTTGTAATGAGGCAAGGGCAAGGAAACGACTGAGAAATTAGAATAGATTAGATAGATTAGATAGGAATGGTTGGACTAGAAGATCCAATGGGTCCCTTCCAACCTGGTTATTCTGTGATTTCATAGGAAGCAAAGTGTTTTTAGGAGGAGGAGGCCAGTGCAGGCAAACCCGAGCCTTGAACCAGATGCCCAATGAGAGGAAATGATAAATTTGGGCTGGGAAGGAATAAGACGCTGCTGGAGCAGCTTGAATTTATGGCTGCCTTTTCCTTCAAGTGTTAACCAGAGGGAATTTAACCACCTCAGGGTATCCATTACCATAGAGCTGGTCGTACTGTCGGTTTGTAATGACAAGACTTCCACACAGGTTACTTAAAATATTTGAGATACAGTAAAAAAAGGGGGGGAGGAGAGAAAAAGAAAACTTATAGAAGAAAAGAACATGAAAAAAAAAAAAAGTCTCACTGACTTGCGCAAAATGATGCGATTTTAGCCTGTTTTATGTTTTCAAAGCAGCCACGTTGGGGGAGGATGCCGGAGATCCCCATGTACTTCGGAACACACACGGATCCTCGGCCGGTCCAGGGAGAGTAGTAGTTTTGGGTTTTGTACAGAGGTAGAACAAATCTGGACGCTGAGGTAGAACAGCTCCTTGACACTGGGGAGGAACACGGGGAAAAAAAAAATGAGATTCCCACTATGGGACTGGGAGCAACCAGGGAATCCCAGTGGTGAGTTCCCTGGACTGCAGCAAATGAGCCTCGGGCTGACCTGATATCTTGGAGAAAGACGATTGGGAGAAGGAGTTGATGTTTTGGAGCGACTTTTTATAAAAGCTGAGCTTCTTCTCCCACGTGAGAGCCTTCTTAGCCGGCTGGATGGCATTTCCACTGGAACCTGAAAGAATGAAAACTGCACCGTGGAATTCATGGAATGGCTTTTTTTTTTTTTTTTTTTTGTAGAAATGTGATAAAGCAGCGAATAAGTTGGGAATTATGGTTGGACTCGATGATCCCATGGGTCCCTTCCGACCTGGTTGTTCTATGATTCTATGAATTGTGGGTCTTGATTCGACGTAGAATTGTTTCAACTCACTTTTGGCAAGAGGACTCCTTTCATCAAGTTTGATAGTTGTTCTTTTCTCTAGGGTATAAAGAGACACTTATGAGCTTGGAGCCCTTGATCCAGTGGGAGGTGTCCCTGCCCAGGGCAGGAGTGGGACTGGATGGGTTCTGAGGTCCCTTCCAACCCAAACCGCTCCATGAGTCCGCGAATCACCTTTGCATTCAGGTGCAGCTCCGCTCCAGACTCCATTTGTTTGGTCCATACTCGTACAACGGATGCTCCCACTCCCCATGAGCTGGAAGCCGGCGTCGCAGCTGTAAGTCACAGTTGAGTTATAAACAAATTCTTCTACACCTTCTCCATCGTGCTTTCCATTGCTAATTCCAGGGGGTGAAGAGCAGGTGATTACTGCAGGGAAGAAAGTCGACACGGGTATTATGGTTGGATTCGATGATCCAGTGGGTCTCCTCCAACCTGGTTATTCTGTGATTGCTAAAAACTCCAGAAAGAATGAATATAGAATCATAGAATCATAGAACAACCAGGTTGGAAGAGACCCATCGGATCATCGAGTCCAACCAAATACAAAATATTTCTCGAGTCCACTTAAGACAACAAAGGTTCTTGAAGACAATAAACTTTCTGGCCAACTAAAGGCAGGTGATGAGCACTGTCTCCTGCCCCAATTATCTGATTTTTTGTTCTCCAAAGCCACATCTTTCTCTCATATAAATACACAGGCAGCTTGCCATGCCCTGGCTCATGCTTCCTCGAAATCTCATCCCACCAACTTAACCTTAAATCAAGAGAAAATGATCCTGTGAGAACAAAACTGCTGAAATACGATGTCAGCAGCAAACTGGGTGTTTTCAGCTAGAGTGTTGGAGTCAGATCTGCCTCCTAAGTCCAGCAAAACCAATATCCACAGGCAGGTTTGGCTGGATATTTGTACACAAGATCAACTGGAGACAAGTCACAAGTGAAGCTGGATTTATCTTACATTTGCACGTTGGAAGTTCACTCCATGCGACATCGTTTCCTTTCAGCTGACACTGGATGAAGCGATTCCCATCTAACTTGTACCTGAGGAAGAAAAAAATGTGTAATTATCCGGAAAATGAGAAGATTTTTTTTTTTTCCCCCTGGTTCATAATACATCTTGTTCTAACAGCACCGACTTCTTCCCTGGTCTCTTAATTGCATCCTCCTGTCAAAGCCAAATAAATAAATCCAAAATAAATCCATTTGGGCATGATTGATAGTGTCTGATTGTATTTAGATCATAGAAACATAGAACAACCAGGTTGGAAGAGACCCATCGGATCATCGAGTCCAACCATTCCTATCAAACACTAAACCAAGTCCCTCAGGACCTCATCTACCTGTGCCTTAAACCCCTCCAGGGAAGGGGAATCAACCACCTCCCTGGGCAGCCTATTCCAATGCACAATGACCCTTTCTGGGAAAAACTTCCTCCTAATCTCCAGCTTAAATCTCCCCTGGTGGAGCTTGAGGCCATTCCCTCTCGTCCTGTCCCCTGTCCCTTGGGAGAAGAGCCCAGCTCCCTCCTCTATACAACCTCCTTTCAGGGAGTTGCAGAGAGCAATGAGGTCTCCTCTCAGCCTCCTCTTCTCCAGGATAAACACCCCCAGCTCTCTCAGACGCTCCTCATAGGGCCTGTTCTCCAGCCCCTTCACCAGCCTTGTTGCTCTTCTCTGGACTTGCTCCAGAGCCTCAACATCCTTCTTGTGCTGAGGGGCCCACAACTGAACACAGGATTCAAGGAGCGGCCTCACCAGTGCTGAGTCCAGAGGGAGAAGAACCTCCCTGGCCCTGCTGGTCACACTGTTTCTGATCCAAGCCAGGATGCCATTGGCCTTCTGGGCCCCCTGGGCACACTGCTGGCTGGTGCTCAGTTGCTGTCGACCAATAGCCCCAGGTCCCTCTCCTCCTGGCAGTTTTCCAGCCAGACTTCTCCCAGTCTGTAGCTCTGGATAACATCTCTCCACCCTGGCGCGTATTCCAGTACCCAGCAGGGTGGGACAGGCTGACATCTCCCCAAGTCTGTCCTGAGGGAATATCTGGAGGGGAAGAAGCTCCGTTGCATTTGGAACCAGCTGCAAAAACTGACTGAAGGAGGCAGATGGTACCAGCCAAGCCCTGCAAAGGAGGGAGGGAGGAATTCCAGCTGGACTCCGCAGAGCTCAGCCCAGTGCATCTGTGCCCTGATTGAAAGCAGAAAGTGTGAGTCAGCTCTCGCTGACTGATGGAAAGTGTGTCTCAGGGCAGGTTTCAACATCATTGAATATTTAAACATGAGCCTCTCCTTCCCCTCCCTTTTTTTTACTGTATCTTAAATATTTTAAGTAACCTGTGTGGAAGTCTTGTCACATTACAAACTGATGGTACAACCAGCTCTATGGGGATGGATACACAGAGGTGGTTAAATTCCCTCTGGATAACACTTGAAGGAAAAGGCAGCCATAAATTTAACCCTCTCCAGCAGTGTCTTCTTCCTTCCCAGCCCAAAGCTGTAATTCATAGAATGGAATCATAGAATGGTTTGGGTTGGAAGGGACCTTAAAGGTCACCCAGTTCCAGCCTCCCTGCCATGGGCAGGGACACCTCCCAGCAGACCAGGCTGCCCAAGGTCCATCCAACCTGGTCCTGAACACCTCCAGCTTCCCTCGGTAACCCGGGCCAGTGCCTCATCACCCTCATCATGAAGAAATTCCTCCTCGTGCCCGGTCTAAATCATCCTGTCTCCAGTTTAACCCATTAAAATTCATAATAACATTACATTTAGTCCTTGGAAAGTGACGCGATAAGCTTAAGACTTCAAGGGAACTTTATACACTTGTATGTAAGAGGGCAAAACTCTGTAAGCAGTTCTGGCCCTGCTGTGGGCAGTTGATGGGCATTGCTCCCTGGCGCTGCCCAGCCCTGGATAAGGGGTGCTGACCCTCTGAAACCCCACAAGAACCTGGGGCACAAAGGAGGTTTTAGAGAGGAGTGGGAAAAGCAGCCCCACGTGCTTCACGGAGCGATTTATTGTGACAGCAGCACAGCCCCTGTCCACAAATCCACTGCTCTGGGTGGGAGAGTGTATTCCAGCATCAGTCCCGGGATGCAGGAGCTCGGGATGTGGCCCCATCACTCACCCCTCTTCACAGAACACGCTCACCCTGGCACCGAACAGCAGGTCTGTGAGAGCATCCATCCTGCCCCTGGGCAGCGCTGGGGGGTGGCCGCAGGATCGCCCTGAAGGAGAACGGGGCCAGGGTTAGTGGTAACACACACTGATGGAGAAATGAAAAAGGTTAAAGAAGGGCTGGGTCCAAAAGCACCAAAGTGCTTCACTTCACAGGTATCACAGCCGAGCTCGGCTGGAGCTGGAATCAGCTGCAGGTGAAGGTGAGGATCCCCGTAAGGGCAACATTCATAGAATCACCAGGTTGGAAGAGACCCACCGGATCATCGAGTCCAACCATTCCCATCAAACACTAACCCATGTCCCAGGGATACTCACTCCTGCACAGCTCAGCAGGTTCTGACCACGTCAAGTTCTCAAGGCAAGAGCTGGTGGGGGAACTTTCCGAGATGTTCTCATAGCCGGGTCGGCAGACATAGCTCACGTTGCTCCCAACAGGAAAGAAATTAGTCCTCTCGTCCTCCTTGGACAGGGCAGCGAACCACAGCCTTGTCGGGGCACCACAGCTCCCTGGCAGTCAAGGAAAATGAACCTGAAAGAGCTGCCCCCACAGGGAGGGATGCAAATCAAACCACAGCATCACCAAAACGCTCTTGCTGCAGGTAGAAAGCTCCTGGCACTCGTGGTGGGTTATGTCAGCTCTCACACTGAGCTGCTACCCTGCAGGACGCCTCCTGTGCAAAGGTGAAGCTGCGGTTAGAATCGTAGAATCACCAGGTTGGAAAAGACCCACCAGATCATCAAGTCATAGAATCATAGAATCATAGAACAACCAGGTTGGAAGAGAACCATCGGATCATCGAGTCCAACCATTCCCATCAAACACTAAACCAAGTCCCTCAAGACCTCATCCACCCATCCCTTAAACACCTCCAGGGAAGGTGGATCAACCACCTCCCTGGGCAGCCTATTCCAATGCCCAATGACCCTTTCTGGGAAAAACTTCCTCCTAATCTCCAGCCTAAATCTCCCCTGGTGGAGCTTGAGGCCATTCCCTCTTGTCCTGTCCCCTGTCCCTTGGGAGAAGAGCCCAGCTCCCTCCTCTCTACAACCTCCTTTCAGGTAGTTGTAGAGAGCAATGAGGTCTCCTCTCAGCCTCCTCTTTTCCAGGATAAACACCCCCAGCTCTCTCAGACGCTCCTCATAAGGCCTGTTCTCCAGCCCCTTCACCAGCCTTGTCGCTCTTCTCTGGACTTGCTCCAGAGCCTCAACATCCTTCTTGTGCTGAGGGGCCCACAACTGAACACAGGATTCAAGGAGAGGCCTCACCAGTGCTGAGTCCAGAGGGAGAATCACCTCCCTGGCCCTGCTGGTCACACCATTTCTGATACAACCATTCCCACCAATCACTAAACCTGTGCAGCCTCCAGGCTTTGGGAATGACACAAGCACATGGACCTCAGACACCGCAGTGTCCCTTGGACCCTGCAACCAGCAGCACTTCCAATCAGCAGCAGCCAAGGCAAGCAGGAGGGTTTCACCTCCCCAGAGCAGCAAAATTTAAGCCAAGCAAGAGAATTGTGTTTGAGAGAAAGGAGGTATTTACGGCCACAGGGCTCGAGTAGGTTTGACCAGCGTGCACCAGGCAGGCACTCGATCATCTCCGACCTCCCAGGGATTTTGATGGCGCCGTCGATGCACGTGTACATCACCCTGGATCCCACGGGGAAGCTGCTGGTGTGCTCGTTGCTGGTTGGTCTGGAGTGAGTCATGCGAGGAGGGGGCCCACAGTCACCTGTCATAGAATCATAGAACAACCAGGTTGGAAGAGACCCATCGGATCTTCTAGTCCAACCATTCCTATCAAACACTAAACCAAGTCCCTCAGGACCTCATCTACCCATCCCTTAAACACCTCCAGGGAAGGGGAATCAACCACCTCCCTGGGCAGACTATTCCAATGCCCAATGACCCTCTGTGTGAAAAACTTCCTCCTAATCTCCAGCCTAAATCTCCCCTGGCGGAGCTTGAGGCCATTCCCTCTTGTCCTGTCCCCTGTCCCTTGGGAGAAGAGCCCAGCTCCCTCTTCTCTACAACCTCCTTTCAGGTAGTTGTAGAGAGTAATGAGGTCTCCTCTCAGCCTCCTCTTCTCCAGGATAAACACCCCCAGCTCTCTCAGACGCTCTTCATAGGTCCTGTTCTCCAGCCCCTTCACCAGCCTCGTGGCTCTTCTCTGGACTCGCTCCAGAGCCTCAACATCCTTCTTGTGGAGAGGGGCCCAGAACTGAACACAGGATTCAAGGAGTGGAGAGAAGATCTCATGTCCCAGCCCCTTCTCAACCCAGAGATGAGGTTGGCCTTGCCCAAACTTCCCCTTTGGCGCTGCCCACATCCCTGAGAGTATATGTAAGAGCATCAAGCAATGGGTCCCCAGGCTTAGGGGTGGTGGTATCACCTATCCCCAGCCCCTAAGCATCAAGGTGGGATCCAGGTGGGTCCTGCAGGTCCTCCCCACGCCTCCTGTGCCCCCATACTCACTGCGAGCCACAGGCATCCCTTGGAGCACCAGCAGGGCCAGGAGCAGCGCGGGGTGGCCAGCGCCCCGTGCCACAGCAGGTGCCCAGCCCCACAGGCTGCCTGGATGCTTTCCCTGTCCTGGTTCTCCAGGCTTCATTGCAGCAGCTTCTGTGCTCCTCTGTCAAGCACCAGTTGGGCTCCAAGGGGCTGTTTCTGAAGCTGGGAGGAGATGCAGCAGTCTCAGCCAAACGTCTGGATCAGTGGAAACCTTTCCAGGACACCAAGAGAGCTGAAACCTTCCAGCCGGGACGTGGAGAGCAGCCACGGGTGGGGGACAACCATCAGCCACCAGCTTGGGTAGAGCTTCCTCATCCTCCTGAGCCCCCGTAAAGGAGAAGAGGAATAAACCAACCCTTTAACTCGACCTCAGAGCCGCAGCGAGCACTGACCACGACTGTTTTACCAAACCCAGAGTGGAAAAGGCCTCCACCCAACCCCAAGCTGTATCCAGGCTAGGAAAATACCTACGTGGTGGTTATTTGCTGGTAGGTAACGCAAGACAGATTTTGCCCCTAGGAAAAGCTTTTTAATTCTGGTTTGTTTGTTTGTTTGGGTTTATTTTTCCTCTTCTCGGCTGCCTGACACATTTGTAATTAGGAACGGGCGGGAGCAAAGGCATCTGCATAATGAGTAACACTGCGAACTATCCCAAGTTGACATCAGTCCAGGCTGCTGAGGCACACATGGGATGGAACACCCAGTCCTTATTCACGCTTATGGATTTCCAACCTTGCTCAGGGAGAGCCATTCGCAGTCCTAGGTGAATGCACTGGTGTAAGAATCGGTCAAAGGATCGATTTCTGTCTCAACATTTCTCCTCATTTTTAGGCCTCAGAACTTGACTGTATAAAACAGAAACACAGATCTCAGAAACTCAGCCAGAACTGGTACAGAACGAATGCTTTGTACCTAACTACCTGTACCTGCTGCTCCCTTATCTCAAAAAATGTTTTGTACCTGTCTTCAAGACCGTTGTGAAAGACCCGTGAAGCAAGGAGGGAAAGACAGGAAGATTAATGACCACAGACTCACTGCCAGCAGAGCATGTGCACAAGGTGACGATGACTACTGGCCTTCATCGGGAGACCCCAGGTCGACCACCGCTGCCAGAAGGAGCGCGTGCGCAAGGGGAGGAGACTCACAGACACTCCTCTCTTGGCAGGTGGGGCCTGCTAGGTGGAGACTGGCACATTCCCATGGGAAAGGCAGGTTCCAGGTGCATTGACCGGCATAAAAGACAGCTCCACAACAGCTGAAAGGAGAGGGGCAACAGGAAGACCAAGACAGAAGACCCCCTCCACCGTGGGATCACCTCCAAGAAAGACCGAAACAACGGAACACCTTCTGCACCGGGACTCCCAGAGACTCTGGACATCTGTGGACCCGTGGCGGTAGCTACGAACTCCTACCTCTTCCCTCTTCTCTATATCTCTTTCCCTGTTCTCTCTCTTTTTCTATCGTCAGTCGCTTTATGGACATTATTAATAAAGTGCCTGTCGAGATCGAAATTTGACTCCCTTGACACTCCCTCTCTCTCTCTCTCTCTCTCTCTCTATTATTTTGCAACTCTGAAATCAGAAATGAAACGAACCATCACGAGTCCACTTACGAGTGGACTGTGACAACTGGTCACACTGGTGACATTTAAAGTGACTCCAGGATGTATCGGGGCAGAGGGCTTGGGAGCAGTCCCAAGGACTGCTCCCAAGCCCTCTGCCCCGATACATCCTAGACTATCAAACACCGAAACTCTTCTCCTTTGCGACAGAACCATTAAAAACCAGACACAGTCATCATTCCGAGCGCAGCTTTATTATAATCTTGCCCACGACAGTGAATGCAACATACCTGAAGAGCACTGGGCTACACTGGTTTGTGGCTGAAGAGCTGTGGGACAGGTGGGGGTCACTCTCCCCCTGCTCGTACCTGTCTGCTTGGCTCTGACACTGACTTCCCACTCTGAACTCGTCAGCAGAAGAAACCTACCTAGAAGCAAAGCTTTAAAAATGTCTGAAGTGATGTACAAACCTAACCTAGTGAGCTCTAGCAGTCAGTGAGAAATCAGCACTTTCTGACTCCTCATATGACCCAAATGAGTTCCTTGATTGGTGATTTTTGATAGGAATGGTTGGACTCGATGACCCGATGGGTCCCTTCCAACCTGGTTGTTCTATGATTCTATGATTTTCGTTCTGGCTATTTAAGTATTAGCATCGATTACAAATTCAAACACAAAATCCTGTCCATGTGGTTATACGACGCACGGAGAGGGCCCTTCGTGCGATACCAGTGAGGACCCTCAGCCGTAGGCTGCAGGTCTTTGCTCCTTTTCCAGCTTCTGCAGCTCCAGGTAGAGTTTCTTGACTTCCAGCAGAGTTTTCAGTTCTTCCAGAGGAACTCCACACTGGAACATTTCCCTGTTTTGAAGAATCTTCTCACACGTATCACTTTTCTTTAAAAGGAGCAAAACAGAGAGTATGAAGGTGCAGCAAGGATCTAAGTGCTGAGCAGCTCTCTTTTAACGCAAACCCTATGTCACTCCAGTTATAACAAAGCAATTACATTCACAAAGTTGGACTAGAGCTGGTCTGGAGATGAGAAGGTTCCAGGGAGACCTTTGAGCAGCCTCCCTCTACTGAAATGGCACTGGGAAAGCTGGGGAGGGGCTCTTGATGCGGGAGGGCAGAGATTAGATGAGGGGGATGAGTTTCCAGCTCAAAGTGGGGAGATTGAGGTGAGATTTTACGGAGAAATGTGAGGGTGGGTAGGCCCTGGCCCAGTTTACCCAGAGCAGAGGTGGCTGCCCGATCCCTGGAGGTGTTCAAAGGCAGGTTGGATGGGGCTTGGAGCCCCTGATCCAGAGGGAGGTGTCCCTGCCCAGGGCAGGGGTGGAACTGGGTGGGCTTTGAGGCCCCTTCCAACCCAAACTGGTCCATGATTCTGTGATTCTAGTCCAAGCCGTAAATTTGTCAACCCTGCGCTCGAGTGGTACTTACACAAGTGAGTGGTGGCACCCAGGTGCCGTTGGCTGAGCAGGTACTTCGTAAAAATACTACGTTACTGGGACTATGTTTGCAGTTGTAGGGCAGGCTTTCATTCACCTCATATCTCAGTTTAGAGGAGTAAACCTTTAGCTCCTCGTGTGCCAAGGGCTGGGGTGCGATACAGTGAACTGCAAGGAAAACGCATGACAGAAAATAACGCGGTGGGAGGAGAAAGTGCCCTGCAAACTCCACTTGCGGCTGGTGATTCAAAGGAAGCCACCTGCAGGGCATCTGCAAGGGGCTGGTACCTACTTGGCTCGCAGGTGGGCAGGGGAGGGTGCCAGGTGCCATCAGCCTGGCAGCGGCTCTCAGCGGCGCCCTGCAGCATCAAGCCTTCGTCACAGGAGAAGCGCACGTCCACCCCGTAGGAAAACGTGAACTTCCGCGGAGTCATCCTTCCTCCCTCAACCGTGGGCTTGGGGCACCGAACCACTGCAGGGAGAGGGAGAAGAGGGGAGCGGTGGGTGCCCAGGAATAGGATTATCCGGGGGAAGGTTATTAGGCAAAATCCGTGCAATTGGTCTAATCTGAGGTGCTTATTTAAGGCAGTAAGGAGATTACTGGTGAGGCCGCTCCTTGAATCCTGTGTCCAGTTCTGGGCACCTCAGCACAAGAAGGATGTTGAGGCTCTGGAGCAAGTCCAGAGAAGAGCAACGAGGTTGGTGAAGGGGCTGGAGAACAGAACCTATGAGGAGCGTCTGAGAGAGTTGGGGGTGTTTATCCTGGAGAAGAGGAGGCTGAGAGGAGACCTCATTACTCTCTACAACTACCTGAAGGGAGGTTGTGGAGAGGAGGGAGCTGGGCTCTTCTCCCAAGGGACAGGGGACAGGACGAGAGGGAATGGCCTCAAACTCCACCAGGGGAGATTTAGGCTGGAGATTAGGAGGAAGTTTTTCATGGAAAGGGTCATTGGGCATTGGAATAGGCTGCCCAGGGAGGTGGTTGATTCACCTTCCCTGGAGGTGTTTAAGGGATGGGTGGATGAGGTCTTGAGGGACTTGGTTTAGTGTTTGATAGGAATGGTTGGACTCGATGATCCGATGGGTCTCTTCCAACCTAGTTGTTCTACAATTCTATGATTCTTTACCGAGGAGCTAGAATCATGGATTTGGAGCTTGTGGACCATGGCAGGTAACAAGGGGATTAGCTCCAGCACTGCACCCATCTCCCAGCTTCAGTCCGATTCCATATGGGAGAAGATTCCATACTCACGCCTGCACTCGGGGGCAGGTCCGCTCCACACCAGGTTATCCCCATCATCAGAGGTGCAGTAGATGAAGGCGTCTCCGATGAGGGACAGGCCCTCGGCACAGCTGTAGGTCACCATCGCACCATAGGGGAACTGCTCCTTTCTCAGGCCAGAGTGCTGCCCGTTGGGGATTTGTGGAGGGGGAGGGCAGGCTGCGGAATAAAGGGAATCGATAAGAAAAAAACCCACATGATTTCCACGCTCAGGTGAGAATCAAAAGCGCTTCTGGGACACGAATACAAGCGTTAACTTCAGGTTTGCAGTGTGGCAAATTCACATGAAGTTGGTGCCTGGCTTCTTTCTTGTCTTTTACACCAGCTTAAGCTCCCGTTTCTCACTCAGCTCCTACCTGGGTCACGACTCTAGGGAGAGGACACCTGAATGACTGCAACCCTTGAACCAGCGATCATTGTCCCACCCGCAAGGTGCAGAGGCTGAAGACAGGTCACCTTGAGGAGGGCAATGAGGCTGGTGAGGAGCGGCTGAGAGAGTTGGGGTTGCTTAGCCTAGAGAAGAGGAGGCTGAGAGGAGACCTCATTACTCTCTACAACTACCTGAAAGGAGGTTGGGGAGAGGAGGGAACTGGGCTCTTCTCCAAGTGACAGGGGACAGGACAAGAGGGAATGGCCTCAAGCTCCACCAGGGGAGATTTAGGCTGGAGATTAGGAGGAAGTTTTTCACACAGAGGGTCATTGGGCATTGGAATAGGCTGCCCAGGGAGGTGGTTGATTCCCCTTCCCTGGAGGTGTTTAAGACACAGATAGATGAGGTCTTGAGAGACTTGTTTTAGTGTTTGATAGGAATGGTTGGACTAGAAGATCCACTGGGTCCCTTCCAGCCTGGTTGTTCTGTGATTCTATGATTCTTCTCAGTGTTACACACACCTTTATCGCAA
Organism: Coccyzus lansbergi; assembly: GCA_033558105.1. Classification (NCBI taxonomy): domain Eukaryota; kingdom Metazoa; phylum Chordata; class Aves; order Cuculiformes; family Coccyzidae; genus Coccyzus; species Coccyzus lansbergi. The sequence goes on along the minus strand of JAUMJK010000430.1, from coordinate 32,515 downwards.
AACGGTAACGGGTGAGACCAGCTTCCACTAGGCCGACACACGATTGAGTCCTCGCCTCTGAGGACATAGCCTGAATCACACGTCAGCCTCAGTCGGGTCCCAACTGTGTAGTCATTTTTGCTTCTATGAACCTCTCTTCCATGAGCGATATCTGGCCTTGGGCAACGAGGTGCTGGAAACAACAGAAAATAAACTTTTCACAGAAAGGGGGATTGGGTAGTGGCAGAGGCTGCCCAGGGAGGGGGTAGATTCGCCTTCCCTGGAGGGGTTTAAGGGACGGATGGATGAGGTGCTAAGGGTTAGTGATTGATAGGAATGGTTGGACTCAATGATCGGTGGGTCTTTTCCAACCTGGTTATTTTATGATTCTACGATTCTATGTTTTCTGAAAAAAACCCAGTGAAAGTGTTTTCTATGGAGAAGACAGTTAACAAGGACATCTGAGCCCTAGAAAAATAGCTTACGATCACCCAGACACAGGTCTCAACACTTCCACTGTAACTCTAAAGGGGTTTCTGCTTCTGCTTCTTTGATAGGAATGGTTGGACTAGAAGACCGATGGGTCCCTTCCAACCTGGTTGTTCTATGATTCTACGATTCTACAATCAGGCTGAGTGACTCAAACCTCTACAGTCAAAACAAGAAGTCACCAAGTCCACACTGGTTGTGCCACCTCTCACCTACCTGGAACACACTCCGGCACCTCCGGCTCCCATGTCCCTTCACTCGTGCACCGAAGCACAATGTTCCCGCTGTGACCTTTGAAAACGTTGCCGTCATTGCACGTCACTTCCAGGCTGTCTCCATACCCGTAAATGTATCTCACTTCCCATTGATCTGCTGGCTTTCCATTCCGGAGGTCTGGATCTCGGCAATAAATTCCTGAGAAATACCAGACAGAAAGCGTGAAACCAGTCCAAAGTCACCTGGACACCAGCGGATATGTTATAGTAAGTATTATTTCGAGCGAGACACCAATCCTTCGTTTTGGCATCGATATTCATAGACTCATAGAACAACCAGGTTGGAAGGGACCCATCGGGTCATCGAGTCCAACCATTCGTAATTTTAAGTTTTAACGTGAACCCCTGGGGTATAACTATAGTCATGTGGATGTGGTGTTAATGCTGCACATCCATCCCGTGCTGTGCTAGAAGAGTTGGGAATTATTTTATATACACTCGTCTGCACAAATGTATCTATTGATATATTATAATCGCTATATCTAGTGATTGATGGGAATGGTTGGACTCGATAGATAGGAATGGTTGGACTAGAAGATCCAATGGGTCCCTTCCAACCTGGTTGTTCTGTGATTCTCTGATTCTGTGATGATCCAGTGGGTCTTTTCCAACCTAGTGATTCTATGATTCTATTGGAGCAGAGACAACATTCATCTTTTATGTTAATGATGATATTTATGCATCATCCCATTGATGGAGCAGCCCCTCCAATAGCAACAGAAACACTTGGCAGGTTCCAGATTGTCCCAGGGAGCCATGTCTCCATAGCAGGAGTGGCAAAAGGTGCTGAGCATCTCGGTTTGGGATGGGGAGGAGGGTTTTTCAGCCTGGTTATTAACCCGTGAGATGTCCAGACATCACTGAGCTGAATTTCCATTACACATGAGATAAATGGAGAAGAGGAGGCTGAGGGGAGACCTCATTGCTCTCTATAACCACTTGAGAGGAGGTTGTGGAGAGGAGGGAGCTGGGCTCTTCTCCCAAGGGACAGGACAGGAGGGAATGGCCTCAAGCTCCACCAGGGGAGGGTCAGGCTGGACATAAGTAAAAAAATTTTCACAGAAAGGGTCACTGGGCAGTGGCAGAGGCTGCCCAGGGAGGGGGCTGAGTCACCTTCCCTGGAGGGGACGAGGTGCTGAGGGACACGGTTTAGTGTTTGATAGGAATGGTTGGACTTGATGATCTGGTGGGTCTCTTCCAACCTGGTGATTCTATGATTCTATGACACCACAGTGATTTTTTTCCAGTTCAAGGACTAGAAAGCATAGTGGGTAAATATAACAGAATATCCTGTGTCTGGGGAATAAACCAAAGTTGTTAATGAGTCACAGCAAAGACCAAGCTGAGGATTGGAGCATCCCCACCCTCTCCCTGACCCTACGATCTCCATGAGAACAAACCACCTGCGGTTTCTTCGCTCGGAGGCAGTTTTCCCACACCATGAAAGTTAAATGAGCCACTGGAACGTACACTTACTTTCGCAAGGAGCTGGAGTTTCACTCCAGGTAAAATCCGGCAGACACGTAATGTGCTGTGTGGTTTCTCCCGTGATGAACTTGTAGCCCTCCAGGCACTCGTAGGTGATGACAGTCTCCACGGGAAAGAGATTGCCAGCAAGTTTTGCTTTAACGGTGTTCCTCACATTCGGAGGGTCGGCACAGCTGCCTAAGGCATGAAACACCAGTTTAAGGACATCACCAGTGATAGATCATAATGGTTTGCAACACAAGAGAGAAAAGATGGGGGAGGATTGTTGTTCTCTCAGATGCACTTAAACAAGTTCAGTAACGCGAGGGAGATAAATAACATCTGAATGATTTTGAAATGTGGGGTAGTTTGTTAAAACACGCAAAGAAGAGCAGTGAAGCTGGGAAGGGTGTGGAGCACAAGCCTTACGAGGAGACTGGAGGAGTTTAAGGGGAAACTCCATCACTCTCTGCAGCTCTGGGAGAGGAGGTTGTGGCGAGGAGGGTGCTGGGCTCTGCTCCCAACTCACAAAGGATAGGATGATAGGAAAGGATAGTGCCAGGAGAGGTTTAGATTGGAAATTAAGAAAAATTTCCTGATGGAAAAGGTTGTCAAGCGCTGGCAGAAGCTGCTCAGGGCAGTGGTGGAGTCACCATCCCTGGAAGGATTTAAAAGCCGTGTAGGTGTGGAGCTTAGGGATGCGCAGAGGAGTGGGAGGTGCTGGGTTAAGGGTTGGACTCAATGATCTTAAAGGTTTTTTGCAACCTAAGCGATTCTGTGACTCTCTGATTATGTGATCTGAGGCTTTACCAACAAACTTTAGAACTATTAAGCATAGAAAGGTTAATTTAGTCCCTTTGAATTCCACTGAGAAACGGTTCCCATCTTGAACAGGACAAAGCTTTAGTCTCTACAGCCCCGAGCGATAAAAATTCCTGAAGTCACCTTAGTGCTACAGAGAGATTAGCCAAAAAAAAAATCCCCCAAATCAAATCTTGGAGCAACCACTCTCAGGAGTGGTTTTCTTAGACAGGTGGGAACTTCACTAAAGCAAAGCTGCTGCACCAGATCATAGAAACATAGAATCATAGAACAACCAGGTTGGAAGAGACCCATCGGATCATTGAGTCCAACCATTCCCATCAAACACAATAGAATCATGGAATAACCAGGTTGGAAGAGACCCACCGGATCATCGAGTCCAACCAATGATAGAGCTCAATGCTCTGTACGTACTGCGCTGGCAAAGCGGCAGCGGAGGGTCCCAGAGGCCGTTTCCATTGCACGTGGATACTGCGCTGCCGTTCAGGGAGTAGTGTAAGTCGCAGTCGAACATGACGGTGTCTCTGTAGCCGTATCCAGGCTGGTACCCGCTCAGCAGGTTCCCGTTCTCCACAGCTGGATACTCACAGGTCACCACTGTCCCGGGCAGGAGATTAGAGGTTATGCTCAAGAGGGGAGATTAGAATATTAAAAACATTCTCAGTTATGGCCTCAAGCTCCGCCGGGGGAGATTTAGGCTGGAGATTAGGAGGAAGTTTTTCATGGAAAGGGTCATTGGGCATTGGAATAGGCTGCCCAGGGAGGTGGTTGATTCACCTTCCCTGGAGGGGTTTAAGGGACGACTGAATGAGGTCTTGAGGGACTTGGTTTAGTGTTTGACAGGAATGGTTGAACTAGATGATCTGATGGGTCCCTTCCAACCTGGTTGTTCTATGATTCTATGATTCTCAGAGCAAGAGATGTGTTCACCCAAACCATCAAAAACTGGCATGACAAGGTAGCATCCTCCTCTTCTCCAGCCTAAACCCCCCCAGCTCTCTCAGCCTCTCCTCTTCTTCTCCAGCCCCTTCCCCAGCTGCTCACCTTTGCACTCCGGGGCTGGCTTGTTCCAGACACCGTTGATGTTATCTGTGGTTGTACAGAAAATAGAGGCATCTCCCACCAGCGAGAAAGGTGTCTCTCCCCTTCTGACACTGTGGCACCTGTAAGTGACCGACGTTCCATACTCAAACTTCTCCTGCCCAGCTCCGCTGTGCTCTCCGTTAGCTATTTGTGGAGGGGGTAAGCATGGGATCGCTGGGGAGGGAAAAAACAAGAGAGACAGGATTTAATTTACCTTGAATCAAAAGCCTGGCAAGTAAAAACATTGAAACACAAGTGCTGGAAAGGTCAGAAATTAAGGGTGTGGATCTCAACGAGTTGCACATCAACCCAGGCACCAAGTGAGTTTGTGATATAACTGCCTTACAGCTTCATAGAATCATAGAACAACCAGGTTGGAAGAGACCCATCGGATCATCAAGTCCAACCATTCCTATCAAACACTAAACCATGTCCCTCAGCACCTCATCTACCCGTCCCTTAAACACCTCCAGGGAAGGGGAATCAACCACCTCCCTGGGCAGCCTATTCCAATGCCCAATGACCCTTTCCGGGAAAATCTTCCACCGAATCTCTAGCCTAAATCTCCCCTGGTGGAGCTTGAGGCCATTCCCTCTTGTCCTGTCCCCTGTCCCTTGGGAGAAGAGCCCAGCTCCCTCCTCTCCACAACCTCCTTTCAGGGAGTTGGAGAGAGCAATAAGGTCTCCTCTCAGCCTCCTCTTCTCCAGGCTAAACACCCCCAGCTCTCTCAGCTGCTCCTCATCAGGCCTCTTCTCCAGACCCCTCACCAGCTTTGTTGCTCTTCTCTGGACTCTCTCCAAAGCCTCAACATCCTTCTTGTGCTGAGGGGCCCACAACTGAACACAGGATTCAAGGAGCGGCCTCATCAGTGCTGAGTCCAGAGGGAGAATAACCTCCCTGGCCCTGCTGGTCACACCATTTCTGATCCAAGCCAGGATGCCATTGGCCTTCTTGGCCCCCTGGGCACACTGCTGGCTCATGTTCACTCGCCTGTCGACCAACACCCCCAGGTCCCTCTCCTCCTGGCAGTTTTCCAGCCAGACTTCTCCCAGTCTGTAGCTCTGCATAGGGTTGTTGTGCCCCAAGTGCAGGACCCGGCATTTGGCCGTGTTAAACCTCATCCCATTGGACTCAGTCCATGGATCCAGCCTGTTTAGGTCCCTTTGCAGAGCTTCCCTACCCTCCAGCAGATCCACACTTCCACACAGCTCAGAGTCATCTGCAAACTTGCTAAGGGTACCCTCGATGCCTTCATCCAGGTCACTGATGAAGACATTGAACAGGGCTGGACCCAGCACTGAGCCCTGGGGAACCCCACTTGTCACTGGCCTCCAGCTGGACTTAACACCGTTTACTTCCTTACATCCAGTCAGGGAATATGTTTCTCTACGGGATGATATGGGAATTAAAACACGAATTAAAAATGTCTTTCCAGCCTCCACCAGGCACTGAGCTGCTGAAATCCTCAGCAGAACAACACAGCAGCTTCCTCATCCACCCCCAGGAACATTTCAGCAGCAAGTGAGTTAAGGAACTTACCCTCACAGATGGGAATCTCTCGATCCCATGTAACGATTCCATTTTTAATGACACAGTGAATTTCAGAATTTCCAACAAGTCTGTACCTGTGTCAAAAAAAAGGGAGAGGGAAATGACAAACTCAGTTTTGATGTGTTACCCCTAACATCACCAGCAAGATGGGTTTGGTTTCCTTATCGTAATTACAGCAATTTGCCATCTATAATTTTTTTCAATGACACGTTGGCTTTGGATAAAATTATTTCTCAAATTTAAAAAAAAAAAAGACAAAACCCACCATTTCTAAGGAAAAATATCTACATCATCAGCCTGTTGTACCCATAACTACAGCTCCAGGTCCAGGATTCACATCTTTTCTTCAAAACGATGCTGAAACACTTGAAATGGTTTAAGAAAGAGCTGGGAGAGTGAACTTGGGTTTGAGAAATGCCTCTAAGTACAAGATTAAGAAAACTCAGTTGGTCTTAAAGCTCTCAGAAGAAAGCTTAGAAGATATTTCAGTCAGGGTGAGCATCAGCCTACCCTGGGAAGGCTTCTGACAGCACCGGCTTTGATCCAGAGGGAAAAGACTGCCAGAAAATCAGTGAGGAAGAGAGGACCTGTGCCCTGAGTCTTTCTGGCTTACCCAGTGTTGCAGGTGAAGTTTGCTGATGAACCAAAAAAGAACTTTTCCAGTAGGACCAGTCTGCCGTTGTCTGGCTCTCCGGGGTAAGGGCACGGCTTGGCTGGGGGACAACAGGACGGAAGTTAGTTCTTATTGCAGTTTCATAGAATCATAGAACAACCAGGTTGGAAGACACCCACTGGATCTTCTAGTCCAACCATTCCTATCAAACACTAAACCAAGTTCCTCAAGACCTCATCCACCCGTCCCTTAAACACCTCCAGGGAAGGGGAATCAACCACCTCCCTGGGCAGCCTATTCCAATGCCTTGTCTTGAAGAACTTGGAAAACGCAGCAGGAAAGCAAGAGATTCCTCCGAGACTGAGCAAAGGGATGGATCAGAGACCTCTAGATTTTCCTTTCAACCGTATATTATTGCATGATTCATGATCTTAAGACTTGCGGTCGGGCTCGGTGGTCTGAGTGGGGTTTTGCAGCAACCCCAGCAAGCACAAAAATCATAGAATTATAGAATCATAGAACAACCGGGTTGGAAGAGACCCACCGGATCATCGAGTCCAACCATTCCCATCAATCACTAACCCATGTTCTTCAGCAGCTCATCCACCTGCACCTTAAACCCCTCCAGGGAAGGTGACTCAACCACCTCCCTGGGCAGCCTATTCCAATGCTCAATGACCCTTTCCATGAAGAATTTTTGACTCATGTCAAGCCTGAATCTCCCCTGGTGGAGCTTGAGGCCACTCCCTCTCGTCCTGTCCCTTGGGAGAAGAGCCCAGCTCCCTCCTCTCCACAACCTCCTTTCAGGTAGTTGCAGAGAGCAGTGAGGTCTCCTCTCAGCCTCCTCTTCTCCAGGATAAACACTCCCAGCTTTCTCAGCCGCTCCTTATAAAGTGATCTTCACAGCTAAAACATTCTCCTACTGCAAGTTTGAAATGCTACAAGGCACAAAAACCCCCGAGTGGAACATCCTTTGAGTCAGAAATCAAACACCAGCGGCATCAAAGCACATTTTAGCTTTTGCCGGCACTTATGGGACTATGACCGATGCTCCATGCCAGACGGCTCATCTCCCATCATCCCAAGAGGCCAGTTTGGATACTGCTCCGAGAAAACGAGCAGCACAGAAAACAAAATCAAAGGACAACCCAAACCATACTCACGTGTACAGATCTCCTTTATTCCCTTCCACTGAGCGTTCCTCCCACAAACAAGGGTGTTTCGGGTATTGACATTTCTTATATAACCTGGACGACAGACGTATTCCACCACTGAATTAATGGGGAACGTGGTAATGCCTTGGAATTCCTCTTTGAGTTCTGCAGATTGGAGACGCGGTGGAGCGTTGCAGTCACCTGCCAACAGAAAATCTATCAGAAGGATGCTGGGAGGAAGATTGGTGGCAGTTCAGGCCTGATTTATCGCAAAAGTGCAGGGAAGGATGCTTCGGTGCCCTTTAAACTCCTCCTCTTTGTACCTAGCTCTAAGAAGCACAGCGTGTGACCACGGATGTCTGAGGCTGTCAGGGAGAGGAAAGGAGTATCACCCCAAGAGGCCCTGTTTGCTCCCCATGGTTCATCCAGCAGCTTCAAAAGCTGGTCACAAAGGCCAGATTAACCCATTCCTCTCCCCAGTTAGTATAAATCATAGAATTATGGAATGTCAAAGCCCATCTGGTCCCACTCCTGCCATGGGCAGGGACACCTCCCACTGCATCAGGGGCTCCAAGCCCCATCCAACCTGCCCTTGAACCCCTCCAGGGATGAGAAACCTCCCCACCCTCGCAGGGAAACATTTCTCCCCAAGATCTCATCTCAATCTCCCCTTTTTCAGTTTAAAACCCTTCTCCTTCACCCTCTCCCTGCCCTCCCTGATCCAGAGCCCCTCCCCAGCTTTCCCAGAGCCCCTTCCAGCACTGGAAGCTGCTCTAAGGTCTCTCTGTAGACTTCTTCAGGATGAACCCCAACTCTCTCATCGCACCTTTTTCAGCAAGGATAATTTTCCATGGTTTTACACAGGAAAAGAAAGCCATGGAAGGCAGCTTCTGATCGCAACGATTTACGATGCAAAGACAACTAGTGAAAGGGAAGATCCAAGTCCTGGGGTTCACAAGACTTGGATCTTCCCTTGCTTTAGTTTATCCCGTTTAGTTTAGTTTTCTTTAGTTTATCCCATTGGACTCATTCGCTTACTCTGAACAGCCACCACCAGAGCAGCAAGAAGGAATAACCCAAGGGCAGCAGTGCAACCCCTCTGCCTCCCCAGCTCCCACGCTGGCATCTTGCTTTATTCCTGCCCGGAGATCCCACAGAAGTCACCACATTCTTCCTCTAGGGCAAATATCTGTGAAAACAGAAGAGGGAGGGATTTAAACTCTGGACAACCACAGCTCATGCAGATAGATCTCATTCCTCCATCCCTAAGAAGTCCTTCCAGTCATGGCTGAGGCCCAGGAGCCACGAGAGATATTGCAATAATTTGTGAGAGAGCGGAGAGGCTCCTCTGCTGGCTCCTCTCCCACTGACGGGACTGGGACCCAGCACAGAGGAGCTGGGCTGCTGAGGCAGAGCTGGATTTGGAGGGTTGGCTCCAGCACATCAGACCTAGAGACACGAAAATACAACAGAAAACCACAACAGCTTGTAGGTGATAAGCAATCCCCGAAGTCTTTGTTCTCCTAGCATCGTTTTTTCGCAACTTTGCAAAGAGTTTTCAATTAAACCACGAAAAAAATTGCAATTTAGATATAAGAAAGATGAATGGCTCCATGCAGACTGTAACATAAATGCTCTGCAGCTGATTAGGCTCGACTTAAAAACACTTTATCACCAACGTAGTGTTCTCTCCAGCCACATTAATAGAATCACGGAACAAGGTTGGAAGAGACCCACCGGATCATCGAGTCCAACCGTTCCTATCAAATACCTGCAGGGCCATCAATTTATCTCTGCCTTCTGGATAAAGTCCTGCAAAACTTACAGGCAAAATATTTTGGTTTAGTAATAAGTCTCTTGGAAACAAATTCAGATGAAATCCTGCTGGAGTCGATGCAAACCCCTAACAACAAATTACATGCAGAGGCAGAGTTATCTCACCAAAAAGAGGCATCAGCTTTGTGCAGGGATGTTTGCTGGAGGAGGGTGTGCAAGTCATCCAGGAGACTGAATTGCTTTGCCAAATGGAATTGAAGTGCAAATTTGGGCTAACCAAGCACCTCTTGTGATCAGCAGGTTCTCTCTGACCTTGTTATCCAGGATCATCATTTAGGAGCCTCAACACTACAAGTCCTATAGTTCCTTCCTCCTGGAAACAAGACTCTGCTTTGATGCTTTCTGCCCCAAACCTAAAACTTGTGGTTTTCCTTTAATCCTTAATCCAACTCTGGGTTTAATTCGGTTTCATTTACTAATCCTCAACCTGCTAGAGTTCCAAGAAAGCTCCACTCCAGCTCCCAAGAGCAACATCGCCTCCAGCTCTAGGGCTCAAAGTTGTCTTACCTGGAGGTCTGGCAGCAGGAGACGCAGGGGAAAAAAGTGAAGACTACTCGTCCCGTACCCGCAGCGCTGAAGGAGGAGTTAAAAATACGCCTACGCGCTCCGATAAGGCTCCATGCAGAGAAGTATGAATTCCACTGAATCCAGAGTCGTGCCAGTTGACCCCTAAATCATTAACTCCTCCCCTGAGCGAGAAGGAAGTGAAAAAACTAGAAAACAAACGCTAGAAAAAGCGAACGCAACCCAAGCGGATGTTGAAATTGTTTGTGTTGTGAGTGGAGCTGCCAAGTCTTTGTTGAAACAAGCCTTGCCGAGCGGGACTCTGCTCATCCCACCCTACAGCAAATGCACCCAGCGAGTGATGAGCCCTAATGCCTCACCCTAGGTCACACCAATCAAGAGAAACCCTCTTCGGACCCAAAAAGCCCACAGCCAGCATTTGAAATAAAGTTTCTTCAACAAGCTGCACTCAATCCCATTAAAGCGACAGCAACTGGAGCTCAGCATGTGAGACCCCAGGGAGCATCACCCATGATGGGAAACCCAGCTGCCTTTCATCTCATGGAGAGCTGTTCCTGAATCCAGCCAGTTGTTTGGGGGTATTTCCCAGTAACTGGAGTTTTGGGGTGATAACCATCTGCTCCTCGTGTGCTCCGGCTGCACAGTTTCATCCGGGTTTGAATAGTCATCACGAACCCAGCAGTGGCCTTTTCACCCTGGGTTGGCCTTTTTCCAGTTATTACCACATCTGAGAGGGTTTGCCAGAAAAATCCACCACTTCCCTCCAGCGAGGGGTATATTTTACCTTTCTGAAACTCACCTGAGCGTGTGCCAAAGTGCAATAAAGCTGCTTCAGTCCTCAGTCTGCAGAACGCGGCACGAGGCTGCAGGGACTTGCTCACCACAGCCCCCTCGTCCCTCCTGAGAATGCACTGACCTCTGCTGAACGTTTACAAGAATCCAGTTAATCTCAAACACAAACACAGGCCTCCTAGATGTGGGGTTTGTTTCTAAAGGATCCAGAACAAGCTGATTTGTGTGCTGAAAAAACAACAGCTTCTCCACACACACACACACCCAGGAGGGTGTGTAGCACTTAGAATCGTAGAACAACCAGGTTGGAAGAGACCCACTGGATCATTGAGTCCAACTTGTGCTTGTGGCCCTGAGCACCCACCAGGGCACAGCACCCCCAGAAGTCTCTCCTAGCGCAGTGGTTGCTAAAGACACCTAAGCTCAACTCAACCTACACGTGGCCTCGAGCACCTCCACCTTGAGCACCTCCACTCCTGCTCTGGGCAACCTGGGCCAGGGCCTCCCCACTCTTACAGCAAAACCTTTCTCCCTAAAATCTTATCCCAATCTCTCCTCTTTCAGCTGAAAACCCTTTCAGCTTGTTCTATCCTGCAGTCCCTGATTGAGAGCCCCTTCTCCAGCTTTCCTGGAGCCCATTTCAGCCCTGGAAGCTGCTCTAAGGTCTCCCCAGAGCCTTTCTCTTCTCCAGGCTGAACGACCCCAACTCTCCCAGCCTCTCCTCGCAGGGGAGGTGCTCCAGCCTTCCAAATACTTCCCACAGATTCTCTGAGGGCACCGTTATAGAATCATAGAATCATAGAACAACCAGGTTGGAAGGGACCCATCGGATCTTCTAGACCAACCATTCCTATCAAAAATTATTATCTCACAAAACCTGCACCCGAGAGATCATTGCGCATTTCCAATAATGGAAAACAACAGAGGAAACCAGACTGATATTTTCTTAAATCTCTTTATTGCAAATAAATGCTCCTGGGATATTTCCCCTCGGGTACAGAGTAGGCAACACACAGCACAAGTTTACATACATTGAATAACCTAAAAAATAACCTTAGAAAGCGGCAACATAGCCAAACCGCAAGACGACGTGTAACATCCATCTCGGTAAACACTAAATAGAGAGACGCAGTTTGCAGACAGCGTTCAGAGAGACAGAGGTGGTGGCACCAGCAGCACTCGCTCGGTGCCCTTTGGAGGAGCAGGGGGTGCAGGTTTGGGATGCAAACCCAGGGCTGGTGGTTCCTGGAAGCTCTGGCAGTGCTGCCGCTCCTGCCATGGCTCCTCCTCAGCTCACAGGGGCTGGGCTGCCCTTCCTTGGCACCCATTGTGCGCTGCCAGGAAGGGGACGCCTCGAGGAGAGGTGACAGCTACAACGTCACAGCCAGCGTACACAAACTCACGGTACCTGGGCTTGGCTTGAAGCCTTTTTCCTCCCTCTCCAGTCTGCAGGCAGCAGAAATGGAGCAGATTTTGCCCGAGCGATCTCTTTTCTCCAAAAATAATCACAGAATCACAGAACAACCAGGTTGGAAGGGACCCATCGGATCTTCTAGTCCAACCATTCCTATCTAACACTAAACCAAGTCCCTCAAGACCTCATCCACTCGTCCCTTAAACACCTCCAGGGAAGGGGAATCAACCACCTCCCTGGGCAGCCTATTCCAATGCCCAATGACCCTTTCTGTGAAAAACCTCCTCCTAATCTCCAGCCTAAATCTCCCCTGGCGGAGCTTGAGGCCATTCCCTCTTGTCCTGTCCCCTGTCACTTGGGAGAAGAGGCCAGCTCCCTCCTCTCTACAACCTCCTTTCAGGTACTGGACTGTGATGCTCAGGGATGGTGACAGCAGGCACCACCACCTCTGTGCCACAAACAGACAGGCAGAGAGTCAGGGAAACACGGAAACAACCCCACTCGCAGCGCGATGCTTCCAAAAGCACCAAGACAGCTTCTACGCCTCCAAATTCATCACCTCTACCTGTCCAGCCCTAGGATCACACATCTTGGGCTTGATCACACATCACCTCATCCCAACTGCCAGCACGAGCTTCTGCTAATTTTCAGCTCCGGCCTGTTGTGCAATTGTTTATTCTTGGGTATTATTGTGCAGAGTTCTGAGGAAATCAGCTGATTTCAAGGAAATAGTTGGCACAGGGCCCTGGCAGCCCTGTGTGGGCTCGTTGGCATCGCCCCAGTCCGGCAACCCCCAAGGCAACGATGACCAATCGATCATCGCAAATCTGCTGCGTGTCAACGAATGCATTTACACCTTTTGAAAGGTTAAAATACAGAATCATAGAATCATAGAACAACCAGGTTGGAAGGGACCCATCGGATCTTCTAGTCTAACCATTCCTATCTAACACTAAACCAAGTCCCTCAAGACCTCATCCACCCGTCCCTTAAACACCTCCAGGGAAGGGGAATCAACCACCTCCCTGGGCAGCCTATTCCAATGCCCAATGACCCTTTCTGTGAAAAACCTCCTCCTAATCTCCAGCCTAAACCTACCCTAGCGGAGCTTGAGGCCAGGAGGGGAAACCTACAGTGAGGCTTTAATTAAAAGCACTGAGGCACACGTGCTGCCGTCTGCAGAGGTGACCGAGAGGCTCCACTCCACGACTCGGGACACCCACGGCCAAAGCAAGGACCCACTCAATGGGAATAAAGACCCCCAGTCGACATCCCAAACCTGCAGACCTGGTTTTTAGCAGAACAATTACGACCACCGACACGTTAGCAGTTACATTCATGAGTCCTGGCAGGTAAAAAATAGATATTGTCTCCTTACAACCATTAACTACTCAACGATACAAAGATAATTAAACTCCTTGGCAAGCTATTCCAGCATATTGTGTGTAAACAACCTACAGTACGTTTCTAGTCCTGCTTCCCCACAGAGCTGGAGGTGTCTCAGTCGGAGCAGCCAGCCTGACGCGGTGGTGCAGGTTTGTGCGTTTAGAGTGTTATTGGAGTGTGACAGCGAGTATTGCAACGCGAAAGGCTACAAATATCTTCATTTTCCACCCCCTCTCCCCTTTTTCTGGCTTATTTCTAAGCACTGCAGCCTTTAAAACTGAAGGAGAGACGGAGTTGCTCTTGCAGAGGCTGCAGGAAACCCGTGCCCTGGTGGGAACAACACTAATAAAACTCAGTGTCTCACGCACTGAATTTCCTCCCTCTGTAGTGCAATGGGTTTAGGTCAACACGCGCTTCTGCTTCGCGTAAATTCTTGAGCCTGGGCCTTTGCCATGGACCTCTCCATCTCAGCTCTATCAGATGAAAGTTCCGGGAGTGTTGAAAAGAGTTTGAGCTCAAAATCCCCAGGTAAAGCTCAGGCTTCGGGGCTGCAGAGCAGCTCTGCAGCCAGGGCTGGTGTGTCTCAAGCACAGATCCATAACTGTGGGTATGGCCAACGCTTTTTTACACATTTGCTATGAGCAACCTTAATATGAGCTCATTTAATATGAGCTTCTGGGTCCCAGAAGCTGCTCGTATAAATCCTCAGGAGACTGGAAAACAGAGCAGTTTCCTGTTTCATCCCTAAGTGCTCCTCATCTTCGCTCAACCTGAGGATTTTGCCCTTAGTGCAAGAGTTGGAGGAGAGAGGAGGACTTGGAGGGAGTGAGGAGGAGAACTTTTGGAGGAGTGAGGAGGAGAACTTTTGGAGGAGTGAGGAGGAGAACTTTTGGAGGAGTGAGGAGGAGAACTTTTGGAGGAGTGAGGAGAGCTGGAGTTTGGCAAAACACAAGTCAAGGCTTGGGGCGGAAAACTATAGATTTGGACATTTGCTTCCCCTGCAAAGGGGAAAGGAGGGATTTAAGTAACAGGAATTTAAGCTGCACGAGCTGCACTGCAGAGGAGTCTCACTGCCCTTGCGCTAAACGCTAGAGCAGCTTAGAAACATCTATCAAAGGCATTACTGGACACTGTTAATATTCACAGCTTCTTCACAGGTAAACTCAAAACCTCGTTGTAGACCTAAAATTCAGTACATTAAAAAGATAACTGGTAAAAATCATGTGCCTCTGCAAAGCCTGCACGAGGGGCCCTGCTGGTCCCAGACACTGAGCAAAGCTGCTCATTTCCTATGGGAATAGATAGAGTGTCCACAAAAGCTAAGAAAAATGAGGAACAGGGTGAGGCTTCGATCAGGGTGAAAAGCTAAAGCAGAGCTCGACTTCAGACTCAACAGTGCTGGCAGCGACGCTGCTCCCAGAGCTTTTACTCCCTTCTAGCCCTCGCAGGTGTCGTCCCACAGGATTCGTGCCCTGACAAATGACCCCATGTGCAAAAAGCCTTCTCGGAGCAAAGGAACAGGTTGGGGTTGGAGCATCCAAATCTTATTCAATCCAAATTTTAGTCATAAAAGCAAAGTCAAACGACACCCGGAGCTCTTTCAGTGGTTAAGGGACACAAGAACTGCTTCTGAGTTTGGCAATGCTCGATAGAAATGCAATAAAATCTTGGGGATTTGGTCTGACAACACTTCTTCCAAAGCAAAGCTGCAGCAGCAAGTGCGGCTGTGACTGCTTTGTCCCTGTGAACACTGCCACCTAACCACAGGAAAAGATTTGGGACACTAACAGTCAGAAACACATTAACTCACGTGTGTTAAAAGCAAGTTGAAAAACCTCCGTAATGAGTTTTCTCCGACCTCATTGGCAGACGCTTCAGCATTCAGAAAGAGAAAGATACAGACTCTACAAACACGTTTTAGAGGAGATTACTGGCTCACTGCGCTCCGGGGATGCTCGTCTCCCAGCCGCGGGGCTCTTCCTGGCCAAGGAAATCCCAGCCGCAGGGCTCTTCCCGGCCAAGGAAATCCCAGCCGAATTGGAGATGAGAGCACGAAGCTCTACACCGTTAAACCAGCCATCCTCTATAAATAAGAGACAAATGGAACAGGTTATAATAAGGTAAAGCAGGGGAACAGACAGATGCCTCGCAGGAGGATCCAACCAGCTCCACGGAGTTGGTCTACGTAGAATCATAGAACAACCAGGGTGGAAGAGACCCATCGGATCTTCTAGTCCAACCATTCCTATCAAACACTAAACCAAGTCCCTCAAGACCTCATCCACCCGTCCCTTAAACACCTCCAGGGAAGGTGAATCAACCACCTCCCTGGGTAGCCTATTCCAATGCCCAATGACCCTTTCTGTGAAAAACTTCTTCCTAATCTCCAGCCTAAATCTCCCCTGGCAGAGCTTGAGGCCATTCCCTCTTGTCCTGTCCCCTGTCACTTGGGAGAAGAGGCCAGCTAACCAATCGAGGATTTACTTATTTACTCCTCCCTGAGCAAATAACAATCTGCTTCACATTCTGACTGGTCCTTTAACCTCTCGCAAAGCTCCACACGAAGGGTTTCCCAGTCCTGGTCTGAACTCAGGTTTACTGGGATGTCTCGCAGGCCATCAGGCAATAACGAAGCAGGCTAGTTACTCAGGATTACTCATTTTTATTTATCTTCTCCATAGGAAAGTACACTTCCAGGACAAACAAAAGCCATCACAGTAATCATTTTTTGCCTGTTAACCAAAATAAATACTTGTAGCTTTGATAAAATACCTTCCGTTGTCTCACTGAAGGTCAGGACAAGGACACACTCAGGTAAGTACAAGCAAATTACAGATGTACAAACACACAAGTAGGAGTCAGCCAGGATTTCCTACTGTTGCTGGGCATGCAGGGGCTCAGGAGCACAGAAAATGCTCAGAGGGGCTTTGAGTTTATAGCCCGATGTGTAAATCGATAACATGCAATTTGCTCTGTTACCTAACCAGCACTGTTTTGCAATTAAAAAATAAATAAATAAACAAATGGCACAGCTACGGAGCCGATTAGCTAACAATTAACAGCAGCATCAATACTTCAAAGCCGACGGTTAGGAAATCCAGACCCTATGTATTTGCTATTTGCAATGTAAGAAAAAAAACATTTCTAAGAAGCTTTCCTGATGCTTAAAAAGGCGTCACCATCAGGTAACCCATAATACCTCCTGCTCACATGCTGCTTTCTCAGCCAAAACACCAGCATTACAAAGGAAGGAGGTTTGTGCTGGAACAAGCCACATTCATGTCTCTGGGATTCCTCCTAAAGTTATTTGTTTGAACACAGGGGAAAGAAACACTAAAGTGCAGTGTTTAAAAGGTTATTTTGCAAAGCTGGTATAAAATCATAGAATCGCCAGCTTTGAAGAGATCCACCATCGAGTTCAACCATTCCTATCAAAATACACATTCGACTTCTAACTCCACAGCTCCTTTTGGCTCAGAGTAAAGACAAATCCAAAGGGGCAAGGCTTTGATTTTGAACCTATTGATAATTTCCCTCCAATTTGATTCTAAATTCCTGTCATTGGAACAATGATTTAGTAGGTTTATTACATGCTCCCCTCACAGCTCAGGTTCTCTCTCCTTTTCCCCCTCATCTTCAAGATTAAGGCGTCTAGAACCCAAGGAGACAGGGAACTTTAGGAGGAAGGTGCCTTTTTGCATTGCTGCTGGTTGGACCAGTCCCAAGTCGGTCACCCAGATGCAAGAGATGCTCTACAGCAACATCCCAGCTCGATGCTTTGTGCGCTTCCGCGGCTTTGGCAGGACAGTCAGTAAGAAAAACTCTGCAGCATTATCGAAAATGCTATCACAGACCAGAAAGCAGGAGACAGAGGTGTGGAACTTCAGGATCGATCCCATACCTTTTTGTTCTATGACACGGGTGTGAATACTAGCGATGGAGAAAGAGCAGCCAGGCCGAGAACATTGTTGGAAGAGCTTTGCTTCAAGGATAAAGTGCATTTACAGTAAAAACCCGCATGTCCAAACAGCTGAATACATTCAAGCAGGAGTTTCTCCCCAGGCAGAGGTAGGAGCTGGGCCTGCCTGGCCTGGAAGAGATGAGCTGCAGCCCTGGGCAGTGAAACTTGTGCCTCGTCACTGCAGGGTCCACCCCCCTGCAGCGAAACAGGAGTCAGTTCTTCATCGAGACCTGAATCCTCTCCTAATGCCCGATAGATGGAGACTTAATCAACTACTATTTTAATTTTTGTGCTAAACCCAGCCATCCCTTTGAAACCAGAGCACCAGCAGCAAGAAGGTTTGCCCGGAGCCCTAGGGATGAGACAAAGAGGATAGAGCTTGGCTGAGAGGGAGAGCGCATCAGCAATGCTCACACAGACACGAAGCCTGTGAGGATGAGGCTTGTGCCACCTCTGAGCCCAACCTTCTGCACTAGGTGCTCCACAGCACGTCCTGCTGCTCCCAATCGAGGGAGAGGGCGACCACCGTGCTCCCAGAGGCAGGGGAGCAGCTGGGGGTCACCCTGGAACACGGGGACGAGCACAGCACTGCCTGGAGGATGCTGCACAGGCACTGCCAAACTGCCCCACAGCCTGGCCCCCAGGCACAGCATCCACACCACAAAAAAACTTGTACAAGACAGAAAAACATCAGTGTTGCATGTCCTGCAGGAGAAACACCCGGTAAGCCAAGCGAGGGGTGGCAGTGGGGTCTGGCAGAGCCACCAGCAGAGCAGGGGGACAGGGCCAGGCCACAGGGGTGGCAGGAGTGCAGCGAAGCGAGGGCAGCTGTGGCCTTTCTCCACAAGGTCTCATCCAAACCCCTCACTCGGAGGCGGAGAGGGAAGCCAAGGTCTCGCGGGTGATGCCAGCCGCTGGCTGCCTGGAGAGGAGGGAGAGACAAGGACATGCTCTCCCCTGAAGGTAGGAGAAAGACAGTCCTGCTCTCTTCACCCCCATTCAGAGACGACACTAAGGGGATGTGACAGTGAGAAATCCATGACAACTGCCACCCACACACATAGAAAGGCTCATCCACCCAGCTGCTTGCCAAGGACATGCTAAACCCACCCAGCTCCCACCATCACGGAGCTCAGTGGCTCCACTCCCATCCCAGTTGCCATCCAACAACTCCTTCAAAATCCTTGTGGTATCATCACCACACCCTGTCCCAGGCAGAGAGGGGACCCGCTCGGCACCAGCTACATGGCTCAGCCCAGCAGTGCCAGCACAGAGCACTCCCACGGCCTGATCCAGAGCGAGCTCAGGGTGTAAAGCACTTTGACACGCAACCAGTGCGAGCACGATGCACCAGTAAGTCCAGTTGGAGCCCCTGGATCAATGGGCTCAGCCTGGTAACACATTCCTCCTGAGTTTGGGTCCCTTTTGATCACAAGTTGTTATACAGCAAAGGATTTTTCTGTGCTCTGCCTTCGTCTGTCCCCAAAGTAGTTTCCATGCAACGTTAACCCAGAGAAGTCCTACTTACTAAACCAAAAGAGAGCACACACAAGCTGTTTTCAGTGGTACTCACAGGCAAGCATTTCCCCCTCGAGGCTGCAAAGCAAAAAGAAAGAGCACAGGAGAGCTCAGAGTGCGTTTGAAAGGAGATTTAAAAAGTAACAGTAAAAGCAGAAAAAGCGAAGGAGGAAAGAAATGAAGCAACCCCGAAGATTTCAGGTGAGGGAGCTCAGGGCAAGGCTCGTATCCCAGTTGGAGGGGATACAAGGCATGGACATCACATGCTGGGGTATGTGGCCACCTCCTCCACTACTGCTTAAGGGCTCCATCCATGCAAGAGGCCTCAAGACAGCAGAGTTACCTATCGCTTAACCAGCCCCAGCACCCAGGCCTTCTAAATGCTCCTTTATCCCAGAGCTGTCAGTGCTTTGACATTACAATTCTGAGGGTTACAACTGCAAACGCGGAGTGGTTGGAGTGGGATTCTCATCCTCGGGCTGCCTGAATTATCTCTTCTTTGATCCCTTACAAATTAAAGACCTCGGGCAGTCAGGGGCCTGTCCAGTTGAGGCTTCATCCAGAGCTGCTGTGGGCCAAACCCACCCCAATGCAAAGCCCTCTCTGGGTCAGTTCCCACCAGAGCCCCCAATTTTAGGGATGTCTAAGCCTTGTGCTCTTCACCGAGTACAAAACCACCAGCAATGTTCACCTGTGCTGCACCATCCATCCTTTCGCTGTGACTGCTAACAGGGAGGAGGGGAACAAGCAGCTGGGATCACTGAATCATAGAACAACCAGGTTGGAAGGGACCCACCGGATAATTGAGTCCAACCATTCCTATCAAACACTAAACCATGTCCCTCAGCACCTCATCTACCTGTCCCTTAAACACCTCCAGGGAAGGGGAATCAACCACCTCCCTGGGCAGCCTATTCCAATGCCCAATGACCCTTTCTGGGAAAAACTTCCTCCTAATCTCTAGCCTAAATCTCCCCTGGTGGAGCTTGAGGCCATTCCCTCTTGTCCTGTCCCCTGTCCCTTGGGAGAAGAGCCCAACTCCCTCCTCTCCACAACCTCCTTTCAGGGAGTTGGAGAGAGTAATGAGGTCTCCTCTCAGCCTCCTCTTCTCTAGGCTAAACACCCCCAGCTCTCTCAGCCATTCCTCATAAGGCCTGTTCTCCAGCCCCTTCACCAGCTTCATGGCTCTTCTCTGGACTCTCTCCAGAGCCTCAACGTCCTTCTTGTTCTGAGGGGCCCAGAACTGAACACAGGATTCAAGGAGTGGCCTCACCAGTGCTGAATACAGAGTACAGAATAGCTTGGAAAACACTAGCCTCTAAAGAATACAAGATTATTTGGTAACGATGGGTGTCTCTACACAAGAAGCACAGCCAGGACCTCCTCAAAGTCTACCACACGCCTCCTCTCTGCCTCATTCAGCAGGCAGCAATGTGCTCCCAAGCACAGAAAAGCTCATGGAGGAGAGAAACAATTTAAAATGAGCAATGGAGCTTCATATCCAACACTGATGAGGATCTATGTGCTTCTAAGTTAATGCCAAGCACTAAACCCCAGTCTCTGCCAGGGCTTCATCAACTCTATCAGTAAAGAAACTGCTCCAAATATTTGTAACTCTTTCCAATTATCAGTGTTGTGTTGGAAAGCAAAATATCATCCAGATTTAATCACCCTACAAAACCTTAAAGCACTGATGGAAACTTGTCTGCGTGGAGCCAGATTTTTCAAACCCTCTGTCATCATAATTCTAGTTTAATGGGGCAAATCTGGGGGTTTGGGGTGTTATTTCATTTTGTGCTTGCTTTTCTTAAGGAAGTCTAATCCAGATTCTCATGTGGGAACACAGCAGGTGATCAAGACCCTGGGAAGGGTTTGTATTTCAGAAAGGACCAGTGACAACCACGATCGATGGTGGGAAGGGGGACATAGGGAAGGTACCACCTGGACACCAACTTGCAGCTGCAGCCGGTTGGCCCCATCTCGAGCTTCCAGGGATGGGAAAGGCCCCAGCAGGTCGAGAGGTTTGCTCCCAACGCTGTAATGTCGTGGGCGCTTTACTGTGTCCGCGCTGGCCCGCGGCGTAAAGCTGTTTCTTCTCATCCTTACAGGGGTTTGGCTGGCGGGAGGCTTGCTCTGAGGGAGGGCATCGCAAGGAATGAAAAGGGGAACCAGTTTAAAAACCACAGCACACACCAGCACACGCCTCCTCCGGCATCCCCACCCACAGGCACCTTCAAGCTGCTGGGGCTGCGGCTCACTCAACCCCACGTTGGCACAAACGCTCTATGCCTTTCGCCAGTGGTTTCGCCACCTCTGTTGGTTAATCGGGCTCAGAACACACAGAAAAAGTCTGTTCTTTCAGCAGTTTGATTTCCCTTTGATACTATTTTTGTTTAAGTGGTTTTGGTTTTTAGTTTGAGTTGGGTTCTTATTTATTTTATTTAGGGGGAAAGGAAGAAATAACACTCAGAGTCATGGAATAGATTGGAAGGAACCTCAAAGCCCACCCAGTCCCACACCCTGTCACCCACTTCCCACTGGATCAGGGGCTCCAAGCCCCATCCAACCTGCCCTTGAACCCCTCCAGGGATGGGGCAGCCACCCCTGCTCTGGGCAACCTGTTCCAGGACCTCCTCACTCTCACAGCAAAACATTTCTCCCTGAGATCTCATCTCAATCTTCCCTCTTGCTGTTGAAAATCATTCCTCTCATCCTGTCCCTGCACTCCCAGATCAAGAACATAGAATAACTGTATCCCAGGCAATCAGTCAACTCTTTAGAAAGAATGACAACAGGCAGCTAAAAATCTAAAAGGTACCAAAAGTACTTCAAATGTGATGTACTTGGGCTTGCCATGAGCTAGGGAAGTGAAGAGTCATAGAATCATAGAACAACCAGGTTGGAAGAGACCCATCGGATCATCTAGTCCAACCATCGAGTCGGTGTGGACACTTTAATAAGGGGAGTTAATTGCAGGCAATCACTGCAGGACATCAGTCCCTCTGTGAAACAGCGTTTGCAAAAGGCAGTAGCCAAAAAAGCAGCTACTTCCACAGATTCATCATGCTGAACGTGCCCTGCTGAACAGGTCACGGGAGAGACAAGGCTTCAGAAATCCCACCAGTCACACCTAACGAGTTCTCACCCCATGCCACGGAGCTGAACTGGATCCATCTCCTCCAACTCCAGCACAAAAAGTTTAGCAACACCACAGTCATGCATCAAATACTTGTAAAAGGTACATGAGGTGCGTAGAAACAAGGGAAGAACCTCCAGTCCTCCCTAGTCACCCAGCTCTGGGGGCTGCAAACGCTGCTGGGAGCCCGTGAGAATCCAACCCAGAGCCCAACCTTGCCCTGCCAGCAGCTTTAGAAAGGGAAAGCGTCTCAAGACAATGGAAAAAAATCACTTCAACGCTTTGGCAAGTCTTCTTGAGAAAACCACAATTAATCTAAAAGAGCATCAACAACAAATACTTCACTGAAAACCGAGAAAGACGCTGTCACTGAAAATTTACATCCTAAACTTGCCCATTCTGCTTCCTAGAGTAGCACTGAAAAACATCTGCTGCTGGTCAGGGAACAACATCAGTTCAGCTTACACTTAATTCAGCTTTTGGGGACCTGTTTCTGAAGCAAGTCTTTCTGGTCACTGAAAGCAAATGGTATTTCTGAATGTATTTAAGAATTTTATGGCTTCGGTACCGCTTTTTCAAAAGGAAAAAAAGCCAGAGCCACACAGCAAGACTTACTGAGTTCAGAGAGGGTTTGTCACGGTGGGTGTTCACTGCTTCCACATTCAGGGTGATCGTCTCCACCTTACAGCCTTTGTCAAAAAAGAAAGAGACATTCATAGTTATTGTATTTGTATTATTTATTTATTGTCATCTGTACTCAGCACTGGTGAGGACGCTCCTTGAATCCTGTGTTCAGTTCTGGGCCCCTCAGCACAAGAAGGATGTTGAGGCTCTGGAGCAAGTCCAGAGAAGAGCCACGAAGCTGGTGAAGGAGCTGGAGAACAGGCCCTATGAGGAGCAGCTGAGAGAGCTGGGTCTAGAGAAGAGGAGGCTGAGAGGAGACCTCATTACTCTCTACAACTACCTGAAAGGAGGTTGTGGAGAGGAGGGAGCTGGGCTCTTCTCCCAAGGGACAGGGGACAGGACAAGAGGGAATGGCCTCAAGCTCCACCAGGGGAGGTTCAGGCTAGAGATTAGGAGAAAGTTTTCCACACAGAGGGTCATTGGGCACTGGAATAGGCTGCCCAGGGAGGTGGTTGATTCACCTTCCCTGGAGGTGTTTAAGGGATGGGTAGATGAGGTCCTGAGGGACATGGGTTAGTGTTTGATGGGAATGGTTGGACTTGATGATCCGTTGAGTCTCTTCCAACCTGGTTGTTCTATGATTCTATGATTCAACAGATGGAACGTGCAATCATCCCTTGTTTAGGAGCAGCCACAGCATCCACATGTCTCCCCTAAACCCTTCCCACTCTTCCCTTGTTTAAAATACGTTAAAATATTCATAGCAAGTCCAGGTGTTGCTGCTCACAGACCCAAACATCCATCAGACCTGCACGAACAGGAGAAAGAAAAGGCAGTATTTACCATATGCCACAGGCGTGAGCTTGAGGATGGTGTGGAGGGGGCAGCGCAGGTAGGGCAGCTCATCTAGGAGAAAGGCAGGTGTTACTGGGGGGTTCAGGGGTTTACGGGGCTCCCCATGCTGACCAACCCCCTCTCCCCAGGCTTTGCCTGGGACCTTTCACGCTGGACACCTCACCAGCCCCTTTTGCCTGCGCTGGTGGGGTCACAGTCCCCTGCTCACCCTCCCCAGCCCTGGAGCCACAGGATGGGACTGTCCCCAAGCACTTCCAGCCACAGAAAACCCATTTGACAGCAAGTAGGGGGGAAAGCATGGACCCAGCGAGTCTTATTAAAGCTGTATTAAAAGCTTATTAAACTCCAGGGTCACTGCAAGGTGGAACAAGCTCCCAGGCCAGTGTGCTTGGGATCAGTCCTGTTGGGCTGTAGCCCTACAGATAAACCTTCATCGGCTACCAACACAGAGACCTTTTTCTTTACATTGAATTCAAACCAGTCCCCTGGAGATTAGCAACAGGGCAACGGAGAATGGTTTTCAGGTTGTCCAGAGCAGGGGTGGTTGCCCCATCCCTGGAGGGGTTCAAGGCCAGGTTGGATGGAGCTTGGAGCCCCGATCCCATGGGAAGTGTCCCTGCCCACAGCAGAAATAGAACTGGGTGGGCTTTGAAGCCCCTTTCAACCCCAAACTGTGACTCTTGCTAAGCTTCCTGCACTGCCGACACGCAGTGGTTAAGGTGTTTCAGCAAATGTTTTCTTATTTTCCTTTTTTAAGCAGTTTTTCCCCCTTGTGAAAAAATCAAAACAGTAATTACAAGCCACCCTCCCAAAAGCTCTGCAAAGGAAGCAGTGAGAGAAGTCAGCCCCTAACATCGTACGTTTATTTTTGTACCTGCACTCTTGTCAAGAAAATAAGCCAACAGGCACCTCATAACCGCCTGGTGGGAGATAACGAGGACGTTGCCTTGCCGTTCAAGCTCCATAATTACCGGCTCCAGGCGCTGGACCAAGTCCTGGTAGGACTGAAAAACAAAACAGGAATTTTTTTCAAGGGGTTTTGTAAACAGAGACTTATAGCAGAAGCAGTAATTAAGGCATCAGTTAAAATATCAAAACGCCGGAGTTATGGATGATCTGGTAAACAGAGAAGAAAGCAAACAACAGAAGGTGATATTTAATGCCTACGATCCTCTGATGATGGGAGGATCCAGATTACCGGTAACTCTTCCCGAGTGCAGTAAGAGAAACAAAATAGTAAATTATACGTTTCAACAAGGTTGTGAAGTAAAACCGGAAATTACTCCATCCCACACCCAGAACTGTTTTCTTCCCACAGTGTTTTTCCACAGTGACAACTCAGGCCTCAGCCAAGTGAGCAGAAACCTCTCAGGATTAGAGGGGAGCATCAAGCGGCCTGGTTAGTGGAAAGCATCTCCTGCACACCACGATAAAGAGAGTAATAAACCTTTCCTCTACGAGAGAGTTGGGAATCCTGATGTTTTCAGCTTCTCATATAAATATTGGCAGGAAAAGTTAAAATCAAGTCCTTCCATTCTACATGTTTGTTCTACACAGACTGCAGCTTATTGTCATTTCTTAAGGGTCTTCACCTCTCCTCCAGGATAGCGATAAAGGTATTTTTCTTGATCCCTCATGGCAAACTCCTCTGGATACTTGGCTTCGATCTCTGCGTAGGTCATTTCTTCACACACTCCCTGAGGGAAGAAGGGCTCGTTACACTGCGCTGGCCTTCAGCAGAGGTACCACATCACCCCATCAGTAACCCCTTCACGTAACCAAAAAAAAATTCAAGGATCTTATCTCAGACAGCCAAAGAGGCAGCATTTGCGCCCCCTACACCCAGTGTGCTTTGAAACAGAATTGAAATAAAACCAGAAATCCCATCCATTTGCCAGGGATGAACATGACCATTCACTTCCACAGCATTAACCCCTCAATTTCTTCTGCCTGAAAGCACTGGAGCGGAAGCAGCAACCTTTGTCCACTCTGGATGTGAGGCAAACACCTGCTGTGTTCAACATTATTTTCGTTCTCCACACCAGCTGGAAACATTCACAGCAAAGTTTAGCAGCTCTGGGTGTTGTCAGCCCTGTGCCAAACCACCCAAACCTCCCAATGACGATGGCTGGAGCTTGTTATATACAGACACACTTAAACAAGCAGGAAAGTTTTCACACAGAGGGTCATTGGGCATTGGAATAGGCTGCCCAGGGAGGTGGTTGATTCCCCTTCCCTGGAGGTGTTTAAGGGACAGGTAGATGAGGTGCTGAGGGACATGGTTTAGTGTTTGATAGGAATGGTTGGACTCGATGATCCGATGGGTCTCTTCCAACCTGGTTGTTCTATGATTCTAGGAAATAGTCAAGTCTGCCAGGATGAATTTGTTTTCAAACATGCTTTCCCATCTAGGAAAGCCAAAGGCTTCAAGCAGCTTCTCACTCACAGCATCGATCTCATTGAGAATCTTCCACTGCTCGTACGTGACCCCCAGGGACTCGGCCGTCTGGATCGTTCTTTTCAGCTGGCTCGTCCACACCTTCAGGTCAACGATCTCCTGCTCCTCGATGAACTTCTTCAGCGCCTGAGCAAACTGAGACAAGAGGCAGAGGAGGGTCAGGAGGGGGCAGAGGCTGCCAACACCGTTAAAAGCATCATTTCAAGGGCTGTGGCTGTTGCGGCAAGATCCACCTGCGGGGCTGCCCCTCGCAGGAGTGGGATGCAGCGCGCGGCTCTGACCCTGGTCACACAACACTTCACGAATACAGCAACCCGGCTGCTGCCAGACACATACCTGCTTCCCGCGTGGCGACAGACCAGAATCCCCACCAATCTTGCCAACAAGATTATATTCACTCTCACCGTGTCGGCAAAGGTAGATGGTACGCGGCTGGACATGAATGTTCATTAGGTAATAGACGATTTTACTCTGGATGTAATCTTGGACTCTGTTTACTAGGAACCGCTGTCCCACATTGATCACTTTAATGAAGGAAAGATCTCTGGAGTCAACATAAAATAAGAACACCCACACGACTGGTTTTAAAAAGGAAGCAAGTATATCTGCGGGTGTAATCTAGCTAGTTAGCCTCTAGTAAAGGCATCAGCACTACCACTGGGTCGCTCCAGCAGGCAGAAGAGACCCTGAACTGCCGCACTCAAACAAGGAGCTGCATTAAACTGCACTACACTAACAAAATAGCCCTTTCAAATCACTTGGGACCCCAGGAAATCACCTTCACACGAGCAATCGCGCTTTGGGGGTGCAGAGGCTGCGTTAGACACGTCGCAGCATCCGGAGCCAGAGAAGAGCAGCCACAAAGCGCAGCAGCAAGGACAAAACGCACCCTGGGGCTTTGCTTACTTGTCATACTCGTCCGGATCAAGAGGTTGGTAAGTGACCTTGTAGCACTCAATCCTCTTCAGGAAATCATCCATCACGTTCTCCCTGTCTCTCTCTGGGTAATCCGGGCTGGAAACTTTCACCTCCTGCTCAAGAGACAGCGAAGCTTTGTGAAGAGTTAAGCAAACTTGACACACAGCGAAAGCAATGCTGAATAACACCATTCTTCCCTTTTGAAATAGAAGAGCGTTGTTAAATGCTGCCCTGTGGAAAAACCTGCTCCTGGGGAGGAAACAAAGGGCGACTCTGAAGGCGCTGTAGTGCTTGGCCCTGCGACAGACACAGCTGGCTCGCTCTTAGCTGTCCCTGCGAGCCACCCACCTTCCCTCGACAAGAAAACACGTTTCAAGGTCAAACGTTCCTCAGCTTCATTTGATTTCCACATTCTCACATAACTGGCTGCATCTAGGGCTTTTATAGACCTGCAAACCTCCGCTGCTTATTACCGGGTTGAAACATAAGAGCAAAGGCATTTGCAGACGTTGCTGTAAGCGGCCGTAGCCGGTGACCTTGCACCGAGCACCTGAGCTCCCCCAGAAAGCACCGACTGCTGAGGCTGGAAAAGGCAGCACGCACCAGGATATTGGCAGCAATGACTTCTGGGTCGTCACAGACAGACTCCACAAAAAAAACCTACAGAGGAGAAAAGGAAGCACGTTTCGGAGAGCTGACATCTCTACCCTGAATCAAAACTCGAGAGCTCCTGCGCAAAGGAACAGTTATGTCCCTCGTTGCAGCAACTCCAATTACAAATTCAACACGGGAGCACTACCTTGAAAGCATTTTCCTTAGCAAAATTTAAGATCATGTCACGTCTTTCTCGAGTTGTGTTGGTGGCATCAAACACCTACCAGAAAAGAAGTAGAGAGAGATCTTAAAGCAGCTGTTCAGTACTTAAATGGGAGCCTATAGGAAAGCTGGGGAGAGGCTCTTGATCAGGGAGGGCAGGGATAGGATGAGGGGGAATGGTTTTCAGCTGAAAAAAGGGGAGATTGAGATGAGATCTTAGGAGAAATGTTTTGCTGTGAGGGTGAGGAGGCCCTGGCCCAGGTTGCCCAGAGCAGGGGTGGCTGCCCCATCCCTGGAGGGGTTCAAGGTCAGGTTGGATGGGTCCTGAAGCCCCTGATCTAGTGGGAGGTGTCCCAGGGGTGGGACAGGATGGGCTTTGAGGTCCCTTCCAACCCAACCCATACCCTGATTCTAAGATCTAAAGCTTTTAAGCCAAGCCCAGCTCATTTGGGATCACAATGCCAACTGCCTCAGCCAGAACTACCCAGTTACAACCCCTGTTGAGCCCAGAAAAGTCTTACAGCTATTTGCCCGCACTCCTCCAAGAGATAAGCCTTCACGTCTTCCAGAGCCACTAAGGCACAACGTCTGCAAGAGAGAAAGAGGCATGGCCAAGCAGTCAGCTCACAAGGCTTCCGAGAGATTTAAACACCTTCTCTCCCTGCCTAAGGAGCATCCACCCCTGCATCTCTCCCCCAGAGCCCCATAGACTCTGGAGACAGCACAAGGGATCTATATCTATAGCCCACTTTGTAGAATCATAGAACAACCAGGTTGGAAGAGACCCATCGGATCATCGAGTCCAACCATTCCTATCAAACACTAAAACATGTCCCTCAGCACCTCATCCAGCCGTCCCTTAAACACCTCCAGCAAAGGTGAATCAACCACCTCCCTGGGCAGCCTATTCCAATGCCCAATGACCCTCTGTGCGAAAAACTTCCTCCTAATCTCCAGCCTAAATCTCCCCTGGTGGAGCTTGAGGCCATTCCCTCTTGTCCTGTCCCCTGTCCCTTGGGAGAAGAGCCCAGCTCCCTCCTCTCTACAACCTCCTTTCAGGTAGTTGGAGAGAGTAATGAGGTCTCCTCTCAGCCTCCTCTTCTCTAGGCTAAAGTATTTCACTCGTCGCATCCACAGTACCCACTCTCTATAGAACCATAGACCTACAGAAT
The DNA here is from genome assembly GCA_033558105.1 of Coccyzus lansbergi. Classification (NCBI taxonomy): domain Eukaryota; kingdom Metazoa; phylum Chordata; class Aves; order Cuculiformes; family Coccyzidae; genus Coccyzus; species Coccyzus lansbergi. The sequence continues at coordinate 3,671 of JAUMJK010000430.1, read as the reverse complement.
AATCAGGTTGGAAGAGACCCACCGGATCATCGAGTCCAACCATTCCTACCAAATTAGGTTGGAAAGGACCCACTGGATCATGGAATCCAACCCTTCCCGACTCTCTCAGCCTGTGGTGCCACTCGTAACCTTGCTGAGGGTTCCCTCGCTCCATGTTTCCAACAAAGATGTGTGACAGCTTGAAGTTCAATGACAAAACTCTCCCACACAGCATCCCAGTTACCTTCTCCCCAATTTTCACAGATACTAAATGCTACCTTTGCTCCCCAAATCCAGGGGCTGCCAAGCCCCGAGAGCAGTCAGACTGCAGGCTCCGGCGTTGACTTACTTGCGGATTTCCATGGCTTCTTTGTTATCGTGCCTGAAGAAGTCATAGGACTTGTAGGACTTGACCGCTTCCCGGCGATAGACTCCTAAATTAAACACTTCACACACAAAAGACGAGTGTGTTGGACACACTCCGAGATGGACGGCGGATCCCACACGGATCCCACGGGGCTCTCTGCAAAGAGCAGAGCCCCCCACGCACCTTTGGTGGGCACCCCGATCCAGTTGAGGTAACGGGTGAGCTTCTTGGACACGTAGGTTTTGCCACGCGCAGGCAGCCCGATCATCACGATCAGCGTCGGGGAGTTGGTCATGTAGGAAGCCCACGCTGGGGGGGAAAAAAAGATCCACCCAGGAGCATCAAAAGCCAGCCAGGAGCAAAAGGCAAGGCCTGGCCGTCTCCTAGACGGACAGACTGTCACTGCGCATCGCATAACGGACTTGTTATTGTACCCTCACGGCTAATTAACCTGCCTGGACCGCTCTCTGGTCTCCCAAGCGTTACCTAATGAGGCGAACTTGCTGTGGTGAATGGCACCGACAGCAGTTTTCTTGTGTTAAAAGTATTTACCTACCAGGCAGCAGCTGTCAAGGACACGAAAAAGGTTTTTATAACAAAACAGGGATGTTCTTTCTGAGAGCAGGCACAGACGGTGCCCGGGGGGGGAGATGGATTTGGGGGAAAAGCAACCTTGGGGGATGCTCAGAGAGCACAGGAGTTAGAGAAATGGGGGTGAGGAGCATCGGGATGGGCACAGGGAGCACTGGGACTGATCTCCTGAGAGGGCACAGCAGCACTGGGGGCACTGGGATGGCACTGGGCATCACAGGGCAACCAGGGGGGACAACTGGGATGGGAATGGGCATCACAGGGCAACCAGTGGGACAACTGGGATGGGAATGGGCATCACAGGGCAACCAGGGGAGGAAACTGGGATGGGAATGGACATCACAGGGCAACCAGGGGAGGAAACTGGGATGGGAATGGGCATCACAGGGCAACCAGGGGGGGAAACTGGGATGGGAATGGGCATCACAGGGCAACCAGTGGGACAACTGGGATGGGAATGGGCATCACAGGGCAACCAGGGGGGCACCTGGGATGGGAATGGGCATCATACGGCAACCGGGACAGGCAGCTGGGATGCGAATGGGCATCACAGGGAAACCATGGGGGGCAACTGGGATGGGAATGGGCAACCGGGACGACCCTGGAGGCAACCAGGGAGACAACAGGCGGGTAAAGAGGATGACTCCAAGCAACCAGGGAGGGGCAAGCAGGGAGGCAACCAGGATAACTCTGGAGGCAACCAAAGAGGGCGACTGGGGGGGCAACCGGGCACCACAGGGACAAGCAGGGGGCAACCCCACGCAACTTGGGGGGCAACGGGGACGACCCTGGGGGCACCGGGCATGAAGGGACTGGGCACTGTGGGCACCGGGAGGGCACCAGGATGGGAAAAGGCAACCAAAGGGGACCAGACACATAGAATCATAGAACAACTAGGTTGGAAGAGACCCATCGGATCATCGAGTCCAACCATTCCTATCAAACACTAAACCATGTCCCTCAGGACCTCATCTACCTGTGCCTTAAACACCTCCAGGGAAGGGGAATCAACCACCTCCCTGGGCAGCCTATTCCAATGCCCAACGACCCTTTCCATGAAAAATTTCCTCCTGATTTCTGGCCTAAATCTCCCCTAGCGGAGCTTGAGGCCATTCCCTCTTGTCCTGTCCCCTGGCACTTGGGAGAAGAGCCCAGCTCCCTCCTCTCTACAACCTCCTCTCAGGTAGTTGTAGAGAGTAATGAGGTCTCTTCTCAGCCTCCTCTTCTCTAGGATAAACACCCCCAGCTCTCTCAGACGCTCCTCATAGGGCCTGTTCTCCAGCACCTTCACCAGTCTCGTTGCTCTTCTCTGGACTCGCTCCAGAGCCTCAACATCCTTCTTGTGCTGAGGGGCCCACAACTGAACACAGGATTCAAGGAGTGGCCTCCCCAGTGCTGAGTCCAGAGGGAGAAGAACCTCCCTGGCCCTGCTGCTCACACCATTTCTGATCCAAGCCAGGATGCCATTGGCCTTCTTGGCCCCCTGGGCACACTGCTGCCTCATGGACAGTCGCTGTCGACATCAGCACTGGTCACCGCAGGCACCGGGGGACAAGCGGACACCAGGACAGGCGAGGACACCTAGGGTACCAGGCACCGTGGGGACACCGTGAGGACACCGAGACCGGCGCAGGCACCAGGATAGCGGAGACCAAGGGCACCGGCGGGGACACCGGGACCGGTGACAGTGCTTCATTAAGCTCCACGAGGAGCGTTTCCCCCCCGCAGCTGCCTCAGTTTCCCCGCATCCCGCTTTCCCGCATCCCCCGGCACTCACAGCACTGCTTGTCCCCTCCTCGCAGAGCCCCGGCCCTGCCCCGGGGGCCGCCGCCGTCCCGGGGCGCAGCCGCCATGGCCCCGCTCCGCCCGGCCTCATGCGAGCCGCATGCAAATGAGGCGCCGCGAGACGTCACGGATGCAAATGAATGGGTCCCTAACCCCGCCCACCCCGCGGCGGGAGGGCGTCCCGCCCGCTGATTGGACAGCGCGCAGCCAATCGCAAGGCGCGGCGTCTACTCTCGCGAGACTTGACGGGCTCCATGCAGCGAGGCGGGATTTCTCGCGAGAGAATCATAGAACAACCAGGTTGGAAGAGACCCGTCGGATCACCGAGTCCAACCATTCCTATCAAACACTAAACCAAGTCCCTCAGGACCTCATCTACCCATCCCCTAAACACCTCCAGGGAAAGTGAATCAACCACCTCCCTGGGCAGCCTATTCCAGTGCCCAATCACCCTTTCCATGAAAAACTTCCTCCTAATCTCCAGCCCAAATCTCCCCTGGTGGAGCTTGAGGCCATTCCCTCTTGTCCTGTCCCCTGTCCCTTGGGAGAAGAGCCCAGCTCCCTCCTCTCCACAACCTCCTTTCAGGTAGTTGGAGAGAGCAATGAGGTCTCCTCTTCTCTAGGCTGAACACTCCCAGCTCTCTCAGCCATTCCTCATCAGGCCTGTTCTCTAGCCCCTTCCCCAGCTTCGTTTCTCTTCTCTGGACTCGCTCCAGAGCCTCAACATCCTTCTTGTGCTGAGGGGCCCACAACTGAACACAGGATTCAAGGTTTTGTCTCACCAGTGCTCAGTCCAGGGGGAGAATAACCTCCCTGGCCCTGCTGGTCCACTTGTGCCTTAACCACCTCCAGGGAAGGTGACTCAACCACCTCCCTGGGCAGCCTATTCCAATGCCCAATGACCCTTTCCGTGAAAAACATCCTCCTAATCTCTAGCCTAAATCTCCCC